>CM045738.1:32822296-32907296 GCA_024760905.1 Plotosus lineatus | reverse complement strand
AAGATTTCATCAAACTATGCAATCGTGGAGTTGTATCTTTTGATATTTTGGGAAATTTCTGAAAATTATATTTTCAGGGCATATCGACGCACACGCCATTTGTTATATGTAAGAAAGTTATTGTAGAAACCTATAAAGGAAACCGCTGTTTTGTTTCTTGTGCCTGCCTAACTTTACATGATGACAGGAATTTTTCTTCACATTTTACAATAATATACTTATATAATTATTGGTTTTGTTTTTACCTAATTTTATTTATTTATTTATCAATATTTTCTTCCTTGTATCACTTTAGAATCTTCTGATTTGGTAAACTTGTAAGTGAAGGTTGTTCTCTTTGCACTGACCTTCAGCTGTTTTGTTTCCAGGCAGACTCTGTTCGCGAGTGCTGACACGGCTTATGTGCTGGCATATTCCATCATCATGTTAACCACTGATCTGCACAGCCCTCAGGTAGGTTCAGAGCCTTCTTAAAATATCAGGGACTGCCATTAGTTTGGGTTGTTTCCTTGTACTCTGGCATGTCTTTCGTGTATATTTCTCTTGTTTACTTGAGTGTTTTGGTTTCATCTTAGGTGAAGAGCAAAATGACAAAAGAGCAGTACATAAAGATGAACCGTGGCATTAATGACAGTAAGGATCTACCTGAGGAATACCTTTCCTCCATTTATGACGAAATAGCAGGAAAGAAGATCGCCATGAAGGAGAGTAAAGAGTACGCAATCACCCCCAAGTCCAATAAACAGAGTAAGTGAAGGAATGAAATGCTTCACCCAATGTCTTGATTTAATCTCTTCTATAAGCACAAATGTTGAAAGATATTATTAGAATTCATTGAACAACAACAATAATAATAACCACCCTTCAGTAAAGGCCACTGCTGAAGCAGGACTCTAATCAAATAAGTCTCTGCCTTGTTGGCAGGTGTTGCTAGTGAGAAACAGAGACGGCTGCTGTATAATATGGAAATGGAACAGATGGCCAAGACAGCGAAAGCCTTGATGGAAGCCGTGAGCCATGCTCAGGCTCCTTTCTTCAGTGCCACCCACCTGGAGCATGTCCGACCTATGTTTAAGGTATCAACCATTCCATCATTCCCTCTCCTTTTTAGAAACAATACTACATTTGGGGGTTTTGGTTTGCTGTACTGGTAGATATGATTTACTACTATTTGTGTCTGTTATTTTTTATTTATTTATACATTAAAAAAATAATCATAAAAAATAATATATATAGGATCAGAAATGAGTACATCAGAGGGACAGCATATGTATTTGGTTTTGGAGACAAAGTCAGAGAGGCTAGATTGAGATGGTTTGGACATGTACAGAGTAGGGAAAGTGAGTAGATTGGGTATATTTGTAGTAGGACGCTGAGGTTGGAACGACCAGGCAGAAGGCCTAGAGGAAGACCAAAGAGAACATTTATGGATGTGATGAAGGTAATTGATGTAAAAGAAGATGCAGAGGATAGGGTGAGATGGAGGCACATGATTCGCTGTGGCGACCCCTGACGGGAACAGCTGAAAGGAAATATAAGATATACAGACATTCCTCAACTTACGTTTTTAATTACTTCTGGACAGCCGAATGCAAGTTGTTACAGTGACGTATGACGCTCATACTGTACTATACATCCATAAATACCATTACCGTATCTCATAAAACACCCCAAATCAATTATTATAAACATAACATTGTAAAATATCAAATATATCAGCATTAATTTCAAATAAATTAGATTCAAGCAAAATAATTTCAAATTGATAAATTTTAATCAAATTCACTCATCAAATATCAAATATAACCTATAACATTCTCTATGATGCAATTTTTCTGCTTGTAAATGGTTTCGATGGTCGACGAATGAATATACTTATTATTAAACGCCACTTTACATGAAGCTGAGCTGAGTCACATGACATGAAGCTGAGCCGACTCACTTTACATGAAGCTTAAAACAGCCAATCAACGCTTACAATATGTGAGGCGCTCAATACCGAAAGTAGTGTACTTGCTGTGCTTGAAGGCAGGTTGTACGGACTTCCGGTCTTTCACGTCAGCAAGGGTGCCGTTGAACTCGTTTAGTACTCAGCCTGCACTGATGTGAATCACCAGCAGAGCAGAGAGTTCTTTCTTTTCTGGATTCGGGTTTTCATTCATTTTACAACTCTCTTTGCTTAACTGAGTATGCATGGTAGATTGCGCCGATCTGAGCAGATAGTTAATTCATCTCTGTGTATGAGACTTGCATCCATGCTAGTAGGCTTACGCTGAGCAGCCGGAAGTAAAATACTATGTATCTATTACATTCACTAAAATATGCTTCTTAAATACATTCTATAAACAGTCTTACTCATAATATAGTAATGATTAAGAAAAACTAAATTTTTTACTGTGATATTTATTGATAAAATATAAACATTGTACAGCATACATATAAAAACACCTTTAAATGCATTCTCTTTAAAAAATATACAGCACTGTAGTTTTCAAAAATGCCCACTAGAGGAATGTATTGCATTAGGCATGAGATGACTCAATTCAGGTATTAACTGCGTTAAGTCCGAGCAGCTCAGCCACGCCCCTCAGCCGGAGTGAGTACAAAACAGTTTGAGTGAGAAAGTTGGAGAGTGTTACAAACCAAAGAAGCGGTGATGTGATGTGAGTTAATCCTCTGGTGCAGAGGTGAGCGTGCTTTTGTTTATTCGGAGTAAATGAGAATAGTGAATTCAGGTGTGTGCTACCCAGCAGCTCAGCCATGCTCCTCAGCTGAAGTGGAGAGTAAACAGTCAGTTTGAGGCACAGCGCCAAAATCAAAGTTCCCCAAAACACAGACCATAACAAAAAGGACATAAAAGAACAAGAGATGTAATAAATTGGATAAACAAAATGAGAAGCATGCTACACCACAGTAAATAAAATATTACACACAAACATTTTAAACATTACCTTAGGTCATGTACTGGAATAATAATTGAAAAAGACTTTAATAGCGGAGTGTTTTACAATAGATCAGACGATTATTCCTCTTCAGGCCAATGGCACTTCAGAGGAAACTGTCGTTTCTTCCGGGGAAAGTCTTATTTCTTCAGAAGAGACATCCAACGTCATTACAGTTTTCTGGTGCTTAGCAGGAGTGACATCATAGAACTTAACTGGTAATTAAAACACACTAAAAAAAAAAAGGCTCATTGAGCAAACAATCAGCAGGAAGGAGGACAGCCATTGGCTGAATTTGAATCACGTGCTAGCTGCTTGGCAGTCAGCGAATACTCAAACCGTGAGTGCAAAACCGTGAATAGTCAAGGGGCTACGTCGGGGGGGGTCGATACTATATATCTGTGTGTGTATATGTGTATGTATGTATGTGTGTGTGTGTGTATATATGTATGTATGTATATATATATATATATATATGTATATGTATGTATATGTGTATATATATATATATATATATATATATGTATGTATATGTGTGTGTATATATATATATATATATGTATATATATATATATATTTATATGTATATATATATATATGTGTGTGTGTGTGTGTATGTATATATATATATATATTTATATGTATATATATATATTAGTGTGTGTGTGTGTATATGTACGTGTGTGTGTATATGTACGTGTGTGTGTATTTTATATATATCATCATCATCATCATCTTCTTCCGCTTCGTCCAGGGTCGGGTCGCGGGGGCAGCAACCTTAGCAAAGAGGTCCAGACATCCCTCTCCCGAGCTACTTCCTCCAACTCTCCCGGGGGGACACCGAGGCGGTCCCAGACAAGCCGAGAGACATAGTCCCTCCAGCGTGTTCTAGGTCGACCCCGGGGTCTCTTCCCGGTTGGACATGCCCGAAACACCACACCAGGGAGGCGTCCGGGGGGCATTCTGACCAGATGCCCGAGCCACCTCAACTGGCCCCTCTCAATGCGGAGGAGCAGCGGATCTACTCGAGCTCTCCCGGATGGCGGAGCTTCTCACCCTATCTCTAAGGGAGAACCCGCCACCCGGCGAAGGAAGCTCATTTCAGCCGCTTGTATCCGTGATCTTGTTCTTTCTCGGTCATTACCCAAAGCTCGTGACCATAGGTGAGGGTTGGAACGTAGATCGACTGGTAAATTGAGAGCCGCCTTGCGGCTCAGCTCCTTTTTCACCACAACGGACCGGTACAGGCACCGCTTAACAGCGGAGGCTGCAGCGATCCGTCTGTCGATCTCTCGCTCCATCCTTCCCTCACTCGTAAACAAGACCCCAAGATACTTAAACTCCTCCACTTGGGGCAGGACCTCATTCCCGACCCGGAGGGTGCATTCCACCATTGTCCGACTGAGAACCATGGCCTCGGACTTGGAGGTACTGATCTTCATCCCGGCTGCTTCGCACTCAGCCGCGAATCGCTCCAATGAGAGCTGGAGGGCCCGACTTGATGAAGCCAAAAGGACAACATCATCCGCAAAAAGCAGAGACGATATCCGATGGCCACCAAACCAGAACCCCTCATCGCCTCGACTGCGCCTAGAAAATCTGTCCATAAAAATTATGAACAGAATCGGTGACAAAGGACAGCCTTGGCGGACTCCAACTCCCACTGGAAACGAATCCGACCTGCTGTTACCAATATGGACCAAACTCTGGCTCCGGTGATACAGCGACCGAATAGCTCGTAGCAACGTATCCGAACGCCCGTATTCTCGGAGCACGCCCCACAAGATCTTTCGAGGGACACGGTCGAAAGCCTTCTCCAAATCCACAAAGCACATGTGGACAGATTGGGCAAACTCCCATGCCCCTCCAGAATCCTGTGGAGCGTATAGAGTTGGTCAAGAGTGCTGCGGCCAGGGCGAAAACCACATTGTTCCTCCTGAATCCGAGGTTCGACTATCGGTCGGATCCTCCTCTCTAGTACCCCTGCATAGACTTTCCCAGGTAGGCTGAGGAGTGTAATTCCCGATAATTGGAACACACCCTCCGGTCCCCCTTCTTAAAATTGGGACCACCACCCCAGTTTGCCAATCCAGAGGTACAGCCCCCGCCGACCACGCGATGTTGCAGAGGCGTGTCAACCAAGACAGTCCTACAACATCCAGAGCCCTGAGATATTCCGGGCGGATCTCGTCCAACCCCGGAGCTCGACCACCGAGGAGCTTTTTGACAACCTCAGTGACCTCCCCTCCAGTGATGGGCGGACACTCACCCGAACCCCAGGGTCTTCCTCTTCCACGGAGGGCGTGTTGGTGGGATTGAGAAGGTCCTCAAAGTATTCCCTCCACCTCTCAACAACATCCCCAGTCAAGGTAAGCAGCTCCCCACCTCCACCGTAAACAGTGTTTGTGAAGAACTGCTTCCCCCTCCTGAGGCGTCGGATGGTGGCCCAGAACCTTTTTGAGGCCAACCGATAATCACTCTCCAGGCCCTCACCGAACTCCTCCCACGCCCGAGATTTTGCATCTGCGACAGCCTCGGCTGCAGCACGTTTGGCCTGCCGGGACCCGTTTGCTGCCTCAGGAGTCCCACAGGCTAATAAAACCCGATAGGCCTCCTTCTTCAGCTGGACGGCCCCCTTCACTGCAGGTGTCCACCACCGGGTTCGGGGATTGCCGCCACGACAAGCACCGACGACCTTACGGCCACAGCTATGGGCTGCCGCCTCAGCAATGGAGGCACGAAACATGGCCCATTCAGATTCCATGTCCCCCGCCTCCTCCGGAACGTGGTTGTAGCTCTGCCGGAGGTGGGAGTTAAAGGCCTCTCGGACAGGGGGCTCCGCCAAACGTTCCCAGCAGACCCTGATTACACGCTTGGGCCTGCCAGGTCTGGAAGGCAACCTCCCACACCACCGAAGCCAACTCACCACCAGGTAGTGATCGGTAGACAGCTCAGCTCCTCTCTTCACCCGAAAGTGTCCAGAACATATGGTCGCAAGTCCGATGACACGACTACAAAGTCAATCATCGAGCTGCGACCTAGGGTGTCCTGGTGCCAAGTGCACTTATGGACACCCTTATGTTCGAACATGGTGTTCGTGATAGACAAACTGTGACGAGCACAGAAGTCCAACAACGACACACCATTTGGATTCAGACTGGAGAGGCCGTACCTACCGATCACACCCTTCCAGGTCACACTATCGTTGCCCACATGGGCGTTGAAGTCTCCCAAGACAACGAGCGAGTCTCCCGAGGGAGCGTTCTCCAACACCCCACCCAAAGACTCCAAAAAGGGTGGGTACTCTGAACTGTCATTTGGTGCATAAGCACAAATAACAGTCAGGACCCGTCCCCCCACCCGAAGACGGAGGGAAGCTACCCTTTCGTCAACCGGGGAGAACCCCAACATTTGGGCACCGAGACGGAGGGCAACAAGAATACCCACACCCGGCCCGCCGCCTCTCCCCATGAGCAACTCCAGAATAGAAGAAGGTCCAGCCTCTTTCGAGATGGATGGTTCCAGAGCCCAAGCTATGCGTTGAGGTGAGCCCGACTATATCTTGTCGGTATCTCTCCACCTCACGCACCAAATCAGGCTCCTTTCCCGCCAGAGAGGTGACATTCCATGTCCCGAAGGTCAGAGTAAGCAGCCGAGGATCAGTCCGACAGAACCCATGCCTTTGGCTGCCACCCAACTCACACTGCACCCGACCCTAAAACTCCTCCCACGGGTGGTGGGTCCATGGGAGGCGGACCCATGTCTCCTTTTCGGGCTGGGCCCGGCCAGGCTCCATGGGCATAAGCCCGACCACCAGGCGCCGCCTTGAGCCCCTCCTGGGCCTGGCTCCAGGAGGGAACCCCGGTGACCCGCGTCCGGGCAAGGGAGACTGATTCCTATGTTGTCTCGTGTCTTAGGGGTTTGTTTTGAATCGCACTTTGTCTGGACCTTCACCCCGGACCTGTTTGCCTTGGGTGACCCTACCAGGGGCATTTGCCCCCGACAACATAGCTCCTAGGATCATTAGATCACGCAAACCCCTCCACCACGATAAGGTGGCGATTCAAGGAGGGGATTTTATATATATATATATATAATATATATTTTATATTTTATATATATATATATATATATATATATTTTATATATATATATATATATATATATATATATATATTTTATATTTTATATATATATATATATATATATATATATATATATATATATTTTATATTTTATATATATATATATATATATATATATATATATATATATATATATATATATATATATATGTGTGTACACAAGGGGCAGTGGTGGTCTAGTGGTATAGGGCGCTGGATTGCTGATCCAAAGGTTGGGGGTTCGAGTCCCACTCTGCACAAGGTTGTCACTGTCCCCCCCAGTGCAGCTAACTGGGTTATCAAAGGCGGGCCATGTCTCTCACTGTCTATGGTGAGAGGCATGTAAAAGAACCATTGCTGACTTTCGTAAAGAGTAGGCTGCAAAGTCGTCAGCGTGTTTCTGTCCCTTGCTAAAAAAAGGGTTGTGACAGGAAGGGCATCCGACGTAAAAACCTCTGCCAAATCAAACATGCAAATCAGATGATTTGCTGTGGCGACTCCTGAGTAAAAGGGAAAAAGCCGAAAGGAAGACAGACAGACATACACACACGCACACATACACACAGTGGTACCTCACCTTATGAAGGACCCAACAAATGAAACATCCAAGTTACGAAATGCATTTACCTAAAATTTCCATCTCTGGATATGAAAAAAATTCACTTTACGGAACTCATTATCTCAAAAATTCAAACAATATGTGAGTTGCTCTCCCATTGGCTATCTCCCAACACCCTGCCCCGCTGTCCTCCCATTGGCTATTATGGAGCAATATCTCCATAATACTCATGATGCTTTTCGTATCCCTTTGGCCCTTTGTTAGTCATGGAGATGCAGCTCCATCCCATTGGCTATTATGGAGCTGCGTCTACATAATACCCATGATGCTTTTCGTGTGCCTTCGACCAATTGTTCGTCACGGAGATGCAGCTCCCTCACATTGGCTATTATGGAGATACATCTCCATAATACCCATAATCCTTTTCATGTGCTTTCGACCAATTGTTCGTCACGGAGTTCTAACATGCGAAAAGGACAGAGTTACTTTTGTTTCGTGAGTTTTTCGAGTGTGCTCATTGTAACTTTATTTTTTGGCTCAGGCTTTTAACCTTGCATAAACATTTGTAAGGTTATAACTGCTAAGAAGACATGGGCACACACACATACACCCACACACACGTGTGTGTGTGTGTTTCCCGGTAAAAGTGATTCCCAGTGCGAGTGAAAAGAAGAAACGGGCTCGTGGCATGCGGTTGAGTGATATCGCAAAGGAATATGGCCAAAACCCGTCTACCATCGGTATGACATTGAAGCAGAAGGAAGCCTTAAAATGTCTACTTTATCATTTTTAAAGGGTTTAATGGGTAGTATTGGGGGCCTTGGAATGAATCAGGCCTTTTACATGGAAAATGCTACTCAACTTAGAAAAATATCAGGTTACGAAACCACTTCTGGAAAGTATTAATTTCGTAAGGTCAGGTATCACTGTATATATATAAATCACCAGGGACTAGGTAATACAATATTGTCATGATATCAAGGTGCCATTTTGGTTTGTACTGCAGTTCTGTAAATCTCCTGCATCTGTATTACATCCTTTCCTGCCTTTTTTTTGTTGCAATTTAAAAGTTTTGAGTCATGTTTAAGAAAGGTGAGTCACATCTCTAATACTTTAAACACTGAAAGCTTTATTCAATAGCTGCACAATTTAATGGAAAAAGGCAATTAAATGTAACCTGTTCCTCCAAACACTACCCCCAACCAAGGACAGCTTTTAAACTATGCAAACTGTAATATTAACATTTTGCAGCTAGCTACTGATCCTAAGTTGCTACCCTGAAAATTTGCTGGTGACATGCTAAGCAGTTCTTGAGATAATGGTGCACGTATCTCCAGAACGGCGTAGCCTGTCACCAGCAAATTTTCAAGGTAGCAACTTGGGATCAATAGCTGAAATGGGTTCATGAAAAGGTCGGTCAAGTTCAAGGTCATCAAAAGAGCAGTCTTATAATAAATTTATTATTGGCTTGGTTGTGGCTGGTGCGATCCCCCCCCCACCAGGGGCCTCTCTAATTGCTTTTTTTTTTATTTCAGTGATTAAATCAGTAACATTAGCAGGAATATTTCTAAAAAAAACCAAACATTACAATGATATTAAAGACGCTCCGTTCACAAACTATGAACATTAACATTTAGAACTGAAATCAGGAAATGTGTCAGATACTGTGTCAGACATTTATTAGCTCACTTATATTTAGAATTTTGGGGCTGGTTAAGGTGCTGGGCTCATGATCAGGAGGTTGTGTGCTCAAATCCTTGTTAGACCCCCATAGTGCTAGTGTCCCATTCAGGCAGAGTTGAACTCCTGGTCGCCTCACGCCACGGAAACCAGAGATGAGCACCGGCCTGATGAACCAGTGTCCTCATGTGTAAAAGCTCAACAGACCTATATCTATAGTTAGAATTTCCTTTACACTTTTGATTTGATGTTATTTAAAAGCTATTATAATAAACATATTGCTTTTTTTTATCCAAAAACAAGATTTAATAATAATTGTGAGCCGCTCCACCGAAAGTAGGCTCTTGCATCCAAAAGTGAGCTTTTTACAGTCAGATAGAGGAGGCCCAAAGCTTCAAAATGCAGCAAAAAGTTTAATACCTTGAAAACTGACCGAGCTATGCCATTTCTTGTGTCAGCATTCAACTAAATATTTCACAAGACGTTTTACAGAAAAATTAGCACAAAGATTGCCCTTCTTCCAGGGTCATTAGTCCTTAGCAACCAAACATTTTTATGCACCTGAGCCATATAAACTTTTAGAAACCATGTCTAGGAAAAGTTTTGGGAAGAGATGATAAGAGAAATCATCCTCATTTTAATCTGACAGGCCCTTTTTAAACCCATCTGTCACCGTGGTAACCCCAAAAAAATTAACAAAAAAATGCTTTTTTCCCCCTTCCATTTCTGTTTATTCCAGTAAGATCAGTATGTATCTTTTCGACCATTATATAAAGGTTCAAATGCCTTCAAATGATACTGATTCAAAAAAAATAATAATACATCGTCAGGTTCAAGCAATCACACCGAAATTCAAAAAACTATATATAAGAAAACTATATAACAAAACCCTCTTCATCTATATCCTGCTCAGCAGAAAGGATCACATCACAAACACAACAAACTGACTCATGCACACTTTTCTTAACAGATGCCTCTTTTTCATAAACATCAAAATCTTCATCAACACAGCTGGCATCATCAGTTTGTTTATCTGTAAAAGGAATGAAACATTTAAGTATTTTTCAGGTCTTCACCAATTTTTGTACAAAACTAAACCGACGATCCAGCATGTCCAGTCCAGACAAGATTACACGCAAATCAAATGATCAAAAAGATTCCATCATCAAATTTTGCATGCAGAGAAAAATACTCACCGGCCAAATAATCTTCAAGCATGCCAAGCATTCCAGCATTTTCAAAGCTCAGTTCTCGCGGTGAATTTAGCATCTATACTAATCCTGCTAGACATCACAGATGACATTTCACTCTCCTTTTCCAGAAATTGTGTATTCACAATCTTATAAATAAACTTAATGACTGTTATTGAAGAGAAAGTCTGAGATAAATTCAGCATGCAGTAAACCGGAAATTAACGTGTAACGGGCACCGCGCATGTTCAAGCCCGAGCTGACCAATCAGTGTGCTCGTTTCAGATCTTCCTAAGCAACTAGCCTGCATTGTTTACGAACATACCGTCTTCATAACCTTTATTCGCCGAAACAGCATGGAAGCTCATTTTAATATCAAAAACGGTATCCAAAATGGAAAGACTACTTCACGGCCGTTCTTCTGGTATATGGATTATAGTGCGTCTTATACCGAACTCGGTGAATAATTGCAACGAAAGCCAGTAAGTTTTGCAACTGTCTTTATCTAGTTTTATGAGGGTTCTCGCCAGAAAAATGGGGGGGGAAGACATTTTTAGTGAGTTTTAGTCGATTTCACATGAGCAAGTGATAGTTGAATGCTTGTTTTAATAGTTTATGCAAAAATCCAAATTTCGATAAAAATGGACCATTTTTAGTTTTCTGGCCTTTTCTCTCAAAAGTGGTCTGTGCGACAAGCGCCTACTTTCGGTGGAGCGCCTCACATATATTTATTTATGTTTAACTTAGAGTGTAGATTTATTACTGTGGGACAGGTGATGTTTTAGCATACATAAACTGTGGTCCTTTTACACAGAAAAACTGTGAACTGGAAAAAATCTGTTGGAGTTAAAAACACCATGGTCTGTTACAGTTGGCCTGGACGCCATTGTTGGCAGCATTCAGTGTCGGCTTGCAGGACTGTGATGACCAGGAGGTGGCATCTTTGTGTCTGGAGGGAATTCGCTGTGCAATCAGGATTGCCTGCATTTTCAACATGCAGGTGAGTTAAACACACCATATACTTATCAGCACAGTGTTTGTTTAGAACTCATTAATGGCATGAAAAAAAACACATTTCTTCTAGAACTTTCACTCTTTTAATGTGTGTTTTATGTGTGTGTAGCTGGAGCGTGATGCATATATTCAGGCCTTGGCCAGGTTTACACTGCTCACAGCTAGCTCCAGCATTACAGAGATGAAGCAGAAGAACATTGACACCATAAAGACCCTCATTACTGTGGCACACACTGATGGGAATTACTTGGGCAATTCCTGGCATGAGGTGGTTATTGCACTTCAGCTTAACGCTCAATTTTGTCCTTGTTAGTTGATTAGGTGGGAAAAGAGGAATTAATGACTAATCTGATACCTTTTGCTTGTGTATCTAGATTCTGCGGTGTATCAGTCAGTTGGAATTGGCTCAGCTGATTGGTACAGGAGTAAAGACACGTTATATCTCTGGTGTAGTCCGAGACCAGGGAGGTGGCAGTAAGGGTCTTCCCGCTGGTGGAGATGAGTTCATGCCTCTTGGCTTGGGTAAGCAAATCTGAATGTGTTGATGGGGTGTAATTGCATATATAAGCCCTTTGGTGAATTTAAATGAACACTGAGTTGATACTGTAGGTTAATTTCCTGTTTAGGGTGATTTAGTTTCCAAGTGTATGTAGATAAATACAGTGGTACCTTGACTTATGAATTTAATTCTCATTAATTAATAAAAAATTAGAAATTAATGAAATTAATGTTCATTTGAGGAAACAATTATTCCCATAAGAAAGCCATTTAATCCGTTCCAACCCCCTCCAAAACTCGTATAACCTGCTACAAACACGTATATTTGACCTAATATATTAAAGATAAAATGTAAAAGCAATAAATATTTCATAAGAATAACACATGTACACATTAACATTATTAATAATAATAAAACAAGAATAAACAATAAATCAACTTTCCCTTCCAATCATCGACTGTGGAGATGTCACGTGGGCAGGCAGGAGGTGGTGCATAAGGGAGTAGGAGAATTTTGTGTGCGCATGCTATGAATGCCAGAGAGGAAAGGCTCGTGGTGAGCTCCCACAAAGCCAGTGCTTCTCAAATAGCGGTGTGATGTTATGGGTGCACATATGACCCTGGGGAACATGCATTTTTGCCATACTGTACTAGAATTAAGTGGAATTGCGTATCCACTACAGTAGTTGGCAGTGGTGCTCTCATTGTCACACTGTGGTGTAGGGGGGAAAAAAAGCACTGAGCAAACCATATGAAGTGCAGTATACACTTTATAGTCACGCACGGGGTGCTGAGGGGGTGTGAATTTTTTTTTTTTTTTTTTTTTTTTTTTTTTCCCTCCCCCCTCTGTTTTCTTACTCGAGGCAATGTCACAGAAAATAATTGAGGACCACTGCACAAGGCGTTCTCGAAGCATGAAGGAATACACGCGGAGGAATCTGAGGCTAATCTGCGAGGAAAAGCCATTTCGAGGAGAGCTCGTAAATTTAAAATTTTGCTCGTTGGAAGGGGCAGATTTTTTGCTGGGATCATGGAAAATTCATTATAAGGGGCACTTGTAAGTCAAGGTACACTTTGCTAAAAAGTATGCCAAAAGAATCAAAGTCTTGGGTGAGCAGCATTGTAGGACTGAAGCGTGTACTTATGACAACTATTGATGTGTCAGACGTTTGCAGTCAGAGCCAGCTCTTTAAATTAAATGTCAAGCAAATAATTACACTAAGTGGTGCATCGACAAGGTGCATGATTGTCAACCTGGAGAACACAAGCTGGAATCCTGGCATCCACAACAAGGTGCATGATTGTCAACCTGGAGATCACAAGTTGGAATCCTGGCATCCACAACTGGGAGTCCATGGGAGCTAATTGGTCGAGCTTTCATGGGAGGGAAGAATGGCATATGTTCCCCTGTCACTCACAGCGATCTCCAGCCAATCCATGAGTGTCTGTGTACTCATTCGTACATAAAAAGGGGTGCTTTCCCCTTTGAGTGTACAGCTATATATTTGTAGAATAAATTTGGCTAGCCTAGAGACGAGCAAATTCGAGTTAAGTTGTTTTCGACTTATGTTGTCTCTCCTGGAACCAATTAACGACGTAAGCCGAGGTATACCTGTATAGGCCGACTCCAAATGCACAACTATAGTAATTCGTAAGGAGACAGGTGGCGGCATCACCTGTCACGGTGGGCCATGTGCATGTTCACACTCCTCCGTTTGTTGGTGGCATGTGATATTGAGGCAAAACATGACAGGTGGGAATAGGATATGAATTTAAAAAATGGCATGGGGTAGCAGCAGACAGAATACAAAGTGTGTGTTACACAAAATGTATGTGTGTGTGTGTGTGTCACACAATGTGGCTGGAATAACAAAAAACTACTATACTACTTTTTTAATAACCAAAAAAGTACACATTTTAATTAATTTTCACTCGTGCAGTGTTGTTCCTCTTTTCAAAGAAGTATGTTGCCCAGTTATTTTATTTTACTGTTATTGAAAGCTCAGTACTGCTATAACATTCATGTCTCTGATGAACATGTGTAAACAAGTGACTGCAGCTGTAATTGAAAGTAATATTAGGTGTCTGATCAACCTCTCAACGACCCTGTGATATTAAATTCTTCTTTTTGTAGAAAGACTTGAAAGAATTCATTGTATTTTATTTTTAAAATATTGTTTGTGTTTTTGTTATTTGACTTATCACAGTAACACTAGTTGGGGGACCAGACAGACGACAAATGGCTCACATTCAGGAGTCAGTGGGAGAAACCAGCTCCCAGAGTGTCGTAGTAGCTGTGGACAGGTGAGAAAATGTCTGAATAGAAGTGGTGTGAAGATCCTTATTTTAGAGAATATATTATCAAAATTGGTCTACTAATCTCTAAAACAGCAAGTCTTATGGTGTGATCCTGGTATGCAGTAGCAAATACACACATGGGTGCAAGCTATTAGGCTTACGCTTCTGATCAACCATATTTGCTTAGGGTTACAAAGGTCCGCAAAACAGTGTAAACACAGATGACAGAGACGACGTCTTAACACAAGGGTAACACGCTATATGACTGAGAGATATATATATACACACACACGTACACTCATGCCTCGGTTTTACGGACTTTGCTTTAACAGATTTCGGATGCAACGGACAAAATCCGTAGCTTCCGACTAGTCCAGATCGTCCGGACACGGGCCGTTGTTTCCGAAAGTGACTGCAAGATAACCGGACTGGCTTGAAGAAATCTCACGCATTTAAATCTATTCATCTATTTTCAATGCTACGTCACTGTGGCACGAAGTGGAGAGCCAATCTTTTCTGTATGCGGGTGGGTTCGATACCTTGAAATTCTAATTTTATTGGACTCTCACACTACAGTGTTTCTGTGGCAGGAAGCGTGTCCCAAGTTTTGGCAATCAGCTGCTCTGTGGGTTGAGGTTTTTCCATGTCTGTCCATTTGTGTTTGCTTGCCAGGTGTGCTTGGCTTCATGGAAATGAGCTGATCAAAACGAGGGAAATTTACCTCTTTACTCAAAAACAACACGCACAGTCTGTGGCTGTTGTTATAATGCTATAAAATTAGAGTTTCACGGTATCGGACCCGCCCAAATACTGGCGTACAGAAAGGATAGGATCTGCTGCGCCACCGTAATGTGGCATTGAAAATAGATGAATACATTTAAATGCGTGAGATTCATCTGTTTTTATTTTATTCGATGGCTTTTTTTTGTATGTATACAAATATATATATATATATATATATATATATATATATATATATATATATATATATGGCTCTCCAGAGGATTAGATTTTAAAATGTCTTTTTTTTTTTTGGCTCGCTTAGTCAAAAAGGTTCAGGACCCCTGATCTTATGGTGTACATTTAGAGTAGAGGTACAGTATTTACATTTGCAGATTACATAGTGTGCTTAAGTAAAAGTTTTTCGTGACGTAATGGTTGAAATATATGGAATCGGGTACTTCCGACCAGTGTTCCCCTCCCATTAATCTGTTAAACCGAGGCATGGATGTGTGTATGTATCTATCTGTGTGTGTATGTGTGTGTATATAAAATATATAAAAACTGAACTGGGAAGAAGGAGGGACACATTCAGTCTGTCGTTTGTAAACAATGGACACAGCATCATTACGTCAGCGTACTACGTAGGTACGTCTAAACGCAAAATTTGACTTTTTTTTTTTTTTAAACAAAAAAATAAAAAAAAACATAAAACGGATGAACGTAAGTCGGGGAACGTCTGTACAGGAACACAGCCTGCGTCCCATTCAGGAGGAGTTAAACTCCTTGTCACTTCATGCTTCAGAAACCAGGACAAGCTCTGGCCTCCAAATACAGTGGGCTCGGGTGTAAAATCCCAAAACTTTGCCTATCTTTAAATACATAAGACCAAGTGCATAAGACTTGGTAATGTGTGTGGTCACTGCTGTAACAATTAATGCTGGCTATGATGGAAAGGTGTCATTGCAGCTTTTGCATATAACCAGTCAGGTGGTGTGAATGTTATAGCTGATCAGTGTATACATATTTTGTTTATTTTCTTCTACAGGATTTTTACTGGATCCACCAGGCTTGATGGAAATGCGATTGGTAAGTGAATTTGTTTCCAGTTGTCTAAGTAAGCGTACTCTTTTTGTCTTCAGACCCATCAGTGATAAAATAAATCTGAGGACCACCTTTCCAAATGCAAATTAATGTAATGTTCTTGCGTAGTTATAGTAATTATAGCTCTCTTGTGGACAATGAGGGTGTTTTATATATTATTAATTTATAATAGCTATTTAGTTCAAAAATAGCAAACGTTGTCAATTTTTTAACCATTTGATAGTTTACTACTGTCTCCGTGGCCCACCCGAAAGTGCTCTGAACACTACTAATAGGTCATGGTACTAGTTGAGAATGGCTGGTCTAAATGGTTCTCATTTCTGTATGTATTATAGCTGTACTTGTATTCTGGGCGCATGTATATTGAGCTTATCGTAAGTTCAGTCAAGCATGTGCATCTAGTATACAAGATCTTAACCATCATTCAGTCACCTTCAAGATATCACAAAATGTACTCATTGAATTCATGGCCATGTTTACAATCTCACTTAATTTCAACTTTTCTATCCCAGTGGACTTTGTGCGCTGGTTGTGTGCGGTATCAATGGATGAACTGGCTTCTGCTCACCAGCCACGCATGTTCAGCCTGCAGAAGATTGTGGAGATCTCCTACTACAACATGAACCGTATCCGACTGCAGTGGTCCCGCATTTGGCAGGTCATTGGAGACCACTTCAACAAGGTCAGCCAAGTTTGTTTAAGGATTTATATATATATATATTTTTTTGGTCATTAATTTCTGATATGTCAATAACGTTGTGTGCTGATGTTATAGGTGGGCTGCAACCCTAATGAAGACGTGGCCATCTTTGCTGTGGACTCCTTGCGACAGCTTTCCATGAAGTTTTTGGAGAAAGGAGAGTTGGCCAACTTCCGTTTCCAGAAGGATTTCCTCAGACCGTTCGAGCACATCATGAAGAAGAACAGGTTAGAGAAGCAGAAGGCTGTGGAGTTAGTTGCGATTTGAGTCACAGTGGTTTTACTTGGATTTGTCCCCCCTTTCTTTTATTTTATTTATTTATTGTTCTCTCTTCTCTGAAGGTCTCCAACAATACGGGACATGGTGATCCGCTGTGTGGCTCAAATGGTGAACTCACAGGCAGCTAATATCCGCTCGGGCTGGAAGAACATCTTCTCAGTGTTCCACCAGGCAGCATCAGACCATGATGAGACCATAGTGGAGCTGGCCTTCCAAACCACAGGACACATTGTCAGTAAGTATCAGGAACTCTCTTTTTGAGAGAGCAACAACACTCATTGAATTCTTTAGTTAAGGTGGGTTGAATATTCTTGCTGTCTTTCCACTTATCATTTTTCTACCTTTTCCTCATCTCGTCTTAGTGAAAACATTTCAGAAGCACTTTGCAGCAGCCATTGACTCGTTCCAGGATGCCGTGAAGTGTCTGTCTGAGTTTGTGTGCAACGCTGCTTTCCCTGACACTAGCATGGAGGCCATCCGGCTCATTCGCCACTGTGCCAGATATGTCTCCGAGAGACCACAAGTGAGCACTCAGACATTGGTATAGATGGTAAGTGACACTTTAAAGAGATGATCACTTTCTTATGCTCTTTCTCTCTGTCGTCTGGCGCAGGTATTAAGAGAGTACACGAGTGACGACATGAACGTTGGTCCTGCTGATCGGGTGTGGGTAAGAGGCTGGTTCCCCATCCTTTTCGAGCTCTCCTGCATCATCAACCGCTGTAAGCTGGATATCCGGACCAGGTGGGCAAACCAGGTTCCAAAACTCCTTCATTTTACGATCACCTCTTAATGATAGTACAGGCAGTTTATTGTGTGTGTGTGTGTGTGTGTGTGTGTGTGTGTGTGTGTAGAGGGCTGACAGTAATGTTTGAGATTATGAAGAGTTATGGGCACACTTTTGAGAAGCACTGGTGGCACGACCTCTTCCGCATCGTCTTCCGCATCTTCGACAACATGAAGCTTCCGGAGCAGCAGACTGAGGTGCACTGACCCACAAAAAGGAAACCTGTATTTAAAATAATATGCTGCTGTACTGGTTGTTTAACCAAATTTTTACTGTTCCATCTGCAGCATTTGGTTCACTAACAAAGCGTTCACTGATTTTGGGTGTGTAAAGGAAAATGTTGAGGCCTCAGTAGAACTATTTTTGAAGAATGTTTATTATTATTTATTAAGATTGTGGAATTGATCCATTTTGAGGAGAAGGATGAAGAATTGAGATGTTTGTGGCCATGTAGCATCTTGGGTCATGTTTTGGTGAACTGTGCATTATAGATTTAGAGTGTGTGTGTGTGTGTGTGTGTGTGTGTGTGTGTGTGTGTGTGTGTGTGTGTGTGCGTGTTAGGGGTGGTTTCATAATAAATGTTTTAAAGGAGGATCACGCTTTCGACATTTTCTCACAAAGTGTGTTTGGAGTTAATGTTCGCATTAGACAATCCAGTGAATAACAATTATAAATTTGGAACACCCTCACTCACTCATTTGCCGAATCAGTTTAATCCTCTTCGGGTCACAGAAAGGCTGGGAGCCTATTTCAACCAACACTGGGTGAAGATCAGATATACCCTGAAACAGCTCACCAGACCATGGCAGAGGGCTTCCCACACACAGCCATTCACTTTCACACCGAGGAGAATTTGAAACAGTCAGTTAGCCTAATGTACATGTCCTCGGACTGTCAAGGGAAAAACTGGAGTACCCAGAGGAAACCCACGCATGCATGGGGAGGACATGCAAACTTTACAGAGAAACCCAAGGCAGGGAACCGAGCCTAAGACCTTCGTGCGGAGAGGTGGATGTGCTAACCACGACACCACCGTGCTGCATAAATTTTGATCAGATGTTTCCAAAATAAAACCAATACACATCCTTTCCTTACACATCCTTTCCTGCATCTGATATTGGTTTTAGTTCACCAGAGGACTTTGTTTACATGTGCGTGCGTGTGCACATGCTTAGAGATACCGTAGGACTGATTTCAGTGCTGCAGTTTTGGAGACCCTAAATCCCTGCGGTGCTACTCAGCAGGAAGTCTCAAACCATTTCTTCTGCTCTTCTGTTTTCCACAGAAAACTGAATGGATGACTACGACGTGTAACCATGCGCTCTACGCCATTTGTGATGTCTTTACGCAGTTTTACGAGCCGCTCAGTGAGGTGTTGTTGGTGGATGTTTTTACTCAACTGCAATGGTGCGTCCGGCAAGGTACAGCTTTCAGTCACTGCTCTATGAACGAATGCATCACATGACCAGACACCTACAGTGCATTGCACATGAGTGCTTCGTGCTGGTTGTTGTTTTTTAAGGCTAATGAAATCCAGGTGAAAGGTCATTGTGTTTTCTTTTAAATCTTGTTTATACACTGTTAAAAAATATTGACCCAGATAATAAATGTAATCATGGCCCATTGAAGTGTCTTAAACTGTTCAAAAGGTCACAGCGCTGACATACTAAGCTCTGACATCAGCAGTTTCATCAAGCACAAGCATTTAGATAAATGTTGTTTATCTAAACTTTTTAACCCAAGTATTTACATTCTTGAATACGAAAAAAGAAAACTATCATGTGCATGTCTGAACAAAGCTATTTCATATCATTAAAGCTTTTATAAAGTGTGTGTGTGTGTGTGTGTGTGTGTGTGTGCGTGTGCGTGCGCGCGTGTGCAAAAGCGTGCGTGAGCAAAAGCGCGCGTGAGAGGGAGGGAGAGAGTGTGAGGGGAAGTCTGCATGCGAGAGAGAGAGTGTGAGGGGGAGGCCGCGTGCGAGAGGCCGCGTGCAAGTAATGAAATCAAACACCACAATGTTTTTTTTGATCACAAAAACACCAAGATGACTGTCACTAGTGCTACTGAACCTGTTTCCAGTAAAATCCGACCTGGTTCCTGTAGTTTGTGCAGTGTTTATTTGGGATCTTTTGTGTTTCTTTAGATAATGAGCAGCTGGCACGTTCAGGCACCAACTGCTTGGAAAATTTGGTGATCCAGAACGGAGAAAAGTTCAGTGGTGAAGTTTGGGATATTACCTGTACCTGCATGTTGGAGATATTCCAGTCGACCAGCCCACATGCGTAAGACACTTACATACACACTACTGTCGGACTTCAAAGCTTTGTAACTTCCCGAACACCGTAATCTTCATGTACGGGGATTTTATTTCATTGCAATCATTTCATTCATCATTACCCTGTGAGCGTTTACTCTACTTATCGTTTCTGTTTGTGAAATAAAAGTTTTGGTGTGTACATGTCTTGCATGTGTGCTGTGTAACACATCCGTCTGGTAATTGAGCTAGCAACCCTCGAATCTAACCGTCACCTGCGCAGCACTGTTTCTGGGTCTCGGACGGTTATTACTACAGAGCACAGATGACCCAGTTTTTTCAGAAAAGTGAGTGAGAGTGAGTGAGAGTGAGTGAGAGTGAGTGAGAGAGAGTGAGGTAATACTAATGAAACTGTACAGAATAAATTCAGCACACTGCGAGTATTCAGCACATCATGCAGTCACCTCAGAGAGAATATAAAAACACTAGCAAACATCGAATCATTTACCTGCAGTGTGAGGTCAGTGTATCACATGCTTTCTTATTTGTCTTTTCAGTAACGTGATTAATTACCATGTCATATGTTAACTGTTTACAGTTGTACCATAAAATTGAGTGAAAGACCTTGAGTGGAATTACCATTTATTTCCACTTCCACTGAATTATAAATTAAACAAGATAAAAAAAAAAAATCTTTGTGGTTGATGCACCTTGTCAGCGAAAGACCACACCAACCCCCTGCCAAAACTTGCACCAATATACTACAGCAGTAATTCTTAGGGGGGGAAATGTACTCATTCATTCATTTACTTATTTGCTAAACTGCTTAATCCTGCTTGAGTCACAGGGAGGCTGGAGCCTATCTCAGCCGACTCTGGGCGAAGGCGAGGTACACCAGGAACAGATCGAAAGTCCATTGCACAGCCAACACTCATGCAGGCATTCACACCTAGTTGAATCTTGGAATAGCCATTTAGCCTCAAGAGTATATATTTGAACTGTTGGAGGAAACGAGTACCTGGATGAAACCCACTCCAGTATAGGGAGAAGAAAACTGTACACAGATATGCCCTCGCCAAGCCCAGGACTCAAATCCAGGCCGTCTTAACTGTGAGACAGACATGTGAAGCAATGTGCTATGATCTCACCTGTCAACATTTCAATAATCTGTCTATCTATCTAGTGCAGGAGTCGTAGAACGACCATTGACGGCCGACCCGCCATGAAGGATAATGCCCTGGTTATCATCTTCATGGAGGTTTTCTTGGCAGGATTAGTGCAGTGGTTTGCCATTGCCTTCTGCACGATGCGAACTTGTGGGCAATTTAGAACGGCCAATTAACCTACTGTGACTGTCTTTGGATTGTGGGAGGAAACCGGAGCACCCGGAGGAAACCCACGCAAGCAGGGGGAGAACATGCAAAATTCACACAGAAACGCCCAGGCCGGGAATTGAACCCAGGCCTTCTTGCTGTGAGGCGGATGTGCTAAGCACTACGCCACCGTGCCACCATTTCAATAATAGTAATTATATATATATATATATATATATATATATGTGTGTATATGTGTATATATATATATATATATATGTGTGTGTATATGTGTATATATATATATATATGTGTGTGTATATGTGTATATATATATATATATATATATATGTGTGTGTGTATATGTGTATATATATATATGTGTGTGTATATGTGTATATATATATATATGTGTGTGTATATGTATATATGTGTATGTATATATATATGTATATGTGTATGTATATATGTGTATGTATATATATATATGTATATGTGTATGTATATGTGTATGTATGTATATATATATGTGTATATATGTGTATATATGTATATATATATATATATATATATATATGTGTCTGTGTATATATATGTATGTGTGTGTGAGCCTTTTTCGTAGCCTGGAGTTTTCGTAAGTTGAGGTGCATTTTACATGTAAAACGCGTAATTTGTTCCAAGACTACCCCATAAACCCTTTAAAAATGATAAAAGTACACCAATTTTGTATGAAATGTGTTAAAAGTAGAAGAAAATTATTTCTTAAACCATTTAAACATTTTATGAACATATTTCTTAATTAAACCATTATTGAACATTTTTATTAACGCACATACTACACACACACACACACACACACAAAACACTGTCTCTCTCTCTCTCTCTCTCTCTGTCTCTCACACACACGTACACAATACACATGGCGCGCGCCGCTGAATGCGGGCTCCGCCCACACGCAGGACGCCAGAGCATTTTAAGACTGGGAATTCAAAGCGCACTCCCTGCTTGACAGATCGGAGGTCCAAACTCAACTTTAACTTGATTCCTTAGAAGATCGGCGCTCCAGATGAGCCGCATTTTGCTCACATTCGGCTTTACTGAATTAAACAACTTAAAAAAACGGAAAATAAGTGGCAATGTGCTCTCTCGAAAGAAAGTTAAGCTTCCTTTCATCTCTGACTGACTCTGTAAGCAGTCTTTGGCTCTCTCTCTCTCACACACACACAAAAAACTCTCTCTATGGTGTGTTTTGCCGAATGCGGGATTCGCCCTCATGCAACGCACAGCTGACGGAACAGTTTTATTCAAATGTTTAAATGGACGGGATGTTGTATTAACTTGCTTCCTTGCTAGATCGGAGGTCTTGTCCCACGGATCACTCTGCTCATGCTCCATCTGCTTCAATATCGTGCCGAAATAATCGCCTCCCTCACTGTATTTCCGCTTTAAGATCTCCTTCTGCTTCAATATCGTCCCGATTGTAGAAGGCTTTCGGCGATAACGAAATATAATGCTGCAATGATCTCAAAACAAGCCAACAGTCTCATTCAACTCTCCTTCACGAGTGCGAGAAACAGGAAGTATGGGGACAGGAAGTATTGGTACAGTTCAGCTACCTCCTGGCCAATGGGAGGCCAACAGGGCGGGATGTTGAGAGATAGCCAATGAGAGAGCAACTCGCGCATGGTTTCAAATTTGAATGGTGCGTTTGAATTTTTGAATGGCGTGTTTGGAGCTTTTCCTAAAAAGAGGGTGTTTTCATAAAAAGAGGACGAAAATTTTGGAAAATGTTTTTCATCCGTCGTCCGATGCGGCGTCAGTGCGTCGCGGTTTTTAAAAAATATATACTGTATTAAAAAAATTTAAAAATAAGGAAATTAAGGATGTATCGGGGAAAAGGTTCAGGAAAATGTCACAAAGCAAGTACAATTATGCAAAAACAAACAAACAAATGTCTGTCTGTCTTCCTTTCGGCTTTTTTCCCTTTTACTCAGGAGTCGCCACAGCGAATCATCTGATTCGCACGTTTGATTTGGCAGAGGTTTTTACGCCGGATGCCCTTCCTGTCACAACCCTTTTTAGCAAGGGACAGAAACACGCTGACGACTTTGCAGCTACTCTTTACGAAAGTCAGCAATGGTTCTTTTACATGCCTCTCACCATAGACAGTGAGAGACATGGCCCGCCTTTGATAACCCAGTTAGCTGCACTGGGGGGGGGGACAGTGACAACCTTGTGGAGAGTGGGACTCGAACCCCCAACCTTTGGATCAGTGATCCAGCGCACTATGCCACTAGACCACCACTGCCCCTAAAAACAAACAAACAAATGAACAACACAAAAACCCCCATCAAAACTATAGTAGGCCCTCAACATTCGCGGGGGTTCGGTTCGGAGCCCTCCGGAAGTAAAACCCCATGCATCACGTCACATGCGCGAATGAGCAGCTGGAAGTAAAATACTATGTATCTATTACATGCACTAAAATATGCTTCTTAAACGCATTCTATAGACAGTCTTACTCATTAATACAGTATTAATGTAGTAAAATATAGTGGTGATTAAGAAAAATTTTTCAATTTTTATTGATGATAAAATATAAACATTATACAGCATATACTGTTGTAAAGCACTTGTTTTAAAGTCTTTTTCAATTATTATTCCAGTACAGTACCTAAATTAATTCTGAGAATGTTTGTGTGTGAGATTTTATGTTCTGTAGCATGTTTAACAAACGATACCAAAATGATAAACTTTATTATTACGCTTCATGTCCTTTTACATTGAACTTGGAGTGACGTCTTGGAATGACGTGTCCAAGATGGCGCTGCGTAGAAGGCAAAGTCGTGGAGTTCTCAGTCAAATTGTTTCTTTGTTCGTTTTAATTTGTTTTATTTGTTTGTTCATGTTTTGCACTGTCCTCTTCTATGATCGGTCGACCCTACTACAGCTATGAGCAGCTTCAGCTTCGGGCAACTAAGCATGCAACAACTTCTATCTTGAGCTTATATGCTATGGTAGCTCAATGCTAGCAGTTAGCTAGCGGTTACTGGCTAAGCCCAGGCGGAGTTCTCAGAGACTTGGTTAGCACTTCCGGCCATACTACTTGAAAATGTTCAGTCCCTGCGAAACAAGATGGACGAGCTTCATGCTCAGATTGCAGCGCAGAGGGATCTACAGGACTGTTTCTGTGAAACATGGCTCGAGGAGAGTACACCTGATGAGGCGATTGCTCTAGCCGGCTACACGGCCTTCATCCCCTGCAATCCCAAGCGCCGGAGTCGTTGTTCAGCCCCTTCCCACCTGGGCTGCTTTGTTAGCTGGGATGCAGCTCGCATTGAGCTGCCTACCATAACATGTTAGCTCTGCTTAGTTATACATGCTCGAAGATACTCCGATCTTATAGCTGTTGTAGAGTCGACCGGTCGTAGATGAGCATAGTGCAAAACATGAAGAAACAAAACAACAATTAAAACAAACCATAGCATGTTAGCTCTGCTTAGTTATACATGCTCGAAGATACTCCGATCTTATAGCTGTTGTAGAGTCGACCGGTCGTAGATGAGCATAGTGCAAAACATGAAGAAACAAAACAACAATTAAAACAAACCATAGCATGTTAGCTCTGCTTAGTTATACACGCCCGAAGATAGTCTGATCTTATAGCTGTAGTAGAGTCGACCGGTTGTAGACGAGCATAGTGCAAAACATGAACAAACAAAACAACAAATTAAAACTAACAAAAAAAAACAATTTGACTCTGAGAACTCTGCGACGTTGCCCTCCGGGCAGCGCCATCTTGGAGACATTACTCCAAGTTCAATGTAAAAGGACATGAAGAGTACTGTAATAAAGTTTATCCTTTTGGTATCATTTAAATATGCTACAGAACATAAAATCTCACGCATAAACATGAACTTAGGCACTGTACTGGAATAATAATTGAAAAAGATTTTAATACAACAGTTCAGAGAAAGGAGAAAGTCTTATTTCTTCAGAAGAGACATCCAGCATTTTCTATCGCTCAGCCAGAGAAGGCGCACAGCGTTTGAGTGGTAATAAAGCTTAACTGGTAATTAAAACGCACAAAAAAAGAGGCTCATTGACACTTGTGCGCAAATGAAGAAAAAGGGGTGGGACATCAGCTCAACCAATCAGGAGAAAGGAGGGCAGCCATTGGCTGAATTTGAATCACGTGCCAGTTGCTCAGCAGTCAGTGAATACTCAAACCGTGGGTGCAAAACCACGAATAGTCAAGGGCCTAGTGTATTTACATTTTTATGTGAGGTGCGCATCTGAGTGCGTGTACATCATTCTGGATGTGTGTATTTACATTTTATTTACATCTTTTGCATTATTTTTTTAATGTGTTGATCCTACTTCGCATAATTTGCCAGTCACACACAGGTGGGGGGGTGGGGTCCTTGGTTCCAATTAACCGCGGGAAGTGAGGGATCCCTGTATTTGAAAACTCTGTTTTTATACCACTTTGACTACTCCTGAATTTATTGTTGTTTAAAGTTGCAGATGGTATCGTAAAGTCCATTTGCAAGGCAAATTTGATGGACAGTATGAATTAAATCTTGCTAACCTGATGCTATTGTTGTCCTTTTAATAGCTTGTTGACATGGAAACCAGCTGGGCAGGAAGAGGAGGCAGGAGACGGGAGACACATGGTAAGATGACTCGCGTTATATGTCCTACACACCATAAAAAAGATGCGCAGAAATAATCACCAGCCAAACAACACTTAGATGGTATACGACATGATTTTTACTGCCTTATAAACATCTAACACTGCCCCACCCTTGTTAGAGATCATACCAAACAGACTATGTTAGGAATGTGGAATCCAGTGCAGACTCTTCTTTCTTTCTTTCTTTTTTTAATCAGGATGTGGAAATGGACTCTCTGTCTCAGAGCAGCTATGAGAGGGCGCTGTCAGAGAGAGGACAGAGTCAGATGTCCACTGCCAGTGATGAGGTCTGGAGAGGGAAGCCCCATGCACGTAAGCAGCCTACCCATCACTTCTCACCTACTCCACTTAGAGTGAACTTTCTGTTCTTTCAGATGTCATAGAATAATCCGCCCACCCATTTCTATTCTACACATATTAGCTGTGAGTACATATCTCATACATGTTATCTCATTTTCTATAAGATATATTTTAGGCTTTGTTTTCATACAAACTTCTCAAATACACATTATTACTTTGGAAAAAGGTGAGTGTGTGTGTGTGTGTGTGTGTCAGTCATTCAATGGCCTGGCAAGCCATTCAGGATATACTTCGCTCTTGTCCAGAGTAGGTAAAAGTGGGTGCCAGCCTTCCCGTGACTTTAAATGTAGGATTATGAGGCTTGGAAGATGAACAAATCAAATCCAATATTTCATGTCTGTATGAATCAAAATTGTGTGTGTATGTAAGTAAATAAGTGAACCAATCAGATTGCACTATTTTTTTTGTAGGGTACTAACACTATTTAAAATTACTAAAATATAAAACTTTGTGTGACAGAGTTGTACCACATGTGTATTGTGTGTCCCAGGAGTGTCGGACCAGCGGCTGTTTGCAGGGCTTCTCATAAAGTGTGTTGTGCAGCTGGAGCTGATTCAGTCCATCGATAACATCGTCTTCTATCCAGCCACCAGCAAGAAGGAAGATGCTGAGAACATGGCTGCTGCTCTGGTATGTTATTCAGTGTTATTTTGAATTTATAATGAGGTCCATTAATGTCCTTTTTAATCTGTGAAGTTAACATGGTGTGTGTCTGTGTCCTCCTCTTTCAGAGAGATGGTCTGGAGGAGTGTGATGCCAGCGAGGCACAGATCGAGTCAGAGCAGGGCATGTATAGGCAGCTGTCTCCTCAGCACCTCTTCATACTCCTCGACTGTCTACTTGAGTCACACAGCTTCGCTAAAGACTTCAACTCCAATAATGAGCAGAGGACAGCGCTCTGGAGAGCAGGTTGGTGCATGTACATAGAAATAATTTTTGAACAGTCCGGCAATTTCATGCAAATAAGATACCTGAAAACATTTTTTTAAATAAGTCCGCAAAGTCCTGAACAAGACCATTCAATAGAGATAGCAGCGAACATCAGTTACCTTTATTAAACTTGCACTGAAGACCTTTTAACAATACTATGTACAGTTGTTGTCTCACATCAATCTGTAAGAAGTGTCATTATTAGATAATGTTGCTCATTCTGTGATCAACTGTGAAGTATTTTGTTAATTCTGGTCAAGCACTGTACTTAGTATTTAGGTGGTAATGAGGTTCTCACTGCCTTTGTGTTTCTATAGGATTCAAGGGCAAGTCCAAACCCAACCTGCTGAAGCAGGAGACAAGCAGCTTGGCCTGCAGCCTGAGGATATTGTTCCGAATGTATTCAGATGTGCAGCTGAAGGGCTCATGGCCCGATATCCAGACTCGACTTCTGCTGTGAGTTTGCACTTGGAGACCTTATATAGTAGGCCTGTCGTGACAGTGAACCAGCCACTGTATGATTAATGATAATTATTGTGACCATTCTTTTCTAACAATCAATTGTGGTAATTAATGTGTGCTTATTTACATAAAAAAAAAACCCTCCCCTGGTTCTGCTGCAGCCTCCTTTTCGTCATTCTCCTCTGTTGTCTCTGACTGATATGATGAGGGGGGGCAGAGGGGGTTACAATACATTACAGTCCAAGGAGAGATTTCCTTTTGGCTTCTTCCCTTTATCAGGGGTCACCACAGTGAATGATTCGCATGTTTGATTTGGCAGAGGTTTTTACGTCAGATGCTCTTCCTGACACAACTCTTTTAGTAAGTGACAGAAACTCACTCCCGGCTTTGCAGCTACTCTTTACGAAAGTCAGCAATGGTTCTTTTACGTGCCTCTCACCATAGACAGTAAGAGACGTGGCCCGCATTTGATGACGCAGTTAACTGCACTGGGGGAATAGATTACAGTTCAAAAGCAATCTAAAATTTTAAAAATAGTCACCATGGGCTTCCTCTGGGTACACCAGTTTCCTCCTACAGTCCAAAGACATGCATTTAAAGCTGAGTTGCTCCAAAGTGCCTCTGGTGCGTGCATGTGCGTGCGTGCGTGCGTGCTCGTGTTGAAGAACTCGTAAGATGTTCATAATGTGCCTCGCCCTCACCCAGTGCTGGCTAAAATGAGCGCCAGCCTCAACATGATTCCAGTAGGATTAAACAATTTTGGTAAATGAGTAAGTGTGTGTTCTGTGATAGTTTAGTAATTTTAAAATAAAAAAACTTTAGAAAAGAATTGATTGCTAAAACAGTAGATTTAAACAGTAGTTTTTGTTTCCTCTTCTGGCTAATTTTCCTAGACATTTACAGATATCCAACATTTGAAGGCTGGATGTTTAACCATTCCTGCCAATACTATTAATTGACAACATACTAACTTCTCATTTTATTAGAAATTCTTGTTCATCAGTTGAAGATTGCAGGGTGAAGCGATTTAGTTTCTGTGAGTCCCTGCTTCGGTTTTGTGTTCTGACAGCTGACATGGTCGCAAAGCGGTTTTACATAGTAAAAGCAAATTTGATCTTCTTCTTTTCCTTTCGGCTTTTCCCTTCAGGGGTCGCCACAGCGAATCATCTGCCTCCATCTCACCCTATCCCTTGCATCTTCTTCTCTTACACCAACGACCTTCATGTCCTCCTTCACCACATCCATGAATCGTCTCTTTGGTCTTCCTCTAGGCCTTTTTCCTGGTTGTTCCAGCCTCAGCATCCTATTACCAATATACTCACTATCCCTCCTCTGTACATGTCCAAACCATCTCAATCTAGCCTCTCTGACTTTGTCTCCAAAACGTCTTACATGTGCTGTCCCTCTGATGTTCTCATTCCTAATCCTATCCATCCTCGTTACTCCCAAAGAGAACCTCATCATTTTCATCTCTGCTACCTCCAACTCTGCCTCCTGTCTTTTCCCCAGGGCCACTTTCGCAAATTTGAAAGCAAAGGAAAGCAAATTTGATAAAGAATTTAAACATTTTTCTATAAACCCTACACAACCCTGCTGAGCAACCTGCAGCGACTGCAGCAAGAAAAAACTACCTCAGATGACACGAGGTCGAAACCTTGAGAGGATTTGGATGAAACCAGATAAAAATACAAACCACGTCAGTATAACTTGTGAAGTCTAGTTGATTATGTTAACGCAGTAATGGTGATTTGTAGTTCTAAATTATTTTAGTTAAACACTTCATAGCACCTGCAGTGGGAAGTCAGAGAGTGTATATTTAGGTCCATTGTGGCTCATCAGACAGGAGGCAGAGCTGGTGGTAGCAGAGATGAAAATGTTGAGGTTCTCTTTGGGAGTAACGAGGATGGATAGGATCAGGAATGAGCACATCAGAGGGACAGCACATGTAAGACGTTTTGGAGACAAAGTCAGAGAGGCTATATTGAGATGGTTTGGACATGTACAGAGGAGGGATAGTGAGTATATTGATAGTAGGATGCTTAGGTTGGAACTACCAGGCAGAAGGCCTAGAGGAAGACCGAAGAGACGATTCATGGATGTGGTGAAGGAGGACATGAAGGTCGTTGGTGTAAGAGAAGAAGATGCAAAGGATAGGGTGAGATGGAGGCAGATGATTCGCTGTGGCGACCCCTGAAGGGAAAAGCCGAAAGGAAAAGAAGTGGCTCATCAGCAGAAGTGAGTTGCTTCGGAGACAAGAACTCTAACCAGTAGTAGCACATCAGGATGGATGACAGGAGCCTGAAAGCAGAAGGATCAGGATCACTGATATCTCCGAAGTAACATGTGTACCTCAACAAAGACAAAAAATTGAATCAGCAGTGTAGTAGTGTGGTCGTTTGCTGTCATGGCCCAGCTTTTTCATTGCGGTGGTCTTTCTGAGATGAATTTCTGCGCACCACGGTTTCACAAAGTAGTTACTTACTTGAGTTATTATCGCCTTTCTGTCAAACTAGACCAGCATGACCAATCTCCTCTAATTTCACTCATTAGGCTTTTCCCCCTGCAAAACTGAAATATGTGCGCATTCATTTGTCGGACCACCTAATCCTACTGGGGTTACGGGGAGGCTGTAGGCTATTTCAGTAGGTGAAGGTGGGCGGTATCCTGGTTAGCTCGCCAGTCCCTTCCAATAATAAGACGCGCACTACCATTCACACTCACTATAACACCTGGGTCAAATTAAAATAGCCACGTTAGCCGAACGTGCATGTCTTCTGGACCCTGGGAAGAAAACTGAATACCAAGATGTCACCTTCACACCGAATCACTCTCGCCAAACCCAGGGCCTTCTTGCTGTGAGGTGTATGTAATAACCCTTATGCCTGCACAGAACTGAAATACTACTTCTGAAATCCTCAACCCAAAATCTTGACCCTAATCCTACCAACAGCCACAGCTGTGAGCATGATCTAAATGTCTTCTGTTGTATATTCTGATGATATGCATTGCCACATCATTGGATAGTCACATGAAAGTGTATATAGCCTGATAATGTTGCTGATGAATGCACTTGAGGTGGCTTGCTTGTCATTAGGCTTTAATTTCTTCAGGGTGAGGCTGGTGCAGTAAAGAACCTCTGTGGAAATGATGAGGTTGTGTCGTGACAGTCAATAATATATTCTGGGATTTTTTTTAAGTGTGCCTGTGTTTTAATTAGTATTTTGGTTTTAAATTCGGATCGAGGAAATGGTGATTCACAGAAAAGGCTGCAGTGTTCACATAAACTAAGCTCTGATCTGAATTCATGGATTTTAATCTTGTTCTCCTTCCAAAGTGTATGTGGTGAAGCCTTGGCCTACTTTGTCAGCTTAACATCAGAGAGCCACAGAGAGGCCTGGACCAGTTTACTGATGCTGCTGCTCACCAGAACACTCAGACTCCCTGATGACAAGGTAATTCCATTTACACACACACACACACACACACACACACACACACACACACACACACACTTATAAAATGAGCTGAAGATAAAAGCCCGCTCAGAAACACTATCACAGTTTTTCTTGTCATTAGTCAGTTTCAGCTGTCCCCCGCAGGTCACTCTTGTTGCATATTCAAATTTTCAGTGACTTCTAGTCAGGGTTTCCTTTTACTCGGCCGCGTAGGAGGACGATTTAATGGGTTTGCTAATGAGCTTGTCATTTCCTGCACGATGGCCCTGATTTAAATACTCCCTTATCCCTCAGGATTCTATCCTATTCCTTGCTGGCAGGAAACTCCCAGCTGATAAGTCAAACTGTCAGTGTGATGACCTCTGTATGTAAAGGAAGATTCCAGATTTATGCTGATAAAATACGGAGAGCCTCAGGAGCTTTTCCTCTCCGTGATTCATCCATTTGACCTTTTGGCATTTATAAGCGCCCTGGAGATAACTTTAGAGCTGATCCACCTCTCTGGAAACATCGTCTCCTTTTTTCTGACTCCTTAATAGGACCGTCTAAATTTAATAGTTATAAAGAACATAATGGTTTAGAGTTGATTATTAATTCACATAAATGGTATTTTTATTCTTATGGCATATAATGCGGGGAGGTAAAGTCATCAGGCTGTCTGTCCATGTGTCCAATCTGTTATCATTTTGATTTCGGCCCAGAACTTGGAAGGATTTCTTCATCAAACTTGACTGTTCCTCTTATAGAACAGTATAGTTATTTTTGGATTTCTGCATTTTGTGTTGTTTTTATGTTTCCATGACAACCAATCTATAGCAAACAATATAAGAATATGAGTGGTGTTAATCCCGCATGACGGTTATTAGGCAATGTAGAAGTTTCTTTTGATATTTTGGGTTTTTAATGTTTCCATGGCAAACAAACTATTCATTAAAAATGACTTCGTTTATTTTCAGGCCAGAACTTGAAACTTGTATGACACTTATTTATTAACCTTTTAACAGCAGAATTATTTTTTGCAGTTCAAAAAAAAAATTAGCACTAGTTTTTCCTAATCCAAAATGTCTAAGCAAACACCCCGAACACATTTCTTTTGGCAAAGTTATAATAAAATTAATAATAATGATAACAAAGAACACTCTCAAATTTGTGAACAACACAATCCTGTGCACTGAAGGTCATTTCACAGCTGACTGAAGCACGTGGGGCCAAGATGGGCTGCATCAGGCAACGCCACAACAAGTATAGAACAATTTCTGAAGCATGTCGCAGCAGCACTGAGTACAAGGCATCTAGTAGTTTGCATTTTTTGAAAGAGGACCATACGGTCATGCTGGGCGTTAAAGGGTTAACTGGGGGGAAGGGGGGTGGTATGTAATCAGCATGTCTGTTCATCCATAATCAGCTATTCAACACCAAAACTTGTAAACCATCTCACTCACCCATTTTCTGAACGGTTTACTCCTCTTCTGGTCACGGGAAAGCTGACATCTATCTCAGCCAACACTGGTCGAAGGCGAGGTACACCCCAAAAAGCATGCCAGATCATCACAGGGCAACACACACAACCACTCTCACTCGTATCTATATTTGAAACAGTCACTTAACCTAATGTGCTTGTCTTTGGATTGTGGCAGAAACCGTAATAAATTCATGCAGGCATGGGGAGTGCATACAATCTACACAGAAACCCACAAGCCTGGGAATCGATCCCAGGACCTTCTTGCTATGGAGTGGATGTGCTAACTACTACACCTCAGTGCTCCCTTGGAAACGGTTATAGGTTTCTTGGCAGTTCCTTCTACTGAGCGGTGTAGATGTGCTTTTGATATTTTGGGTCTCTGTAATTCCTATTTCCTGTCCTGTGGAGACTGGGGATATCTTCTCTGATGACTGGAGTTACTTTTAGACATGAATCTCTTTTTTCCCACTGGATTGTAGTTGTTGTTGTAGTTGGAATGATGTTCCGTATACTTGCTTTAGTAAAGACTTTTTTTGTTATTGTTATTTTTTATTACTTTCCAGTTCAAGCCACATGCCTCCTGTTATTATCCACATCTCTGTGAGATGATGCAGTTTGACCTCATCCCTGAGCTGCGCGCAGTCTTGCGTCGCTTCTTCCTCCGCATCGGCACAGTCTTCCGCATCGCCGCCCCTGAAATAGTGCATGCAAGAGCCCCAGCCTCATAGGCCTCTGCATGGTTTGTGGTTTTGCTTTTTTAAAATCCTATAAAAACGAGGAGGCAGGAAGGAGTAAGTATTGCGTGTCCCTTCTCTCCTGTGAAGAACCATGCACTGGGAGCCGATGTTGAGACTGCTGGGCTCTGTGTCTCGAGCCAACCTCCGTGTCTGGATCGCCTCTGACCTTTTCACCCCTCAGCTCCCTCTCCAGAGAGAACAGCACTGTGAGCCAGCGGAGCGTTTGCAGCTCAGTAAAATCATACCATATCATTAATTCCAGAACCAAGAGGGCAGAATGGCACCAACAGTTAATTTATTAAACCATATGGTCATCTATCCTGTTCTTGAATGTAAGATGACTTTGTGTTGTTCGTTTTATTTTTTTAAAAAACAAATTGCTGTTGTGTTATCAATTATTTTTGTCTTTGCAATGAGTCAACAAAACAGCGATGTCCAAATACACAGATCTGAAAAAGCCTTCAAACATTTCACCAATCACACATGTCATTTAAATCAAGGTTATGCACATGATGATGACAGTTTACGAAATCGTCAGTCAGGAATCACAGCATGAGACCCAAGGGCGGGGCTCTGCACTAACAGTTCAGTAATTCAGCTTATCTACACCTACTGGGTTAATAATCTTTTTTTTGGTGGATGGTGATGATTTATGATCAGAGCCTTAATAGAAAGCCATCTTAGAAACACTTCTTTTGCTGGTTTATGCTCTTTGGCATGTATAGCATTCATGTACAACAGACGTGAAACATTATTTCGGGGCCTCGGTTTGGGATGCGTGTCCCATTTAATAATGACGTCAAGAGACTTTTACCCTGTTTCCTGATGTTTGCGAATTATTAAAATAGCGTTCATTGGTGTTCACTGTAATGTGGACGTGGGAAACTAGAGCTGCTCTTATTTCTTTATGAAATCAAGTATTCTGTTTAAAACATTCCATTCACTCAGTAATACACACTACACTACCCTGCATAAGGCCTTATTGTTTGGCCAGGTAAATATTTATATTTAAATTCCTGTTCCTACAATTTGGCCTTATACTTAAGTGGGAAAGCGTAGGTTGTATTTTTGTTTCCTACTCTGTAGAGTCTCTGCTTGGTGGACTTGGTGGATTCAGTGTGTTTTTTGAGTCCCTTCATCAGCTGAGCTGTATTCTGGAGTTCAGTGTGATCGAGTCAGCGTACGTCATTAGCCTGCAGTGTTGCCATACCAACACCAAGCAAACCAACAATTAATCAAATCATAAAAAAGGTAATCTACACTGTATAATGCAGATTTATTTATACTTGAGTATAACGGTATAAAGCCTCTGTACTTTAAGAGCATATAAAGCTTGGGATTCGTTTTTATGCAGATGTATTTAATTCTTTGAAGTGCATTAAAATATTTTCTGAAAGCATTCCTTCCCTTGCAACTATACATGTCTACTTTGTGCCCCTGATGTATGGGGAATATAAATATATACAGTAAGAAGAAAGAAAAATGGAAAGTGTACATTTTTTTTTTTTTTTTCATGTAAAATAAAAGATCAAATGCACTACACATGTTGTGGTATCATCTTCCAAGCATGAGGGGAAATATGAGATGTTACGGTTCGTTTACTCCAGGTCATGTCGTACTTCCTGTATATGAAGCCTGATAAGATTTTAACCACATGCATTTACACATGAAGTCAAATGCATCTCCTCTTAAGCATACCAAGTTGTAGTGCACAGTATTATTCAAATCAGCTCATCACATTTGTACACCAGCTTTTGTGTTTCACGCAACTTTTATGAGGAAGGAATGTGCAAAACCTTTTCAAAGCACCACCATCATTCACGGAGTCAGTCATGAACGACCAATGCATTTCCACTTTCTACAGTTGTTTGAGATATCTGCTTTAAATGCACCTCGAGTGCACTCAAACCTGAATATTTTATGAGGATAATCCCCATCCAGATATAATTCTGATAATCAAAATTCATGAAATTAGCAAGTGGTTCAGGTTTATAAGCGTAATGTTGCAGAGTTGAACGGCCCTTGATGTGTAGTGCAATGATGGATCTGCAGTTGCATTATTATTTTAAGACTACCTTGTGGGGTCACCATCAACTATTTATTGACTTACAAATAATTTGATCTAACAGGCCTAAACCTAAATAACTGGCATAAGTCTAAAGTAAATAAAAATAAATAATAGTAGGCATAATAGCACCGAGGCCAAGCCTCAGACAAGCCTCATAATGATGTGATCCAAAATGTCAATAATTATTTCACAATGTTAAAGAATCATTTAAAAAAAAAAAGGATCTAGAATTTGATCTGGATTGTGTCCAAAATCTAATGCTGCTGTCCTTGTCCACCTCTGTTATACATTTAATGAAAATCTGCAAACATGTTTTGCATAATCCAGCCAGACAACACAGAAATCACCCCCAAAACATTAACCTCCCTGACAGGTAATTATTGATAGTGTCTTGCATTCACTTAAGCAAAAAAATTAATTAATTTAAAAATTGGCTGTTCTGAATTGATAATTTTTCCATGAAAGAACTCAACTATCCAGAGGGATTTGAATGTGTTTGCCGTCTGAGCAACGACAAGGTCTTGAGCTGTCTTCACAAAGAAAATATTAAAAAACACATTAATCTTGTGTATTATTCTAATACCAGCGCATCACTCAATGTTTTAACCCCAAAACAAAGTACAACTGGATTAAATTAAACAAATGGGACGTTTGCTTCCAATTAAGCGTTCAAGAAGGAAATGCAAGCTGCTTTTGTTTTGAAGTATTTCAATAGTTTAGAAAAACTAAAGTTTTCATTTTTTATGAACAATTCTGATCAATTAAAAACAAAGGGCCAGATTTCCCATTTTTAAGTAAAAGATGATTAATTCACACACACACACACACACACACCCCAGTGCAGCTAACTGGGCTAACAAAGGCCGGCCATGTCTCTCATTGTCTATGGTGTGAGGTTGATGTAAAAGAACCATTGCTGACTTTCGACAAGAGTAGCTGCATAGCCATCAGTGTGTTTCCGCCCAGCGATGGCCTGGCTAGCTGTCCAGGGTCGGCCGGGATGAGTGCCAGCCTCCCAGTGACCCTGATTAGGATTTTAAGTTACAGAAAATGAATGAAAAGATTAGAAATTCAGGAAAACACTCTTTTGCTGAGCTGCTTAATCCTATTAAGGATGCAGGGAGGCTGGAGCCCAGGGTCCACCCCAATCAGCTCACCAGTCTATCACAGGGTAACTAACACACACCTGTGGGCAATTTGGAATAGCCAATTAGCCTAATGTATTTGTCTTTGGACCGTTTGATGAAACTGGAGTACAGTACTCAGAGGAGACAGATGCAAAGGGGAAAACACCTTCCAGGGTGTATTGTCACATCTCGCCCAGTGTTCCAAAGATATGCTCCAGATCTGTGGTGCAAACACAAACCAAATAAATAAATGTACTGGTACTTATTTGCCTATGTTTGAATGAATGTTTTAATAGATAGAGTTGGTTTCCCCTGCAGCCTTTCGTAAACTTTATGTTTAAAGCTTTGTTTCTGTTAAATAAATGTGGATTAAGTGGAGGAGGATAAGGATTGGCATAATGGTCAGCAGGTCCACCTCACAGCAAGAAGGGCCTGGGTTCAAGTCCTGGGGCTTGGGCGTTTCTCTCTAGAGTTTACATGTTCTATGTTTGGGTTTTCCTCCAGCTATTCCACTTTACACCCCACAGTACACTTGAAGCAAACGGGCTGTTCCAAATTATACCCAAGTGTGAGTGTGAATGGTTGTTTGCCATGTGATGATCTGGTGAGCAGTCTATACACCAGATTTTGCCCTTTGAAGGCTGAGATAGGCTCTATCCTCGCCACAACCTTAATAGGATTAAGCAAATGCATGAGGTGATCACTGATTAGAAATAAATGGAATAAATGTACCACAGAACTAAAAAGGAAAACTTTGGGGGTAATAAAGGCTACCATCAAAGTCACTCTTAAATTGCTGACTCGTGAGTATGTTCTTCTGGTTGATTTTTATTCGATCCATCATTAATCATAAAAGTTTCAATCTTAACCCCTGCAGGAATACCCACTTTGTGTGCCTGTCAATGCATACTGTATAATTCCACCTTGCAAGAACTCTATTCCACCTAAACACCGATATTACCTCCTGCAGTGTAATAAGTGCAAGAAAGCGGAATATATGCGCATGCGCACATGCTTTCGGGCTTGCATTATTATTATGACAGTTATTCCCACCCGCATTCGAACGATTCCTCTTCTGAGGTGATTGGTCAGCTTTATGGGCGGCCCCCTTTGAAAGAGAACCATTCGCCGATCTTTGCATGTGGGTGGGCTTTGTCACAATAGGACTGTGGAAAGAATAAATGCTCGAAGCAAAGCAGCTCGGTAGCTGGAAACGCTGGCGTAGCTTTGCGAGGCTGCGGTGGCGGTTTCGTGTTGGTTGAGCAAGAAATGTCGGCTTTCCGGTCGGCCACTGAGTGGAGTCCTGCTGAATATTTTGATCATGTGGGAAAGCGAGACGTAACGTGCTTATTAATCTGAGTAAGTAACACGCGCCGGAGTCGTAACAGTCGCTTCTTCAAGTCCTTCATTGTGACTTGCGAATACCGGGCCGATTCTGTAAGCTAACGTCAGGACTGCTAGCTAGCGAGCTGAAGAGGCTGTGAGGGTGGGGGCAGCGGGGGAGGTAGCAGCAGCCCAGGCTTGACGTAGATAGCTTCCCTAGTGTCGGGCTGACGAGGAGCAGGACAAGCTTCAAATCCAATGACTTGGACCTCGTTGTCTATTTAATGCTTTTAGATGTGTTTCCATGGTGATACCTGCAACATGGTACACAACTTAAATGCTTTAGGACAGTGTTTGTTTACCTATCTAATATGAGCTTTAACTAAACAACCACTCTCAAATCACACAGCACTTTTTTATTACTTGATAAAATATTGTTTAACTTGATGATCTTCAAATAATAACAATGCTAAGACGCTGCATGGTTGAAGCTAAGCTAACTAGCCGTCGGCTCGTGATCAAGTCAGGTTAATAAATCATTAAACCAGTTAGCTATCAGTGATGCCCCAGTAAGTTAACATGAGTTAGGGGGGAGGGGGGTTGTTACTTTTATGACCTCACAAAAGACTCTTTGATTAGCCTCTGTGATACACGACACAGATTTTATAATTACGTAATTGTTCTATGAGCGGGGCCGTTTGATGCGTGGGAAGTGGGGGCGTGGCTTGAAGATTCCTCTTCATTCTGGCGATTTTCTCACACTTTACAGAAGCGTCTAGAAAGCAGCTGTTCGAGATCTGGTGGAACAGCTTCTTGTAAACGAAACGAGAGAAATTGGTCTGTTCAGGGCTCGTGTGCAGACCGGACCGAACCGGATTTCCGCCTGGGGGTGAGCAGGGGTTGATCTTTAACTTGGTGCTTCAGCAGGTTGGTGTGTGTGTTGTTTACAGCAAAGATGATCTGAGCTGCTGTTCAATGTCCACAAGTGGAAAAGAGCTTGTTATTTGAGATGAGTGTTTCTGTGAATTTTGAACTGCTCGGATGAGTTCGTTGAACTTCTCGTGGGTGTGTTGGATTGGGTTGTGTGCTTTCTTATGGTGTTCGAGATGATGACTGTACTGCTGGACTTGAGCACACACACATTCCTCCTGCATGAGTTTCGTTTAGGTGTCCGTCAGCAAATCAAAAGGGCTCAAATATTCCAAGCTCTTGGTAGCTATAATAAACATTTTTATTTTTGTTTAATCACCAACATACATCAAGACAAACTGTCTCGTTAAAAAAAAAATAATAATCGATGACCAATGAATGATCGCTTAATTTGGCTGTTGTTTGTGTATAATTGTCTCTGCTCTGCTTCACCACGTGTTTGTCGCTCACGCTGTGTGTCCGAGTTGACACCCTGGTTTCAGTCCCGCTATTGTTAGGCGCGTTTCCTACGAGTTGTGGCTTTAAAGCGCATCTCAGGTGTATGTAGATGTTTATTTCTTGACAACGACTTTCCACAGATTGTTGAAGTCGGAGTGCTTTGTCGATGTCGTTATAAATCTTTTGGGGAAATGATGGAAAAGCACGACTGTGGTTAAACTGGTGACGCGCCAATTCCATATTGCTGTAAAAAAAAAAAAGGATTTATACTCGGAGGGGGGGAATTTCAACACGTGTCATGAGAGAGAATACAAATTATTCCCCCAAGTCTCTTTACATTAACTGTAACGTCACACACTGAAACTTTCCAAGTGTGCAGTGACGTCAAGCCTCACCAGTTTCATATTTTCTGTTAGAGTTGATACTTGTTGAAATAGTTAGTTTTACCTGAATGTGTGTATGTTGTTAATTTTCACAGAAACATGAAGTTGGTTGGGTTTTATATATATATATATATATTTATTAATTATCAGCTCATTCTGGGGTTGGTTGGGTCTTGGGGGCAGAAGCCAAGCAATGAGGTCTAGACACTCCTCCCCCAGCCACTTCCTCCACCTCTTTGGGGACACACACACAGAGGGGTTCCCAGACCAGCTGAGCAACATCATCCAGACTAAGGACCAAGCCAATTGGTACTCAATTACTTTAATTAGTAATCATACTAAGGTCCAACCAAGCCAAGTGATGAGATGTTCTTGTAGGTGGATCTGTGTGTGTATGTCGATTATGCTTTTTCACCAGTGGGGTTAAGTTCTCCAAAGCGTGTGGAGTATATGTTTACCACCATGAGTCCCCATCCCTCATTGGCATCTTTCCCTTTCTCGTAAGGAAGTGTACGCAGTCTTCAGCATGCTTCTATTTGGTGCACTGTTGTAACAGAAATAGTAAAATTTGGGGGGAAAAATTTGTCCAACTTTTTATACGCTTTATTTGCATAAGTCCTTTTGTATCCTAGCTCAAACCTGTAGGCAAAACAGTGCAGGGCCTGGTAAAGGGGTTGTTGCCCCTTTAATTTGGTGACCACACCTGAATTCTTCCCCATCACTGCCACGCCCTTCCAGAGCCAACAAGCTGAACCTTTTTTTTTTTTTTTTTTTTTAAACATTTTTGTTCTTGGCCTGTTGATGTGCTGATAGATTTTTCAATTGCTGACATTACATGAACAGCATCTCCCATTTCCACTGCGTCTATACTGGAAAATGTTATTTGTGCCTCACCTTCCATAGTCCACCTGAGATAAACAATCTCCTGTTCAGTAACTGATGAATCTGTGCTACAATCACACATGATGCTGATGTATTTTGCGTTTTGTACAGATTCAGCTATTTAATACACTTGCATTTGGCTATGTAATGTGAATCTTGGCACCTTTACTATTCCTATAAGGTCTTTCCTATGTCTAGACCCTTCATCTCCTCTAACTTGCACTGCCATAGAAAAATCCGTGAAAGGCCATACATGCTTTTCATTACCATGACATGTTCTGAACATGAACCTATCAAACGTTATCTTTTTCAATGTTTGAATTATCATCTCGGCTGGGCTGCTACTGACAACAGCCGTACGGGTTCAGCAACGACGGCCCGACGGTGACACTCCCCTCGTGCGGGAGGACACTTTCATACTTAAAATTGCTGCTTCAGTCTTCAAATGCAGATTTCTTTGTCGCATGGTGGTTCTGCAAAAAAAACATAACGGGGTGTACAAAACCTAAGTCGGGAGGCCTCATCATAGCGAAGGCAGGGCCGATTGTGCGCCCATGCGGGCTTGTAAAGCCGTTGGCGTTATTCTTTGTCATCTGCCCCCCCCCTCTGACCGGGTCAGTTTTTCACTGTCTCAGCTGGCAGCTTGACACCCTTTAGGAAATTCCACATGACAAAGCTGTTTTGACATTTGAATATGTCAACAATAACGCGTGTTTACATGGACGATCTGGTCATGAGTAAGGAAATTTGCTTGTCCTATCACTTGCGAACGTGAGATACAGCCAGATGTCGTATGTACGTGCAGTGGACATAAAACACACTATGATTTTTTTGATTTCTACAAATGTTGGAAGTATTGTGGCTAGTTGGTTGACGATATGCTTGAGATTTTATTTTAATTTTTGATATTTTAGATGAGTAAGCCAGTCGCTTTTAATTTTTTTTTTTTTTTTTTTTTTTTAAATAAATTTTTAACTATCCAACCAGGCTGGCTGGTGACTGAATTAACTCGCCACGAATTTCGAGTGGTGCAATTACTAGCTAAAGTCGGGGTTGGTGTTGCTGAAGAGTCTGATGCAGCATATCTGGGAACTTTTTTTTTTTTTCCCCATATTATCCACGAGCCTGAGGTGTCTATTAGTTTATACCAGGGGTTCCCAACCTTAGTCCTGGAGAACATCTTGACTTGTGCATTTTGGTGTTTCCTTGTTCCCAACACACCTGATTAACATAATTATCAAATTGATTGATAATCAACAACTTTAGACTGTGACTGGGCTGGTAAAGCACCGAAATGTTCAGGGCAGGGGTCCTCCAGGACAAGGGCTTGGGACCACTGAATTATACTACATAAAACAATAAGCCTCAATTTCATGTCCCTTTTTTGTTCTTAAGTGTGGGGAGGTGTGGTGTTTTTGGTTTTTTTTTTTTTTGGCACACATTATCATTCCAAAGGTACTCCGGGGAGTTCCGTGTAGGGCGGTGTAGTTAAAGGCGTCTTCTCACACCTTTTCAGTTTTGGTGCATATTACCCAGGATCACAAGTAAACCATATGGAGTGTAGTCCTTCCTATTCAAATATATACGGAGTACGTTTTTGTGGTATAGGTTGTTACAGCACCTTCTGAGAGCAGATAATTCTCCATATCCGAGAAATGTTAATTGTTTTTTTTATTCAGTCAAAATATATTTACGGTTGTATTTCTGTGCTTGCAGTTGTGTGTTAATGTAATAATAATTTGGATACCTCATAGCTAATCAGAGCCAAGAAAATTTCTTGAATGAATAATAGACTATAGAGTTAGTAAGACAGTGTTATATCTTCTGAAAATGTGGGATAATCCTTGAAACAATTCAAAATAAATTAAAATCAACATGACTAGTTTATGTCCATGTGTAGTGTTTATATTACACAATTATTGTACTCTGGTGCCGTGGATCTCACAGTATTGTGTGTGTGTGTGAGAGAGGACTCATATTTTTTTTCTTTTTTCTCTGACCAGTGTCCAAGCCCTTGCACCATCCCTGATTGTATTTGTTTACACTGGATAAGAAGCAGTGGAAATCAATGAAGATAAGAGATCACCTTGGTTTAAGATCCATGATGAGAGAGCCAGCGTCAGCACAAGTCTGAGTAGAGAAGAAAGCGTCTGTGTGCTGTTTTTCAGACACTGACGAGTAAGCAGGAGCGGTATCCAGCGCCAGATAAACGTTGTACTGCACTTCATTATGTCTTATTACAACAGAGAACTGGTCGTGTACTTTATCAAGTACAAGCTCTCCCAGAGAAACTACCCCTGCAACCACATCGGCCTCAGTGAAGATGCAAATGGAACTGATGTGGGCCAGGTGGAGGAAGCAAGCGCGGCGGGAGCGGCAGAATTGGAGACGCCGACGGCAGTCGTTAATGGCTCTTTAAACGGGAACGGCTCAACAGGGACTCCTCCACGATCGCCGACTTTGTCTCCTCAAAGGCAGGTGAACGGTGGTGCAAGTTTGGAGGCAGTAAAGGAGGCGCTGCGTGACTCGGCCAACGAGTTTGAGCTTCGTTATGCACGTGCCTTTAGCGATCTGTCATCACAGTTGCATATCACTCCAGTCACAGTATACCAGAGCTTTGAGAGCGTGATGGACGAGGTGTTCCGCGACGGTGTCAACTGGGGCCGCATCGTAGGCTTGTTCGTTTTTGGGGGCGCCCTCTGTGTTGAGTGTGTGGAAAAGGAGATGAGTCCACTGGTAGCACGTATCGCAGAGTGGATGACCCTCTACTTGGACAACCACATCCAGCCCTGGATCGAGGAGCAAGGAGGATGGGTAGGTGAAACGCTTAATCATTTAACTGAATGACCAAAGTGTACAGGTGGTGTTTAATAACAGATGTTTATTTATTTATTTTTTTCCCCAAATATAAACTTTTTGCTATTGTCATTAATGCTGCTTGTTTCGTCATCTTGGTTTTATTTATTTTTTACTTGGTGGTGGTCTGTGCTCAGCACTTCTGATTGTGTGCTGATTGGCCTGGTCAAGGGTCCAAAAAGCAAAATCGAATACAGTTGTTCATGTGCTGTTGGCTCTAGTGCTTGTGTGAAGATGTTTTAACTTTGCTGCCCCCATGGGTCCAGATGAGGGCTGTTTTTCACACATGTCCTCTCCAGGGTCTGGGTGGGGATTTTTGATGAGCGTGTTTTGGTGAAAAAACAAAGATACGCTTGGCCAATGGATTGAGAACTGTTCAACTGAACATTGATTATCCATAATGCTTTTCAACTGATTTGAAATTGCACAGGTCAAAGCAGAGCCGCGAGCTCTACATGTAAGCTACATATGGCGTGTGATGGGGGACGGTTCTCCTGATGCTCTATTGTTTCCTCACGCTTGTATTCTATTGTTTTGATGGGGGTCTTTTTTTTTTTTTTTGTTTGTTTGTTTTTTGTTCAACTTGGTGGTAGATGAAATCCTTTGCTGTCAGTGAGGTCATGTGCTCTGCTTTTTGTAGAAATGCAGTATAAAAAAACCCCAGTCTTTTCTCTTTGTGGTGAGCGCCAGAGGACTCGGTGGTCCACCGGAGATATGTTATAGAAAGCCTTTTCTAATAGATAAGCTCATTGGGGGGGGGGCTGGTGTTTGATTGGGCACTGTTGCATCTAGTGTCCATCTGATTGGGTAACTTGTTTAGCTGGTGCTGCTCGAGGTTCAATTCAATTTAACTGCATTTCCGAGGCATCAGATGACATAGAACGCTTCCGCATCGACTTGGGTTTCCCTCCTGTTCCAAAATGTCCCAGCTCGGTGCCTCACAGGAACACGGTGTCCAAACCATTCTCAGTAACAATTTCAACACACCGATCATGAACTAAACTGGACTCGAGGCTTAAATTATTTTACACACTTGATTGAGCATCGGGGGAAAAACTTTAATTCGCCAAATTCGTTCTACACCCTCTAACAATGTTAATACTGAATGAATCAAAAATGGCTAAATGAAGTCATCCTGTGGGTTTTAACAAAGAAGCATTTTTCACTTCTCCTTACGCGAAAGGAAGCAGGCATGTGGTTGTGATGTCATTTCCTTTGCGGTAAATAAAAGTAGGTCTGTAAGTCTGACAAGGAGGAGACGAGCATGAATATGGTGCAGAAACATACTGTATGTAGGCCAGCTACCCTGAGACATGCGCACAGTGTTCATTAACGCGCGCACACACACAATGGTTCCCTGTTAACACCAGGCCCCGAGCTAATTGCAGGTTAAATTTGGCTAATGGGTAGAATTGATCAGCTTCTCTAGGACTGTGTATACTATATTGCCTACCCATAACCTCATATTCTGTAATAGTTTTTGAACCAATTATAGTGTCAATAATGGTGTTAATTTGCAAAGAAAAGTACTTGTACACTGCCCAGCTCAAAAAAAAAAAAGTCGCACGTTCTATTGTTTTAGTGGGGGGCATTTATCCTTGATCAAGGCATGTAATCTGCATGGCATCATTGCTCCAGTTGGTCTGGTTGAGGCCTCGCAACAGTGTGGCAATAAAATGAAGCAGTTGATGAGCTGAATGAGCAGATTCTCTGCACTCTTTTCTTTCTTACCTGATGGAATGGCTGTAAATGGGGACTCAAATAGTGAAAGCGTGTTTCGGGGAGCACGAGGAATCATTCCTCCCCCCCCCCTTCCCTCACATGTATTGATGTCCCAGAGTTCTGACCTCAACTCTATTGGAAGTTTTCAGGATGTGCTGGAGAAGACTTTTATGGAGGGGTTCAGTTCACACACACACACACACACACACACACACCCCACCCCCACCCCCCATCAATTCAAGATGTTGGTGAGAAATGAATCACTGAATAGAAATATGCCATGTTGTGTAATACCCCCATTTCACTGGAGCACGGCAGACTTACGGAAGCAAAAAATGTCATCCACAAACGTACCGCAATTATTCCCTTATCTTCCGTGTGGTTCTCTAGTTATTCCTCAAGTCTTCTCCATTTCCGTATGCTTCCGGCAGGCCAAAATATTCAGTGAATGTGCTTTTAAACATGTTCGCAGGAAAAAATTACGTGAGTGTTTTGTCGGGTTACTTTGGCGTACTTTCCCGTACCTGTTCCGCACATGCTGTGAACGTTCCGCATGGAAATTTCCACTTTTCCGTAGGATTTTCACCCATTTTCCGTGTAAAAATGCCAAAGTTCTTCCGTAGACTGCCTTTCGTGCCTTTCTGCTATGATCCTTGCATGCCGTAGTTCAGTGGAGGTATAAGTTTGATGATTACAAGGAAATTTTTATGCCCCTTTTTTGGCTGGCATTGAAACATTGCTTCATATGCTTCCCTTTTAACCATGATGGCACAATCGCTCTCCAGTCGGCTTCATGGTTCACGCTTTATGCTTACAATTGGGTCGTTTTCTTATGGCCAAACTGCTCTTCAGTCATAAACCTGCCAGTTCTCATTTGTTATGCGAGATGCTCTCCCTTTCACTATTAAACCTAGTAGCAGTATACAGGGTTCAGAATCTGCATGGTTTCCATGTCACATGTTCATGTTGAATTCTTGTTCATTGATGCGGCAGTGTGAGATTTTCATCAGCAGGGAGACTTCAGTGTGCTCATGCTAGGTTTTCAGGTGTGTAGATCTTTGGAGATTCTTATGGATTCTGAAGCCCATCTCAGCCGACATCAAGCAAAGGCAGGGTGTACTGAACGGACCATAACGGGGCAAACATACACGCATCCATTCACACTCTGATCTAGAGCCAGATTAGAACGGACAATTGGTCTATTATGTGCATTTCGACTGTTGGAGGAAAGTGGAAGACCTGAAGGAAACTTGCATGGGGAGAACCTGCTGTGAGGTGGATGTGCTAACCATTGCCCCCAGACACTCGGCTATATTTGAATAGTAGCTTTAAAAGATTACTTTCCAGCTGAAACCTGTTAATTATTGCAGTAATTGTCCACTCAAGTGCTTTTAATCATTTGCTTATTCAAATCCAAAATTGTTTTGTCGGGGAAATTGTACATGGATGAAAATGCCATAAGTTTAATGCCTCGTACAATCAAACGGAACGGTGTGTTGTGTTTAGGAAATGAGGTAACATGCGAATGGTTTTCTCTGACTCACTGTCTGTCTTCCTTTCGGCTTTTTCCCTTTTACTCGGGAGTCGCCACAGCGAATCATCTGATTCGCATGTTTGATTTGGCAGAGGTTTTTCCGTCGATGCCCTTCCTGTCACAACCCTTTTTAGCAACGGACAGAAACACGTTGACGACTTTGCAGCTACTCTTTATGAAAGTCAGCAATGGTTATTTTACATGCCTCACACCATAGACGGTGAGAGACATGGCCTGCCTTTGATAACCCGGTTAGCTGCACTGGGGGGGACAGTGACAACCTTGTGGCGAGTGGGACTCGAACCCCCAACCTTTGGATCAGTGATCCAGCGCCCTAGACCACCACTGCCCCCTTTTCTCTGACTCACTAATTTGCTGAAATGCTTAATCCTACTGGGGTTGCAGGGAAGCTGGAGCCTATCTCAACCAACACTGGAAAACAGTGGGGTATACCCTGAACAGTTTGCCAGACAATTGCAGGGCCAACACACTGACATCATGCCTCATACCGCCATTAAACCAACCCTTTTTTTTTTTTTTTTTTTCCCCCCTCCCTGATTCACTTCATGAGTATTGGGATATGGTATCACATGCACAGACAGGCAGACGCACACATACACAAATATAGCCCGATACACAGACACCCACTCACAGACTGGGCACACGCAGGCACATGAGCTCACAAACTCAACTAGGGGGAAGCCGTTGACAGCTGTTGGCTGCAGGTGTGTCTCGGTACCTGAGTATCTGTACATTTAGGTGCTTTTCCTCTCTCGCTCTCTTACATGCGCGCGCACACACACACTCTGCTGCTGCAGTGTTGTCATAATGAATTGCTGCAGTGCCATTGTTTCTCGAATGCTTTTCTGTGTCCACTTCTCCAGGTCTCCGTGTCCCTCTTCTCTTCATTTTGGCTCTTAATTAGTTTTCCAAGGAAAAGTCGAAGGAATTAAAGTGGTGCAGTAATGAGCATAGATGATGAGGTGTGCTATCAGGCGTCTGAACTCCTATTTCCAGGGTGTGTACTATATATCTCACTCGTGTATATACACACACAGTGTGTGTGGCTGAAGTGAATGGCTTGGGGGAGGGGACTGTTGAAGGAATCATAAGTAAATGTGGCCTGAATAAATGCCTGACTTCAGACGGGCCGATATCACATAAATCATATTCAGCCAGCGAGTGAGTTTGAGAATGATAAGTAGAACAGTAGAGAGATATTTTGTCTGTGGGTGTTTGTCCTTTATTTTTCCTTCATACAGCCCGGGAAGGAGGAAGGGGGGGTGCATTTTGTCCTGTGGCAGTTTCTCTAAAGCCCTCATTAGCATGATGTCCAAGCAAGGTTCTTCACCCTAGTGTCACCACACTCATCTCTGTCAGGCCACTTGCTTCCAAATATGCTGCCTGTGTCCTTAATTAAACACACACAGTTAGACAGTTGAGCAGGAATGCGTTCAAGCATATATTTTACATAGGGTATTTTTTTTTTTTTTTCTTATTTTAATTGCTGTCCCAATAAAGAGATGTTTAATTTCTGTCTCCCCCTTTTGCTTTTCTCTCACTTATCCCCTTATTTTCTTTCTCACTCCCTCTTTTTGCTCTGTCCCCATCTCTTTTGCTTCTCTTTCCCTCTCTCACTTCCCTCTCTCACTTCTCTCTCTCGCTCTGTCCTTCTGTCTCTCACGTGGGTAAATGTGTTGCAGATCAGACATGCAACAACATGTGTGCATCATCTTGATAGATTCACTATTTTCCTACTTCATCAGTCCATCTCTCCTGATTTTTCTCCTGCCCCCACTGTATTCTTATCTTTATCTGTTTTGTGGGGGGAGGGGTTTTTTTTTTTTTAGTTGCCGTTTTGTGGGTCCATCTGCATAAACTGCAATGCGCGCACTGAAGGGTTAACAGCCGTTTCTTGTGTGCAGCTGTAACGCCAGTGTAACCGTTTCGAACTGACCTTGATGTGGCGTCTCAGAAAAATTCAAGCAATGCTTCTATAACGAATATAAAAGGCGTGAAATACCATACTGTGTGAGGGGGGGGGTTCTCCCTACGATTTATTGCCAGAATAGAGGACAACTAGCTTGTCGCTGAACTTTGTGACTGAATACATGGGAATTGATTGATTAATGTATTTTTAATTAAGGATGAATGCTAATACATTTGTTTTTTTTCTTTCTTGTGAATGCGACTCATTTTCCATTTTTGAGGAATAAAAAGTATTGTGGTTCAGTCACGCACTCCCTCATTTGTCAAACCACTTAATCCTATTAGGGTCGTGTGGAGGCTGGAGCTTATCTCCGCGACATTGGACGAAGGGAACACACTGAACTGCTTGCCAGACAATGGCACACATACACAAACCCGTTTACACTCCCTCACACCTAGAAGCAATTTGGAACTGTCAATTACTCTAAAGTGTATGGGGGTTTTCTGTTTTTTTGGATTGTGGGAGGAATGTGTGAGGAAACGCGCTTGAGCACGGAGAGAACATGCAAACGCCATACGGATCACGGATGCCCAAACCTGGGACTAGAACCCAAGATCCCGTGAGGTGGATGTGCTGGCCAGAACACCGTGGCTTAGTGGTTAATGTAATGAGTTACTCATCCAAAGGTCAGTGATTCAATCCCCACCATCACCATTGTTGGGCCTTTTGAGCAAGGCCCTTAACCATCAATTGCTCGTTGTATAAAAAAATTTAAATTGTAAGTTTGTCTAGATAAGCGCGTCTGCCAAATTCTGTAAATGTAATGTTGCCATCACTTAGACTTATTCAGTGCAAATCGGGTATTTTACACCGAATAGCTGGTCGTTTTTACCGCGGGAGGAAGTTGTACTGTAGGAGCTGAGGAAAATTGTAACTCTTGGAATGTTGTGATTGACTTACCTTTCGGGTTGGCTCGGTGACAGTTGAGTAAGACATTGACTCCTGTTTGATCTTCACATGAATTCGTGTCATTTTCAAAGTATCAGCATAAAAATCTGTGTAAACGTTGAACAGTAAACACTTTTCCCTTGAAGTGGCAGAAAGCATTGACTGATAAATGGACCCACGCTGAGGTCCTGGCTGAAATTTTATGTATATCTATATATTAAAAAAAAATTAGTGGTACCACACCTTATGAAAGTCCAAACAAACGAAAAATCCAGGTTATGAAACACATTTACCAAAAATTTGTGTACAAAACAAATTTGTGTTCCGACAGCGCCATCTCGAATTCAAACAATGCGCAAATCGCTCTCCCATTGGCTATCTCCCAACATCCTACCCTGCTGGCCTCCCATTGGCTAGGAGGGATGATGCAGCTCTCTCCATTGGCTATTATGCAGCTGCATCTCCAGAATACCCATGATGCTTTTCGTGTAAAGGAGAGTTACTGGCTTGTGATGTTTTTCGACTGTGCTCACTGCAATTTTATTTTTTGGCTCAGGCTTTTAACCTTGCATAAACATTTGTAAGATTATAACTGCTAAGAAGACATGGTCAACACGCACGCGTGTGAGTGAAAAGCGGGCTTGTGACATGTAGTTGAGTGACGTCGCAAAGGAATATGGCCGGAACCAGTCTACCATCAGTACGATATTGAAGCAGAAGGAGGCCTTAAAAGGTATACTTTTATAATTTTTTTTTTTTAAAGGGTTTAGTAGTATTGGGGGGCCTTGGAACAAATCAGGCTTTTTTACATGTAAAATGCAACTCAACTTAATGAAGAAATCAGGTTATGAAACCACTTCTGGAACAGATTAATTTCGTAAGGTGAGGTACCACTGTATATTAATTTATTTTAGTGTTGGTGTCGCAGGGAGGTTGGCGCCTAATAGGATGAAAGTGTTTTGGTAAATGTGAGTGAGCGAGAGTTATAACCTTGCACACTTTTTAATAAGCATATATGTAGTGGATAGAAATTAGATGCAACTTCGAATAAAATACAAAAATCATTGCTAGTATGAAGTGTTTCTCGCATTGGCTTGACAATGCCCTCATTTCAGTGCTGCTATTGACAAGGCAAACAATATAAAGATGAAAATCCCAGCGCTGGAAGGTGTCGCTTTTGGGGGACCTCCCCAGGGCGTATTTCCCCCAGCGAGTCCCTAGAGCGGAGTCTGAAACTACCTAATGTCAGTCTTTCCATGAAGCTTTAAAAAGACACTAGCAAAAATTTCCGTTGCGCTCTCAACCCAAAATATCATGCCATGGTATCCAAGCAAATGTGAATTTTTCTTTGCATTTCATCTGGTGAATGGATATCCATGCTTGTGCTGTCTGAGAGCACTTCGGGGCTTTTTTTTTTTTTTTTTTCTTCCCAATTACTCATTTTATTGTATGGAATAGGAGTTGTTACTTATGTGAGGGAATCTCCACTGTGCCCATGATTGCCTCATACAAATACATGCACCCACACACGCCCTACAGTGGTCCAGGTGAAGAGCTCGAAGAGACTGTAGACAGAGCCTGCTCATGCCGCATCCACTCTCGTTGACGACAGATAGAACAACTTTACACAAAACATCGTATCAGCCCAGCTTTCCTTTTATTTAGATTGGTGTTTCCTTTCTGAGGGCACCAGCTGTTTGTAATCCTGTGGAAACTTCATCCACTCGCTTTCAAGGTTACAACCCCCGGCTGTTTTAAGGTTGTTTTTTGAAATCAAGGCCAGTCAGCATCATAGCTATGCAGTGTTTGGGATTTTGTGTGTTTGGCATGGACTGACTGAGTGAAAATGTCAGTAACCAGATGGTGAGGATCAGTCTGCTGCTGCCTCATCACCAGTGTCTGTGTGTGAGGTTGAGGGAGAGAAAAGGAGATGGAGAGACCTCGGGGACATGGTTAGGTTTAAAAAAAAAAAAAGGTTGTGCAGGGTAAACCATTCCTCTAAGATTGGCTGAGGGGGTGTTGGAGGTGAAGATGGGCTGATCCATTTCAGTATGGGTGTGGGGGAAGGTAATCTCAGTGGGCGCTGCTTTCAGGCTTGTGGTTTGTTTTCTTGTAATACACACCAGTGTAATTGAGAGCTCAACTTTAATTTGTTTCACGAGATTCAGTAATAAATGAAATGAGGTGTGGGTGTGTCGTTAGCATCTCTGCGATTGTCAGCCAATTGAGTCACACAGTGAAGTCCTCTGTGCTCCGGAGCCACTCTTTACTATAAATAGTCCATCACATTTTCACAAACACTTAAACACACTTGCAATTATGTCCTTGCATGGAAGCACAATCTGAAGTTTTGAGACAAGCAAGCATCGTGAGATTTGAGTTGGTCATCACTAGGATACTGGAGGGTTTGGCTTGATTCAGTCACCCCCAGACAAATTTTAATTTCCATGCAGATTGCTTGTTTGTTGTGCCGTTTTGAGCAGGTTCCCATCACCTGAACAATCAGCTCCAGACAAGGTTAGATTTCTGACCTGGCATCTTGGCGTGAGCGCAAGTGAGAACTATCTCAAGTCCCATATTTATGACGCTTCCACTTGCTTAATAACGAGCATGGGGGGGGGGGATGAACAATGTGTGGAGAGCAGAATGAGCGAACCCAAATTACCAGTGGTCACGGATTCCTGAGGCGTTGAATGTAGAGGCGCTCCCGCAGATCGCAGGTTCACGTGCCAGGTGATAACACAGCTAGGCAATTGAGAGCCAGCTGTCCAACCTCGCAAGAAGGAGTAATGGCATAAACCAATGGTGCCTAGTCCTGTTCCCGGTGATCTACCTTGGATTAAGTCCAACCCTAGTAGGGTCCATCTCCCACCCAATCATCGCTTTCAGTTTTCATTTGCAAGTCTTAAATCTTGATTGGATCCGAGGTGGGTATAATTGGGGTTGGCATGAACATCGTTGGGAAGGCAGATCACAAGGAACAGGACTGGGCACCCCTGACATAGACTCTCTTCCCCATCACTCACAAAACATTAGCCAATCGTGGTGTGTGTGTGTGTGTGTGTGTGTGTGAGGGTGGACAGAGAGCACTTTTCTGAGTGGCAGCTGTCCTGATATTATTGTATTGGCAGCACATGACTTGGAGGAAACATGTAGTGACCTTCATCCACCCTGTTTGGAAGATGTCATGTGACAGGAAGAGACATGTTGAATAAACTCTTTTTCACAAACCTTTTCATGACCAATTTAGTGGTGTTACAACAGAAGGAACTGATGTCTGCTTAAGTGAGGTTTATTGGAAAGTTGTGTGCCTTCACACAAGATTTTGTTGTGCATCTGTTGGGGGAGGGGAAATAGTTCAGGTCGAAGTCAAATCAGACCATTTCATATGGAAGTAATCTAGTTCTTGCAAGATGAAAGGTTGTTGTTCCTGTGACACGCTGGCGTCCAGCCCTCTGTTGCATGACTGACATTTTTACAACCGTGTGTATAACACTAGATGCGCATATTTAAGGATGTCATGTGTGGTTAATATTGAACAAGCATCGGACTATTATACAAGAACCGTAATTCATGCTTGCACCCCTCCCCCATTGGTGGTGGGGGTATGATGGGGCAGGACAATACTTGATTGGTGGAATATGGATATGTATACAGCGAGCATTGACGATGCTACCATTATTTATAACAAATTGTTTACATATTCCAAACACGTCCAGGCTGTGTGCGTATATATGTGTATATATATATATAATATATGCGCGAGTGCTTGCGTCATGCCCTTTGATCCTGTGCATCATGTGAACCCAGCAGTTGTAAATTTTGGCTGACAAAGATTGAGATGGGTAGTGTAAGCTTATACTTTGTGATTAAGGAAAATTACTCTGTCTGGCACAACAGGAATTGATCAGTGTGCAGAGTGGAGGTGATTCCAAAACACTTTTTAAAAAAAAAAAAAGTTGGAGAATGATTTTAGAAAAGAGAATGTAATGTAGCAAATGGGACCTGTCAGATCATGCCTTTCTAGGTCTCTGGATTTGAATCAATATTCTGAGTGGATAATGAATTAAAATGAGACATTCAGAGTTTCTCATTGCTTGGAACAGGTGGTATCCATCACAGCGGGGGGGGGGGCAACTGATCATTGGTTCGAATCTAGTTGGATGCTACAGCCATCCTTGACCAGGAGTCCATGGGAACTAAGTGGCCTAATTCTTAGGTGGAGGATGGCATCGACTAACTTTCCTGTCACTCACCGTTATCACCAGCCAATCATGGGTGTCTGTCTGTGAGCTCATTCGTATGTTGAGGCATATAGTGCTTTTCCATTGTGTGGAATGGAGGGGGGGGGGCTGCCTCCAAATAGCATGTTGAGTGGTTCATAAGGAATCAGGTAGGGCACACATTGTGCAAACAAATACCCCTCTGGTTGGTGGTGGTCATCTGATGGGGAAGGTAACACTTAACAAGTGAGAATTGGATATGACAAAATTGGGGAAGGAAATGTAAAGTTTTAATTTATGTACGTTTTGTTTTTCCATGTGATTACTGGTGACGCTCTAGTCGCCAATGATGGCTTTCTCCTTGTTCTTTGTCAGACCAGGCTGACAACGTTGCATCTTGGTTTTAATAGCAAGTAGTTTGATTCCAAATGTTGCTTTTGTGGAATAAAAATGAATGGAATAACTGGTCAGCTTTTAGCCGATCACGGAGTTGATTTGGTACTCACCGGAGCCTGTCCTGCTTAAAAAAAAAACCATATCTGCATAATCTCATTTTAGTGTGCTTTTTGTTTGTATAGTGTATATACCACAAGTATCATGAATGCACTTTGCCATTTTAATACAGCAAGTGTGAGGTTGCCCTTTGTCAATGACTGCAACAAAGAAAATCTGAGTGAGTGTTAAGTCAGGTCGGCTTTCCCTATGCACAAGCGCGCTTTCCTTTCAGCCGACCCCAGAGATGTGACCGAACAACAATGGAAGGCAGTAACAATCATTGTATTTGGTTAATTCTAAAAAAGCCATCGCCATCTGTGATCAGGAGCAAAATTAGCCATCCAGGTTACTCGGATCAGTGTCTCGGACTGGAGATGCATTTCAGAACTTGGTTTTTGGAGCTGTTGGGGGAAGGATCCCTTTGTGTGTCCCTGTTGCAGGAAGGGAGAGCGATCATAGTTCAGTGAAAGAGAAAATAGATTGACGATGAGTGTTGGGGAGAAGCTATCTTGCTAAATTGCTTAATATTTCGGTTAATTGTACTGTAATCTCATGAACAAAACACGATAGGTGCAGTGCATACATAGCCCAGTATACGGAGTGGATTTTCTCTTGATCATCGGTGTCCCCTGTTGTGTGCTTCTCACAATCGGTCTAAAATTCTCTAAACCAAAGTATCCATGCTCCGTGCATTGTTAAAGTGAAAGGATCTCACACCTTCATGAGGAAATAACAAACTGGCCAGTCTGTGCCTCAGGGAGATGCTTTAATATACAGCTTTATTAATCTCACAATGGAGACATTCACTGTTACAGGCTCTTGAGGTACCATCAGTAGGGGGTGCAAAAATAGATACATATACAAACATACATACATTATTTACTTATAGATACATAAATTAATAAACAAAAGAGAAGGGAACAACTTTGTAGACTGGCCTATATTCAAGTGTATATGTATCTGAGGGCAGAGTAGATGGGTTGATGTGGTTCAGTCAGTGGGGTAGATGTGGTTGATTAAAGTGCACGGGGTTTTTATTGCACATAACCGGTATTTTCACAGACCGTTACAAAGTGGTGTTGTACAGTCTGACAGCGGTGGGAATGAACGACCTGCAGTAGCGCTCCTTCCTGCACTGAGGATGTCTGTCATCCACTGAAGGAGCTACTCGGGTCTTTGCAGGTGCCTGCTTTGTATATTTCTTTTTTTTTTTTCGTTTCTTTCTTTGCCATGGCTGAGCTGCTTTTGCCTCATTAATCTTGTCTAATTTTTTATTACCTTTTTTAATGTCATTGGGTTTTTTTTTTTTTTTTAATATTGATTGGTCTTTAAGAGCTCGTTAATTTTTCAGACAGTTTTAAGATGCTTGTAGGAACTGTTTGTGGAACTGGAGTCTCTCCACTCCATTCTATTGCTCTGATGCACCCACCTTTTGACCTCTTATCAGATTGAGCCAGAGTCACTGGTTTCATTTACACACACAATTGAGCAAGATTCACTAAACATTTGCAAACATTTCATAAGTAGCATGATCTGGGGGACGTCAACCTGAAATTCTAAAGTCGGGTTAGTGAAAACTCTTAATATACGACTTATTCCAGGGAACGTGGGATACCGGTTTTATTAAATCCATCGGATCATAGGAAATGCATTATTTTATTCAAATTTTTGGCAATAAGAAAATAATGCCCTCCTCACTGTACAGTATCTCAAGTGGTAATTGGGGGAAGGTAAGGTAAAGTCTGGGTTTTTTACACCCGAGCCTAGTGGCTCATCAGGCTGGTGCTTATCCCCAGTTTCCATAGAGTAAAGTGACCAGAAGTTCAACTCCTCCAGGAAGAGATGCTAGTCCATTGCAAGTTACCTTCCTAATATATTTTTACTGGTACCCATTTTATGCTGCTGGGTGAGCAGAGGCACACTTGTGCTTAAGACTTTGCTCAGGGGTCTTGGCACAGTGGGGTTCTGTGATCTGAACACACAGCCTCCTGATCATGAGCCCAGCACCCTAACCACTATACAACTGGCCCCAATTAGGGGAAAATGTGGTCTAATTATTTAAATACAGTGATGGCTCGGACTCGTGCCCCCCCCCCCCCCCCTTTCGTCCTGGAAACCAAACAAAAACCGGAAGTTGTTGATACTATGTATCGACCTGATAAAGCATGTTGTTCTGGGGAAGTTGTTGATGCAGTATTATGTACGTATCACCCTCAAAGCTAAAGTGCTAGCAGCGCTGTGAACATCTTTTGTAACAATGCCCTCATGAGCCACTTCCTTAAGGTTTTGAAAACAAGCCACGTTAGAAATGTTCAAGCAAAGAAAGGAACATTCTCAAGAAGTCATCCATGCAAAGTGGTAGCAAGGGGAAAAACACCTTTTGGCTGATTTACCTGAAGCTCTTATGGAAGGGAATCTACTTCCTCTCTCCCTCTCTGTTATGGCCATATCTCTCTGGCTCGGTGTTCCACCAGTTTCCACTTCAGTTTGATTTCTGTGTTTCTCCGCATCTCTAATAGTGACTACGATTTTTCCCTGTGAACAATAAAGCGTACCTGTTTTGGGTCAAATCGAACTAAAGCGTGAACTGGTGGCGCATGGAGCTGAGAGCCAGAGACATCATGGTGAAGTGGGACAATCTAGCACCGGGAAGAGTGGTGCTAGTCTTTATAGCCTGTGATTACACACACGCCCCTTTCCAACGCAATTCTTTTGAGACCATTGTCTGTCTTCCTTTCGGCTTTTTCCCTTTTACTTGGGCGTTGCCATAGTGAATCATCTGATTCGCATTTTTGATTTAGCAGGGGTTTTTATGTCGGATGCCCTTTTTTTAAAAGCAAAGGACAAACACGCTGACGGTTTTGCAGCCTACTCTTTACGAAAGTCAGCAATGGTTCTTTTACATGCCTCTCACCATAGACAGTGAGAGACATGGCCCACCTTTTGATATCCCAGTTAGCCGCATTGGGGGGGGGGGGCAGTGACAACCTTGTGGAGAGTGGGACTCGAATCCCCAACTTTTTGGATCAGCGATCCAGCACCCTATACCACTAGACCACCACTGCCCCAATTCTTTTGAGACCATAATACACTAAAATTAAAAACCACAAAAGTCACACTCGCAACATACCATAACGTGTACTGTTCAATATTTTTTTTTTTTCACTTAATTTGCAGACCTATGGTAAGAGTTAAAGTACTGTTAACTTCTGTTCAAAAGACGATGGAATGGATTAAGAGCTTTTTAATGGGAAAAGCTGATTCAGACTTCGAACAAATCGGAATCCGAACAGCCATCTGGAACATTATGTTCGAGTACCGAGGCTTCACTGTATAAAGAAAACACTGTTGAGAATATGTTTCAATTTGATTTGTTACATGGAATAGTTGTAATGGAATGAACAAGAACCATGGTGGCATAGTGATTAGCATGTCTGCCTCACAGCAAGAAGGTCCTGGGTCCGATTCAGAATCTGGGCACTTGTGTTGCATTTGCATGCTCTCCCCATGTTTGTGGGGGTTTCTTCCCACAGTCCAAAAGCATGCACGGTAGGTTAATTAGCTGTTCCAAATCACCCATAGGTGTGGGTGAATGGTTGAGTTTATGCCCTGCAAAGGCCCGAGGAGCTGTCCAGGGTGTACCACCCTTGCCCAGAGATGGCAGCCAACCTCCTCGCAACTGATTTGGGAATAAGGGGTTCAGAAAATGGATTCATGAACAGAACCATTATTGCTTGGGATAGCATTCTAGCAAGCTACACTTCTGGCTTCATCACACCCTGTGTCATGTGCTCTCCTCCACTGGCATCCGACCATACCAAAGCTTGGCAGCCTGTTCCTTGCAGCCAAGCTGATAAGTATTTAGTAGGGGTGTGTGTATGTGTTGGGGGGGGGGGGGCTTTTTTCATCACTGGAAATTACTAACTGCATTTGTATCATGAAATACCTTTATTTCAAATGGGTTTTTCATGACTCACAAATGAAGGGACGATATCACTGCCATTAATTAGCTTTTAGCTTGGCTCGAGCAGTGACTGCTTTCCTATTAATGGGATATGAGCTGATAGGCTAGCAGTCCATTAGCCAATCAGAATGTGGGATTGCTCGTATCTAGTGAGTAAGGCTAGAGTACACGAGTTGCGGTTAATTACAATAACTAATATAGTGTGACTGGTGGACTGCACCAGTGAGCAGCGTTAAAATCAGTTAACTTCAAGTCTTCAATTTTCTTTTATACCTGCCCAACATTAATCTCTGCCTTTTTAATTCTCCCTCTCTCACTCACACTCAGATAACACGTCTCTTTGTGCTCATGTGTGTCAGGCATGGTTGGGCAGAGATTGATGGTGTTAACATACCATGACTGGCTCTGGAAAATACACACACGTGCACACACACAGGTTTTGTTCACTATTCATTATCCATGGGTTGCAGTTTTTCCTGCTAGATGTCTCCCCATGGGTTTATTGTATGTCTGCTGTACAGTGTTCCTTCATCTCTGTGTGTGGTGTGTATCTGTGGGGCTACAAATCGTGTTCTAGTCTGGGTTGTTTGCTTGCTTAATTTAACATGATCAACTGGGGAAATGAAGTTGCCTAAATACAAACTGTCTGGATACTGGGTTCTGAATTTGAAAATAAATCAACCAATCCAAATCACAATGACATGGCAACATAAACATTAGTGTGCTTATTCTGGTATGCCTTAACCTCTGTAGTTATACTTTAGTGAATACTCCTTATTAAATTTTTTACTTTGAGGGAAGGCTCGTGTGTATGATGTATATTAAAAAGGCGTGTCCCTCAAGTAAAACAGTGCATTTCTGACAGGCAGGACTGTTTTGGATATAATGCTCTGCAGTTTCTCAGTGACTTGTTTATTTTGATTAAAAGAACAGCATATCCAGTGACCGAAAGGAGGCTAGTGAAAAAGCAACTGTCTATAACTGAAATTATAACAGGAACTCTGTTCATCATATTTAACTGAATATAGTAGGAGAGTAATAGTCAGGATTCTTTAGTAAACATGGTTGGATCTCGAGCTCCTCATGTGAGCGGCCTCGGCGTGCTCCAATCATTTTTAATGCTGTTTTTTGTTTCCCACACTCACTGAGATGGCCGACAAAGGCACGGTCATTCGGTCACAAAGACGAAAGCAGTAACCAAGTAAACAAGATGCTTTAGACATACGGTACTGTATCAATGATTCAGTTCGTTCTCAAAAAATTGGGTTCATGGATTTAATTAAATTTTCAGTTGACATCCTTATGTTCGTTACTAATAACATGAAGCATTTACCAGGAAATCATATAACTATAATGCTGCTTCCACGACAAGGTGGGGTGGGGGGGTTGTCAAAGGGCATAACTAAAATCCAGAAATAAACGGAACAAAACGAAAGCAACTAGTTTAGAGAAATGAATGCTGTTATGGTGCAGCAATCAGTTACCCAATGAAAACAGCCTCATTCCTCAGTATTGTCTTGATGGTATAGTTGCTGAATGTCCTTTGTTTGATTTGTAATGTGGACACGGCTCCTCTTAAAAAAAAAAAAAAAAAAAAAAAAAATTCAAGTACATTGATCTCACTTATTTGTCAAGCCACTTAATCCTGCTGGGTTTGTCGGACGGCTGGAGCCTGTTTCAGCCAAAACAGGGCCAAGGTGGGGGAACACCCCAAGCAGCTTGCTAACCCATTGCAGGGTCGACACGGACACAACCATTCACTCTTTCGGGGTGATTTGGAACAGCCAGTTGGTCTAATGTATGTCTTTGGACTGTGGGGGGGGGGGGGGGGGGACTCCAGTCCTCAAGTCCCCAGATGAAGCCCACAGAAGCACCGGGAGAAGATGCAAACTCGAAACAAATACTTTCTCGCTGAAACCCAAGACCTCATTCCTGTGAGACGGCTGTATGAACCACTATGCCACCCTTGTGCACTAGTTTTTAGATGGGGTCTTGTTTTAATAAACTGTACTGACATCTCTTGGTTATTTCTCTGGATATTTCATGGGTTGATGTGTTCTACTTTAAAATGTGTATGACTGGAGTAAACATTCACATTGTTAATCAGGCAGGCGGTAATCGTGGAGCTTAAATAACTACTTTTTAGTTGGTTGATATTGGTGACAGGTCCAGGTATATCTCTCCTATTTTTCATTATGGGTGACATGGTGGTGCAGTGGTTAGTGTGTCGGCTTCACAGCAAGAAGATCCTGTATTTGATTCCTTGGCTTTTGGTATACGTGTGGAATTTGCCCATTCTGCCTGCACTTGCATGGGTTTCCTCCAGCCAGTCTGGTTTCCTCCCACTGTCCAAAGGTCGGCATGTTCGACTTTTTGAAAATCGGCTCTTCCAAAGTTAGCCGTGTGTGTGTTTTCCCAATCATGGTGTTGCGAGCTGTTTAGGTTGTACCCTGCTTTCACACGGAGTTGGCTGAGATAAGCTCCAGACTCCCTGCAACAGTAGTAGTATTAAGCGGTCCACTGAATGATGTTTTAATTTAATCTTCTTAATGTACAGAATTAAAAAAAAAACATTCAGAATAACTGTGCACGTGTGTTCGGTTTGCTTTGTAAAGTGCTCGACTGTATAAGAGCTGAAGGTAATTCGCTGAGTAAGATGGAGAACAGCTTGGTGTCTGAGACGCACTGTTCCACATCATTAATCTCTTCTTTAACTTCGACATAATGTACTCCTCACACAAAGGTGTGTGTGTATACACACACACAAACTCGCACATCGCCATAGTAACAAAAAGAAACCCTCCTTAAGACAAACCTCAAGAGATGTGACCCAAAATACAGTAGTGGAAGGGATGTGTGATGAGGGATAAGCCTCTTAATGCTTTCCTCTCCTTAATATTGCTTTCAGTGTTCGAGATGGAAAGAGCGAGGCTTCTAACAATCATTTCCTATGACTAGCAGGACTATAGTGCTTAAACTGAATATAAATGTTCAGAGGTGTAACAAGATGCTTTCCAACAGTAATAAAGGCTTGGAATAATCTCCTCGATTAGCAGTCAGCTTGAAGAAAAAAAAAACACAGGATATTGGTATCATGTATTAACTATGCTGATACGGTGGTAGTGCTTTATCCCCTTTATTTCACACAAATATTTAAAATAAATAATAGGGGTGGAGGAAACCACCCTAAAAATATTAGTCTATACTCTGAACAGCCGGATTTAACAATCTAGGTGTGTGATCTTGGTGCCCGTAGAAGACATCCCATTGGGAAAATTACCTCATAGCATGCTTTATGTATGCAGTTTAACCACGCACACTTCTGCTTCTGGAAAACGCTGCCAGATTGGAACTGATTTCAGAGGGGTAAGTGAGAAGTGGCTTCCTATCAGACAGGACATGATTTCAGAAACTGTTAATGCATCAGGCACATTTCACCCCTGAGTCATGCTGATGTCATAGACCTGATGATGACCACCAATACTGAGGATGATGTAACTTTGGTCAATAACAGCCTGTGTTTACCAATGATCTTTGATCAAAGTCATGGGGAAACCATCAGAGTACGTCCTGTCCTCTTTCAAAAGTGCTTTGTAACCCTCATCCAGCCCCATTTTGTTTCATATACTCTTGTGTGACCATTCAAGCCTCGTGTCTCTTATTACCGCAGTCAACTTCAGGTCTGAGCCATGCTGTTCTTACAATTCCCTGAAAGTGAGGTCACACGTACCGAACGAGAACCCGAACAAGTCCAGGAATTGCTTTCCTTCTCGGAGGTCAGACCATTTTCAAAAGAAGCTCGGATCAGCTGACCCCCCCCCCCCCCCAAAAAAAAAAAAAAAAAAGATAAGACAAGCAACATTCCAGCTAGTGCCAGGAAGCTCTGCCCTTCCTGCCAGTACTGATTGTTCTATCCAGTGAACTGGCTCAGGGGAACAAGTGGAACAGAGCTCTGCTTGTGTCCGCAAAGCCAAACCAATATAACATGAATTCAAAATAAAACAGTTACACGTCTGGGGACAATGACACTGGGCTGCATTTCTCACATTTCACTGATCAAGTTAATGGCTCTCGGGTGGACGCATCAGTAGCCTAGTTTGGCAGGTAAATGCAAATGTCATCGCAGGCTTTCAATTATGGTTACCTGGTACACGAGTAGGTTTTGTACTTCTACATTTTACATGACCTTCGGTAAACAATACTTCCAATCGATTTGCGCGAGTACATATAATGTTGTTCAATATACCGCGTATGATGTCGGGCAAAAGATGCATTATGTTCAGCTATGCGGTCGCAGGGTCTTTGTGGTTAGTATATATGTAGGTGATGGTGTGCTTGTTTTACCCTGTCAGTGATGTATCATTATGTTGTGACTGTAACTGGAGCACAGGCTTTCAATTCACGCCACCTGCTGCGTTCACACAGGTTACGAGGTGCATTAAGGAATCGTCTTGGCTGGCATGAATTAATCAATCGTTTCTGAACTGGTGGAAACCTGTGGACCAGCTCATACCTCAAACTCTAAATAACCACTTGCTACACAAATGTAGTGTGGAATACATTCAGAACTGATACAAGTAGTTTTTTTTTTGTTTTGTTTTTCTTTGTCTGTGTTACCTATTTTGTGAACCCTTTTTTCCAAGTGCTGAAAACGGGTCAGGTCTTATTCATTCGCAACACTCCTTCACAAAAGCCAAGTACCTATTGTACTACCCCCATCTCAGAAAATATGCCATGCACATCAGTTGTACACCATCTACACCCACCCAACCAAAGTTGGGCCCCCTTCCATACATGGTAAAGCACTTTAGCGCCGTCTCTCGTTAAGGCCTCGTAGGAAAACGCTAATTTTACTTGCTGACTCTTTTTGCCGAACAGATTAATCTTACTATGGTCGCAGGCTCTCATGCATCAGCAGGCGAAGATGGCGTACAAGGCTAACAGCCAATTGGACCATTTACAGTACTACTTGCATGTAGGTGCAAATTTAAACATCCATCGAGTTCATTGTGCATGTGTTTGGACCGTGGGAGGAAACCGAAGTACCCAAGAGAGACATGTGAGGAGAATATGCAAACGCCCTTGCTTGTATGCAGACAGGTTCAGAAACGTTAACCCAAGCATCACTTTTTTGGTTATTTACCATTGTAAATTTTTAGCATGTCGCCACTCGGCAATAATGAGATGTTCTTCCAAGTTTATGTAGGAGAAATGATTAAACTTGCTGTTTTGGGAAATATCAGACAATCAACAGTATCTTTAAGCACCAGTTGGTTATCGCTTGAATCATGTTGCTTAATATGACTCTCCATTGTGTTGCTTGAGAGAACTTCACATCGCATCTCTTATTTCATTATCTTTCATTGGTCGCTTGGGATTCATCACTTCCTATGTGTACACTCATTCCTCTTCTAGTTTCAGTTGAATTGATGGTTATCTTGCATTCCATGAACAATTTCCTTTAAATAGTAAACTAGCTACCATTGTTGGCTAACATCTTTCAGCCTTACTGATGTCAAGGCAACCAAAGCTGGAGCTTTTCCCTGCCTCAACCATCTAGTTAACATATTCATAAGTTGTCCATACATATTTCATGAAGCTGAAGGGAATATCTAACAAGCTGAACCAGGTAAGGGAGCAAAACTCCAGTGCCTTGCTCTGCCCACATCAAGTATACACCCTCTCCTGAAGTCATGACGCAGACAATGGCTTCTATTTTGGTATAATGATCTGCCTGAGCCACGCCAGAATACTTGATACTGAGAGATTCATTTCAACTCATGGCCAGTGTTGAAATAAGTCAAAACTGGGTGAAAGGGGTCAAGGGACGACTGCGTTGCAATAGTGGAAAAATCTTGATTGTGTTTGACTTCTGGTACACTCTGAACACACAGTCATCAGTTGCTATCAGCTTTACTGCATCATTACTCCTCCCAGTTAACTCGTTCTTGAAACACACAGGAAGTCCATGACTCATCCACATATATTGTCAGTGTGTACACACCTTTCACTGTAACCCTGGAAAAATATTTAGAAAGCATTTCCTGTTACACGTGGTCCCTCCCCCCCCCCCCCCAAAAAAACAAAAACAAAACAAAACAAAAAAAAAAACCGCACACCTCTTCTCATGGCTGCATGTGCTGTAACCTTGCTAACATTCTAGTGAAATCCCCCCACCCCTGCTCTTGCTTCTCCTCCTTTTGGATCACTGGGTCAGAGAAACCCACCATTGAAGAGTTAAATGGAATGGGTTCTGGTTTTCATTGTTCAGTGTGGACTGGATGTTGTCTGGCATCGTTCCACACCTGGCACGTGGGGACACCTTTTCATCTTTTCCATTGTGTGCACTTTTAGAATCCTGCTTTTCTGTAGAAATAAAATATCAAGGAGGAATTTTCGGATTTATGAACTGGACCGAGATTATTTTAACTCTGCAGTGTAAATAATGATGCGAGCTGTGCCGTTTCCACCTTCAGTTAAGGACTTATGACTGGAGACACTCGCAGAATATACAGTGTCAAAATTGTTTTTTCCCTGCTTGACTGCCAGATGTGCTTTCAACTTGTGATTGCATCCCATTAAAAAAAATTTGCAAAACATTTTATGTACAGTGGAAGGTGTAAATGGCACCTTTTTTGGTAGATTTTTATCCAGGCGCCATCTGAGCCCTTGTGCAGTGTCCGGGAGACACATGTGCAGACACTGCTGCCTAGCAGCAGTAATCCCCCAATAGACACCTCTTCTATACCCCCTCATCCTTGGGGTATACTGGGCTAGTTCCTGTGTTCTGCGGCTGAGGTCTGTGCATGCAGGTGTGTCTGGCTCTTCTCAGTCACTGCTCATATAGAACATACTGTCCCCTGTAGGTGTTCAGGGCTGATAAGGACCTGCATGGGGTGTTTGTCTGAGAAAGATAGTGTAGAATATGTACTCTGTTGACTGTTGTGCATGCTTGAAGGTATTGATGGAGGCATGTTTGGGCATGTTTGCTACCTGGCTGTATGAAGTAGGATTCGTTCAGCTCACTAGCCAACATGGCTGGGAGCCATGATCGGTCTGAGTAATGTTGAACATGATTAGCAAAGCGGAAAGAAAGGAGCCTGTGTCCTTTAGAGGGCTGTTGCACATGTGGAATTTGGACGTGGACTTTCTTGAGTGAAATTGTAAACATAGCGTGGTTCTGCTCTTCATGTTGGTGTGGTGTTTTATACTGTCGTATCCTAAGAGACATTGCAATGGTGTTCAACCTGAGCTGTACCCCACCACATCTGCCGTGCATGAGGGATTCTACTTCTGTTTCCCTTCAGTCAGAAAATAAAGGGGAAAACTGTTTACTCAACTTGCCTAATATAAGCCTGGGGCAGTTGTTGGGACAGTTCGTGTTTAAAATACCTCGTTATATACTAGTCCTTCTCAAAAAATTAGCATAGTGATGTTCATTATTTTCTGTAATGTACTGATAAAAATTAAACTTTCATATATTTTAGATTCCTTGCACACCAACTGAAATATTTCAGGTCTTTTATTGTTTTAATACTGAAGATTTTGGCATACAGCTCATGAAAACCCAAAATTCCTATCTCAAAAAATTAGCATATTTCATCTGACCAATAAGTCAACCTTCAAATAATTATGTTCAGTTATGCACTCAGTACTTGGTCAGGAATCCTTTTGCAGAAATGACTGCTTCAATGCGGCGTGGCATGGAGGCAATCAGCCTGTGGCACTGCTGAGGTGTAATGGAGGCCCAGGATGCTTCTATAGCGGCCTTAAGCTCATCCACAGTGTTGGGTCTGGTGTCTCTCAACTTTCTCTTCACAATATCCCACAGATTCTCTATGGGGTTCAGGTCAGGAGAGTTGGCAGGCCAATTGAGCACAGTAATACCATGGTCAGTAAACCATTTAGCAGTGGTTTTGGCACTGTGAGCAGGTGCCAGGTCGTGCTGAAAAATGAAATCTTGATCTCCATAAAGCTTTTCAGCAGATGGAAGCATGAAGTGCTCCAAAATCTGATAGCTATCTGCATTGACCCTGCCCTTGATAAAACACAGTGGACCAACACCAGCAGCTGACATGGCACCCCAGACCATCACTGACTGTGGGTACTTGACACTGGACTTCAGGCATTTTGGCATTTCCTTCTCCCCAGTCTTCCTCCAGACTCTGGCACCTTCATTTCCGAATGAGATGCAAAATTTGCTTTCATCCGAAAAAGGTACTTTGGACCACTGAGCAACAGTCCAGTGCTGCTTCTCTGTAGCCCAGGTCAGGCGCTTCTGCCGCTGTTTCTGGTTCAAAAGTGGCTTGACCTGGGGAATGCGGCACCTGTCGCCCAGTCCACTGCTTCCACAGGTCCCCCAAGGTCTGGAATCGGCCCTTCTCCACAATCTTCCTCAGGGTCCAGTCACCTCTTCTGGTTGTGCAGCGTTTTCTGCCACACTTTTTCCTTCCCATAGACGTCCCACTGAGGTGCCTTGATACAGCACTCTGGGAACAGCCTATTCGCTCAGATTTCTTTGTGTCTTACCCTCTTGCTTGAGGGTGTCAATGATGGCCTTCTGGACAGCAGTCAGGTCGGCAGTCTTACCCATGAGTGCGGTTTTGAGTAATGAACCAGGCTGGGAGTTTTTAAAAGCCTCAGGAATCTTTTGCAGGTGTTAATTGGTTTATTCAGATGATTAGGTTAATAGCTCGTTTAGACTACCTGAACATGATATGCTAATTTTTTGAGATAGGAATTTTGGGTTTTCATGAGCTGTATGCCAAAATCATCAGCATTAAAACAATAAGACCTGAAATATTTCAGTCGGTGTGCAATGAATCTAAAATGTATGCAAGTTTAATTTTTATCAGTACATGACAGAAAATAATGAACTTTATCACAATATGCTAATTTTTTGAGAAGGACTAGTACAAAACAATGTGAAACTCCAAGTATTACGCCATATTCTTTTATTAATAAGGATTATATGATGTATGTTTTCATGTCTTTTTTTTTTTTTTTTTTTATTCAAACGATGAGTAATATCTTAAAATATATTCTGGGTTTTTTTCCTGGTTGACCCCACCCCCTTTGGGATCCATGAGCAGTCAGATGCATAAGATAATATAAAAAACTCGTACGAATAGAATTGCCGTATACATCAGTTGTGGGGGGTGATCCTACTTCGCGGATTTCGATGGTCGCGTGGGGATCTCAGTCCCAATTAACTGCAGAAAGTAGGGGATCGCTGTACACTTGATTGACATCTATGGTGGATTGAGATTGTACATAAATGAGTATTGGTAAAGGGTTATGTTCTCGCACACATGTACTGAACCGCTTCAGCCTAATATGGTCATGGGGAGGTTGGAACCTCTCGGTTGATACTGTGCGAAAGCGGGGAACAGCTCACCAGACTATCAGAGGGTGTCACACACAAACATTCACACTTGCACCTAGGAGCAATTTGGAACAGCATGTTGGCCCAATGTGGATATATTTAACCCTTTAGAAGGAAACCCGATTGCCCAGAGGAGATTCACGCAAGCGTACGCCGCACAGAGACGCTCTTACCGAGCCCAGGTCCTGAACCCAGAAACTTTTTTTGCTGTGAGGTGGCTGTGCTAACTACTGTGCCGCCCTAATTTGGCTTTATTTCATAATTAAAACATGAGTGATTATAATGATATATAAAATCATTCTCTTTCAATTAAGTTGTTTGTGGTTGAGTTTCATGAATCAGATTTTGATTCTTCATGCAGCTTTACGTTTGGTTTTACCCAATAGTGGCTTTCAAACCTCATTGAATTCCTTGTGCCCTCACCAACAATCCTAACCTCTGCTGGGCTCAGAGAATCCACTTGTGGTGAATTTGTATGACTAGCTCTTTTAAAAAAATCACGAATTACATCATCGGCTCTGTCAGGCAACATCAGGTTTTTGCCCCTTGTCACATCTGCACAGGTGTTTCCACACTATTTCGGCTAGGCATTTTCCAACATGTTGGCTTTCTCAGCCCTGGAAGTGATGAGAATTTGTTGCGTTGTCCTATTGGCTGAGCTGCATGCAGAAGACACCTGCCTGACATGATACATTATGGGTTTCATTTCAGATGCAATTCCGTATTCTGCAAAGACCATTTGAACCCGTCCTACCATCATGAGCTCCAAGCAGAACTACTTGGCACAAAACCTCGGTTTTTACATCTAAAATCGGACCCCCCCCCCAGCAGAATTCCTTCAATTAAAAAGTCAGAGTATGACGACAGACAGGAGCAGCGCCTCGCCAAAAGAAACAAGTTTTATCACCTGAAACGTTGCTCCCTGCTTGTACTGGACAATCAGGCCCAACAAGTTCACGTCACTTCCGGGGGGGGGGGGGGATGATTGCTCTGCGTTGGTTCAGCCTCCGCTGACAATCCATGGAATATTTACCCAGTATTGTGCTTTTTTTTTTTTTTTTTTTTTTTTTTTTTTTTTGAAATATATGGTTTGTTTTTAAAATAACCTGTGTATCATCTAAACATATTACATTCTGCACAAAGAGGCTGATCAGCACCACTATTCTTTAACATGGTATAATTACAGCATTTTCCATAAAAACCGAAATGTGGTTTTATTTACTGGATCGTTTTGGTCAGAGCTGGAAATTTCCACTATTTCAGTGCATGGAGTAATAGTCTGGGTTGGGCTGGGTGTGAAAATCTAATTCTTCTGAACAGACATTCAGTCAGCTTTTTTCTCTCCCCCAGTCAAGCTATTTCAGTCGTCACGATCGGAGTGCACATTTTTATCCAAACCAGACAGCTAAATGGTTCAGTGAATGAATATTTAGGAATCATTTAACTCTAGTTATTCACTGCAATGATTCCCCCCCCCCCCCCCCCCCCCCACCGTGAGCACAGCTGCCCTGATTTATGATCTTTCTGGACATGTCACATGGCATTGTTTGCACTCCTGGTTGCTTTTCTCATGCGTTCCACACATACCATTTCACCTTGTATGCCATGCTGTGTAATATGTGCTGGCCCATGGGTGTGTGAGGCAGTTTACATTATAGAGCCTTGCCACAGCTTGGTCAATATTTGCATTCTTTTTGAATCAGCTGATTCTTAGGAGGTGGGATCATGTGGGCTGATCTTCATCAGGATCTCTTAACATCCTCTTGTTGTTAGAGTTTAACATGTGGGGCTTTGTTTGGCTTGGTGCGGCTTAGGGTTTGCTTTCAGGCTGCAAGATGAGCACCTTGATGTGCATGACAGCAGCATAGTGGTCCCCCCCTTTTTCTACCCCCCCCCCTCAACTGCAGATTTGAAGTCATGAGGCCACACTCATGCACAGTCACACCACTCTTAACTCTGCCTCGAATGTTATCAGCTGCTACCATCCCGTTCCCTCACCCACCACTCCCTTAGTCATGCATTTCCGAAGAAATTCTTTCTGCTTTACTTTTTTTTTGTAAAGACGTAGGTTTTGATCACCTTAATTAAGAGCTCATATGATCGCACCTTTTTTTTTTTTACCTTCCTTCACGGTTTTCTGCCCTGGTCTTGCCACACTCTTCTCCATTGTGTGTACAGTCTATATCAGACACTGCTGCTGCAAATGCAAGCGGATTTAAAATGCCCCGCTCCCGTCACCCTCTCTCCCCAAAGTGCCACACAATGCCGTCTCTGTGTGCGTGCCTTGTACCTTCTCTGCAGAGTGGTTCTGATTGGTCTCCTATTTATTTGTTTCTACTTGCATTTAAGAATTTGTGGACATCTGTACTTTTTCAATTATCGCAGCACTGAATGATCAGTATGAATCCCCCACCCCCCAATAACAGCAGCTCCTGTCAGTAGTGAGGGTTGTTAACGTACTCTTAAAATATAGTTTCTGTAGTAGCAGCCTTTACTTATATGGTATGGTGGATGCAGGAACAATAGGGTTTTTTTTTTTTTCTTCTTTCCCCCCCATTTCAGACGATGCATGATTCAGTTTCTTTTCAATTTCATATACAGTATTTAAACATGTTATGTATATTTCTTGCAGAAACCGACCTTGAAATGCACTGTACCTTTATTGTGCTTCTGTGCTGTTGGGACTTTAAACACTTTTTTTTCAGTGAACTATTAATGTTTTGACTAACATTTTATTTGATACTTAAGCTAAGGCACCATAATAAAAGTCGATGCAAATAAGACAAAATATTATGCAGATCACGGATAACCAATTTTTGTCTTCAAGTGCAATATTTTACTTTGTGCACATTTTCACATAATCCAAGATCTTTATTTATCCTTCCTTAAATTCTGAGATGTGGTCAGTGTCCAAGAAAACCTGTTAGGATCCACTAATATTATCTGTACTTGATCTGTAATTCTCATCAGCTACCTTTTTTTTTTTTTTTTTTTTTTTTTCTGGCCACATGCTTGCTGCTTTTTGTTTTTTGTTTTTTTTTTTTGGAAGCACTGTGCTCTTTGCCGGTATCAACATGGATATAGTCTACACGGTGTTAAAATTTACAAAACATGAGGCGGTCATCATGGAAATGTTCCGGGAACTGCTTCGCTTGTTCTTTGGCAGTCACTTGACTTATAGCCAGCGATCACTTTGATTTTTAAAGGCCCCAGTCGCAGTGACCTCGCCAATTTACCGTATCTATGCATCTGCTGATCTTGAACTCAAAGTTTATACGTATGCGAACAGTTCATTGGTCAGCTGTGATTCACATCAACCAATCATAGTACATGATATAAAACTACTGGAAAAACATGTCTGCTACTCATGCATATGTGATTGCCGGGGGGGGAGCACAAATTAGATTTTAACGCATATTTTACGTGATTGTAATGTTTATATATCGGATTCCATTTTAGTGACTTTTCCATTTCATATTGCTTATTCTGTGATTTCCATCAGTTTTCCGTGATCGCAAAAAATCATTGGCCCTATGGATGCACCATATGAACAGGTCACCACATGTGTAATTCTTGATCTGGTACAATTTCCTGGTGAAATTAAGTATTCATGGTCCGTTTTGTAACCCTGAGTTTACAGTGGGGCATGATGTCCACAATTTTCATAAATCAAGAGCATGGAGCTCTACAGTTTGAGCACGACTGTGGGTTAAAAAGGAGGCAGGGTGTACACGAGTTGAAACTTGGCGTTATGCTTCCAAGTTCATAAAGATCTTGAATGATGGTGCATCTAGGTCAATTATGCTCGGTTCTGGTCTACCACAATTCCCACATTGTGTCATTTGCATGAGATTGTGTGATAATTGTGGCAATATTTTTAAGTCAAATTTTTTTGGTGAGATCAACACGAGTTCCCTCAAGGCAGTCATGATTTTGACCCCCACACACACACCACCATTCTGTCAAATTATGGTGATCATGGACATCGTGCCCCGATGTCTACCAGGGTAACCAAGGTAGAGCGAGAAATGCCATGTTTCTGGAGTTGTGATCGTTTTTTTTTTTTTTTTTCTCTCCTCTTGGTATCAGCTGTGTTAATTTTTGGATGTTCATATCTGTTCTATCATGGTAGAAACAAACTATTGTGTAAGTGTTAAAACAAAACACAAGTATACACAATAGAGTACAATGTTCACTTTCTAGAAGTCATTAAACAAAGTTCATTGTCAAAATACTTTGAGACCACCGTTTAATAGAAAATAAGTAACCCAGCTTGTTTCAAAGTGCACCTTTTTTACCTAAATGGTCTCGGTCATGGATACTGAATATAAACTAAACATCTTGCTTCCTTGTTTATACAAAAAAAATGAATTGATGTGTAAGCTCATGGGTTTTTTTTTTTTTTTTTTGTCCCTGTAGTATGTGGCCTATTAAACTGTAACTATACTTAAACATTCCATATCAGGTGTCCAATCAGATTCAAGAATTCAACAGGAATGTAATTCAACATGGCCCGAAAAGATTAATTCCTCATGTTTGGGCAGTGTTAAGCTTGTGTGACGAGGGTGAAATGTCTTTGCTGTGCTTGGCAAGAGACTCATATGACCACATTCCAGTTCTCTATGAATTCTGAGTCCCTGGTGGGCGGCGTCAAAACTATTCCTGTTGATTTTTTAAAAAGGCTTTTGTAACAAAAATAATAGTGTCAGGTTTTGATAAGAATGGTGGATTGCTTCCGTGTTTACATCCGCTTCAGGAAAATCTGTAATTCTCCAGTTCTATTTATAGTCGGAGATGCCAATATATCACAGTGTGAAGACTTCTCAGGCGGACACGCATATGCTGTCTACACAGGGTATGATATCAGTGTTCCAGGACTTGAGATAAAGCTGATACTTAACCTCATTTTGGATTCTTCCACAGCAGAAACCCAGCCTGCATTGAAACTCTCCATTCCAAATAAAGGTTTAAAGGCCTTGAGTGAACCACAAGGAATGCGGGAATTCAATTCTACGAACTTTTGTATTCTAGCATTACTTATTCATGTTCAAGGTACATACTGATCTGTGTGTTCATTTTTCTCCAGCATTATTTGTCTGACCTTCCAATCCACAGTATCTGGGGCGAAAGGCAAGGCACAGGGATGACATCAGTCTGCATGCCGTTGTAATTGGGGTTACATGCTCCAAATATTTCTTCTGCATTTGGCATTTACCTCATTTCAGAGAACGGGGTGGGGCTTGTACGACTATAGATCACAAAGCTTTCAAAATACCTCAGTTCTATTGGAGTTGTCAGAGAAAGAGCTCCGAATACTATAGGCCATTGTAAGTGCTCAGCTGAAGCTCAATGCGGTGAACACGCTCCACTTTGTTTGCTGTTGTCTTTGGAAACATGTTCTGGTATTAAGCCTGAAATCCCCTCTCTGCACTTTGCCTAAAACTGGCTGCTGTAGATTTCTATAAAAGCTATAGCTGTGTATAAATAGGTGTGCGCCCTCTGGTGTTCACATTTTGCACCCCCCCATCATGAACACAAGCTTGGTTAGAGGAAGAGGCGTGGCAGAAGGAGGCTTGTGATGGGCAGGTCTTTAAAGGAGCCCTATGATTGGCTTGAGGAATGGGTTGACCGCTGTAGGAATTTTCTGGAAGGAAAAATATACCAGTTGTGACCATTTCTGGAATTTTCCACCTGCACCACTGTGCTTTTCAGCAGTCATCAACACTTGCTGGTGAAATCTGGTGTTATGGATGAACAGGCTTTTCTTTGATTCTATTTTTTCTTTATCTATAACTGAATTATCTCTGTTTACAGGAACATTTTGCAGAGATCTTTGGGAATGATGCAGCAGCAGAGAGCAGAAGATTGCAGGAAGATTTCAAGAAGTGGCTGGTGGCAGGAATGATGCTGTTCACGGGGGTGATAGCGGGCTACTTCATTGCTCAGAAGCGCCTGTGAAGATTACTGTAGATGCAGCATCGACCTCCACCCAGTATACACCTCAATTGAACATGAAGGAACTTTAACCCTCTGAAAGGTGTTGTTTTTTTTTTTGTTTGTTTGCCAAGAATCATGTTTACACCATCCTCCTCTTCTTGCGGTGCACTGTGGGTTGTGTGAGTGGCCCAAGCACGACTGTAAACTCGATATACACAGTCCCATCCAGGCGAAGGGGGACTTGTTGCTACTTGGCCCAAAACGTTGATGTTCCTTAATGTTATAGACCTGCATTGATTAAGAATTAATTACTCGTCAGACTGTCCAGATCATGTATTTCAGTTTTGTTTTCCAAAAAAATCTTTAGTCTTTTTAAATATACACATTATTTTATCTTTCAAGAGTGCAGCAAGTAGCAATGATGCATATCACTTGAGAACTGAAGCACCTGCTCACGAGCTCTAGATGACGTCTCAGTTCATGTCTTTGTCCCTTTAAAGGCTTAAATAATGGGCGAGCAGACATTTTTAAACCTTGCACTACAGTTTAATTCCTTTTAGCCCACCATGGGACTTGTTAATGTACCCTCCATACCAGTGAGGGCCAACGAGGGGAAAAATTCGCTGAACATCTTTTGGGCTTTTAGTACGAGTGAATTGTGGACAATTTGTCATTTAGTTTTGAGTTCCGGGCTAATGATACAAAAACCCTGAAACATGGAGTATGTTGCTGTGTGAGGGTCAGAGGCTTGGTTAAAGATTTTTCACTTCTTTAAATGACCAAATGCTCTTGGAGGTGAAATGTGAGTGGGGGGGTCTCCCCACCCCTCTCTTCAGTGCAGGCCAAGTTAAATCTTGCATTTTTTATTTTTAATGATTAAACTGAAACTGGTTGAAATTGAGGGAACATTCTTTACACCAGTGGGAGTATTTGAAGGCTATCTAGAGCCGGCCCTTTCCACTCTGTCGTCCCCTCGCTGCATTATTGAACATACAACATGTAATAGACTAAACCTAGATGAAAACGCATCATGACGAGTCCACTGTGTCTTGTGTGGTTTTGGTGGTGGTGTACGTCCTCTTTGGCTTTAAAAGTTGAACACCTTCAGAGCCGGTTGTAGATGAGATAAGTAGTTAAGTCTAGCACGCTATAGTTATGATTAATTCATCAGCCAGTGACTTGTAGATCATTCTTGAAAGGCTCTTTTGCTGCGTGTCAGTGAGTGGGTGGGTGCTTCTATCGTACGTGTACCTTTTTTTTTTTTTGGCGAAAAATTTATTTTGTTATTTAAAAATGGATGAATGTTTCACACTACAGTGCATTTCGAGCAGGTCCCCCCCCCCCCCCCCCAATATCTGCTTGAAATTCTAACAGCTCTACATTCTACTGTGCACATGAGTGCTGTCAACGGGTCAACAGTATATAAGGATTGAGAAGTGTGCCACTGGAATTTTTTCCCCTCTTTTAATATAAAATTTGTTAATTTAAAGCACCATGAATCGCAGAGTCGGAAGTAGATTCCATGACCAGAATGTGGGGTGACACGGCAGATTTATGATGTCCGCCTTGCAGCAAGAGGGTCCCGGGCGTGGTGACGATGTTTGTGTCTTCTCGAATGGGCTTGCATAAGTTTCTTCCGGGCGCTCTGGTTTCCTCCCACAAATCAATGATATTCACATTCGGCCAATTGGCTAGTCCATATTGCCGCTGTGTGTGTAACAGTGCAGTGGATTGGTGAGCTATTCAGGGTGTACTCCTCCTTCGCCCAGAGTCGGCTAAGTGAACCTGATAGGATTTAAGTTGCTCAGCAAATGAATCAACATGAATTTGTTTTAAATTTTATGTTGACAAGGAACATTCTAATAAAACATTGGGGGTCACTATCCGTTCCCAGCATCACATCACATATTCGGTTGCAGTGTTTATATATTTTTATAAATGTAAATTACAAATATGAAAATTTTAAATTGAAAAGCAGTCAAACTACCAACAATGGAATTAAAAAAAAAAATTACATCTCATGTTGGTTAGAGGATTTGGGGTAGAGTTCTAAACATTGCAATCTGTCTTGGAATTCCCCCCCCCCTCCCCCCCCCTTGGGTTTCTCCCATCTCCCAAAACATGCTAATGGTTGTGTTGCTGTGATTAATATTAAATTGCTGAGGTGCATGTGAGTTCACATCCCATTCAAAGTGTCATCACACTGAGGGTTTCCAAACTATGCTCTGAATCCACCATGACTATGATCAACATGAAGCACCTTAATACATGAGTGCACGTCATCTATAAAGTTCAATTAAAAAAAAAAAAAATTAATCTGTTTGCGGAATCAAGCTGCAAACCATCAAATTACAGGAATTTAACAAATTAAAGGAATAAAATGGATAAAGATTTACACTTTTTAAAATTTGGACTGTAGTGGCACATTTCTCAATCTCGAGGTAAGGCACGTTTTTTTGCATTGAAACTCTGGGAATGTAAATTGTCTGGATTAACCAATCAGGGTCCTCAAAGTTCTGACTACAGCACCTGAGGTATGCAAATTCCCAATGAGCATCAGTTTCATGTCAGTGGCGAACCTCCCAAACCATCCACCCACCTAATAAAACAGTACAGTATGTCTGAATATCAGAGACTCTGGTATGTGCCACATTTACTGCAGAGACGAACACATGGACTGTTCAGATGATTGGAATAGAACATTTTAGAATTATATTGTCATTGAATTTTGTAACTCTTTAATGGCCTTCCTGTCTATCAGGCCACATCTCACTCCTATCTGCCATCTCGACGTCTTCTCTGCTGTTTAATTTTGTAAGTCGCTTTTATTGTCGCTGAAGCTGCTTGTCACTCAGTGAAGCTAACTGCTGCTCTGCATTGTACAGTAACCAGAAGCAAACAAATTTAGCTTCCTAATGCATTTCATTCTTGGGGGGGGGGGGGGAACCTCTTCCATCTGATATTGTTAACTGTGTTTAGCATGCGGGTTTTTGTCATCTGAAAAGAATTGGGGAGCACGAGTTAAAATCTCCGACTGAATTTCAAGCCACCTCCTTTCAATGTGCTAAAATAAAAAATAATTTGAAATTGGCTTATCAAAAAATACTTGGCTTTTTTTTTTTTTTTTTTTTTTGCTCATCTAAATAAACAACCAGATTTCGTGTGTATCAGTCATTTATGGTCAACCATAAATAAGAGGTACATTTTACTTCAAACGCAGCTGAACATGCCAAGCTACAAGCTAGGAAAACATGTAACTGTCCAAAAATGTATATTATAGCTGCTCTGTAGACACTGATTACACAAAATGCATTCCATATAAAGAAAATTCGCTGCTTGCATGCTGTGTGTGTGTGTGTGTGTGTTTTAATGACTGAGACTGTGTGATCTGTGTCAATAGTGTGTAAGAACAGCTTGGCAGAGTGAAATGACCCTTGGCAGGACACTATGTAAACTAGGTAACTTAAATTACATTTAGATTAGCATATTAGCATAGTGGAAATATTTAAAGCCTCATTGATGTCTTGAAAATATTTATAACATAGTGTTCTTTCCTATGGCCTTAAACTCCATTATTTCTCCAAGGTGTTTTGTTACTTACTGTGTTTGTACCTTAGTCAAGTTCACCTTAAAATAATACAAAAAAGAAACTATTTTTTTAAGGCTTTTGGTTTATTTAAACACCACCATCTCCCAAAATGAATGTTTTATGTCTTTTTTTTTTTTTTCCTTTTTTTTTTTTTTTTTAAATTGTGTTACCAAAAGTGAATAAAGACCAATCACAAAGAACCAACTCTGTGCCTGTTTATTCAATGTGTATCCTTCTGGATCTTGCGGAGGATGTGTAGAGAAAATATGGAAACGGGATTATTACCTCTGTAGACAAGGTTGTTTTGTCATTTGTTTGTGTGTTAGCAACTTTAATCAAAAAGTTATGAACAGATGTATTAATTTAATACTTTCATGTGCTCTACACGGAAGGTACTTTGACACTCAGATTTTTGCTCTACAGGAAATTTTGCATGTGTTTTTGTCTGCAGTCCATCATTGCGCACTCGGTCCTTTTCAGTTATTACCGTTTGCGTGAGCTATATATTGGTCATGATTACTAGACATTTGAAAGCTTATGGGAATTATACTAAAATTCTACATATCCTCATTACACTTGCATAAACGGGAACTTTCCAGTAGGTCCAACGCTGGGATCTAATTTTACAAGTTCAACTTTATCTTCAAGTTATACAGAGCATGTGTTTGAGTACAGACGCTCCCCGACTTATGTTTTAGTTAGGTTCTGGATGGCCAAACGTAAGGTGTTTATTAAAAAAAAAAAAAAAAAGTGTAAGTTGTTACTGTATGTTCCAGTGATGCATGATGTTCATACTGTACTATACATCCATAAATGCCATTACCGTATCTCAAACACCCCTAAATCAATTACTATAAACATAACATTGTAAACTGATATCTACATTAATTTCAAATAAATTCAAGCAAAATAATTGGATAAATTTTAATTAAATTCACTCATCAAATACAATATCAAATTTTTAACCTTCTAACATTCTCGATGATGCAATCTTTCGGCTTGTAAATGGTTCCGATGGTTGACGGAGCCATTTGGAAGAAACGTGCAACAGTTGCATGTTTTCCACCAGCCTCGGTTTTCTTGATAATGACCATCTTTGTTTCTAACGAGATGGCTTGCCACTTTTTCTGATTGCCACCATCACTAGTAGGCTTATGCTTCTGACCTACCATATTTGCTTAGGGTTACAAAAGTCCACAAAACGGTGTAAACACAAAGATCACAGAGACGACGTCTTAACACACGGGTAACACGCGGTAAATTGGGAAGCAGGAGGGGCACGTTCAGTCTGTCGTTTGTAAACAATGGACACGGCGTCATGCGTAAGTGGTGTATTACATCAGCGTACTACGTAGGTACGTCTCGTACTACAGAGAGCACGATTAACTCAAAATTTGAATTTTTTTATTATTTTTTTTTTTTATGCGTAAAACGAATGCACGTAAAGCGGGGCGTGTCTATCCAGCACACTCGAAAGGTCGGTGAACACATGTTCACGCCAACAGTATTTTTATTTTATGGTGGGGATAGTGGAATATAGCTAGCTAACTCTTCAGTGATGTTACAGCAGGCCCAGAAGGGGGTGCTGTGTACAGTGTTAGTATTTTGTCGTGCTTGGTGAAGGGTTATACTCTCACCGTGCCTCTCTAGTCATAAAATGAATGCATTTCAGGCTAATACTACAGGAGAGTTAAGTCATGGTTTATTCCATACCAAGTAGTTTATTACACATTACTCACAGTTAGTGGTAGAAAATGGGCTCATGTTACTATTACCACTTACTGTAAGAATCAAACTTTATTCAATTTATTTTTTATGACTGGAGTTTGATTTATTTTCATTCACGGTTTTGGACAGACACCACTGATTAAATCAACGAGGTTCTTGTAACCATCCACTCTGAATTTATTTCCACTGGCCCTTATATTCCCACTTAACAAAGAAACCCTGCACTACATTCAGTTGCATGTCCTACATCCTGTTCATCCACTTAACCTCCCACTCTTCATCGAACATATGAGGAGACTGAGGGTCTTCGTTTTCTTTGCAGTGATTTCCAGTCACCCATTTCTCTCATATTCATAAATTTCTCTGCGACGACTGTACCTATTACATAAATCACAATATTCTATTATATGCTGCAGTGAGACAGGTGGATCCATAACCCTATAGTTAATTAAAATCCTTAATTGTGGGTGGCACAGTGCTGAAGTGGTTTTAACATATCCACCTCACAACAAGATGGTCTTGAGTTCGGGTCCTGAGCTGAACGAGGGTGTTTTTGTGTGGAGTTTGCATGTTGCTTGTATGGGTTTCCTCCACCAGTCCAAAGACATGTACATTAGGCTGATTGGCTGTTCCAAATTGCCCCTAGGTGTAAAATGCAAGTGTGTGTTCGCCCTGTGATAGTCTGACACGCTGTTTAGAGTGTACCGCACCTTTGCTCAGTGTCAGCTGAGATTAGGCTCCAGCCTTCTGACGACTGTGGTAGCATTAACTGGATTAGCAGATGAGCAAGCGGTTAATTAAGAATCCTGAATATACTGTAAAAGGTGAAAGATACAGAGACAAGATGTAGTATCAGATGTACCATATTTCAGATGGTTATCGATGGCGTTCATCTAATTTGAAGCATAAAAGACGACAAATCAATGAACGAAAGTAATAAGTCTTTGATAGATAATTAGTCCATGCTATGTGTATATCTAATTAAATATAAGAAACTAATACACCTCTAAAACTAGTGTAGGTATTGAATCATGCACTTTTCGTATGTAAAACCACTGCAGACAAGTGAACGCAGCTTTGTGTATAGTTCTGTTTAATCATCGTCTTGTTTTATGCTCTGGAATTCCTAAAAAAATAAATAAATAAATAAATAAACAGCAATGCAATCTATGATAACTAAAGATCTTTGATATTCATAAACTGTACTGCATATTAGAAATCTGTGGAAATTAAGATTAATAATTATTACTCCAGGAGAAAAGGTTTATACCCTGATTGCTTCTTGAGCTTCAATCCGCTCCTCAGGAGAGATGTGATGCTTGTCTAGTCTTTCAAGCTGAGGAAGGCGTGAGATGATAATAAGTGGGTAATCTTCCATCTCTGACAGAGGATTGTCTGCCAGCACCAGGGACCGCAGTGTACGAGCAACACTCATCAGGCTTTGCAATGCATGCTGGGAAGACACCAGGTTTCCTCTTTGGGAGATGATGAGATAGTGAAAAACAGAAAGATAACAAAACGCTGAGAGGCTGCAAGTGTACACTCGACCAAATATGTTTTTGGTGGAGATATTTAAGTGAAAGCGCCACCCGCCTCCCCCCTCCCCCACCCGCCTCCCCCCTCCCCCACCCGGCCCAGGCATAACCTTATCTCACCTCATCATCAGTCCTGAGGAGAAAACAGGAATACAATACAAAGGCGTGTGGTCAGTGTTCTCCTGAAATTTTATGATCCTTCAGACTTTTAACTATTAATATTCATGGGGCGGCGGCACGGTGGCGTAGTGCTTAGCACGTCCGCCTCACAGCAAGAAGGCCGGGGTTCGATTCCCGGCCTGGGTGTTTCTGTGTGGAGTTTGTATGTTCTCCCCGTGCTTGCGTGGGTTTCCTCCGGGTGCTCCGGTTTCTGACCACAATCCAAAGACATGCACAGTAGGTTAATTGGTCATTCTAAATTGCTAAATGGGTGGTTAACGACCTGGAGAGGGATGGGCTCCGCCAGGCCAAATCAGCCCAAGTCTCGCCATGAAGGCGCTCCAACGACATCCCCGGAAGTTAAGGGATAAGTGAGGTGAAGATTCATGGGGCGAAGGTAGCACAGGATTGGTCAGTTCAAAGGAAGTTTACACAAGCTAGGCTAGTTGGAGTAGAGGTCTGGCCATTTGCAATGCTTTCACTCTATGCAGACGCAGAATCTCCGATTTCTACTTCTACTGTAAGTCTTGGATTACAAAAATAAAAGAACAGAGTTGGTGGCCAATTTACTGAACATATACTTATTTAACATAACACAACTGATCGAGTAGGCAGTGGTGGCCTAATGGTATAGGGTACTGGATCGCTGATCCAAAGGTTGGAGGTCCCCCAGTGCAGCTGACTGGATTATCAAAGGCCGACCACTGTCTATGGTGTGAGGTGTAAAAGAACCATTGCTGTCTTTTTGACAAGAGTAGGCTGCAAAGCCATCAGCTTGTTTCCGCCCTGTGATGGCCTGGTGAGCTGTCCAGGGTGTAGTCTGCCCTCGGCTGGGATGGGCGCCAGCCTCCCCCGCGACCCTAATTCGGATTAAGCGGTTACAGAAAATGAACTGAACAACTGATCACTCCCATTTACCGGTAGGCTTGAGTATTACTTGTTCTACTCCCACCTTACATGTATAGAACCTTGAATATCAACATCTCAGCATTTTTAGACTTTGTAACAGCATGTGGGGGAAAAACAATTTTTGTGTCCTGCTTAATAATAAGATAATCTACAGTATATAACACACAAAGCACAAAGTGCTGTGACTATAGACTTTAGACTTTTGACTCCAGGTCTGCTTTAAAGAAATTAGTAACATCCAGAGTCGATATTTTTTGAAGAAAAAGCAGTTAATAGACTATAATTTATTCAAAGATTTCTCGTTTCTGATTGGTGGAGAGCCACCAGCGAATTCACGATACTTTTGTACGAGTCGAGTTATCCATCACTGACATCAGATAAGCTCAATGATAATTGTATGATTGCAGGCCTCCTCAGATATCACATTCTGCTCCTCGGTAGATGGTCCTCACCTCGGGGAAAGCATGCGAGAAAATGACTGTCTGCTCTTAGGACTATCGGAACTACACGGAAAGGAAAATATTTTATTTGAACAGTATCAGACTTGGAAGTTCAATCTTTATGAATCAACTCTTTTTGGCTAAAATGAGAAACCACAAATGATCAAAGATGTTTTGTAGCTCCAACACGAGTCAAAGTCAAAAATGTTTGTAGTAATGTGATGGAGGGTAAATTAGCCTAGCAGTGTCCAAATCAAATAAAAAGGGTACAGACGTGCTCCATGTAAAGACATTACAATCACATTTCGTGGTCTTCCATTTGAAAATTAAAATGTGTCCTTACAAACACTGTCTATATTTGGCTACGGCGTTTTCTTATAGAGAAGAAAATATTTAAATTTAAAATAAAAGCATCCACTTAGCCTAATGTTTGTGTCTTTGGACTGTGGGAAGAAACATGAGTACCTGGAGGAAACCCACGGCAGCACAGGAAGAACATGCAAACTCCACACAGAAATGGCCAAAAACCAAGCTGAGGACGCAAACCGAGGATGGACATGCGAACCCAGGAATGGACATGCAAACCACTATGTCGCCCTGTCTAAATATATTATAATATTAAGAACGGGTGATAGTAACATTCATATTAATACAAGTTGTTATTCTTATATAAATCATCATAGAGAATTTTGATTTTTTTTTTGTTAATAATGTAAACGTAATTACAACGAATCATGAAACCTTATATTTTTAATATGTCATGCACTCGTTTGCATGATTAATCTACAGTACTTCATTTCACACTGCTGAGTGACATGATAGCGTCGGGATTAGCACATTCGCATCACAGCGAGAAGGTCCTAGTTTTGAGTCCCAAACTTGGCGATGGTAATTCTGCGTGGAGTTCCTGGTTTCCTCCGGGTACCCTGGTTTCTTCCCACAGTCTAAAGACAAGCACATTAGGCTAATTGGCTGGCTCAGATTGTCCCTAGGTGTGAGTGTAAATGAATGTGTACGTTCGCCCTGAGCTGGTCTGGTGAACTGTACATGGTGTACACTGCTTTCGTCCAGTGTCGGCTGAAATAGGCTTCCAGTCTGTCCACAATCCCCGTAGGATAAAGAGGTTTGGGCAGATGAGTGAGCGATTGAGAATTTTCACACTACTTGTCAGATACCTGACATTAAGATACTGGAGAGATTTCATACTGGGACCGATTCCGTCAAGTGTCTCCAACTGGTTGTCTCGAAGGTGAAGGATTGTTAGGTGCTCCAGTTTTTCCATTCCTTCTAACCGTTTTATTTTATTCTGGGCCTAGGATGATCCAGAAAAAAAAATAAAAATTAAGAGCACAACAATAATTATGATTTTCATGTGACTTTCATCAAAGACCTTGTATGACCATCTTACCAGGTAAAGATGCCGCAGGTTGGGGAGGTAAATACCATCTGTTGTTTCTAACTGGTTTGCTCTCAGCTCCAGAGAAACTAAACTGGTCAGCTTGTCATAATCAAGTCCGGATACCGTCCGAATGGTATTGCCTAACAAACGGGAACTAATGACTGCTGACAGAACACGGATATTTCCGCTCCTCGGTACTTCACTATAGTTCACTGAATTCGTCCTACTTAATCTGAACCCAAAAATAAACAGGTATGATGGCTGTACAAATTATTATTATACATTTTCCTATAAATATTTCGCGAAAATATTGACTGACTCATTGGTATATACAGTACATTCAACCGCATATTGAAAGCGACATTATAGATGACAGCATAGCAATCGCATCCCCAGTATATATAAGTATTTATAAATTCCTTATTATTGTATTCCAGAAGGTGTGCCACTAACCTGCAAGATTAAGGCTTTCCAGGCCAGGTCCACTGAGACCCTCCATGCCACTCAAACGATTGGACATGAGGCTGAGCCACTGTAGATAAGGGAGCTGGTTGAATGGCTGACCTCGAAAACTCTGAATCTGATTGACATCCGCCTTTATCCAAAGCAGCTCAGTCAGAGTAGCCAGTGGAGAAAGGTCGGTCAGGTAATTGGACGAAATGTCCAGGAAACGTAGATGGACAAACGAACCCAACATGACAATATCGCTCAGATTCCTGATGAAGCGATGAAGGCAATTGATGGTTATACATTTTATGCTTTTGTTTATCTCTAAAACACAAGTACTGTACACACAAGCATAGAAGTAGCACTGAACAAGGAAATCACATTCACTCTGCTTTATTTATTCTGAAAGAAAAAAAAATACCTGTTTTTTAAGTCAAGTTTGACAAATGCGTGAGAGAGGCCATCGCCTGTCTTACACAACATGGAAAGGTTTGGTCCTATTACTTCCTGTGTTAATGAACACGGCTCGTTCTGACAACATGGAAACAGGGAAAAGCAGAAATATGTTACAGTCCATTCATACATTTGCCCCACTGCTTAATCCTACTTGGGTCCAGCTGAGGCATCCATGGCCTAATGGCTAGAGTTGTAAGTTTGGAACTGAAAAGTTGCTGGTTCGATTCCAGGACCAGCAGGTAAAATGTATTGTGGCGAGAGGAGGACCTTCCCCATCTTGTTCCTTGAGCATGGTATCTAACCCTCTACTGCTCTCCGGGATGCCCACTGCTCCAAGTATGTGTGCTCAATTTGGATGGATTAAAATACAGAGCCAAAATTTCCCACGTGGGATTAATATCAAAATCGAAAGAAATAAAAGGGTGAAGGTAGGGGTACTGTACACCCGAATGACTTTCCAAGCCATTGCAAGGCCATCACACCCACAACCATTCACACTGACATCTCAGGGCACAATGTAGCAGCCATTTAGCCTAATGTGCATGTCTTTGAACTGTGGGAGGACATTGGAGTAGCCAGAGGAAATCAACCCAAGCACGGATGGAACGTGCCAACTCCACACAGAAGTG
>CM045738.1:32799796-32817296 GCA_024760905.1 Plotosus lineatus | reverse complement strand
TACTTACAGGAAAGCTGAAAATAAACAGAAAACAGCATAAATTTTAAATTAAAGACCCCCTTACTTTCCCTCCCTTTAAACATTTCCTTTAAACATTTTCCAGGAAGTAAAATTGAGCCAGTCAACACTGTCAACTTTAGCACATGGCATGTTGAACCAATCAACACGAACATAAACAAAAGCACATGACCAGGAACGTGTTTAAATGTATGAAGTTGGTGAGCAGGAGAATCGGGTGAAAAATCCTGTCATAACTTTCTGATAGGTCCATATCTGGCTCATTGCTCCATTCATTCAGAACATCCCATAGTTTTGCTGTAGCAGTTTCTAATGGTTCGTAGGTTGTTGGACATTTACCAAGAGAACAGCAAAATATTTTCCTGATTTTTAAAGCATGGCGGAACAATGAAATGTGTTGTCATTGATTAACATTATAAATATTCCCCAGTGGCAGGGGGTCTTGAAATACCGTGTAAACTCACTTTTACAGGCAGTGGACGCCTGATCGAATAAAATTGGGAAGTTTGATCTACAATTTTGCTCCCAGTACACAAGGGCAGTTATTGATGTCAGGAAGGAGGAGGGGTTATTGGTACAGGCTGCTTATTACGTCAGAAAAGGGTACATACCTACTATGTTCTCATAATCATATGGCAGCTATCTAATATTACCATTAATCATTATCATTACTTTTGTGTGTGTGTGTGTGTGTGTGTATATATATATATATATATATATATATATATATATATATATATATATATATATATATATATATATATATATATATATATATATGTAATCATTTATACATATATTCACTTGTACTCATGATATCCACCTTGTACTCTCTGTACCAATCTCGAGAATGAGCTTCATAGTGCTTCCCTCTCTTCCCAGACATGTGGGAGAGGAGGTGGCACTTCCCTTACTCCTTTGTCTATGTGTTCATGTTTGGATGTTCTGGAACATTCTGAGTTATTTAGGGTTCATACGGGGAAGAGAGGTCGAGAGATCCTTACACCTGTTTTAGGGTCAGGAATCAGTCAGACCAAGAACTGGAACATTTCGTTTCTCCTTTTCTTATCATAATCTTCCTGTTTTATCAGAATATTGCACATTGTCTAATTGTAATTGCCATAAATTTAACAACGTGACCTGGACACGATGACCTGATGTCTGACAGTTATGCGGCAACTTGATTTGAGTTCCCTGTTTTGGTGTATAAATCCCCCTGTCCTGGTTGGCATACTTTGGTGATCTGTGAATAAATACTTGAGTACCTAAACTCTATCAGTGTCTGTGCTTTCTTTGTCTTTCTTACATACATATATACCTATATGTACACATATATACACACAGAGAGAAGGGTGAATGATATGTCAATGGTGCATATATATATATATACACACGCACACACACACACACACACATATATATATATATATATATATATATATATATATATATATACACACACATATATACACCACACATATATATACACACACACACACACACACACATATATATATATATATATATATATATATATATATACACACACACACACACACACACATTCATTTATATATATATATATATATATATATATATATATATATATATATATATATATATATATATATATATATATATATATAAATATGGGTATATGCATGTGTAGCATAGTGTTCCTTAGTTGTCTTGTGCACTTTTTTAATACTTGCTGCTAAACAAAGCTGCTAAAATGACTTTAATTGTTCTTGCAACAATTGACAACAAAGATCTCTTTATCTGATTTGTGAGGATGTTGCAAAGAGGGGGGCTTTTTTTTTTTGAACCAGAAAAGGAAAAAATTGGCATAACGAAAAAAAAAAGCCTGCTAAATTTGGCTTCCACAGATTATCAAAAAATATGAGGAGAAACTGAGAGACATTGTTTTTAATGTTTCATATGAATAAATAAAAAATATAGTACATATTTAATAACATTAATAGACTTAGATTAGTCTTCGATGCAAATACCATGTTGGCCATTGTGTTCTGACAAAAATAGCCATGTTATGATTATGAATTATTAAAAATTGCATGCTGTTGTTTGAAAATAGAAATATCATATGCTGTGTTAATTGGAACACTTTGATTTACAGCTTTAAAATTTGTATTATTTATGTTTGTATGTATTATATATGTACAATTTTTTTATGCCTTATGCATTTCATGAAACACTGCAAAACACAAACAGTACTGATCCTAAATGAACATGTTCAACCTGATCTTAAATGTTTTAAAAAGCGAATCACACTGCTCACCAATGCATACATCATTGAAAAGCTTTCTTTCAGCATTGTAAGTCAGTCAATGACACAAAAATGATGGTTTCAATGTCCTCTGAACAGGACATTGTCTATTCTGAAATGTTCCTTGTAGGCCCTTTCTTTCTGGCTCCAGCCTTCGTGCCACCTCACGAGAACACCAATATTCCATTGCTTTTTGTGAAGATGTTGCAGCAAGTTGCACTTACACATTCACTGGGCATTTGAATAACTGAAAGAGGATTTAAAGTTTGTGCACCCTGGGGTCGATATATTTATAACATTAAATATATTCTTATTCTAAGGCCCGTCAAATAAGGCTTGAATGCATTTCAACAATTTTCTTAGTACTGTATAGTTTCATAATTTTTATACTCATCAGTTATGAGTACAGTATCTCAGTTCCTTTTTCGTTTACTCTGAAGTAGAACTGAAATTGTCAATACTGTTCAAGCTTTCAGGGCTTGGTTAGTAGATAAGGAGTTATAAAAATGGACGCATCTGATTTCAGTCGGCTGAGGTAAAGCAGTTGGCAGGACAACGCTCATGTGCATGTCAAATTATATAATATATATATTGGCACTTTCCATAAACCTGCCTCTAGTAATATGAGGGTGATGTTGATGTCATGACCTGTCTATGGATTCACCCTGCACAGGCCTAAGGCAGAACTAACACAGTAACAAAACAACTATTCACAGGCCCAAGCAATTTAGAGCAGCCGCTTGACTTTATATGCATTGGGCAGTGGTGTCCTGGTGCTAAAGGGTGCTGGATCGCTGATCCTAGGGTTGGGAGTTCGAGTCCCACTCTCCACAAGGTTGTCACTGCCCCCCCCAGTGCACCAAACTGGGTTATCAAAGGCCAGCCATGTCTCTCACTGTCTATAATGAGAGGTTCATATAAAAGAACCATTGCTGACTTTCGTCAAAAATAGGCTGCAAAGCTGTCAGAGTGTTTCTGCCCCTTGCTAAGGGTTGTGTCAGGAAGGGCATCCGATGTAAAAACCTACACCAAATCAAATATGTAATGATTCACTGTGGTGACCCCTGAGAAAAAAGGAACAGCCCAAAGGAAAAGATGAAGAAATAAGACTTGACTTTACATGTATTCGGACAAAGCTATAGTACCAGGAGAAATAACTGGTTGGCTGAAATTTAAACCCAGAACCTCATTGTGATTAATGATTCAGGACCTTTCCAATATGGCGGACGCAATGACGTATTCCCGAGCTCGCAAACGGTTGTTTTCAATGACGTTTTTCTCACGTCATTGGTTGTTTCCCTGTGCGCTTGAAAAACACGTGCATATGAGCACTTCCTTTCGGACCAGAAGTACGGAGCAGACCCAGGGTGAGCGTGGTTTCCTGAATAGATGTGGTTTTACTCGATTGGTGTTTGCAGGAGTTTACGTATCGTGTGTTTATAGGACGATGTGGATTATCTGAAGGGGTTTCGGGTGAATAGTGAGATTTATACAGTGGCTTGCTCTATACAAAGGCAAGTGGATGGTGATTAACTGATAGCACTCAGACAGGTTTTCATTACACACATGCTTCAGGGGGTCTATCCACAGATTTTAATAGCACAGAGTTCACCCAGAACAGGTACATCGTTGTCGTTGACCTTGTTGTTGTTGTTGTTGTTGCTGCTGCTGCTGCTGCGGTTTTGGTGGAAGTGCTGGTTGTTGTTTTGGTGGTGATTGTTGTTGTTTTGTTGATTATTTTTGGTTGTAGTTATGGTGGTTGTTTTTTTTTTTTTACCGGTTTTGGTGGTGGTGATTGTTGTTTTGCTGATTATTTTTGGTTGTAGTTCTGGTGTTTTTTTTTTTTTTTTACTGGTTCTGGTGGTGGTGGTGATTGTTGTTTTGTTGTTATTTTGCTGATTATTTTTGGTTGTAGTTATGGTGGTTTTTTTTTTTATACCGGTTTTGGTGGTGGTGATTGTTGTTTTGCTGATTATTTTTGGTTGTAGTTCTGGTGTTTTTTTTTTTTTACTGGTTCTGGTGGTGGTGGTGATTGTTGTTTTGTTGTTATTTTGCTGATTATTTTTGGTTGTAGTTATGGTGGTTGTTTTTTTTTACTGGTTTTGGTGGTGGTGATTGTTGTTTTGTTGTTGTTTTGCTGATTATTTTTGATTGTAGTTATGGTGGTTGTTTTTTTACTGGTTCTGGTGGTGGTGATTGTTGTTTTGTTGTTATTTTGCTGATTATTTTTGGTTGTAGTTATGGTGGTTGTTTTTTTACTGGTTTTGGTGGTGGTGATTGTTGTTTTGTTGTTGTTTTGATTATTTTTGGTTGTAGTTGTGGTGATTTGTTTTTACCGGTTTTGGTGGTGGTGATTGTTGTTTTGGTGGTGATTGTTGTTTTTGTGGTGATTGTTTTGTTTGCTGTATTGGTGGTTGTTGTTTTGCTGATTATTTTTGGTTGTAGCTAACTGTGGTTGTTTTTACGGTCAGGTGGTGGTGTCTAAAACACAGAGCATTACTGTGTAGTGACTCTGAGCATTGTGGGCATTTGTAGAAGCTCACAGATGTAGTTATGAATCTCTGTATCTTTTCTCTGGTCTTCACTGTCAGTCCACTGATCCACCCCAGAAGGCCTTTCAAACACACAATCATGATCTTTTCTATAGTTCTTTTGTTTATTTTCTCACCATCAGCTGAAACAGTTGCGTAAACAGAATAAAGAGGTCTCTGCTCTGTATGTTGTAGGCTTTGCTGGTTCAACTGAGCCAACTGTCACTGTTCATTTCTTCTTAACTTTCTCTGAGCTCAGGCCTCGATTAGGACCACACAGGGCCTGGTAGATAAGATCATCATCGTCATCTTCATCATCATCTGCTTCTTCTGGGCCTGGGTCGTGGGGGCAGCAATCTAAGCAAATAGATCCAGACATCCCTCTTCCGAGCCACTTCCTCCAGCTCTTCCAGGGGGATACTGAGGCATTCCCAGACAAGCCGATACACATGGTCCCTCCAGCGTGTTCTAGGTCGACCCAGTTTGACATACGCGAAACACCACACCAGAGAGGTGTTTGGGAGGCATAAGACCATTCTTTTTAAAATTTCAAGGCATAATGGTTAGCATACTTGTAAGAAAAACGTCCTGCATTCCAGTCCGGGCTCAGCAAGTGGGTTCTGTGTGGAGATTGCATCACAGTCCAAAGACATGCACATTAGGCTTATCAGATGTTCAAAATTGGCCAAAGGTGTGGATGTCTGTTTGTACAATGATGGTTCTGAGAGCCTTTCAGGGTGTACCCTGCCTTTGCCCAGTGTCGGCTGATATTCAGCCAGGTTTCCTTTTTGGTTTTGGTTTTGGGTGTTAGCCCTAACCTCCACCTACCTTAACCATCCTGGAACGTTAGGTTTGAGCAGTTCAGTAAATGAGTGAGTGGTGTTATACAGTTTGCAGTATTAATCATGTATCCGCATTGTGACAAATACACCCAGTCAATATCAGTTATACATGACCAGGTGAAGTAAAATCTTAAGTGTGTTGTGTAAATTTGACATTTCGCACAATTTTCTATTCTTAGAACCTGGAATCATGGTGGTGACACCCACTATAACTTTTCAGACCCCAGTGTTCTCATGTCATCATATTTTCTCCCAACTACATTGTGTGTACAGTATTTCCTTGTAAGATCATAATATGAAGGCAGTTGGGTGTTATTTTTGTGTCAAACATCTTCCTTTGTAAAGATGTTCAATATTTAATCAGATGGTAGTTGAAACGTTGTGGAGAAATGGCAAGACTCATGTTTATTTATTTATTTTTTTGATTTTGCTATACCGTAAGGGAAATAATTGCCTCTGGATTTAGCCCATCCAAAGTAAACACACATTGCATGCTTATGTAAACAGTGAACGCACACACTCGAAGCAGTGGGCTGCCACAAATTGGGGTGCCCAGAGAACAATTGAAGGTCAAGTGCCTTCCTTAAGGGCACTTCCATCATGAAGGTGAAGGAAAAGAAGGTGCAGCTCGCTCCCCTACCACCACATTTTTCTTGCTGGTTCTGGAATTGAACTAGTGAGCTTTCGGTCCCAAAGCTGCTTCTCCAACCATTTGGCTCCGACTGAACCTAACATTAATATGCTTTGAATTTTTGTCATTATGTTGAACAGCTTGGCTGCTTCTCTGGTTAATTTTCTCCTTATGTAATATTGATGTTTTGTGGAAAAGTCGGTCATTGGGTTAGCATGCACGGTCAAGTTGAGCTGCGGTTATAGTTCACTCCAAGTCGGACATTTAATTAAACAACTGCTTTTGTCATAATATCTCTCTCTCTATGTCTACATCCAATGAAAAGGAATGGACGTCGATCCCTGAAGCATAAATATAAAAGCACAGCATAGGAATCAATTTAGTATCTTTTGTGTGAGCTGTGCGGAAGGTACTGTGACCTGCCGATTTTCATTCTGCAGGAAATGTTTATCTATGCGCAGTCCACAAGTGCCCACTTGGTACTTCTAAGTTATTCCCTTTCACCTGAGCTGTATATTGTTCATGTTATTATTAATAAACATTTAAGAGCTTAGTTGGGCAGTGGTGGCCTGGTGGTAAAGGTGCTGGATCACTGATCCCTAGGTTGTGGGTTCAAGTCCCACTCTCAACAGGTTGTCACTGTCCCCCAAGTGCAGCTAACTGGGTTATCAAAGGCCGGCCATGTCTCTCACTATCTATGGTGAGAGGTTGTTAAGGACCATTGCTGACTTTCGTCAAGAGTAGGCTGCATATCCGTCAGTGTGTTTCCGCCATGCGATGTCCTGGCGAGCTGTTCAGGGTGTACGTTGTCCTCGCCCAGAGTCGGCTGAGATGTGTGAAAGCCTCCCTATGACCGTAAATAGGATTAAGAGGTTCAGAAAATGAATGAATGAATGGATTTTAGAGCTTACAGAAATTGTACTAAAGTAAAGTAATATTACGATGTTCATTTACACAGACAGGAATTTTCAAATTGGTAGAACACTGGGAACAAATTGGATGATTACAAGTTTAGCTTCTGCACCATAGAGGGAGCATGTATATGTCCGAGTACCCATAACATGTGAACACACGTTTGTGTCACAGTTCACTGATTGCAATTACTGGTGATTACTTTTGGACACAATAGTTTTGACTTTTTCTTACATCCTACAAACGTATGGACTGCTGTCTCTATGCATTGTTTTGATTGTTTCCCCACATTTTCCTCCCCAATTTAGTCATATCTAATTTCCACCAATCAGAAACAGGGATCCCTCACTTAACACGGTTAATTGGGACCGAGATCCCACCGCGACCATCGAAATCCGCGAAGTAGGATCACCCCCCCCCTCCAACTGAAGTATACGTACATGTACATGTGTATAATATCAATAAATACATATTCAATGTTATAAATGCTGATAATAACAATTAAACATAAAAAAATAATAATGCATAAGATGTAAATAAAGTATAAATACACACACATACAGATGGTATTGCATGAGAAGACGACAAACATACATATGCGCGGATGCGGTGGACACACAAGATGCAACAATGTAACTCGTTTTGATGGGAGATTTTGGGTTGTTTTTTGTTTGTTTGGGGTTTTTTTTTTTTTTTTTTTGCATAATTGGCCTTTGTTTGTGCGGTATTTTCCTAAACTTTTCCCCCTATTCTTCCTCAATTTCCTTATTTTTTTAATTCGATGAATATTTATTAAAAAAAACAATGTACTGAAGCTGCATGAAATGAAGCGTGAAGTAGTGAGAGATCCCTGTATTGCTTTCCCTGTCACATGACCACCACTGACCAGGGAGGGGAAAAAGCATACACACGCCTCCTTCATGACCTGTGACACCAGTCACACAGATTATACAGAGCAAATTTTTTTGTTTGTTTTGATTTCACAGTTGATCAGAAGTAATACCGATGTGCTCCTTTTTTCTTTCTCTGATAGAAACTTCACGTGTATTCCTACGGGGTTCTCAGTATAAAGATTGTCCAACATTCATTGTAAAGTGTTCTGTAACCACGTGTCTAACCCACTTCTGTATCTGTGGCGAAAAGCAGCCAGTCGGCAGAGACGGAAGCGGAAACATGTCTGCAGTTAAAGTAGAAGATTCAGCTGGTGGAATGAATGTGGCGAATTCTGAAGGACCTGGGTACGAGGATAAAGAGGAAAACGTCAATTCCAGGTGCTGTTATGGCCTTCATATTGTTCCTTACCAATATAGGACAGTAAATAAAGGGAGCTGTTTTGATTCTGATGTCTAAGAACTGCCTTCTGTCTTTTTGACATTTTTAATCAGTGCCCTCTACTCAGGGGTGGACAAATTATTATAAAGTTATTAGTTAGCTCAGTTCCGTGTTACTCTCACTAACTCATTTGCAACCGCTTAGACATAGTATGATTGCGGGGAGGCTGGAGTCTCTTTCAGCTGGCAGTGGGCAAAGGAAGGGTACACCCTGAACAGCTCACCAGACCATTGCAGGATTAACACACACACACACACACACACACAACCATTCACTTTCACACTCACACCTAGGGGCAATTTGGAACAACTAATTAGCCTATGCATTATTAGCCTATTAGCCCATGCATGTTTTTCAACTGTGAATGGAAACTAGAGTACCCAGAGGAAAGCCACAAAATGTCCTAACATGAGTGGTAGCGTGTCCTCTTTGCAGCAATAAGGTTCTGTGTGCGAGTCCTGGCCTTGGACATTTCTTTAAGGAGTTTGTATATTCTTTTCGTGACTGCTTGGGTTTTCTCTTAGGTGTTCTGTTTTTCCCCCCCCCCCTACAGTCCAAAGACCTACACATTTAAGCTAGGCTGTTCCAGACTGCCCAAAGAGGGTGTGTCTGTCTTTGCCCTGCAGTTGTCTGTCTGGTGGTTAGCGGTACTAATAGTAGTGTGGCCACACTCCTGCATACTTGACAAGGGGCAAATACTTATGTTATCTGATGGACCCGGTGATACTTGATCGTTTTAAAGAGCTAGTAATACAAATTCACCACAGGTACCCTTTAAATTTGGCATACCTTTAGTTATATTCTACATATTGCTATATTCATATTATGCAGAGTGCTGATAATGCCCACGGTGCTCTTTTTGTGATGTGTATGTACAGCACGAGTATACAAACTTTTTTTTTTTTTTATTTGTTTCAGTCTTATGAAGCTTATATCGTTACAGACCGGAAGATCTCTCTGAGCTGCTGGCTGCGGGAACTAAAGAAGTTCATGAGCAAGCTGAAAACACCCAGTTTGTCAAAGATTTTCTTCATGGACGCATCCGCAAGGAGCTTTTTAAGGTTAGTCGTCATTGTCTTAGTCTTTCGACTGCTCCCGTTTGGGTACACGCCCCAGAGGATCATCCCTTCTCCATCTTCCTTTTCCGTCACACCAATCACTTCATTCACCACATTCATAAATCTCTGTTTGGTCATCTTTTCTCACTGTGCAGTTTCTTCCTCAACATTCTTCTACTAATACAGTCGGCCCTCTACTTACGAAATTAATTCGTTCCAGCGCCTTTTTCGTAACCTGGAGTTTTCGTAAGTAGAGGCGCATTTTACATGTAAAACGCGTGATTCGTTCCAAGGCTCCCAAGACTACCACATAAACCCTTTAAAAAAGATAAAAGTACACCAATTTTGTATGAAATATGTGTTAAAAGTAAAAGAAAATTATTTATTAAACCATTATTAAGCATTTTTTATTAACACACACACACAAAACACTGTCTCTCTTTATTTCTTTCTCGGTTTTTCTCTCTCTCTCTCTCACACACACACACACACACACACACACACACACACACACATGGAGCTTTTGAGACGTGCATTCAGCACGCTTATCTGCTTGACAGATCAGAGGTCCAGACGTGCTCATGCACACACACTCTCTCTCTCGCTCTCACACACACACACACACACACACACGGAGCTTTTGAAAAAAGCGCACTTACCTTGCTTGACAGATCAGAGGTGCTGCTCAAATAGGTCATAAAAACTGTCTTCATTCCTTATTGTTTCATTTGGTTTCTAGTTATGTAAACCCATAATCATTACCAATGAGCCGTGTTTATAAGATTATAAGATGAGCCCTCTCAAATAAACTCGCGAACCAGGAGTACAACTCTGCTTTTCAGTGTGTAAACACGGGCATAGGAGGGAGATTCAGCTCCCTCCTGGTCAATGAGTGGCCAGTGGGGCGGGATGTTGGGAGACAGCCAATGAGAGAGCAACTCGCGCATTGTTTGAATTTTTGAATGCCGCATTTGGCGCTTTTCGTAAGAAGAGGTTGTTTCGAATACAGAGGACGAAAATGTTTTTCGTAGCCTGGATTTTTCGTATTCAGAGGCTTTCGTAAGTAGAGGGCAGACTGTATATCATTTTGTCCTTCCTCTGCACATGTTCAAGCTATCTCGGTCTGGCATCGCTCTCACTTTATCCCCAAACACTCCTCCCTGTGCTGTCCCTCTAACATATTCATATAAAGTTCTGGTCATTCTTTTTGCTCACAAAAGAAATCGTGGAATCTTCATCTCTGACACTTCCAGCTCTACCTACTATCTTTCTGTCAGTGTTACCAGCCACAAACTGAACAGCAGTGTTTAACGCATTACTGCCTTGAAAACCTTTCTCTTTCAGATACCCTTATATCACAAATCACTCCAGCTGTTTTTCTCCACCCATTCCACCCTACACGCACTCTCTCCTTCACTTTCTACCACACTCTCCATTACCTTGGATAGTTGACCCCAAGTATTAAAATTTTTCGACATTCACCTCATTTAAGGACAATATGTAAATTTCATTGGGGCTGGATGATAAAATGATAATTATCACAATGTTTGTAATTTTTGTTTTTGTCCCACAATTTTCCTTGGTGTGAACCTTCATTTAGGTGTTCAGCATAAATCTTAGTTGTTGGGTAAATGTTTAATATTAATAATGACTTCTGTAGACAATGTGACGATGATGTCACACCATGTTGAATGAGGATGAACTGAAATAATTTGGGTGCAGCTTGACAGCGTAGTGATCCCCATTGCTGACTTTTGTCAAGAGTAGGCTGCATAGCCATCAGTGTATTTTTGCCCTGTGATGGCCTGGTGAGTTGTCCAGGGTGTACTCTGCCCTCACGCAGAGCCAGGTGAGATTTGTGCCAGCCTTCTGTCGACACTAATTAGGAATAAGTGGTTCAGAAAATGAACAAACGATGGCCTATTGGGTGGCTACCACGTCCGCCTCACAGCAAGGAGGTCCCGAGTTTGGGTCGGGTTTGGAGAGGGTGATTTTGCATGGAGTTTGCATGTTCTCCATGCGCTTGTGTGGGTTTCCTCTGGGCACTCCAGTTTTATCCCACAGTGCAAAGGCATGCACATTAGGCTAATTTGCTGTTCCAAATTGCCCCTAGGTGTGGTTGTGAGTGTGAAAGGTTGTATGCCCCGCCATCACTTGGTGGAGGCTGACCTGGGTTCCAGCCTTGTCACAACCATAATGGGATTGTGTGTTTATGTGGCACACCTTGTTGAGGAAGTATCGCTGCCTTCCTCCGAGAGGGAAACTGTGATATGACTTTGTCTTGACATTTTCACAGAGTGAAGAGTTGCTTTTTCTACATGGAATATACATGGTGTACCATCTTGTATCAGTAATGCACCAGAATACTCTCGCTCATGACATTGCAGATATGGAAGCTTCTTCTTTAATACTTCGGTTTAGTTTGTAAAATTGTGGGGCCGGTGGTGTAGTGGTTAGGCTGTTGCGCTCATGATCGGGAGGTTGTGAGTTCGAATCCCACTGAGACCCTCACTGTGCTAAGACCCCTGGGCACGGTCTGAACCACAAGTGTGCCTCTGTTCACCCAGCAGTATAAATGGATACCAGTAAAATATACTGGGAAGGTAACCTGCGATGGACTAGCGTCCCATCCAGGGGAGTTGAACTCCTGGTCGCTTCACGCTATGGAAACTGGGGATAAGCACTGGCCTGATGAGCCACTAGCCTCGGGTGTAAAAACCCAACAGACTTAAAAAAAAAAAAAAAAAAGTTTGTAAAAGGTTACCAATTATTTGTCGGGTGTGGCAGACTGATCTGAATTAAAATTTATTTGTCTATTTATTATGAACATGTGACCTACACATGTCCGTCTGATGTAGTTTTACCATCTTCTGCTCAATGTTTGTTGTAAAACTAAAAAACACAAACTATTTTTGCCTTACGGAGGCCGAACCCCTGAATTAAACATGTCAGGACAGCACATGTTAGAGGTTTTGGAGATAAAGTCAGAGAGGCTAGATTGAGATGGTTTGGACATGTACAGAGGAGGGATAGTGAGTATATTGGTAGTAGGATGCTGAGGTTGGAACTACCAGGCAGAAGGACTAGAGGAAGACCAAAGATGAGATTTTTATGGATGTGGTGAAGGAGGACATGAAGGTAGTTGGTGTAAGAGAAGAAGATGCAGAGGATAAGGTGAGATGGAGGCAGATAATGCGCTGTGGCGTCCCCTGAAGGGAAACGAAAAGAAGAAGAAGGACACATTGTGAACACCAGGGGACCACAGCTAGGCTTGTCTGTTCTCAGTTTCTCAGGTCAACTGCTTAAAGCAGCCGTCTCAGCTTTCCCACAGTCCAGTGTCATTCTTTCATACATGACTGTGGGTTGTAAGTTCTCTACATGCTCAAGAAGTTGAATACCAATCTGGACACCTTTAAGTAGTAAAAAATAAAAAAAATAAAAAAAAGTGTGTGTGTGTGTGTATGTATGTATGTATATATATATATATATATATATATATATATATATATATATATATATATATATATATATATATATATATATATACACACACACATACATGTACATATCTACCTATATATATATACGAGGATGGATAGGATCAGAAATGAGTACATCAGAGGGACAGCATATGTTAGATATTTTGGAGACAAAGTCAGAGAGGCTAGATTGAAATGGTTTGGACATGTATAGAGGAGGGATAGCGAGTATATTGGTCGTAGGATGCTGAGGTTGGAACTACCAGGCAAAAGGCCCAGAGGAAGACCAAAGGAAGATTTATGGATGCGGTGAAGGCAGACATGAAGGTCGTTGGAGTAAGAGTAGAAGATGCAGAGGATAGGGAGAGATGGTGGCAGATCATTTGCTGTGGCGACCCCTGAAGGGAACAGCCAAAAGGAAAAGAAGAGATATATATATATATATATATATATATATATATACACACACACACATACATACATGTACATATCTACCTATATATAATATATATATCTTGGAAGAAGATGAGGTGTGAGTGGTAGCATTGATCCAGAGGTCATGGATTCGAATCCCAATCAGGGCTATGGCCCCTGGGCAAGTTCTTAACCACAGGTGTATCTCTGTCCACTCAGCAATATAAATAGATATCGGTAAAAATACTGGGAAAGTAACCTGAGGTGGACATTCAGGAGAAGTTGAACTTCTAGTTGTTTTTTACTTCAGATCTCTCTCGCTCTCTCTCTCTCTCCCGCTCTCTCCCCCCACCCCACCCCTCAGCTTGGAGCTGTGGCACTCTACTACACCTATACAGCCTTGGAGGAAGAGATTGAGAAAAACAAGGATCACCCACAGTTTGCACCTCTTTACTTTCCTAACGAGCTTCACCGGCATGAAGCTTTGGCACGGGATCTTGAGTACTTCTACGGTGATGACTGGCAGGCTCAGATCAGCTGCTCTCCAGCCACGCAGCGCTATGTGGAGCGCATTCATGAAATCGCCAATGAAGATCCTGCATTGCTTGTGGCTCATGCATACACACGCTACATGGGTGACCTGTCCGGGGGCCAGGTGTTGAAGAAAGTGGCCCAGCGTGCCCTTAAGCTGCCCCCTACAGGAGAGGGAGTATTTTTCTACGAGTTTGACAGTATCCACAGCAACAGAGAATTCAAGCAGCTGTACCGCAGCCGGATGAACGAACTGGAGTTGGACACCAGCACCAAGGACAGGATTGTTCAGGAGGCTGTGCGGGCGTTCCAGTTCAACATGGAGGTAGGATGCAGCTAAGAAGATATTTACTGTCACCTTAGTCAAACAAGGAGTGGTGGTGTTTGTTTGTTTGTTTGTTTGTTTGTTTGTTTGTTTGTGTGCAATATAACTCAAGAGTGTCTTCCCTTAGAGTAGGGTGTGCTACAAGTAACAACCCATTATATTTTTCAGGTGATCTGTCGTCTCCACGTAAGTGCACCACGGTACTGGCTCGGTCTGCACTGTCATTTCTTGTGGTGTAATTTTTTTTTGACGATAAACACCATTCAGTCTACCACGCTTACTTCCGTATGGCTGTGATGAGCCCGTTGAATCAGCAGATGAGCGTTGTTCGGCAACAAAAACCCAAAACGGACAGTCGTTCCGAGGATTCCTCATTTCGTTGGCGCAAGTTACAACAATGCTTTTGATTGGCTCACTATAACTGCCTGTCTCATGAAACTGCAGCTATTATAAAACGCATTGTTTTGGTTAGCGACACATTTGTGTGCTGCTTTCAGTTGCTGCTTAGAATAATGCATCATCACTCGCAAGAACCACACGAAATACTGCCAAAATGAAGCTTTTATTGGAAGGCTACAGTACAAAAGAATTGGAAAAGACGTCTAAAATATATGGAGGTGGGGATGGATAAACAAATGTGACAAAAACTGACAAAATGGGGAATGTGGCTTAGAGAGCCAGACATCTCAGGGGTTGCATGTTGTGATTGTTGTTGAAAGGCAATCAAGTACAGGTTCTATCAAATATAAAATAAAAGTCAGGTAGGACTATAAATTAAAATGGAAATGTTTTCATCTTTTACAATCTGGTTATTTATAGTCAGTAATGGATGACTGGGCAGCGGTGGCTTGGTGGTATCGGGCGCTAGATCGCTGATCCTAAGGTTGGGGGTTTGAGTCCCACTCTCCACAGGGTTGTCACTGCCCCCCCAGTGCAGCAAACTGGGTTATCAAAGGCCGGCCATGTCTCTCACTGTCTGTGGTGAGAGGTTCATATAAAAGAACCATTTCTGGCTTTCGTAAAGAGTAGCTGCAAAGCCGTCAGCGTGTTTCCGTCCCTTGCTAAAGGGTTGTGTCAGGAAGGGCATCCGACGTTTACCCCAATGAACATCTGAGGTCATCAGACTTTTCAGGTTTTTGAATATTTTTAACTTGCAGCTGGCGGCACAGTGGTTAGCACGTCTGCCTCACAGCAAGAAGGTCCTGGGTTCGATTCCCATCCTGGGTGTTTCTGTGTGGAGTTTGCATGTTCTCTCTGTGCTTGCTTCGGTTTCCTCTGGGCACTCCAGTTTCCTCACACAGTTCAAAAATGTGCTCATGAGGTTAATTGGTTGTTCCAAATCACCCCTAGGTATGAATGTGAGTATGAATGTTTGTGTATTACCCTTGTGATGGCCTGGCAAGCTGTTGGCTGAGATGGGTGCCAGCCTCCCTGTGACCCTAATTAGGCCAGCCATAAAAATATCTTTGTTGTCGGTAACACGGCCAGTTGGACTAAAATTGTACATAAAAACCCCGTCTGAGCATTAAAAAAAAGTCCTTCGTGCTTTTACACCCGAGCCTAGTGGTTCATCACGCCAGTGCTTATCTCCGGTTTCCATAGCGTGAAGCGACCATGTTCAACTCCTCCTGGATGGGATGCTAGTCCATCGCAGGTTACCTTCCCAGTATATTTTTCCTGGTACCCATTTATACTGCTGGGTGTACAGAGGCACACTTGTGGTTAAGCCCTTGCCAGGGTTTTTTTTAAATACAAAAAAAGTCAACTTTCAAATAATTATGTTCAATTATGCCCTCAATACTTGGTCGGGAAGTTGAGAGACACCAGACCCAACACTGTGGATGAGCTTAAGGACGCTATCGAAGCATCCTGGGCCTCTGAAACACCTCAGCAGTGCCACAGGCTGATTACCTCCACGCCACGCCGCATTGAAGCAGTCATTTCTGCAAAAGGATTCCCGACTTAAGGACTAGTATATGTGTGTGTTTATATATATAATATATATGTGTGTGTGTGCGTGTGTACAGTTGGCCCCCAACTTACGAAATTAATCCGTTCCAGATCCCTTTTCATATTGCGGGGATTTCGTAAGTAGGGGTCGCATCTTACATGTTAAACGCCTAATTCGTTGCAAGGCTCCAGTCTCTGGACTGGATAAAGCCCATAAACCCTTTAAAAATGATAAAAGTACACCAATTTTGTATGAAATATGTGTTAAAAGTAAAAGAAATTATTTATTAAACCATTTAAACATTTTATGAACATATTAAACCATTTTATTAACATATTAATTAAACCATTATTAAACATTTTTTTAAACACACACACACACACCTCTCGCTGTCTCTTTCTTTCGCGCATGTGCTGCGGGCCACGCCCACAAGACGTGGAATTCAAAGCGCATGCCCTGCTTGACAAACTCAACTTTAATTTGATTCCTTGAGGGATCGGAATTCCAGATGAGCTCAAATGCACCCACATTTATTAAACATTTACTGAATTAAAACAATTTAAAAAACTAAACTAAAATCTAAAGAGTAAAGCTTCCTTCTGTCTCTATCTGGGAGGCCAGCAAGGCGGGATGTTGAGTGACAGCCAATGAGAGAGCAACTCGCGTGTCGATTGGCGCGTTTGAATTTTGAATTTCTTTTTGTAAGAGGGGGTTGTTTCGTATCTCGGGGATGGAAACGCAAGAAAAATGTTTTTCATAACCTGGGGATTTCGTACACAGGGGTCTTCGTAAGGTGGGGGCCGACTGTATATGTGTGTGCGCGTGTGTGTATATGCATGTATGTGTATATACTAGTCCTTCTCAAAAAATGATATGCTAATATATGCTAATTTTTTGAGACAGGAATTTTGGGTTTTCATGAGCTGTATGCCAAAATCATCAGTATTAAAGCAATAAAAGACCTGAAATATTTCAGTTTGTGTGCAATGAATCTAAAATATATGAAAGTTTAATTTTTATTAGTACATTACAGAAAATAATGAACTTTATCATAATATGCTAATTTTTTGAGAAGGACTAGTGTGGGTGTGTGTATGTATATATATGTATGTATGTATGTATATATATATAATATATATATATATGGGTCACTGTTGAAAGTTAGTTTATTTATGCAGTTCCTGGAACATTG
>CM045738.1:32727296-32794796 GCA_024760905.1 Plotosus lineatus | reverse complement strand
AGTATTCGCAGACTGCCAAGCAACTGACACGTCACTCAAATTCAGCCAATGGCTGTCCGCCTTCCTGCTGATTGGTTGAGATGTAATGCCCCTTTTTCCTCATTCGCGCACAACTTTTCAATGAGGCTTTTTTTTTTTTTTAATTAGTGTGTTTTAATTACCAGTTGAGCTGTATGATGCCACTCAAACACTTTGCGTCTTCTCTGGCTAAGCGTTAGAAAACGTAATGATGTTGGATGTCTCTTCTGAAGAAATATGACTTTCTCTTGAAGAAATGAGTTTCCTCTGAAGTGCCTGAAGAGAAATAATCATCTGAGAGCACTCTAGTATTAGTCTTTTTCAATCATTATGCCTGTACAGTATTTAAGTTAATGTTTAGAATGTTTGTGAGTGTGATTTTATGTACTGTGGTGTAGCGTGTTTATCGTTTTGTTTTGTTTATCCAATTAATTACATTTCATGTTCTTTTTGTTATGGTTTGTGTTTTCGGGGACTTTGATTTTGACGGCTGTGTTCTCTAACTGTCTGCTCCGGCTGAGGGTCGTGGCTGAGCTGCTCAGTGGCTCATACTTGAATTTCATTGTCATCCGCTCTCAATAATAAGCTTAGCTCTGCGCTAGAGAATTAACTCGCACGTTTTTGCAGTTGACAAACGGAGCGCAGCTTATCCGGACTTCTGATCTTTTTAGTGTGCAAGATCAAGCTCCGTGTGTCACCTGCAACAAATGCCTCACATTCAAAGGGGAAGGACTTAAGAAAGCGCCCTTTAATTGAGGTGAGTGTGCGGTTTGTGTTTATAGAGAGTAAATGAGATTACGTAATTCAAGTTCATGCACTTCAGAGGAAACTCGTTTTTTCAGGAGAAAGTCTTATTTCTTCAGAAGAGATGGTGCGTAGCCGGCGTTTGAGTGGCATCATAGAGCTTAACTGGATAATATATACATAAAAAATGAAAACACATACATACTGTGTGTGTGTATATATATTTTATTAATAAATATTACAGTAGAAAATTAAAAGGTTCTTTATCATTGCTATATTTTACTACATTAATACTGTATTAATGAGTAAGACTGTCTATAGAATGTGTTTAAGAAGCATATTTTAGCGCATGTAATAGATACACAGTATTTTACTTCTGGTTTCTCATTCGTGGATGTAATATGATACATGGGGTTTTACTTCCGGGTGCAGAACTCGTGGATTATCTACATTTGCGGGAGGGGCCGGAACCAAACCCCGCGAATATCGAGGGCCTACTGTATATACGATCAGAAGGCAATGCTTGATGATTTTTTTTTTTTTTTAGGTGTGTGCTTAAAAACGGGGTTTCAAAAGCAATGCTACTGACAGATTGCTCACCTTGTATTTCCCTTCAGATAATTAAATTCTGAACACTGAAATAATCACGTCACATGTTCACGGCACCCATCACTATATCATCTATACCTAGTTACGCTTTCAGCACTGTGTTGTTTTGGTATTTATGTTAAATATTTTTGTACTATGGAGTTCTATTTTGCTTGAGGGTCTCTAATGTTAAAGTGAATCTATGCAGCTGATGAAAGCAATATTAAAAATCAGGATTTAGTTGAATAGTAGTTCAGACCACTGCATGATTTCGCTCCACTTAGCTTGTTTCCTGAAATGAGTTGGACCTCATCTCCTCATAAATACAACCATAATTCATTGCACACATCAAAACCAAAACTGGAGTCATTGGTTCTTAATCTTTCCTGGATCACTTTCCTGTCATTTAAATGGTATCTTCCACCGTGCCCCCCCCCCCAACCATAAAGTAAGAGGTATACAGGGATCCCTCGCTACTTCGCGCTTCAATTCATGCAACTTCAGTGCATTGCTTTTTTTTTTTTTTTTTTAAATATTCATCGAATTAAAAAAAGAAGGAAATTAAGGAAGAATGGGGGGAAAAAAGTTAAGGAAAATACAGCAAAAACAAGCCCAATTATGCAAAAAAAAACACCAACCCAAAACCTCCCATCAAAACTAGTTACATTTTTGTGAGGTGTGCATCTGCAGGTTTGTATTTATATTTTATTTACATCTTGTGCATTATTTTTTAAATGTTTTCTATTATAAGCATTTATAGCATTGAATATGTATTTATTGATATATACACACATACATGTACGTACACGTCAGTCAGGGGGATGTAGGGTTTGATCCTACTTCGCGGAATTCAGTGGTCGCGGGAGGGATCTCGGTCCCAATTCACCGCGGAAAGTGAGGGGTCCCTGTATTTTACTTTACCCACATGAAAAATGCCAAGAAGACATTCAACTGCCCCATTATCTACGGTTGGGATAATTTAATCCACTTCTGATTTTGTTTTCTATAATTTTATTTTAACAAAGCAGTTGCAATTAATAATGTGAAATAAGGGAAGCATGGGGGGGCATCATGGTCCAATTCAACAAGAAGATACTAGGTTCAAGTCCCAGGGTGTTTCTGTATGGAGTTTGCATGTTCTCCCTTTGCTTGCATGTTTTTTTTTTTTTCCCTCGCCCCTCCAACTCAAAAGAGAGTCACATTTAAGCCAATTGTCTATTCCAGATTTGCCCCACATACGAGTGTGAATCATGTATGTTGCCCTTTGATGGTTTGGTGAGCTGTTCAGTGACGGCTGAGGTAGTCTCCAGCCTCACTACGACCGTAGTAAGACTAAGCATTTCTGCAAATGAGCGAGTGAATGCAAGACACTCAAATCATGGTTTATTCGGTACCAGATAGAATATTACACTCTACTCACAGTCAATGGCAGACAAGTGGGCTCCTGTTACTATTTCCACTTACTGGCACAATCAAAATATCTAAATTAATTTTTAATAAGTGTTACTGTTTTAATCACAGACACCATTGATGTAATCGACAAGGCTCTCGTAACCGTCCACTCTGAATTTATTTCCACTTGCCATTCTCATAGTCCCACTTAGCAGAGAAGCCCTCCACTGGGTTCATACGCATGTCCAACATCCGCTTCACCTGCTTAGCCTCCCACTCTTTATCAAATGTACGAGGAGCCGGAGGATAAACTGCAGGAAAAGGATGGGGGGGGGGGGGGGGTGTCAATAAAGTGTTACATGAGCCACAATTACCCATTACTCTCATCTCAAACCACCTAATACTGTATAAATATTTAGGTTCAGCAGTGAATGCTGACTTTCTGATCCAAAGTTTGGGGGTTTACGTACCAGCACTAGTCTATCACTATTGGGCCCTTGATCAAGGCCCTTAAACCTAGATTGCTTGGAAACATTTTAAAAAGTATTCTGTTTCAGAGTGTCTGCCAAATGCCATAAATGTAAAAGCAGAGCTCAGACAATATTTGCATTTTTTTAAAGAAACAGCCATTATATAACTTGGTGACTTTAACAATATCCAAAAACCTTCAGGAAGTAAAATCATGGACGAAATAAGAACAGTTCCTTCAATGTGCACTCGGCCCCAGTGGCACTGCATGTGTGAGCACGAATGTGACAACAGCATTGGGCTCATGGCTTTACAACATATTGCATAAATTTGGAGCGCTGCTGCTAAAGTACTTTAGCATATATTCTGTTATTTGCTCAAGTATCTTTACAAAAGTACAGTCGGCTCCCTACCTATGAAATTAACCCGTTCCAGAGCCTTTCTCGTAACGCGGGGATTTCGTCAGTAGGGGTCACATCTTGCATGTTAAACACCTAATTCGTTCCATGGCTCCAGGCTTTGGACTGGATAAACCCCATAAAAATGATAAAGTACACCAATTTTGTATGAAATGTGTTAAAAGTTAAAAAATTATTTATTAAACAATTCAAACATTTTATTAACATTTTATTAATAAAACCATTAGGGGCAGTGGTGGTCTAGTGGTATAGGCCGCTGGATCGCTGAGCCAAAGGGTGGGGGTTTGAGTCCCACTTTCCACAGGGTTGTCACTGTCCCCCCAACCCCCAGTGCAGCTAACTGGGTTATCAAAGGCGGGCCATGTCTCTCACTGTCTATGGTGAGAGGTTCATGTAAAAGAACCATTGCTGACTTTTGTAAAGAGTAGCTGCAAAGCCATCAGTGTGTTTGTCCCTTGCTAAAAGGGTTGCGACAGGAAGGGCATCCGACGTAAAAACCTCTGCCAAATCAAACGTGCGAATCAGATGATTCACTGTGGCGACTCCCGAGTAAAAGGGAAAAAGCCGAAAGGAAGACGGGCATTTTTTAACACGCACACCCCTGTCTCTCTCTCGCACTGTGGGCCATGCCCACAAGACGTGGAATTCAAAACGCATTCCCTGCTTGAAAACTCAACTTTTAATTTGATTCCTTGAGGGAATTCCAGATGAGCTCAAATGCGCCTACATTTATTAAACATTTACTGAATTAAACGACTTAAAAAAACTAAACTAAAAACTAAAGAGTGACGCTTCCTTGTCTCTATCTGGGAGGCCAGCGGGGCGGGATGTTGAGACAGCCAATGAGAGAGCAACTTGCGCGTGGTGTGAAATTTTGATTGGCGCGTTTGAATTTCTTGTCGTATCCCGGGGACGGAAACTTAGGAAAATGATCTTCGTAACCTGGGGGTTTCGTACACAGGGGTCTTCGTAAGTAGGGCGCCGACTGTATTAATAGGAATGAATGTGCGAGGAAAAAAAAAAGTAAATACTGATTTTTGCTTTGTCCGTTTTGCCGACATTTATCATCCATACCATAAATACGCTGCCAGAGCACCACGAGGCCAGTCACTCCAATGAAGAAGAAGATTCCGCCTATTACAGTCTTCCACTCACCGGTGGGCTTCTTCATCTCTGCATATGTGTCTCTAAACATGATCCTGTACACTGAACACACAGAACAAAAGCTGGCTGATGGCGAATGTGAAAATACAAATAATTAATTTAACAGCTTTAATGACAGAAAAGACGAGACACCTAACTTTTAAAGTAGAGCTCATCAATATGGCCGACAAACTCATTTTACATTTAACACAAATTGCAAATGTATTTTATATTTAAATTTGCAACATTATGTTATGCTACAAAAATAAAGACCAATAACAAGTCTGCATGTGCTGTTTGCAAGTACAGCATGCGGATGACAGGTGGCACTCGTGCCCGGAATTGCAGCCAGTTCAGCTCATCCTGATAGACGCCCATCGTAAACATGCATCACTTCCAATACAGGAATAATAAGAGTGTTGCACTTGTGTGCTGTTTTTGCTCTTCAATACAGAATTCTACTGTGTTCACTTTGTGACAATTTGTCTTTTTTTTTTGGGGGGGGGGCCACACACACTATCCCTCAATCAGGATCCAAAATCTACTCCATCTCGTGCTACAACCAACAGTAAGAAATATAACATATCCTGTTTAATATTTATCAAGCTAACTGAACGCATCATGCTAAATTACACACGCTTCACTGACGTATTCAAGGGCTGAAAACACTGCAGCTGTTCATTTCTGGCGGAAAGCTGACATTTCAGCTGAATCATCATACCATGATCAGTAATGAAAATGTGAATGGTCATGTCACAATATGATTGATATACTGCCCCCGCTGTACTTTAAGGTACGCAATAAAAGGATAGAAGATAAGAACCACAAATCAAATATTTTAAAGCCGCATGCCAATTACTGCCACCCCTGAGAAAATCGTACACATTCGTACTGAAACGTGACCAGACAATAAGAAAAAAAAAAGTCAGAGTGAGTATGTGGTTGTGTTTCAAAATAGGAAAATACAAACAGGCAATTTTCTCCTGATCAGAAAGGTTGGTCCATGGACCTTTCTCCTTCTGTTTCAGACTCTTCTCAGCATCAGTAAGAGTATTGTTGTAAGGTCTGTCTGGTAGTGGGATGTCCGTACGATCCCAGTACATGGGCAGAGGCACCTCAGCCTGCTGTGACACTGTTGAGTCAGGGGGGGGAAGAGAGAGAGAGAAAATGAGCAGTGCAACAGAATTTAAAAAATAAATAAAAGCCTTGTGTTAAAGTGGTTTTTACTGTATACCAAGACAAGACTGACCTCTAATGGAAACTTAACAATAGAAACATGTACAGTACTGCTTTACTAGTGTGGCTAACAGAAAGTACAACCCTTACCATGGCCGTGGCTGGCCATCCTGGCACTCATAGCTGCTGCTGCCCTTCCGGTCAACAGCGTCCCCAGACGTCCTGCATTCAGACACAGCATCTGAAAACATAATAATAATAAATTAATTCCTGGCCATCTTTTGAAATATTTATCTAACTGGAATTCTGGATCAATTGCTAAATGCAACTGCTAATGCAGTTCAGTTCCTAAAACGATCATTTATGGATCACAGTATTAAAGGGGCTGCGTCATGAGTTCCCTCCAAAGTTAGTTACCAAAAGGTTATCCTAAATATTTGTCTATGCATTCGGCGCTCTTCTTACGAAATTAATCCGTCCCAGTGCCTTTTTCGTAACCTGGATTTTTCGTAAGTAGAGGTGAATTTTACATGTAAAACACGTGATTCATTCCAGGGCTCCCAAAACTACCCTATAAACCCTTTAAAAATTATAAAAATAAACCAATTTTGTGTGGAATATGTATGAAATGTGTTAAAAGTAAAAGAAAATTATTTATTAAACCAAATAATTTTATTAACATATTTATTAATTAAACCAATATAAAACATTATTAAACATTTGTGACGTGCTCCACCGAGTGTGGGCGGTGTCGTGGCTGACACCAGAGCTTTTGGGGCGGAACATGGCTTGTCTGGACTTCCGATCTGTCAAGTAGGGAAGTGCGCTTTGACCTTGTTTACTACTTAACATTCACTTGTCTGCTTGAGGGAAAGGTGGTCCGAATGAGCCGCGCCCCGTCTCGGGGGCTCCGGTGTCGGTCGTGATGCCGCCCACACTCGGCGGAGCGCGCCACATTTGTCGGCGTCGCAGCCAACACCGGAGCTTTTGAGACAGGGCACGACTCATCCGGACCTCAGATCCCTCAAGCAGACAAGTGAACCCAATTCAAGGCAGTGGTGGCCTAGTGGTAAAGGTGCTGGATCACTGATCCCAAGGTTGGGAGTTCAAGCCGCGCTCTCCACGGGTTGTGACTTGTGTCGTCGTCCGTGTTTGTCCCCCCACACACATGTGCAGCTAAATGGGTTATCAAAGGCCAGACATGTCTCACTGTCTATGGTGTGAGGTTCATGTAGAAGAACCATTGCTGACTTTTGACAAGAGTAGCTGCATAGCTATCAGCATGTTTCCACCCTGCGATGGCCTGGTGAGCTTTCCAGGGTGTCCTCTACCCTCATCCAGAGTCAGCTGAGATGGGCGTTTGCCTCCCTGCGACCCTAGTTAGGGTTACGGTTACAGAAAATGAACAAACCCAATTCATGTCTAATATCCTTGGAAAAGCAAATTTTCATCTATCTGAAGGTTTTGTTTGAATATTCTCTCTCACTTGCCAACAGCTGGATCATTTACTGTAAGAAACTCTTGGGCATGTTGGAACAGCCACCTAACCCAATGTCCATGTGGATTCAATTTATTTTCTCAAAAGATCACGAGACGTCCCCTTAATTTCAATCAAGTGAAAAGAAAAAGAATGACTTTTCCTTCATTATCAGCATTAGTTTGTCATGGGATCTGTACATACTTAAAATAAATCAGTATCAGACTTCATTTGAGACACAATGGGTTCTTTGAAGTCGGGAAACAAGGCCACTTGGATGAGTGAAGGAAGGTTTTGAAGACGTGCGCGTGCACGCACACCCAGCGCGCGCCTGCGCCGTACGCACAACTAAAATGGGCGGAACTGGCAGTCATTCAACTGCAAACTTTGCAGAATCAACAACCCACTCAAACTGCATTAACCAAAACAACTCCCTGGAATAACCGATTTCCTCCAAATATTCAGGATAACAATCACCCGAGCGCAGATGCATTTCCCAAAACAAGTTTTTAACCATCTCTGCCTCTTTCTTCATGATATTATGAAGAAGAAAAAAAAGTGTGCCAACATTCAATGTATCCTCTTCTCAACTCCGTGCATTTTATAAAGAAAAAAGGAAAACACATAAGGCAACATAAACCCCTCCAGCTGCCACCCTCCATCAGCCTAGAATTACAACATACGCATTATTTATTATTCTACGTTATTTGCGTAAGTAACGCTTATTTATCTAGGTGCGTGTTTTATAGTGAACCACAGCGGCCTTCATTAAAAATTTTAATATACGCCACAACTTTGCATTATAACCGTGCTACCCTTCCCAGACCTCCTCTCTGGAGGAAACTTAAAGGAATGTACTCACGGATACCCAGGAGAACTGGACCACACAGATAAAAAACAAGTAAACAAGTTCGGTGTTGCCTGAAATCTTCCTCGAGCGCAAACCGAGCTCCTAAAGAAAATTATAACGGTTTGGGTTGCCAGATTAAAACATAAAAAATCCCCCAATCACTGTGGATGTCCGATTCCGTGATGAACAACTGTGAATGAAGTTTGTTCGAAACCCTCACCCCCGTTTCCTGATATATTTATATCATTAAAAAATGCACCACAATGAAGGATAAGACAAAGAGGACAATCTGAGAACATCTACCGATCAGGGTGGAATAAGAAACAGGACAAGGAAACGACTTTAATTCGAATCGGATGGTTTACTCGTATTAACCCATTCAAGCCCATAAAAGGACAGAAATTTATCCACTGAGCAACATAAAACTTGTGCTGTCAGTCGAGACTTTTAGAAATAGTGCAATAAAGATGATGTTATACTTTTCTTACCTTCTACTTTTTTATTTCTTTTGTTTTCTTGGCAGGGGAAACCAAACGGGGTTTAACTTGTGATTGGTCGATTTTGAGACAAATTACGGTTTGTGATGCTTGGTGGTTGTAGCAAGAAAATTCAAAAACAATTCAAATTATAAGATGCATTTTATGTTTAAAAAAAAAAGAAAGACCTATCCGATATTCCTGCGGGATTAAATATCAAGTTTGCATATTTTGCAAATTATAAATTTCCATATACTCCTGACAAATTTAACTGTTAGACCTTTTCCATCCATTACAAGCAGCTAATTAAAATATGTGAAATATCTCTTTCTGGCAACCCTGTTGGAATTAGGCCATTAAGGTCGCTGCAGGTCATCAGACTTGTCGAGCCGTCACAAAGAAAACTTGAAAGACCCCAATGCCGAATTCTCAGTGACGAATCCCACGTTAACTCAACAAGCACGTGTGCTCGATACAGGTGGATTTCTACCCCCGTTCTCTGGAGAAGTTCCTCACCTCCAGACTTCACTGCTTTCCTGCTCTCATTACACCCATTTCAACTACTCAGTTATTGATCAGATCAGAAGTTCCTTTGGAAATATTCTTAAGCATATAAAGTCTTTTTCTTCTTTTCTTCTTTTCCTTTCGGCTGTTCCCTTCAGGGGTCGCCACAGCAAATGATCTGCCTCCATCTCTCCCTATCCTCTGCATCTTCTACTCTTACTCCAACGACCTTCATGTCCGCCTTCACTGCATCCATAAATCTTCTCTTTGGTCTTCCTCTGGGCCTTTTGCCTGGTAGTTCCAACCTCAGCATCCTACGACCAATATACTCACTATCCCTCCTCTGTACATGTCCAAACCATCTCAATCTAGCCTCTCTGACTTTGTCTCCAAAACATCTAACATGTGCTGTCCCTCTGATGTACTCATTTCTGATCCTATCCATCCTCGTTACTCCCAAAGAGAACCTCAACATTTTCATCTCTGCTACCTCCAACTCTGACTCCTGTCTTTTCCCCAGGGCCACTGTCTCTAAACCATACAACATTGCTGGCCTCATCACCGTCTTGTACACTTTTCCCTTCATTCTTGCCGATACTCTCCTATCACACATCACACCGGACACTTTTCTCCATCCATTCCAACCTGCCTGCACGCGCTTCTTCACCTCTTTTCCACACTCTCCATTGCTCTGGATTGTTGAGCCTAAGTACTTAAAATCCTCCACCTTCTTTATCTCTGCCCCCTGTAACCTCAAAGTTCCTCTTGGGTCCTTGTCGTTCACACACATGTATTCTGTCTTACTAAGACTAACCTTCAATCCCCTCCTTTCCAGGGCATACCTCCACCTCTCTAGATTTTCCTCCACTTGGTCTCTGCTCTCACTACAGATCACAATGTCATCTGCAAACATCATAGTCCATGGAGATTCTTGTCTAACCTCATCTGTTAGCCTGTCCATCACCATAGCAAACAAGAAGGGGCTGAGAGCTGACCCTTGATGTAGTCCCACCTCCACCTTGAACTCTTCTGTCACACCGACAGCACACCTCACCACTGTCTTACATCTATCATACATGTCCTGCACCACTCTAACATACTTCTCTGTCACTCCAGACTTCCTCATACAATACCACAGTTCTTCTCTCGGCACCCTGTCATATGCTTTCTCCAGATCCACAAAGGCACAATGCAGCTCCTTCTGACCTTCTCTGTACTTCTCTATTAACATCCTCAAAGCAAACACTGCATCTGTGGTGCTCTTTCTTGGCATGAAACCAAACTGTTGTTCACAAATGCTGACCTCTGCCCTTAGTCTTGCTTCCACTATTCTTTCCCATAGCTTCATTGTATGGCTCATCAACTTTATCCCTCTGTAGTTGCCACAACTCTGTACATCGCCCTTGTTCTTAAAAATGGGCACAAGCACACTTCTCCTCCATTCCTCTGGCATCTGCTCACTTTCTAAGACCTTGTTGAATATTCTTGTCAGAAAATCTACTGCTACCTCCCCTAGACACTTCCATACCTCAACTGGTATGTCATCAGGGCCAACTGCCTTTCCACTCTTCATCCTCTTCAATGCCCTCCTCACTTCTCCCTTACTAATCTTTGCTACTTCCTGCTCCTCAACGGTCACCCCTTCTACTCTTTTTTCTCTCTCATTTTCCTCATTCATCAGCTCTTCAAAGTACTCTTTCCATCTTCCCAGCACACTTCTGTCATCAGTCAATACATTTCCCTCTCTGTCCTTTATCACTCTAACTTGCTGCACGTCTTTCCCATCTCTATTTCTCTGCTGTGCTAACCTGTATAGATCATTTTCTCCCTCCTTACTGTTCAACCTATCATACAAGTCATCATACGCCCTCTGTTTGGCCTTTGACACTGCTACCTTCGCCTTACGCTGTGTCTCCCTGTACTCCTGTTTACTCTCTTCGGTCCTCTCAATGTCCCACTTCTTCTTGGCTAACCTCTTCTTTTGTACACACTCCTGCACTTCCTCATTCCACCACCAAGTTTCCTTATCTACTTTCCTTCCAGAGGACACACCAAATACTCTCCTACCGGTCTCCCTGATCACATTGGCTGTGGTTGTCCAGTCCTCTGGAAGCACTTCCTGACTACCCAAAGCCTGTTTCAACTCCTCCTTGAAGACAACACGACACTCTTCCTTTTTCAGCTTCCACCACTTTGTCTTCTGCTCTACCTTTGCCTTTTTCACCTTTCTCACCATCAGTGTCATCCTGCACACCACCATCCTATGCTGTTTGGCAACACTCTCACCCACTACTACTTTGCAGTCACTGACTTCCTTCAAATTACCTCGCCTAAACAAGATGTAGTCTACCTGTGTGCTCTTACCTCCGCTTTCATAAGTCACCCTATGCTTCTGTTTCTTCTGGAAGAAAGTATTCACCACAGCCATTTCCATCCTTTTTGCAAAATCGATCAACATCTGTCCTTCTGTGTTCCTGTCCTGGATACCAAACCTGCCCATCACTTCCTCGTCCCCTCTGTTGCCTGCACCAACATGTCCATTGAAGTCTGCTCCAATGACCACTCTTTCACCTCTGGGGTACTCTGCATCACTTCATCTAACTCACTCCAGAATCTCTCCTTCTCTTCTAGCTTACATCCTGCCTGTGGGGCATAAGCACTAACAACATTGACTATCACGCCTTCAATTTCTAACTTGAGACTCATCACTCTGTCTGACACTCTTTTCACTTCTAGAACATTCCTGACAAACCCCTCCTTCAAGATGACTCCTACTCCATTTCTCTTCCCATCCACACCATTATAAAACAGTTTAAACCCTGCTCCTAAGCTTTTAGCCTTTCTACCTTTCCACCTTGTCTCCTGAACACACAGTATGTCCACCTTCCTCCTCTGCATCATGTCAGCCAGCTCCCTATCTTTTCCTTGCATAGTTCCAACATTCAAAGTCCCTACTCTCAGTCCGAGGCTCACGCATTTCCTCTTCTCTCTCTGCCTACGGACACGCCTCCCCCCTCTCCTTCTTCGACGTCTTCGACCAACAGTAGTCCAATTTCCATCAGCACCCTGTTGGTTGACAGCACTGATGGCGGTCGTTGTTAACCCGGGCCTCGACCGATCCGGTATGAATTTTGTTTTGATCATTTGCATTTTTAAATGTGGCAGAAGTTTTACGCCGGATGCCCTTCCTGTCGCAACCCTCTGCATTTATCCGGGCTTGGGACCGGCATAAGGGGGAGAGACACTGGTTAGTGCCCCCCCCGCCTCATGGCTGCATTTCTTAAGCATATAAAGTGACATCCCTTTTAAAATTTCGATCCTTTACACCAGTGCTTCTCGATTATTTTCTGTGGCGCCCCCTCTTGGAAGAAAAAATATTTCACGCCACCACTCCACAAGCGACTATAAATATTACTGTATTTGTCTATCAAGTTGTTATTAGTACACCTCTGCATAACATTTTATCTTTATTAACATTAAAAACAAAAAAGAGAGAAACAAATATAGTTCAACTTATAATAAAGAAAAACTTCATTAACATTGCTTTATAATATGTAATGGAAAAGATTTAAAGTGCACCAATGTGCCTGAAATAAAAAATACACCCTTATTTAAACTCATTCAACTTATTTATGTCTTAATATTTCCGTCTCTGTCCACCTTTCTCTTCGTTCCTGTTCAAAATTTTCTTGCGTAGTTTCTTGAGGGGTTGTTTACCGCAAGTCATGTCGTTTGCTCGTGTGAAAAACCGCTACACCATAGCGACAATGAAAGCGCCACTTCCAACTAGTGGAGTGGAGGTGCAATTACACTTAATTCTCGTACACTATTCCAGAAAAGCATGTTCCCCAGGGTCATAAGCGCCCCCCCCCCTCCCCCGGGCATCCCCCCCCCCATCACCCTACTACTGTATTTGAAAAGCACTGCTTTACACGTTATTCTGTTTTTTTTTTTGCGGTTTGGGAGCGAGGAATCATTTAAGGTTAGATTTGGGATCCAACTCCATCAGTGTTACCCACCACAGGGTTCCCAATAGAAACGCTGAGACCCCTAATTTCCCTAAACACAGCTTTATTCAAAGGGTTCATTGTCATTCTCTTACAATACATTACATTTACTGCAGGTGAACCAAACAATATTCCTGCAGAAGCATGGTGTAGTACAAAATGGTAAAAATATAAACATTGAATAAGATAATCCCAATAAAAGAGGAAAAAAAATACTAAAAATTGTACAACATACAAAATACAAAGTGTGCAACGGAGGATGTGCAACAAACAGAATGTGAAGTGACTAGTGGGTAGAGCACAGTGTCCAACAGGGTGGCCTGTAATGGTATATGTACTGTATACCCATGCATATATTGAGATAATAATAATAATAATACCAACATACACATATGTAACACACACACACACACACACACACACACACACACACACACACACATAGATACATACATATATGCAGTATGCATATACTGTATTGACATACTCAATATACAATAAATATATACAGTACATCACAGTGTGCCTGTTGGCGTACACACTGGAGAAAACATATGCATGTGGCTGTTCTGGGCTATGACCACCTGGGGAAAGAAGCTGTGACAGAACCTGGTGCTGTGGGTTCTGATGCTCCAGAACCTCTTTCCTGATGGAAGAAGGTTGAATATTCCATGAAAGGGGTGTGTGGAGTCTATAGTGATTGCAGAGGCCCTGCACACATCGTGTGGGAGTATGAAATCCTCCTTCTGATGATTCTCTCAGCTGTTTTCACAGAGAGTTGCAGGCCCTTGCGATCCTGAGCACTACAGTTCCCAAACCATACAGTGAGACAGTTTGTCAGGGACACTCACCACAGCACCTCTATGGATGGTTGTGAGAGTTGGTGGTGGATGACTGGCCTGTTTCAATCACTGCAAGAAATAGAGACACTAATGAGCCTTCTTCAACACAGAGCTGGTGATTTTGGACCAAGTGAGGTGATCAGAAATGACCGCACCAAGAAACTTTGTGGTACTGACGCTCTAATCTCAAACTATTGATGAGCAGAGGATCATGTACTGTTGGCCTTTTACTTTAGTCCACTGTGGAGGCTGGAGTGTAGTATGTGTGAGATGTCATCCAATTGATTGGGCGATTGGAGGGATAAGCAAACGGTGGTGGTTCAGTGAAATGGGGAGGAAGGAGTGCATGTGTGTCTTGATCAGCCACTTGAAGCACTTTATCATGATGGGTGTCTCAACTTTTTCGTTTGCTTGTCGTTGTGCTTCTGCATAGTATTACCAAAACTAATAAAAATGGGTTAAAAAGGTGCCATTACTGGGCTCTCACTCTCTGCAATTCCTCGTGTGCTGGGAGCTCGTCTCTGTCTGTCATGATGAAAAACAGTAAAAACCCAATTTTAGTGTACCAGCAGTTTGCTAATGTCTTTGTGTAGTTTATATGAAGACAGTTATGCACCTCAGACTCATTGGAGGAAACAAAAATCTAAATACTGTATTACCATCCACATTCTGATTCAGGGAATATTCTGTGACATTCACCTCCATTGGTGAAAAATTGTTAATTCAATTACTCTATTTTTTTTTCCTCTAATGGACTTTTTGAAATAAACTCTGCTTGGCAGTTTATATGTGATCAATCGATCGATCTATCTATCTATCTATCTATCTATCTATCTATCTATCTATCTATCTATCTATCTTCTTCTCTTCCTTTCAGCTGTTCCCTTCAGGGGTCACCACACCAAATCATCGGCCTCCATTTCACCCTGTCCTCTGCATCTTCTTGTCTTACGCCAATGACCTTCATGTCCTCCTTCACCACATCCATAATTCTCTTCGTTGGTCTTCCTCTAGGCCTTCTGCCTGGTAGTTCCAACCTCAGCATCCTACTGCCAATATACTTACTATGCCTCCTCTGTACATGTCCAAAGCATCTCAATCTAGCCTCTCTGACTTTGTCTCCAAAACCTCTTACATGTGCTGTCCCTCTGATGTCCTCATTCCTGATCCTATCCATCCTCGTTACTCCCAAAGAGAACCTCAGCATTTTCATCTCTGCTACCTCCAGCTCTGCCTCCTGTCTTTTCCCCAGCGTCACTGTTTCTAAACCATACAACATCGCTGGACTCACCACTGTCTTGTACACTTTTCCTTTCATTCCTGCTGATACCCTCCAATCACACATCACACCGGACATTTGTTCTCTGCTCTCACTACAGATCACAATGTCATCTGCAAATATCCTGTATATATATATATATATATATATATATATATATATATATATATATATATATATATATATATATATATATATATATATAAAGAAATTCCAATTAAGTAGATAACTACAACTTCATACTTTTAATAAGAGCCTTCTTACATTAAAAAAAATATTAATCCTTTGTCCCACTTGGATCCTGATAGGAATGTTTCCCAGTCAGGATGGATTAACACAGTAGAAAATATGCAATTACTCAGGAATTCTTAAAGTCCTCTGAAGAACCATTTCTCATTAGTGTAAGAACCTTATCACTTCATTACATTTTTAATTTGACACAGTGGTAAAGATTGATAATTTTTTGTTAATTTTTATATAAAGAAAAGTGCAATTACTCATTTTAGCCTCTAGGTGGTGACAATTAGCTAATTTAAAGATAAGTGTTCGTTAGACTAAACACTGTGTTCTAGATTTAACCTTTTTTCACTTAAGAGAGAATGTGGAATATTTAGATAAGAGTAATGCTGAGCTGTGATTAATAATGTAATGTTTTATTCACTGATTTATTTCGACAGTGTTTTCTCTTTGAGACGCATCATGATCTGAAACCGGATGAATTGAAATAGCTTATCTTTTGGCCTGTCTTGTCTGTGTGATTCCAGCACTCATTTATCTGCAGCTATGCTTTTATTTCAGACGTGACAGTATAACTGTAACTGTTCCTACATTATTTTGTACAAATAATAAAAACATTAAATATCAACCAAACAATTACAATGAGCATACGTGTGTATGAAATTGCGCTATATAAGCATCCACAATAATAATAATAATAATAATAATTACCGAAGCGTTATCTGTGATTTAATATCATCCATCCATTTGCTGGACCACTGAATCCACATTGAAGTTGGACTCTGGCTGCTGGACAGTTTGCTAGTCCATGGTAGGACCATCATGCCACACATGCAACTATTCACACTAACATGCCTAGGGGCAATTTGGAACAGCCAATCAGCCTAATGTGCATCTTTTTAGACTGTGGGAGGAAACCAGAGTATCCGGAGGAAACCCAGGCATGTGCAGGGAGAGCATGCAAAGTCCACATAGAAACGCCCACGGAGAAGGCAGACATGAACCATTGCTGACTTTCATCAAGAGTAGGCTGTGTAGCCGTCAAGCGTGTTTCTGCCCTGTGATGACCTGGCGAGCTATCCAGGGTGTACTCTGCCCTCAACCAGAATCAACTGGAATGGGTGACAGCCTCCCTGCAACTGAACCAATGAATGAAGCCTTATATCACTGTCTATAAATCACAGGTGGCAGGAACAGGAGAAGCTAAATGTTGGTTTAAACTGTTTCCCGATGCACGTTACTCACCCAACCTGTCTGACTTCTAACTGCTTCCTAAACTGAAATCCCACTTGCGTGGTCGCCATTTTCAGAATGAGGATAAAGTCATCCAGGCTGTTGAGGAGTAGCCTATCTGGAGGATCAAGACGTGACCATCCACAAAGGGAAGGTGAACCTTGAACCTTGAACACTGATGAACTGTGTGCACTGACATTAAAAAGAGTCTGACTTGAAAAATAATGCATGAGCAGTCTTTCTACTGTACGGTTTCCGGGTGCACTTTTGTACGTCCATACATAACAAATGCATTAATTTTTTAAGATGCTTAATCCTAACGAGGTCGTAGGGATTCTGGAGCCTATCTCTGAGTGAGGTTGCCAACACCACTCACACTCATACCTAGGGGCAATTTGAAGCAGCTAGTTGGCCTACTGTGCGTGTTTTTGGACTGTGCAATGAAATCTGCGTGCCCAAAGGAAACCCACGCAAGCAAAGAGAAAACATGCAACCTGCACACAGAAGCGCCCGAGCCCGGAAATCAAATCCCCACCATGTTGCTGAGAGGCGGACGTGCTTACCACTGCACCACCGTGTCACCCACAACAAACTCATATTTTATATATATATATATTTTTTACATATACAGCATTTGATACAGGCAGTTTTTGGGCGGATGGTTCTTAATTACCGATCCCAAGATTAAAGGTACAAGCCTGACCATGAACAGTTGTCACTCCTGTACCCCCAGTGCAAATAATTGGGTTATCAAAGACCGGTCATGTGTCTCACTGTCTGTGCTGAGAGGTTCATGTAAAAAAAACATTGCTGACTTGCATCAAGAGTAACTGCAAAACTGTCAGTGTGGTTCTGCCCTGCGATGGCCTGGCGAGCTGTCCAGGGTGTACTCTGCCGTGAATCGGCTGAAATGGGCGCCCACCTCCCAGTGACCCTAATTAGAATTTATTCATTCATGATGAATAATAATCCTAATTAGGGTCGAGGGGAGGCTGGCACTCATCTCAGCTGACTCTGGGCGAGGGGAGAGTACACCCTGGACAGCTCGCCTTGGCCATCGCAGGGCAGAAACACGCTGATAGCTATGCAGCTACTCTTGATGAAGGTCAGCAATGCTTATCACCATAGACAGTGAGAGACATTCCCGGCCATTGATAGCCCAGTTAGCTACACTGGGGGACAGTGACAACCTGCTGAGATCGGGCCTGAACCCCTAACCTTGGGATCAGCAATCCAGTACCTTGACCACCAGGCCACAACTCCGTAATTAGGAATAATCTGTTCACAAAAGGAATGAATGAATGTTATTTGATGAAGATATTTATTTTGGTATGAACTATACAGATGGTTTGTTGAGATTGATGGTATTTTTTTTTTTTTTTTACGTTTAACGTTTTATTAAACGTTGTAAATCTGGGGTTCTCTGATCGGCTCACTGGTGTCACACCATTTGCAGATGGTACCAGTGACAGCTGGCAGAACAAAACCCACAATCGATTTGAACACAACAGACTCGCTCCATCTCCCCACTTTATAGAGCCTGGCACGTGTCCCCATCAGCTTCCCCCTAAATATAGATTAAACTGGGAACATCCTCACTCCTCCTTCTAGTCGTTAGCTCCATTGTTATCACCCAGTTCCACATGGTCTCCCCTCCTCCCACTCAGACTTATTATAATCTCAGATTTAATATTTTTTACTCTCTGGAGGAAACATGCGTATCATTTGTCTTTGTCCCCTTCTCCTCTTGTATTGTTCTGTATCTTCACAAAATGATATAAAAGCTGAGAGGAAAATTGAAAGAGAAATTAGCCCCTTGACTGATAGCTTGGAATTAGTCTGGTCCTCAGTGAAAGGACTGTCTGTGCATCCAGTCTGAAGAAGAGACGGGTTCTCAACAACAGTACTGCACATGATAGGACGCCTACATAAACAAAAGCATGTGAGAGCTGTGTAATGACGGTACAGACTCCTAACGGACAGGCGTCTCCCAAAACAGGAGTCTCTTGCCACTGACCAGGCCGATCCTTCTCATAGATGCTCAATATAACTTGGCCAAGAGAAGCTCACTGTCAGGGTCAGTGGTGGTCTAGTGGTATAAGGCGCCGGATCGCTGATCCAAAGGTTGGGGGTTCGAGTCCCACTCTCCACAGGGTTGTCACTGTCCTCCCCAGTGCAGCTAACTGGGTTATCAAAGGCCGGCCATGTCTGTCACTGTCTATGGTGTGAGGCATGTAAAAGAACCATTGATGACTTTCGACAAGAGTAGGCTGCAAAGCCGTCAGCTTGTTTCCGCCCTGCGATGGCCTGGCGAGCTGTCCAGGGTGTACTCTGCCCTCTCCCTGAGTTGGCTGGGATGGGCACCAGCCTCCCCGCGACTCTAATTAGGATGAAGCGGTTACAGAAAATGAACTGAAGCTCACTGTCTGTTTATTTAAGAGTACGTATGTGGGAAAGGAGCTAAATGCAGGACTTTCCATTCAGTGCAGTCACAATGTGGAGTATGTAAGTGTCGGAATTTTTATAAAGCTTATATCTCAGTGTTCTCCTCAGGATTATTCACCAGAGCAGTTTTTCTATGACCTGGAAGTCAGAGTTTGGTTTTCAGCCTTTTCAGATTTGGTTTGAAATGTCTATTGTCCAGCGTACACCAGGACACTTGCACAAAGTCTTCTGGAATTGGCTCCAGCGGACTCATGACCCTCAGTAAGAGGAAAAAGTATCGACCAGGGAGAAAAACACTTTTTCACAGAGGGCCACATCACTAAATTTAAAGGTGATCAAAGGCCTAATAATCACTAGACATCTAATCTAAAAGGGCTTGACAGTGACAAGTTAGTACACAATCTTTCTCAAGTCATGAATGAATGGATTTGGCCCACAGTCCCGAGTTTGACACCTGTGCTATAAACAATGGATGGATAGCTGTATGGAGGCAGCTGTAGCTTAATCAGTAGAGAAGGGGGTTTGGGACCTAAAGGTCACTGGTCTGATTCCAGAACCAGCAGGGAAAATGTGTGGCGGCAGAGGAGTGAGCTGCACCTTCCCTTCCTCCATCTTCATGGCTGAAGTGGCCTTCATCGAGGCACTTAACCCCCAACTGCTGCTGTCCGGGCAGTGAAATGTGTGCCAGCCCAATACTCAGAGTGTGTGTACTCACTATTTACGTGTGTGCTCACATTTGATGGGTTAAGGCAGTGCTTCTCAATTATTTTCTCTGGTGCCCCCTCTAGGAAGAAAAAAGCGTGTGTATCCCCGCCCCACGAGCGACTGTAAATAGTATTAGTTGTCTATAAAATTGTTATTAGCACACCTCTGCATAACATTGTATCTTTATTAACATTATAAACAAAAAAGAAAGAAATATAGTCCAATTTACAATAAAGAAAAACTTCATTGACATTGTTTTTAAAAAAATCTGTACTACTGTGCTACTGCCAACTAGTGGAGCGGAGGTTCAATTACACTCAAGAAAAGCATGTTCCCCATTGCCACATTTTTCTTAACTTTTCCCCCTAGCCTTCCTTAATTTCCTTATTTTTTTAATTCTATGAATATTAAAAAAAGAACCGCGATGCACTGAAGCTGCATGAATTGTAACGTGAAGTAGCAAGGGATCCCTGTATATTAAAAAAAAAAAATCTAATTGTTTTATTTGTAGCCAATAAGATTGCAGAACAAAAAAGTTGTGTTTAAAAAAATTGTAAAAATTTGGAAAAAATTCTCAAAGTAGTACAAACACTTCCCAGGTATATTAAATAAACATGAAATACGGTGTTATCTCTTAGAAATACGTAAACTGTAATCGTTCACCAGGTCTTTCTGAAACCATTTGCTTACGCCTGTCTGCGAGTGCGGTGGTACGATAGTGTAGGTAGTAGTTTGCCAGCCGCTTCACAGCAAGAAGGTCGTGGCTTCAGGCGTTTCTGTGTGCAGTATGCACCTTATTCCCAAACGTCCATGTGTTAAACTTTAAGTGTACAGTATGTGTCAGTGACCTCTGAAACAGGAACAATAATAATAATAATAAACATTTTTCAAAATTTTTTCTTGAAATTGTATATCATCTTCTGCGTCTTAACGCTTGATCTCAGACTTTGCCACTTTCTAAGAATATGTCTTGGGCTGCCAGCTCCTCAAATCATTTGCTGTTTGTCTGTTCTAAAAACTACCACTGACCTCATACTATCCTTAAAGCAGGGACTGGTAATAGTTTATTTCCAGCAGTGGCCTGACATGAAGACTTGGCGCAGTACTTTAAGAAAGCATATGGTTTTAACCAACGCTAGTGGGAGAGCAGGCCACATAGGCAGAGACTTGCTGGTGTGTTTGCATGGGATTCTTTTCTTCTTCTTTTACACAACCTGGTAGATGTTTTCCCGACAGTTCACTTTCCAGCGGCCAGGCATCAAGTCTAAATCCTGCGATCACTAACATGCGACCGTAATCAATGACAACACTTTATAGAACCAGCCATGAGTGAAACTGACTGAATTCTTGAAGTTTTACTGAGAAATATTATCACAGATAAACGTACCATAAACGGTAAACCATAAAAAGTCCTGCATATACATTGGTGGCACTGAGGCATAGTGGTTATTTTTTGCCTGATGGCAACAAGGTCTTGTGTTCGAGTTGCAGGTTCAGGTGATTCTGTGTGAAGTTTGTATGTTCTCTCCATGCTTGCATGGGTATCCTCTGGGTACTCCAGTTTCCTCCCGCAGTCCATAGACAGTGCTACTTGCATTTGCCAAACACATTTATCCAGAAAGACTGACAATTATTATTATTATTATTATTATTATGATTATGATTATGATTATTATTATTATCAGTTCAGTTCATTTTCTGTGACTGCTTAATACTAATTAGGGTCACGGGGAGGCTGGCGCCCATCCCAGCTGACTCCGGGCGAGGGCAGAGTACACCCTGAACAGCTCGAAAGGCCATCACAGGGCTATTATTATTATTATTATTATTATTATTATTATTTATTATTATTATTATTATTATTATTATTATTATAACTGAGCAATTGAGGGTTGGGCCTTACTTAAGAGCCTTGCTCAACAACCCCTGATCTTTGGAAAAGTAACCCATTGTCTTATCCACTGAGCCAGTGGGCAGTGGTAGTCTAGTGGATAAGGCCGCAGGATCGCTGATCCTAAGGTTGGGGGTTCGAGTCCCCACAGGGCTGTCACTGTCCCCCCAGTGCAGCTCACTGGGTTATCAAAGGCGGGCCATGTCTCTCACTGACTATGGTGAGAGGCATGTAAAAGAACCATTGCTGACTTTCATAAAGAGTAGCTGCAAAGCCATCCGCGTGTTTCTGGGGACAAGTAGCAAGTGTTCCTGCGTCCCTGTTAATCTTGTCCGGAACAGTCCAATTGCTACACTACCCTACGGGGATAAGATGTGATGATGATGAACCACTGAGCCACTACTCAGTATCGATGCTTGTATGTGTGTTGTCCTTCAGCGGACTGGTGAGCTGTCCCCCACCTTCACTGTAGGCTGAGATAGGCTCCAATCCCCTAATAAAAGATAAAACAAATAAAGGTTTTTGGTAAATAAATAATTGAATGTTTGATTTGGCTTCTGCTCTGTGGATCGTGCTATCCTGATATGCCTTATTAAATTCTTTGTATGGATTTTTCCAGAATCCACTTAGAACATGAGCAGCATGTGTGTGGGAGGTGTACGTACCGTTTACAAACCTGTCAATGGCATCAAGCATAGCATGACCCAATCCTATATGTCCCACTGTCACCAGCTGGTATGGTTTTCATCTCTCTCTCTCTCTCTCTCTCTCTCTCGCTCTCTCTCTCTTTCTCTTTACTTTCCTAGTACAGCCTGTTTGAATGTTGGAATCACAAAAGAGCCTGAGGCATGCTGGGTAAATGGGTCACTCTCTGTACTAGCAACTTTTGAGAGCCTTTTTTATATTCTGTTGTTCTTTTTGTGTGCTCACCATAGCTTTTGGTTGGGTCCTGAGCTGTACCTCCTTTCCTTGAGCGCTCCATCTTTGTTCCAGTTCTGTTTTTCTGCAACACAAAACCTCTTATCAAAGTCAACGTATTCATTCACAAGTACAGTTGGGAATGGCAGTCTTATTTACATTAACCTGCAGAGAGAACACGTACAGAAGGAAATTCGACTGAAGGTTGTGCCTCAGGGTGGAACAACAGTCCAAGCCCTAACATGGCATCTGAGTTCTTACAAAGAATTGTGTGAACACTTGCATACCTGATTGAATGCCAAGTCTTCATATCAGCTTTATAGTACTACGTAATCTTATCATACAGCAGCATCAAAATGTTTCTGGTGCTAAAAATAGAAAAACCCCCCCACCAGATTCGAGTTCATACACATGATGAATAGTTTTTCTTCTCATGTACACAGTTGGAAATTCCGATCCTTCACTTCTACACTAACATGAAACAGAACTACACCAAGCTATCAAACGTGTGAATTTTTCTAGAAAATTTTATTTTTAGTTGATGAGGAATTTGTATTCCCTGTAAAAAACTTCCTTTAGTAACAAAACCGATGTAAGACTTCTAACGAAAGGGGAAGGAATAACACACACCTGTGCCAGATGTTTAGGCTGAAGGTATTTATTGTTGTAGATGCAGAGAGGATAAGGAGCACAATTAAAATTTTTATCAGGTCACCATTTTCGAAATGTATTCAGTCATTCATTGTTCATTTTCTAATTAGGGTTGAGGCAGCCGTAAGGATGGGTGGCACAAACCAGTGTCTCTCGCTTATACCGGTCCCAAGCCCGGATAAATGCAGAGGGTTGCGTCAGGAAGGGCATCCGGCGTAAAACAAACGCCAAATAAAATACGCGAATCACAAGAGCAATGGAGAGTGTGGAAAAGAGGTGAAGAAGCGTGTGCAGGCTGGTTGGAACGATTGGAGAAAAGTGTCCGGTGTGATGTGTGATTGGAGGGTATCGGCAAGAATGAAAGGAAAAGTGTACAAGACGGTGATGAGGCCAGCGATGTTGTATGGTTTAGAAACAGTGGCACTGGGGAAAAGACAGGAGGCAGAGTTGGAGGTAGCAGAGATGAAAATGTTGAGGTTCTCTTTGGGAGTAACGAGGATGGATAGGATCAGAAATGAGTACATCAGAGGGACAGCACATGTAAGAGGTTTTGGAGACAAAGCCAGAGGCTAGATTGAGATGGTTTGGACATGTACAGAGGAGGGATAGTGAGTATATTGGTAATAGGATGCTGAGGTTGGAACTACCAGGCAGAAGGCCGAGAGGAAGACCAAAGTGACGATTCATGGATGTGGTGAAGGAGGACATGAAGGTAGTTGGTGTAAGAGAAGAAGATGCAAAGGACAGGGTGAGATGGAGGCAGATGATTCGCTGTGGCGACCCCTGAAGGGAAAAGCTGAAAGGAAGAAGCTGAGGCTGGCCCCCATCTCAGCTGAATTTGGGCAAAAGTAAGGTACACCCTGGAAAAGCTTGCTGAGGATCACAGGGCCAATGCACGTACCACCATTCAAACTCACGCTCACACCTCGGTGTGATTTGTGGCAACCAGTTATTGTACTCTGCATGTTTTTGGACTGCAGGAGGAAGCCGGAGTACCTGGAGGAAACCCACACAAGCACTGCGAGAACGTGCAACTCCACACAGAAACTGTATTCATTAATTTATTTATTTTCCAAACCCCTTACTCGGGTTGCGATGAGACTGGAGTCTATCTCAACCAACTCAGGGTGGAAGCAGGATACACCCCGAACAGCTTGGAAAACGAATTACTTTCAACTGTTTCGCACGAAGGATAAACACTGTTGCTTCCCGGCATGAAGATTTGGGTTCGAGCCCGGCAAACGGGACTTTTCTGTGTGCAGTGTGTGTGTGTGTGTCCTCCCATGCATATGTGGGTTCCCTCAAGGTACTATGGTTTCCTCCCACAATCCAAAGACATGCACATTAGGCCAACTGGCTACTCTTAATTGCCCTTGTGTGTGAGTGGTTGTCAATGTCTACGATGGACTGCAGAACTGTTCCGCTCATCGATATTTCCAGATTAAATTCAGTCACAGGGCAGGAGAGAAACAAATTGTATTCCAAACTGCTGTACCAAGGTCCAGAGCTCTGTGTCCTTCGTAGCTAGTCAAGGCCATTATTTCCTTTTTCCCTTTTATTGAAGGGAAATACAGTATGTGGTCATGAGGTCTCACATATATGAGGGATTGATGAAGCTGACCATCCTTTATCCTCTGTATCAATCGTCACTGCTGTTTAATCCCAGCCCTCTGAGACATCCGTGGGTTTTTTTTTTTTTAAACTCCCCTGCTTCTGTTTGCTTTTTGTGCTCGGGTGAATGTTTTAGTGTATACTGTACTGCTGAGCAGCTCATTGTTAATAAATTATTTTAACAATAGCTATAACTAACCATTCCATTTGTCATGCATGTGCATTTTGTCACATCAGTCCCTCCACTGTGGTCCCTGGACAGCCCCCTGGACTTCTAGGCTTGTTTATGTTTACTTTTCACTGTCTTCTCTGCACCCTCCAGCCCACCTGTTATATCTCTGATTATGTCTCCCATTATTCCCTGGACTTTCTATTGGTTGTCCTGTCTGCTTGTTCTTTAGTTAAGATCTTTAACTGTTTCATTCTTGCACCTTCCCGTGATTCTAGTAGAATTAAATGGATTGACAGCTACGTGAATAACTGAATAAAATGTGTCACTTTCAGAATTTATTGTTTTCTATGTTCTATTGTAAATAAAATATGGGTTTATGAGACTTGAAAATCATTGTGAGTCTCATAGGCTCAAAGGCTCTGGTTTAATGATCCAAGGGTTGGGGGTTCGAGCCCCAGTACAATCAAAGTATCACTGTTAGACCATTGAGGAAGACCCTTAAACCTCAGTTGCTCAGTTGTAAAAAAAAAAAAAAAAAAAAAAAAAAAAAAATTTATAAGTGTAAGTTTCTCTGGATAAAAGCAACGGCCAAATGGCAAAAATGTGAACTTCATTCTCATCAGTTCAGTTCATTTTCTGTACCCACTTAATCCTAATTTGGGTCACGGGGAGGCTGGTGCCCATCCCAGCCAACTTCAGGCAAGGGCAGAGTACACCCTGGACAGCTCGCCAGGCCATCGCAGGGCGGAAACACGCTGACGGCTTTGCAGCGACTCTTGTCGAAAGTCAGCAATGGTTCTTTTACATGCCTCACACCATAGACAGTGAGAGACATGGCCAGTCTTTGATAACCCAGTTAGCTCCACTGGGGGGGGTGACAACCTTGTGGAGAGTGGGACTCGAACCCCCAACCTTTGGATCAGCAATCCAGCGTCCTATACCACTAGACCACCACTGCCCCTAAACTTCATTCTGTTTTATTTAATTGTTACACAGTGTTCCAAAAGTGATAGTGATAGAAAAAGGAAATAATGGCTATGACTAGCTACGCGGGACACAGAACTCTGGACCTTGGTAGTTTGGAATAGAATTTGTTTCTCTCCTGCACTGTGACTGTACAGTATTCAATCTGGAAACACCAATGAGCTGAACAGTAGAAAATTCCAGACAATACAATTTACTGATTTGTTTTACTGCTGATCTTATGTACTCCAGTCATCTCTCTCTCTCTGGCTCTTTGCCATATGTGAGGCGCTCCGAATGTAGGCGCTTGTTGCAAGTGACGTATGGTGCTTGTGAGACAAAGCGTGGCTTTTCCGGACTTACGATCTTTCAAGTGAGCAAGTGTGCGTTGAATACTTGTTTAGTACTCAACCTTCACTTGCTCACTTGAAAGATCAGAAGTCCGGAAAAGCCGCGCTATGTCCCACAAGCACCATACGTCACTTGCAACAAGCGCCTACATTCAGAGCGCCTCACATATTTAATTTCTTGTACAATAAAAACCCAACAATGTTTTGTATCTGTTATTTTTCTTTTTTTTTATAATCCATAGTTGAGCTAAGTGGTTCTGTGAAAATAGCTATGGCTGTACAAGGAAAGTGAACATGTGCCTTGCGCTTGTTTACTGCCAGGCAGGTTGAAGAGTGTTAAGTTTTGTCTGTAAATTAAGTTTAGAGAGACAAAACTGTTTCTCATGCCTTAAAATGATTTTATCCAAAAAACTATAGTACTTTCAGGGTTGAACTCTGACCTTTGGTGTCTAGTCACACTCATCCGTTCTCCTGCCCTCCTCCTCTCTTCATTCTCTCCTGGGGTTTGCCATTCAGTTAGAGAGGCAGAACATCTGCTTGTCTGAAAAGAGAAATGGGAAGTGAAGGTTGATGTAAGGTTGGTGTATCATGAAGGGAAGTCAGTAAATGTAGGGAAGAACTCTGAAAAAACACAGGAACAGGAAAATGGGAACTGTTACATTTACAATAGCTATAGCAAGTTGTTTTTTTACACAGTATTTTGGTTTTTTTCTATTTCGACTAGCCACGATGGATCCACAGTTAAATTATTCTTTATTAAGTTACATCAGAAATGTTTTTGTATTGATTTCTGTTGTTTATATTTGAAAATAAATTGGGGCAGTGGTGGCCTGGTGGTATAGGGTGCTGGATCGCTGATCCTAAGGTTGGGGGTTTGAGTCCCACCCTCCACAAGGTTGTCACTGCTCTCACCCCCACCCTATGTGCAGCTAACCTGGTTATCAAAGGCGGGCCATGTCTCTCACTGTCTATGGTGTGAGGTTCATGTAAAAGAACCATTGCTGACTTGCGACAAGAGCAGGCTGCAAAGCCATTGGCGTGTTTCCGCCCTGCGATGGCCTGGAAAGCTGTCCAGGGTGTACTCTGCTCTCGCCTGGAGTCGACAGGGATGGGTGCCAGTCTCCCTGCGACCCTAATTAGGATTAAGCACTTACAGAAAGTCAGGCAGTGGTGGTCTAGTGGTATAGGGCGCTGGATGGCTGATCCAAAAGGTTGGGAGTTCGAGTCCCACTCTCCACAAGGTTGTCACTGTTCCCCCCAGTGCAGCTAACTGGGTTATCAAAGACCGGCCATGTCTCTCACTATCTATGGTGTGAGGTTCATGTAAAAGAACCATTGCTGACTTTCGACAAGAGTATCTGCAAAGTCGTCAACGTATTTTTGCCCTGCGATGGCCTGGTGAGCTGTCCAGGGTGCACTCTGCCTTCGCCCGGAGTCGGCTGGGATGGATGCCAGCCTTCCCACAACCCTAATTAGGATTAAGCGGTTACAGGAAGTCAGGCAGTGGTGGTCTAGTGGTATAGGGTGCTGGATCCCTGATCCAAAAGGTTGGGGGTTCGAGTCCCACTCTCCACAAGGTTGTCACTGTCCCCCCCCCAGTGCAGCTAACTGGGTTATCAAAGGCGGGCCATGTCTCTCACTGTCTATGGTGAGAGGTTCATGTAAAAGAACCATTGCTGACTTTCATAAAGAGCAGCTGCAAAGCCGTCAACGTCTTTCTGTCCCTTGCTAAAGAGTTGTGTCAGGAAGGCATCCGACACAAAAAACAAAAGCTATGCCAAATCAAACATGCAAATCAGATGATTCGCTGTGGCGACCCCTGAGAAAAAGGGAAAAGCCAAAAGGAAAAGAAGATATTGGAAAATAAATAAACAAATACAAACCAAATTGTACCTAAATATTTACCAGCTTTCGGAAGTTCCTGAGGAACAGTCAGATAGAATGTGTTGATATGTTCCTTATAATCACTAGACTGAATTGTTTTCATGCTCAGTCCATGTTCTTAGTACACTTGGCCTGACGGTCTCTCTCGTCTCTGTTACAGCCTGCTCTCACAACAACACAACACCATGATGACCCTTGAAACCCCCAGCCAAGATTTCTACTCATCTTTTGAATGTGCAGATATAACATCTATTCATCTATTCTGCTTATCCTTCAGAGTCACGGGCGAAGCTGGAACCAGTACCAGACTTCAAGTGAGAGGCAGGGTACACCTTGAGCAAGCAAATCTCTCATCATCATTACATAGGAGCATAAAAAAATTTAAAAAATGTATTTGTACATTTTTAATTGATTTAAACATGCCAAGTTTGCGGTGCGGGATGGATTGTTAAGAATTGTTCACTGAAGGCGAGGTGGATGTTGCCATATTGTCCTGAATTCATTCGCGAAGCCAGTTCCTAAAGAGGTGGACTGGCAGCATCGCCTGTCACAGAGGAGGCACGTGCATGCTTACACCCGTCTATAGTTATAGTTCAAGTTCTTGGTCGTATGTGATAGGGAGGCAAGGTGATTTTTTTAAGTGTCCCTGAAAAACATGAGTGTCTGTTGATTTGATTCAGGCAGGATCCACTCAGTCTCCTTCTTCTTTTCCTTTTAGCTGTTCCCTTCAAGTGTCGCCACAGCGAATCATCTGCCTCCATCTCACCCTATCCTCTGCATCTTCTTCTCTTACACTAACTACCTTCATGTCCTCCTTCACCACATCCATAAATCTCCTCTTTGGCCTGGTAGTTCCAACCTCAACATCCTACTACCAATATAGTCACTATCCCTCCTCTGTACATGTCCAAACCATCTCAATCTAGCCTTTCTGACTTTGTCTCCAAAACATCTTACATGTGCTGTCCCTCTGATGTACTCATTCCTGATCCTATCCGTCCTCGTTACTCCCAAAGAGAACCTCAACATTTTCATCTCTGCTACCTCCAGCTCTGCCTCCTGTCTTTTCGTCAGTGCCACTGCAGTATCCACTCGGTATACCGTCTATTACAGTTGTTCTTAACCTTGTTGGCGGTACCGAACCCCACCAGTTTCATATGCTTATTCACTGAACCCTCCTTTACTGAAAAATAAAATATGATTTTTTTCAAATTTAAGACATAGGTACAGTATATGTTTTTAACTGGGGCACCAAAATGAACCATGCATTAACATCACTGTGTTCAAAGAGCAAAACCAATACAATGCATGAACTCCCCCATCACAACTATTTACATTTTTATGTGAGGTGCACATCTGAGTGCATGCGTGCTCATCAGTATGTGTGTGTATTTGTTTTATTTACATTTTATACATTATTTTTGAATGTTTAATCATTATTATAAGCATTTATAGTATTGAATATGTATTTATTGATATTATATACACATATAAATGTACGCATACGTCAGTCAGCAGGGGGTTAATCCTACTTTGCAAATCATGCAGATAGGACGCTGATTAGCATCACGTTCCATTTTATATATATATATATATATATATATATATATATACACACACAAAAATAAAAGGACAGGACAAAGACTTTCTATTGAAACTCCATTTATCACTACAGATCTGCTACATCTACTCAGATCTACTCAGAAAATCCTCTCTCTCTCTCTCTCTCTCGCTCTCTCTCTCTCTCTCTCTCTCTATATATATATATATATATGAATCCATGTTGTACATATTTGTCCGACCACTTTCTTTTTTTTGCTCAACATAGCATGGATTAAAACATTAAGAAAGAAATCACACGACGTACCATCGCAACAGTCACAAGTCGACCATGATGGCCTGCAGCCAATCATGATCAAGCAGGGCGTGTCGTCATGAATATGAGTCAGGTGTGTGTCTTGACCTCTGCGGAACCCCTGAGACTGACTCACCGAACCCCTAGAGTTTGATCGAACCCAGGTTAAGAACCACTGGTCTACAGTATTACTTTGAGTGTATAATTCTTGAATCAAAACAGCTGACACTGAGCTTTTTAAAAAAAAAATTGGAAAAATAAGCCAAAAAAACCCCTCTCATCTTAGTTTGCTTTCCTTGTGTTTCCTGTTGTATGAAAAACCTTTACAGAGCACTATTTAGTTTAATTTCTGAAACAGTAAGATAAACATTACAGATGACGTAACTACACAGAGCTGTTACATCCACCCGTAACACAGAGCTCATCTGACCTGGCTCGGTTTTCTCATGGTAAAAATAAACATAACCTCAAGAAATCTTGTGGTCGTATAGTATTTACGGCTCTGGGTTACTGATTTTCATGTTGGGGATTCAAGCCTCAGTAACACTAAGCTGCCACTGTTGTCCCTCAAGCGCAACCCTCAGCAGCTCAGTCGTAAATGACATAAAAATGGATGTCTTTCTTTAATGAAACCGTCTTTCAAATGCAACGAATGTAAATTTATGTTTGCTTTTATTGTGTTTCCTGTAGTGTATTCTAAAACAACTTTATGGTGCATGGTTCACTTTCATGCTTCAATGAATACTCTGACCAGATCAGAGAAGCTAAACAGAGCTTTTATGCTTTTCACTTTTACCTCGAGTCGTATCATGCACGAGGCAGTGCTGGCCTGGTGCTAAAGGTGCTGGATCACTGATCCTAAGGTTGGGGGGAGCAAGCCCCACTCACCACAGGTTGTCACTGTCCCCCCAGTGCAGCTAACTGGGTTGTCAAAGGCCGGCCATGTCTCTCACTGTCTATGGTGTGAAGCATGTAAAAGAACCATTTCTGACTTTCGACAGCAGCAGCTGCAAAGCCGTCAGCGTGTATCTGCTCTGCAATGGCCTAACGAGCTGTCCAGGGTGTACTCTGCCCTTGCCTGGATTCGGATGGGCTGGGCATCAGCCTTCCTGTGACTCTAATTAGGATTAAGCGGTTACAGAAAATGAACTGAACCGAATGTATCCTGCACCAGACGAACCATGCCACAGTTAAACGTCGATTTAATAACACTACTTAAACGTGCGAAAGAGGAAAAATGGAATTTATTGACAATAAAAATTATGGCAGTGGTGGTCTAGTGGTATAGGGCGCTGGATCGCTGATCCTAAGCTTGAGGTTCGAGTCCCACTCTCCGCAGGGTTGTCACTGTCCCCACCAGTGCAGCTAACTGGGTTATCAAAGGCGGGCCATGTCTCTCACTGTCTATGGTGAGAGGTTCATGTAAAAGAACCATTGCTGACTTTCGACAAGAGTCGCTGCAAAGTCGTCAGCGTGTTTCTGTCCCTTGCTAAAGTGTTGTGACAGGAAGGGCATCCGACGTAAAAACCTATGCCAAATCAAATGCGCGAATCATTCGCTGTGGCGACCCCTGATAAAGGGAAAAACCCAAAAGTAAATCATCATCATCATTACAATAAAAATACAGGATTCAGTAATAATATTTTTTGAAGAAAAATAATTTGCAATGAGAAACTTTGACCTCAGTGTACAGTGTAGATGTAGTTCAGAAAAAAATTTAATTCTTAGTAAGAGGTCGCAAAAAGCAGAACGTTGTTTTTTCCTGTGAGAAAGTTATGCTTGCTAGGATGATGCCCCCCACAAAACACCAGAGGAAGCTGTAATTATGTGTAAGAAGAGCTTTAGAAACTTCCTCCTCTTTAATGCAGAAGTGATAAAAGCTATAGCACTGTGCTGCAACACCAATATTTATAGAGTAAAGAATATAATCTATCTTATATTTAGTATAGAGTGGCATGGTGGCATAGCGGTTAGCATGTCCACCTCACAGCAAGAAGGTTCTTGGTTGGTGTTTTGGGCTCGGGCGCTTCTGTATAGAGTTTGCATGTACAGTACTCCGCATGCTTGTGTGGGCTTGCCTCTGGGTGCACAGTTTCCTCCAACAGTTCAAAAGCATGCACTTTAAAATAATTGTCTGGTCCAAATTGACCCTCGCTGTGAGTGGCTGTGTGTATGTTGGCCCTACGATGGTCTGTTGAGCTGTTCAGGATGTTGCCCTCCTTTGCCCAGTGTCAGTTAAGCAAAGGAGTTGAGGAAATGAGTGAAAGACTGAGTATATTTTGTATATTTATCAGTTTGAAAATCTATAACAAAGCAACATTTATAAAGCCAAGCACGATATGAACTTTATTTACTCTATGACATCATTCTAGTATACAGAACACTAAACTTCATTCATCATTTTTTTAAGCCACTTAATCTTATAAGGGTCACAATGAGGCTGGCACCTATCACCTATATCAGACAACTCTGGGCGAAGGAAGGCGAGATACACCTTGAACAGCTCACAAGACCATTGCAGGGCCAACACACACACCACCATTCACACTCACACTCAGCCAATCAGCCTTGTGACAGCAATATATATATATATTTAATATATATATATATATATATATATATATATATATATATACAAAAGGACAGGACAAAGGCTTTCTATTGAAACTCCATTTATCACTACAGATCTGTTTCGAGGGGTGGTGAAACCATCCCCTCTCTTCAGGTGATTACAGAAGAATGATTACAAAGAAGATTACTTTGTAATCATTCTTCTGTAATCACCTGAAGAGAGGGGATGGTTTCACCACCCCTCGAAACAGATCTGTAGTGATAAATGGAGTTTCAATAGAAAGCCTTTGTCCTGTCCTTTTGTTATTTGCTCTACCAAAAAGTATTGAGCACTCTCCTACGGAAGGATCTACTCAGAAAATCCTCTATATATATATATATATATATATATATATATATATATATAATAAGGGCCACAGGGAGGCTGGCACCTATCTCAGCCAACTATGGATGAAGGCGAGATACACCATGAACAGTTTACAAGACCATTGCAAAGCCAACACACACTAGCATTTATACTCACACTCAGCCAAATCTTGTAACAGCCAATTAACCTTGTTTGCATGTTTTTGGACTGTGAGAGGAAACCGGAGTGCCCGGAGGAAACCCACACAAGCACGGGGAGAACATGCAAACTCTACACAGGAAATGAACCCAGCACCTTCTTGGTTTAAAGCAGACGTGCTAACCACTGACCTGCCCTGTCTGTCTGTCTTCCTTTCGGCTTTTTCCCTTTTACTCGGGAGTCGCCACAGCAAATCATCTGATTCGCACATTTGCTTTGGCAGAGGTTTTTTTTTTACGTCGGATGCCCTTCCTGTCACAACCCTTTTAGCAAGGGACAGAAACACGCTGACGACTTTGCAGCTACTCTTTATGAAAGTCAGCAATGGTTCTTTTACATGCCTCTCACCATAGACAGTGAGAGACATGGCCCGCCTTTGATAACCCAGTTAGCTGCACTGGGGGGGGACAGTGACAACCTTGTGGAGAGTGGGACTCGAACCCCCAACCTTTGGATCAGCGATCCAGCGCCCTATACCACTAGACCACCACTGCCCTACACTTCATTTATATTCTTGTCATTTCTTCTTCACTCGTTCAGCATGTGGTCCAGTTTGATCCCCGGTGGTCCTTTGATAGGCTTTCGTGGTCACTGTAAAGCTAACTAGGATAACATGGTGACAGAAAGGGGATGAAACGTTAAATACATAAATAAATTAATGAATTTGCTTTTAAAAGATGTAAACATTTTACATTGAGGTGTAGTTTTCTGTGACTCATTATGCAAAATATGAAAATAAGTATTAGAGATTAAAATAAATCTTCATGGACATGAATGAAAACATTATTATGGTCTGTATACCATCAGTGCCATAACAATTTTTATTATTGCTCCCAATGGATTTATATATATATATATATATATATATATATATATATATATATATATATATATATATATATATATATAAAATTCATAAGCGTCTCATGCCTCTGGCCACAAATACATGGAAAACTGCATTTTTTAAATGTTCCATGTGGGAAGAAAACCCTGAATAGAAGCAGACAGAAGGAGACATAACAGGTTCTGTAATTTGAGTTGTTCAACGGTTGAGGTTCTTTCCCTCAAGGATTGAATTGTTTTGTTTCCCAGAGTTCTCTGTTTCCACTGATCACGGTTAAGTTTGAGTTCAGGACACTGGAGCCACCATTGCTCTGAGCCCAAAGAGTGAGTTTATATAATGAAGGTCGAAAGACTTAGACTGCTGGTGAGGTGGTATGATTTTGGTCTAAAACATGTCATTCTTATATAAATCCTATTACATTTTAATTTCAGTCTGAAAGTTAAATTAGGCGTCCTAATCAGTCAGAGTAATTTAATTCTGAATTTGAGTGGGCTGAGATTGTTCATCCCTTGAAATGGAGTGCCAAAGGTTTTTCAACACTATCAACAGAGACGTGTTCTTAATTAATGCAATTAACACTTTCCAAACCCCAAAATTAGTTTACTTATTTACATAATGAGTGCCACCTTTGTAAAGATAAAAGTCTGAGGTTGATGATTACTGTATATCCCATTCCCTGATAACACGGCTCCCAATACACATCAGTTCTTTCCAATACACATTATAGCTCTATGATATCCATTCATACATTTTCTCAACTGCTTAATCCTAATTAGGGTCACAGGAAGGCTGGCGCCCATCTCAGCACACTCTTTGGTTGAGGGGAGAGTACATCTTGGACAGCTCCCCAGGCCAGGACAGGGCAGAAACAGGCTCATATGGCTGTGCAGCTTACTCTTGATGAAAATCAGCAAGATTCTTTTACAGCCTCTTACCACAGACAAGTGACCTGCCTTCGATAACCCGGTTAGCACTGTGAAGACAGAAGTGATAGTGGGACTTGAACCCCTGACCTTGGGATCAGTAATCTCCTACCCAGACCACCAAACTACTACTGTCCGTGGAATTACAGTATATACATATACATATATACAGGCATATTAATGAGCAAGGTTTACCAGCACTCTCACATCACTCAGTCATTTATTCAAATCCGACCATTAGGGTCCCGGGAACAACACTGGGTGAAGGAAGGGTACACCCTGAACAGCTTAATAAAATATTGCAGGGCAACACACACAACAATTCACATTCATTTTTACACCTATGGGCAATTTTAAACAGCCAATCGGCTTAATGTCTTTGGACTGTGGGAGAAAACCAGAATACCCAAAAGAAACCCGTACAAGTACAGGGAAAACACACACAAACTTCATACAGAGACGTCTGAATGTGGGATTCAAACCCAGGACTTTCTTGATAGATGCTAAATGCGACGCCACTGTCCCACCCAGAGTTTAATCTCCAATCTTATTATCAGATATAAAGGATGTTCAATAATGCATATATGTTTTGCCTTTCTGTCCCCCTCATATAATCCATAAAATAAATAGCAATGTTCATTTGGACTTGCACATATTGGATGTATAGTGTAATAAAAAAATATTTAAAAATATTTTCAGTTACGGCTGCAAAATGACAAAAAGTTTCCAGAATGTGCACTATATAGTAAATAGTTAATAGTGTGCAGTGTTCAGCTGTCAGTTGGGGTTGCCCCATGGACATGACGTCATCCAAAGACCAGTACATAGCTTGTTCCCACCGCAGCTGTTTCTTGTTACCCTGGAAACTTAGCTGCGTTTTCCGAACTACAAAACGACCAATAGCGGGATTGGGGCCATTCAATGTCTTTCACGGGGGTGTTCATAATTTCGGGGCTCTTAAAGTTTATTTTATTTTCTCCTCGTTAATATTTTGTTGGTATTTATATGAACAAGTATGAATATTAGATATTAAAAATGTAATTCGGGTGAAGGAAGTTAAGAGGCTTTATTCTAAAGTTTCAAAACACGGACCCCACATTCTACACCTCAATATTGGGGGTGGTACATTCCGTGCAAAGACTTACACAAACTCAAAACCGGTGGGTTTATAGAAAACGTGATAAATGTGCTCGAGTTGTTTGAGTTGTCTGAGTTGGTCAAATTCAAAAAAAAAAATAAAAAAAAACCTGTTTATTAGCATAAAACACTCATACTTTTTTTTTACTCGAAATCAGTGCTTTATTTATTACTTCTGCAGCATCTGACTGGTGAGCTCAACTTCTCATTATTTCATGTCACTTACAGAATAAAAATGTTTATTTAACTATTGTGCTACACTGGTTAATGCTTAATAACATGTTTACACTGAGGAATTTTCTATTGAGGATTTAAAATGTATTGATACACAACATAAAGGGATATTTAAGGGATACTGGTGCTTTAGCTTGTCAAATACAGTGTCTTTCTGACATGGCAAGGGGTATTAAAGGTAGTTATTGATAATTACAGGAAGTGTGCCTTGGGGCAGTGTCTGGATGCTGACTTTCAGAGCATTTTCAAACATTTAACAGTGTGTATCGAGTTAACTTTGAAACTTTTGCTTTAAACCACTTTATCCTATTAGGGTGGCAGGGACGCTGGAGCCTATCTCAGCCAATACTGGGTGAAAGCAGTGGACACTTGTACCTTGTACAGTTCACCAGACCAAGACAGAGCCAACACACACAAAACCATTCTTATTCAAACCCACAGACAATTTGGATCAGACAGTTGGCCAATGTGCCTTGTCTTTGGACTGTGGAAGGAAACCGGAATTCCTGGAGGTAATCCATGCAAGCAAGTAAAGAGGAAACCATTACCCCACCGGTGTAATTCACTAAACATAATCCCTTTTGTCCTGGGAGATGTCAGCGCCCATGTGGGCAACGATAGTGTGACCAGGAAGGGCGTGATTTGTAGGTATGACCTCTCCAGTCTGAACTTGAATGGTGTTTCTTTGTTGGACTTCTGTGCTCTTTATGGTTTGTCCATCACGAACACCTAGTTTGAATACAAGGGTACATAAGTGCACGTATGGCATCAGGACACCCCAGGCCACGGTTCGATGATCGACTTTATAGTCGTGTCACCGGACTTGCAGCTGCATATTCTTGATACAGGTGAAGGGAGGAGCTGAGCTGTCAACTGATCACCTTCTGGTGGTGAGCTGGCTCGGATGGCGGGGGAGGCCTCTCTCCAGACCTGGCTGGCCCAAGCATGTAGTTAGGGTATTTTGGGAACTTTTGGTGGAGTCCCTGTCAGAAGGGCCTTTAACTCCCACTCCGGCAGCACTACAACCTACTATTGGTTGGCCTCGAAAAGGCGCAGCCGTGGTGTTGAGGAGTTATGGTTTGGAGGCCATAGGGTCTCGTCAGTGCTTTTTGTGGATGATGACCTTTTGGCTTCATCAATCTGGAACCTCCAGCTCTTATTAGAGCGATTTGCAGCCAAATGTGTAGCAGCCGGGATGAGAATAAGCACCTCCAATTCCGAGGCCATGGTTCTCAGCCGGAAAAGCGTGGAATGCACCCTACGGATCTAGAATGAGGTCTTACCTCAAGTGGAGGAGTTCATGGACCTCAGGGTCTTTTTCACGAGTGAGGGAATGATGGAGTGGGACATTTACAGGCAGATTGCTGCAGCCTTTGCTGTAAAGTGGAGCTTGTACCAGTCCATCGTGGTGAAGCGGGAGCTGAGTCGCAAGGCAAAGCTCTCAATTTAAGAGTCGATCTACGTTCCAACCCTTAGCTATGGTAGTGACCGAAAGAACAAGCTCACAGATACAAGTGGCTGAATTGAGCTTCCTTTGCAGGGTTGTGGGGCTCTCTCTGAGAGATATGGTGAGAAGCTCAGCCATTCAGGAGAGCTCAGAGTAGAATTGCTGCACCTCTGTTGAGAGAACCAGTTGAGGTGGCTTCTGGTTAGAATGCCTCTTGAACACCTCCCTGTTGTCAGGCATGTCCAACTGGGAAGAGACCCTGGGGTTGACCCAGAACACGCTTGAGGGATTGTCTCTTGGCTGATCTGAGAATGCCTCTGTGTCCCTCCAGAAGAGCTGGAGGAAGTGGTTGGGGAGAGGGACGTCTGGACCACATTTGCTGAGGCTGCTGTTCCCACGACTCAACCCTGGTTTAAGCAGCGGAAGATGATGATGATGATCACTCTCTGGTCATTAATTTACTGAACTGTTTAATCCTATCTGGGTCTCGGGGGAGCTGGAGCCTATATCAGCCAACACAGAGCAAAGGTGGGGTATGCCCTGAACAACTCGCCCAATAATCACAGGAAAACAAACAGAAAACCATACAGACTTGCACCTACGGTCAATTTGGAAGTCAATTCATTTCATTTGGTTATTTATTGGACTGTGGGAGGAAATTGGAGTACTCGGAGAAAACCCACGCAAGCACAGAAGAAAAATGCAAACGCCACACAGAAACCAGTCAAGGACCTTCTTGGTGTAAGTCGGCTGTGCTAAACAACTGTGACATCCAATTATAAGCAGAATGCATAACGGCATCAGAGCAGACATGTGGAGAGGCTCATCCCTTCTCCTTTCTAATAGTAATGAAACTGTTTTTTATGCCACAATAACTTTTTCTCTATTAGACTTTCCTTCAGGCTCACAAACTGAGACTGTACTTAAGAGCCAAAGCACTCCTTTCAGTGTATTTTTAAACACTCATATCAGTATGTGTCCATTACTACCTCACTTTACGAAATTAATCCGTTCCAGAGCCTTTTTCGTAACCTGTATTTTTCGTAAATTGAACCATATTTTACATGTAAAATGCGTGATTTGTTCCAAGGCTCCCAATACTACCCCATAAACCCTTTAAAAATGATAAAAGCATACCTTTAAGACCTCCTTCTGCTTCAATATCGTATCAATGGTAGATGGGTTTGGCCATATTCCTTTGTGATATCACTCGAGCCCGTTTCTTCTTCTCACTCGCACCGGAAATCACACACGCGTGTGTTGACCATGTCTTCTTAGCAGAGTTATAATCTTACAAATGTTTATGGAAGGTTAAAAGTCTGAGTCAAGAAATAAAGCAATAAACAACAGTAACTCTGTCTTTTACACGAAAAGCATCATGGTAAATTCAGCTCCATAATAGGCAATAGGAGGTAGCTGCGTCATCCCTCTTAGCCAATGGGATCCCTGTCCAAGATGGTGTCAGGTGGACCTGTCCAAGATGGTGCTTGCATGAAGGCGACATGAACTACAGCTCAGTTGTTAGCCAATGGCCAGCGGGGCGGGATGTTTGAACGTCATTGATGGGAGAGCAGCTCGTGCATTGTTTGAATGTTTGAATGGCGCGTTTGAATTTTTAAGATGGCGCTTTCGTAACGTAAACTTGTTTTGTATAGAGACAAAAATTTTAGGAAAATGCATTTCGTAACCTGCATTTTTCGTTTCTTGAGACTTTCGTAAAGTGAGGCACCACTGTATACACTTTCAGTTGCAGAACTGTTTTCCTTTCCATTCTTTCTCAATAGAAGACTGTGGGGCATTTCCTCATGTACGTTTTTGTTCCTTGGGCGACATAGTGGGGTACTGGTTATCACGTCTTCCTCGCGGTGCGAAGGTCCTGGGCTTGGCAAAGCGTTTTCTGTGTGGAGTTTGCATGTTCCTCCCACGCTTCCATGGGTTTCCTTTGGGTACTCCAGTTTCTCCTACAGTCCTAAAACACATTAGGCTCACTGACTGTCATCTTGTTACTCACTCTGTAGCAATGCTGTTGGTTTCTATGTGCTGATAACTTTGTTTTGAGAAACTCTTCTGGTGCTTATGATATCTCTGTCTTGTGAAATGTTGGCTACTCTGTGACACCCTTGTTCTATTCTCAGAGACTCTTTCTGACATCATGCTGCCCTCCTCTTCCCTGCATCCCTCCTGAAAGTTGCCTCATAACATCCATTTCCTTGAGGCATTTAAGCAAGGCTTAATCCTCTACACTAAAAATAGACGGATCTGTGGAGATTCCAAGATTACAGTGTATGTTACTACTTCCCTCCTTCCTTTCCTGACTCTGGAAGTGTTTATAGATGCGCGCACCCTCCTCCGGTAATTGGAGGACCCTTACATTAGCTGACAGTACTTAAGTATGGACATGATGAAGAGAATATTTTGTTTTGTGGAAGAGCTTCATAATAGGAGGGTTTGCTGTACCTGGCATAAACATGTGAATATTTTCTCTTTATTTATTGATTCATTCATCCACAAAACCATTTAATTTTTCAAGGGTTGTAGGGAGGCTGGAGCCTGCATCAGATGACTCTGAGTAAAGGTCAAATCTCAATGTTACAACCATTAAATGCAAATTCCAAACTGATCAACACTTCCTGTTCTGAAAACTGACTTTGGGGTGAAAATATGCTTTAGTCCAGGGGTTGTTACTGGGGCTCATGTTTAGAGTGCTGGGCTCATTATCAAGAGGCTACTGTGTTTACATCCTTATTAATAACCCACTGTGCTAAGAGCCCTGGGATAGGTTTGATCCACAAGTGTGCCTCTGTCCACAAGGCTGTACTACTGGGTGCCAATAAAAAAAATATAGTGGTATCATGTCTAACGAGTGTCCCTTATAACGAGTTTTCCACTTTCCACCACCTTCCAACTCGCCAAAAATCTGCTCCATCCAACGAGCAAAAATTCGAAATGGCTTTTCCGGGCCGATTAGCCTTGTATTCGTCCGCGTGTATTTCAAGCGTGTATCCGCTCTCCGAGAATGCCTTGTGCAGTGATTCTCAATTATTTTCTATGACGCCCCTTCTAGGAAGAACATTTCATGCCCCGTGCATGACTATAAATAGGGCTTACTGCAGTTTATATCGTTTGCTATGTGCCTTTTCCCTACACCATAGCGCAACAATGAGTGCCACTGCCAACTACTGTAGTGGATGTGCAATTACACTTAATTCTAGTACAGTATGGAAAAAAAGCATGTTCCCTACGGTCATATGTGCCCCCCTGGCATCATTCCACGCCCCCCCCCCCAAGGGGGGCACACCCCACTATTTCAGAAGCACTGGCCTTGTGGGAGCTAACTATGAGCCTTTCCTCACTGGCATTCGTAACACGAACAAAAATCTCCTCCTCCTCTGTTACGCACCACCTCCTGCCTGCCCACATGACATCTTTGCCACAGTCAATGATTGGAAGGGTTAGTTGAATTATTGTTTATTCTTGTTTTATCATTTATCATAAATTATTATTAATGTAATATATTGGGTCAAATATACTTTTGTGGCAGGTTGTTTGGGAGGGGGTTGGAACGGATTTATTGGTTTTCTGTTATTTCTTATGGGAATAATTATTTCATCTGACAAACTTTTCGGCTTATGCGCTCGCCCTCGGAACAAATTAAATTCGTTAGCTGAGGTATCACTGTACTGAGAAAGTAACCTGCGATGGTCTCCCATCCAGGAGGAACTGAACTCCTAGTCACATTCAAATGCCTCTGCCCCGGATATAGAAATAGTATTGGCTCCAACATTATGCTCCTGCCACTCAAGGCATTATATTGTCAGAAATCACAAAAGTGTTCCCAGAGGAGTTTTGCTTGTTTTTGACCAATCAGTGTACACTTGTGTATGATTTGTTTTTGGCTTCTATAGTATGGACAAACACGAAGGCCGTACGTCTTGTAACAGTTTTAAGAACTATGAAAAAGGAACCTCTGGTTTGAAAATTGGCGGCACAGTGGCATAATGGTAAACACGTCCACCCCACAGCAAAAACGTCCCAGGTTTGAGTCTTGGGTTAAGTTGTTACTTTGTGGAGTTTACATGTTGTCTGCATACCTGGATGGGATTTTTCCTGATACCTCAATTTCCTCCCACATTCCAAAGGCATGCACAGTCAAAGATATAACTAGCTGTTCCAAATTTCTACTCGGTGTGGATGAAAGAGTAAATTGTCTGGTGAGTTGTTCAGGATGTTATCCTACCTTTGTCCAGTGTCGGCTGAGATAGGCGTCCGCCTTCCCTAATAAGAGTAAGCTGTTCCGAAAATGAGTGCGTGAGAGTGAGTGGTCTGAAAATGTGTGTCGGATACAACAGTTTTGTGTTGATGTTTGTAACCATGCTGTATCCTGCCACGATGTCCAAGTGAAAAATGAATAGTGTTTTTAGAGGCCTTGGAATGCCTCTTAAAGTTTCAGCAACTCCTACCTCTGTGCTCTGAACCAGATTACCTTGCTTGCTCAAAAATCACTGATTTTGTTGTGAAACATGATTGCTGCCAAGCATAAACCATGTGACTAAGAGCACACTCACCTTTCCGTTATGAGTGTGTCTGTATTCTAAGCATTGATTTGCCATCTTTTTTGATTTTTCCCATTTTCTCCGTAATTAGTCGTGTCCACTTCCCACCCATGAAGTATTGCCTTTCTTCTCAACACGACCACCACCGACCAGGGAAGGACAAAAGCATGCACACGCCCCTTCCGTGACATGTGATACTAACCACCAACCTCTTTTAGAACTGCAGCGCCATGTGTATTTTTGGGCAGTCTAACACATTCGGAGGGAAAGCGCTATCCGCCCCCTCGTACGAATAAGCTCACAGACACGCTTGATTAGCTGGCAATCGCTGTGAGTGCCAAATGATGTAAATGTAATGTGAGTGACAGGGAAGTGAGCGTATGCTGTCCGTCACTCCGGCGAGAGCTCGGCCAATTAGCTCCCATGGACTCCCGGCAATGGATGACTCTGTGCATTAAATTGGATTCGAACTTATGATCTCTGGGTTAATAGTCGCTGTGTCAATGTCGCCTCTCAGGAGCCTGATTCGCCCTCGTGTGTGTGTGTGTGTGTGTGTGTGTGTGAGAGTGAGTGTGAGTGAGATTTTTCCTTCTTATTCAGTGTACACTGAATATTATGAGAGAATGACGCGATTGTATTGCAATTCAAATGAAGAAATTCCTACATGCTCAGTTCTGGACAAACAACCCCCACCCAACCCCACGCAGAGGTTACCTTATCATGCCCGAGTAGAACCCAGTACATGAGCTCAAAGTCAATAATATTCTGAGTTTTACATACAGTAAGTTGAGTAAAAAAAAATGCAAGATTGGTCAGTTCAAAGGAAATGCTGCATGTAGTTCAAAGTTCAGGCTAGTTCGAGTCCTAGACTAGTTGTGGTCATCAAAAGAGGTGTGGCTACTTGTACTGTAATGTGATCAACTCTGTGCTGGTCTCTGATTTGTAACTATGCACCTTGATTTATGGGGGGAAATTGGAGTATGTGCCGACTTTAACGCAACACTGAGTGAGTGTTTTGACCTTAAAATTAACTTACTAAAGTTTTGGAATCTTCCAGTACCACGCTGGAGCAGATTCCAGATTAATTGACTCAGATGTTTGTTCAGATATGAGCTATACGCTGTCTGCTATGTTCCCATGAGTAAGTAATCCTGTATCTGACATGGTGTGTATTCCTTGAAAGCTAATTAAGAAGTGTGAAAATCCGTGTGGAGGTGTCCATGTCTGGTGATCAACCAAGTCTGGTGCGTGTGCGTGCGTGTGTTTGTGCTAGAACCCAGAGCATGGTCTGTGATCTTGTGCATGAAGGATGTTTTTGAGCAGTAATCCTCTATCGAGGACTTTTGTCAAATCTAATCCCTCTATTCAAACAGCCTGCCACTCCTGCACTGTTCAAATAAATAGCTCAAATCTAAAGGCAGTGAGCACCGACAAGCTCTTCCAAAAGGACTAGCTGTAAACATCTCGGCAAGCTGTGTGGACGGATGAAATTACAGCTAGGGTGTGAGGAGGTTAGGGGTCAGGGGTCAGTGAAGCTTCACTCCTGCACTGAACTTGATAGCATGGTGAGCTACTGAGGATGGAAAGCATTGAAAGTGACAGTTTTGTTACATAGAGCTTCAAATTTCTGGCGCTAACACACTGCTACGACTTTCAAAAAAACAAACAAACAAAAAAAAAACGTTAGTGCTGTTTTGTGCTTTAGTGCCTGCTGTGTGTTAGAGTGAGCTGTGAAACATCAGGGGTGTTTTTGTTGTTTCTGTCATGGCTTTTGACATGGGAGGAATAAAGGGAGCTGCCAGCCACAGCGCAGACAGAATTACAGGCATTCTCATTAATATCGGTTACTGTAGCCATGGGTATCAGTCAGTTCTTTCTATTATGCCACTCAGGTATGAGCCGCTGGCACTGACGGTGTGGGTTTCAAAGGCTAAAGGATGAAGAGGAGCATTAAGTCATCCATTACCTGTGTCCCGTGTACTTGCAGAGGTTCATGAATGCCTTTAACTGGTTACCTGACTTCTTATGGTTGACAGACATGATATGTCATCAAGCACATAGTTTAATGATAATTGTCTTCTTAGAATGATAATTGTATTACTGTATTAATCATTTCTCAACTTGGGTTTACACTGGCGTCAGGATACCCATGATTTAAAAATGTCTGGAGCTCCATGATTTATGATCACACTTGGAGCATGATTGGGGAACAAAAAGGAGTTGGGGTGGATCCAACAGATGAAACTTGAAGGAATTTTGTTTCCAAGTTCTTCAAGATCCCCTACGATGGCACATCAAGGTTTGTTATGTTCTACTGCGCTCCACTACGATTCCCATATTCTATCATGATTGGCGTCCAGTCACAAAAATGATAATAGATGTGGCAAAATTTTGGACAGTCAAAAATTATGTCACTGATATCACAATCATCACGATTCCGCCAAGTTCCCTCAAGACCATCACGATTCTGGCAAGTTCCTTCAAGATTGTCGCCATCCGATATCAAGACCCCCACATACGCACACACACACACACACACACTATCAGAATGATTTTCTTGAATCATGGAGATTGTGGACATAGTGGTCCCAGTGTTACCCCAGGGTAGCACCCTTTTATGACTGGATTTGTAATGAGATGTTATAGAGAATTTATAACAGTGCCATACAGTGGTATGGAAGGTAGAACTGCACCTTCATGAGCTTGGAAGGGTTTTAAGGAACCTTGGAACTGATGTATATCGTGTCATTGCACTGTACTGTTCATTTGCCAAACCATTTAATGATATTACAGTTGCTGGGAGGCCCGAGCCTATCATAGCCAATGGTAGGTGACGATGGGTTGCACCTTGAACATCTCCCCAGACCATCACAGGATGAACACACACACACACACACACACACACACACACACACACACACACGCACACAAAACCGAAGTACCCAGAAGAAACCCACATGGTGAGAACATGCAAACTCCACACAGAAACACCGGAGTACTGAAATCAAACCCAATTGACAGTTCCATTGTTGCTTCAGGTGTGCTTGTGAATGATTGTATGAGGGTTGGCCCTGTAATGAACTAGTGAGCTCTGCAGGATGTACCCATGTATGAATGAATTAATTAATGTAGCAGTACAACAGTGTAGTGGTTAGCACGTACCCCCTCACAGCAAGAAGGTTCTGGGTTTGATTCCCAGCTTGGACATTTCTGTGTGGAGTTTGCATATTCTCCTCGTGCTAACGTGGGTTTCCTCAGCATACTCTGGTTTCCTCCAACAGTCCAAAAACATGCACAGTAGGTTAATTGGTTGTTCCAAATCACCCCTAGGTGTGAGTGTGAAATGAGTGGTTGGTCCTGCGATGGCCTGGCGAGCTGTCCAGGGTGTACCCCTACCTCCCCCTTTAGACAGCTGCAATGGGCGCTAGCCTGCCCACAACCCTAATTAGGGTAAAGAAGCTCAGAAAATGACTGAATAAATAAAAGATGTCCTCCTTGAGTGACCCATCATTGTCAGCCTGCCTTAGTATTCTTAAAAGTTTCTAAAAAAAAGTCATCTATTTGAAAATTAAATTAAAAAGGAATTTATTTTAATTCTTACTGTACTGTATTTAGATTATGAGGTGGCAGGATGTCCTTTTAGCAACACTGCAAGTGTATGTTCCCATAACCCCTACCTACTTTCTTTGATGAAGCTGTCTGACTCTATTATAATCACTTCCTTAACAGTAAGGCAGAAGGAGAAAGGTACTGCACGGGTAGGAAGAGACCGCCGGGCAGTGTTTTTTGGGAAATCGCTGCTTAGTCCGAAGTCGGAAGTCCATTTACTATGAACTCCTTTTGGCAGGAGAACGGCTATGGAAAAAAATGGCATTGGAACCTGTGTTGTTGACGTTACTGTTATGTGCTTACTAGGAAGTTCTCTTCCTGCTTGCACTTGAGCCAGTGAGCGGATTGGACAGACTGGGTGGAGCCAGCAAGAGTAAGAGGAGGGGTATATGAGTTCTGTCCTCAGTTGCATGCTCAACTTGCTTGTATACCATTCAGAGCTTCAGTGAAAGGCAACTTTCTCCACCAGTGTCTGCTCTTAAAGGAACTTCAGATCTAAACGCTTCACACCTCATTTGGTAAGTTGCTGCACAGAAACACACCAACTGAACAGACATGCTGTAGGATTGTGATCAAAAGTGCAAGTTGGTTTTTACATCTCTGTCTAACTGTTTGTGTGGGGGTTTTTTTCCTCTTGATAATTTTATCTGTTTTTAAAATATTTTTCTTCAAAGTATATATTTTCAGCATGGTGGGATATGAACTAATCTACCTCTAGGTTTAGTGTGCATTAGTTTAGATCTGGAGTGCACGTAGCTGCGTCAGTGCCCAGGACTCTTTTGTGAATGTTAATGGATTTCTGTAGACGATCATCGAGGGCTGTGTAACCTCTTGATGGTCGAATCTAAGCTCTACCTCATTCAGCTGAACTCTACTCGAGGTGACAAAAGCCTTCCGTCCTTGGCCACAGTGGATCTTTGGATTTTTCTTGAATAGCCTTTGGGTTTCTTTCTTTTTTTTTTTTTTTTTTTGGAGCAGATTTTCTCAGTTAAATGCGTTACGTATGCTGTTTTATTAGATTTCCTGGGTATGTTGGAAAGACATCAACATGTTTAAAGAATGAGTCAGGATGAGGGAATTCTGTGAATATGTGATGAGTGTGTGTGTGTTCTTGCTCATGTCAGGAAAAACAAACGGAAGCCCACTGTCACCAGGGCATTAGAGTCAGAGAAGCTATTTGTAAAACCGAATAAACTGGGTTAAATAGTTTAATGGACTTTTGGGGTCCTTGAAGAGTTTGTGTTTTCCATATCCGCCTGTTTTTTTTTGTTGTCCCCCCCCCCTACAGAGACTCTGGAAAACGGTGATTGTGGTAGAAAACAACGTTATAGTGAAGGCACTGAGGCGCTTTCAACACTGCTACGGCTTTGATTACTTTCTAGCTATAATGGGACGGGTGTTAGTATGTTTACATGAGTGGACATGGACATTTTCCTGTCTGTTCATGATGGAATACAAACCGTTCATTCCATTTGGTTTTCTCCTGCATATTTTGTGGCTTGGGGTAGTATATATATATATATATATATATATATATATATATATATATATATATATATATATATATATATATATATATATATATATATATATATATATATATATATATATATATATATATATATATATATATATATATATATATATATATATATATATATATAATATATAAATAAGCTAGAGCAACACAATTTGTCATTCCTTTGGAATTATTGGAACCCAAAGTGGGCAGCACTATAGAAATGACGCTATGGTTGTCCATCCATCCAGTCGTCGAACCACTTAATCTTACTAGGGTTGTGGAAAAAAGGCTGGAGCCAGACCATTGCAGGGCAACACAGCCATACACACCTACCTTCACATCTAGGGGCCAATTATCCTAATGTGCATATATTTGGACTGTGGGAGGAAACCGGGGTAACCGGAGGAAATCCACACAAGCATGAGGAGAACATGCAAATACAGTAAAGAGACACATTTGCCGAACCCAGGACTCAAACCCAGGACCTTCTTACTGTGGGTCAGACGTGCTAACCAAGCCACAATGCCACCGTGTTGCCTGGCATTATTGTTATTATTGATTAAAGTATTAGCTCAATTGTCTTCTGTTCTGTTTAATCGTCACATCACTGGGCAGAGCCTTGGTTTGTAGTTGACGATAAGCCATGGTTCTTTTGGTTTAGAGTTTGGACTAACCCCAGGTACCCCGGTGAAATGCCCGGGAAAACATTTTGATTCAGAGGAAAAACAAACATCCTATTAGTCGTGCGATGGAGTGCCCATCTTCCTCGTTCAGTGTTGGCTTTTGTCTTTTCCTGTGGGCTTTCAGGTAACATTACTCTAGAAGAATGACACTGATGGATTTGGCCTCACAAGCCCTGAATCAGATGACTTTATCTCTGAAAGCCGGCCAGCGTGTGATAGAAGAGAATGGGGAACATGAGAGGAATGTGCAGCCGTGGGAAGGGCTTCAGGCTGGCTGGTTTCTGCACAGTCAAAAAAAAAAATGGAGGCTCCACTTGTCCTACTTATCAGAACCTGAGTTCTCGGCTCTTTTATTGTTTTATTTTGGCAGATCATTGATGCGATGTGAAGGATTTCCCCCCTAATACAGGCAAATGCGTTTCGGAGGTAATTTATCCACAAAGACAGGTTTTACTTTGGGCAGAGGGGTTTTGGACCACCTGCTCTTTGTTTAATATCTTATTAACATGTTATAATAAAGGCAGGACGGACAGAGACGATCAATTCAAGTTCTGTTTGGACTCCTTTTTAATCAGTGATGGGCACAGTGCTCACTGATGCATCTTCAGCAAGTGTTAAGGTTTATATGAACAACTAAACATGCACACAATAGAGGTTATGCTTGTCTCACTAAGATGAATGGCAGCGAAGGCCGGATTATTCTGTGTCCCAGGATCCCTGTGGATTTATGAATATTGAGAATGTCCCGAGGACTTAGGCTCTGAGCTGTTGGGAGGTGGGAATTCTCACTATTACAAGTCTTTGACACTGTAATGACTGTCTTTCAAGGTTAATCTTGTCCTGCTGTTAGAAGGACTCGTCCTATTGTGCTGCGTCTGCATATAAAAAGGGGCCGTTTTACTGATAAGGTGAATGTAGTAGTTGATGGTTTATCTGGATACCTGCTCAGGCATCAGTCATGGGTTAGTGTTGGAGCTGCGTGTGCGCGCACGTGTGTGTGTGTGTGTGTGTGTGTGTGTGTGTGTGTGTGTGTGTGTGTGTGTGTGTGTGTGCTCCATCTTAGGCCATAAACTGTCCTTCAACTGTTTCAGTAAAAGTTGGAAAATCTCCCAAGGGAGACCTAACTGAGCCTGACAGATTCGGTAATGCTTAAGGTTATCATTTTCTGCAGATGACGCTTAAGGTCCTGGTAAACATAAAGTGACAAACAATTAAAATAGATCATTTAGAATGTTAATACTTTAACTGTTCTTAAATGACAATTGCACAGTTGTATCAGATTTATTTACACTGCATATATTATGTAACCTGGTGTTTGCCTGCTTGCCCCGTGCTCGTGTAGGTTTCCTCCAGGTACTCCGATTTCCTACTACTGTACAATCCAAAGACCTGCACATTTGGCCATAAAGCAGTTCCGAATATGCCGCAGGCGTGAGTGTGAATACTTGTTTGTGTGTTGGCTCTGCGATGGCTTGGTGAGCTGAATAGGATGTAAGATGGGCGCCGGCATTTCTGTGACCATAATTAGGAATAACGGGCTTCGAAAATGAATGAATGAAGGAATATTTAACGTAGAAATATGTCAGACATCAATTGTTCTTAACGACCCACTGACATAGAATACTCAACAAGGCCCTGAAGCCATAGAATGAGCTCCCCTACCCGCGGACAGATATCTGACCACGTGGATCGCTATGTAAATGGTTGATTATAGTAATCACGTTTTGTGATGATGCTGGTTCCTGATAAAGAGAAATATCCTCCTAAAGTTTGTGTCTGGTCATGAGATCACATGATCTCAGTTTTGCAGTGGACTCCACCTGGCTTTCATTTGAACACCCCACCCCCATTCTGGCTCTAGTTTTCATTAGCTAGCCCATCCAAAAAAAAAAGAGAAATTTGAAATAATGTTCCTCTTGAAGGAGTGAGGCCTGAAGAATGTAGTGTCAGCGGTTTGCTGGATGTGCTCCATGTCTCCCAGCATGAGGGAGTCGTGTTTGTTTTACTCGGAGCTCAACCGGGAGAAGGCAGTGCCACTGCTGGGTTCAGATAATGCTTTACTTGTCAATAATCCCCCCAACACACATACGCACACACACACACACACACACACTTGCGCGCACGCACACACTTTTCTAGCCTTAATAGTGGCCCGCTGGCTTCTACTGACCAGAAAATTATTTTTAATGTATTACTTTATTTGTTATTTAAAGGTTTTATCAGCAGGAATTCCTTTGTTTAAAAAAAAAAAAAAAAAAGCCCATAAAATCAGCGTGATAGCAACTTCTATGACTGGCAAATATCCAGCGAGCCTTGTTTCCTGTTACTTCTGCTTTCATTTCCTTTGCTATATTTTGCTGCTGTTGTTTCACTGTCTCACATACGTCTGTCTGTATCTGTCTGTCTCTCTCGTGCGCGCTCTCTCTCTCTCTCTCTCTCTCTCAATCCACTCACCCAATCCTCTTATAATTACACGTATTTTGCTCTCAGCTGGAATTCATGTGGTCATTTTTTCCACTTTCTGCCTGTTGACTGCTGAGGTTGACCAATGGTCTCCCACTGTTTTTAATGGTGCTTCTAGACCATGTAATGACACATTTTCCCAGGTCTTATTTCAGCCATAAAACTGGTTCAAATAATGTGAATTTGCAGCACAAATTATATACACAGTGTGCATTGTAGCAAAATTAGTAAACACAAGGACATTGACTAAATATATTGCATGTGTTTTGCCTTCTAGGCATTACGCTTTTCCTACAGTCCCGTTAAACTTTTAGACATTATAGGGATCTGTAGGCACGGCACGGTGGCATAGTGGTTAGCACATCTGCCTCACAACAGGAGGTCCAGGGTTCAGTTCTCAGGCTTGGGCACTTTTGTGTAAAATGAATGCTTGCGTGGATTTCTCCTGGACACTGTGGTTTCCTCCCACTTCTCAATAACATGCACTTTATGCTAACTGGCTGTTCCAAACTGACCCGAAGTGTGGATGGTCTTAGCAAGCTGTTCAGAGTGTACCCCACCTTTTGCGCAGCGAGTTTGGCAGCAGCCTCCCCATGACCCTAGCAGGATTAAGTGGCCTGTCAGAATGGGTCTTAATTCAGACCTGTGTTTTCCAGTGTACTTGGTGCGATCTATTTATTTCTGTTAGTCTACATGCAGAAAGTAACACACACAAACAATAGCTTGAACACAGTACGTATGCTAACTGAAAAGATGTAGGCTGAAGCTTGAGATTATTTTCCCTATAGTACTGTACTACTTTTTACACCATCGTCAATGTTCTATGTTCGGGAGCTGTAAGTCTATTACAAAATAGACTTCTTCATACGCATCCAAACATGGTCCGTGACATCACGGTCACTTCCGCACAGTCCAGCTCATTCCTGTATGATCGTGCCTGTTCTTGCCTGGTTTATTGTATTCCTGTGTCTTTACCTGTACTCCTCTTTCCCTAGAGCTGTGATTAAGGTACATATTGCACAATGAGGTATGAATGGTGGTGGGGGGGTGACTATGAGTCTAGGTTTTTTGAGTTGCACATTTGAGTCAGTGTTTACGAAATAAAAACAGGAAGAGAGAGGGAACGGTGGGAACAATAATGAATATAAAGTAGTAGCTTTAAAGCGTCAAACCAGATTTGGGGTTGTGTTTGTGGTGCTTGTGCTTGATCTGTCCTGGTGTGCTGTGAGTACTCCATGAAGGTTAGGAGAACCGAGTTAATATTGATGTGTTGAGTAATTGCATGTTTATGTCGGATCCCTCTCAACAGTTCTAACCTGCCTGGATCCCAAGCAAATGCTCCATCTATTAAAAGCCTGTGAGACAGCTGAACATATTTGAGTGTTTATGTGAATCAGTGAGTTACTGTGCACTCGGTGCCTTCCATGTCGGCTTTTATATCCAGTGTTGTCAGAGTTGGTTAAATGCAGTATTGTTTATTTTTATACTACATGCATTAATTCAGTTTCTGTTGATTACTCCCGATCTGGCATGAGCTTGTGTTGCTTTATTCAGTATTTAAATCCTGAATTTATTCTTAGGCTTTTGCACCTTGCACACACACTTTCCCTCTCTTTATTTTCTTTAACATACTAAATGATTTACCATTAGCACAATTTGAGGTTCTTCTTTTTTTCCTTTTCCTTTCGGCTTTTTCCGTTTTTCAGGGCTCGCCACAGCAAATCATCTGATTCGCATATTTGATTTGCCATCCTTTTTTAATTAATTAATTTTTTTTTTTTTTTTACGTCGGATACCCTTCCTGTCACAAGACTTTAGCAAGGGACAGAAACACGCTGACGGCTTTGCAGCTACTCTTTACGAAAGTCAGCAATGGTTCTTTTACATGAACCTCTCACCATAGACAGTGAGAGACATGGCCTGCCTTTGATAACCCAGGTAGCTGCATTGGGGGAATGACAACCTTGTGGAGAGTGGGACTCGAACCCCCAACCTTAGGGTCAACGATCCAGCACCCTTTACTTACAGGCCACTACTGCCCTAAAGGGGCAGTGGCAGTCTAGTGGTATAGGATGCTGGATCGCTGATCCCAAGGGTGGGGGTTTGAGTCCCACTGTCCACAAGGTTGTCACACACCCCCCCCCCCCCCCCCCCAGTGCAGCTAACTGGGTTATCAAAGGCCGGCCATGTCTGTCACTCTCTATGGTGAGAGGTTCACGTAAAAGAACCATTGCTGACTTTTGTAAAGAGTAGCTGCAAAGACGTCAGCGTGTTTGTCGCTTGCTAAAGGGTTGTGTCAGGAAGGGCATCTGACGTAAAAACCTATGCCAAATCAAACGTGTGAATCATTCACTGTGGCGACCCCTAATAAAGGGAAAAAGCCGATAGGAAACCTCATATAATATACACCTAAGAGGCAGTACAGTGCTGTAGTTGTTAGCATGTCTGCTGCCGCACAGCAAGAAGGTCCTGTGTTTGAAACACGGGCTAGAATGCATGGGTTTCCTTTGGGTACTCTGGTTTCCTTCTACAGTCCAAAGACATACACATACATCAGCTTCTCCTTTCGGCTTTTCCCTTCAGGGATTGCCACAGCGAATCATCTGCCTCCATCTCACCACATCCTCTGCATCTTCCTCTCTTACACCAACCACCTTCATGTTCTCCTTGACAACATCCATGAATCGTCTCTTTGGTCTTCCTCTAGGCCTTCTGCCTGGTAGTTCCAACCTCAGCATCCTACTACCAATATATTCCCTATCCCTCCTCTGTACATGTCCAAACCATCTCAATCTAGCCTCTCTGACTTTGTCTCCGAAACATGCACATACACACATGTATTATTTTTCTGTTACATATTGCCCCTGGGTATGAGTTTAAGTGAATGGTTGGGTGTGTTTGCCCTGTAATGGGGTACCCTGCCCAATCTCTACATGACCCTAATAGAATTAAGAGGTTTGGTAAATGAGTGAGGGGGAAAAGAACCACAGGAATTTTCATGAATCATGAATTTTGAGGGAAGAGCAGTGGTGGTCTAGTGGTATAGGGCGCTGGATCGCTGATCCAAAGGTTGGGGGTTCGAGTCCCACTCTCCACAAGGTTGTCACTGTCCCCCCAGTGCAGCTAACTGGGTTATCAAAGGCGGGCCATGTCCCTCACGGTCTATGGTGAGAGGCATGTAAAAAAGAACCATTGCTGACATTCGTAAAGAGTAGCTGCAAAGTCGTCAGCGTGTTTCTGTCCCTTGCTAAAGGGTTGTGACAGGAAGGGCATCCGACGTAAAAACCTCTGCCAAATCAAATGTGCGAATCAGATGATTCGCTGTGGCGACTCCCGAGTAAAAGGGAAAAAGCCAAAAGGAAGACAGACAGACAGACAGACATGAATTTTGAGGGAAGTAGCAGCAGAGTTCATGCTCTTTAATATTTTTACGTTTACAGCATTTGGCAGACGCCCCTATCCAGAGCGAATTTACAAATATTATTATTATGTTTTTTGTTCGAGTACTTGAGGGTTAAGGGCCTTGCTCAAGGACCTAACAGTGGCGACAGTGGGGATTGAGCCCCTGACCTTTTGGATCAGTAACACATTGCATTAACCACTAAGCCCCCATTCACCTTTTCCATCTCTCTTTTTAGTCATTGGTTCATTTGATCTTTATATTCGTTATGTAGGTAATACAAAAGCAATGTTATTTTTGGGGCATAATGCAGCATAAACGAAAGAGTTGTAATTGTTTCCCACTGAAACATTTTAATGAATGTAACTGAAAGTAAAACATTGCAGCTGTTCTCTTGCTCCTTTCTCCTTTTTTTGTTCTCTTTCAAAGTATTTCATTTGAATGAAAATTCAGTAGGCGTTTGTTGTGGGGGGGGTTAACAATGGTCAAAGCCTGGGATATCAGCCAACTGGAGAGCAATTCCATCTCCCCCTCCTCCTTTCTTTTCTCTCATTGGCTGCTCGGTGAACCAGCATCTGGAGGCTCTGAGAGTGGAGTAGGAGGAGTCAGGCAGTGCATTAAAAACCAAGTATCTGTCCCATTTACTCTTTACTGCTCCACTGTTCTTTAATCGTGTGGAGCTGAGACAGTCTTCACTCATTTTGTCTTCTCATTTCTGAGCATGTTTTTCCTTTTCTTTTCTTTTCAGGAGAACTCGGCCTGAAAAAGGGAACCTCAGGATTACAAACTCCGGAGGACTGCATTGGATTGTGTGCATGTATGCTTGTGTAAAGGAGCAAATTGGGTCCCTGTTTTGCCAGCTTCAGCATAGTTTTGTGGGTCACTCTTCAGAGTGATGTGGAATGTAACCTCTAGCGACCTCCTTCAACAATTATATATTCAGTGAACAGCACTGGGAAGATCAAGGATAGAAGACAGGAGGTGAGACAAAAAAGAACGAGCAACAACAGCAGGGGCAGAACACTCGAGTCAAAGTCCTTGGCTGGGAAAGGAACTTTAAACCCAGAACAATAGGAACGTGCAAGAAAAGCATCCATACAAAAGAGCCTCTGGTCCACTTTTCTGGAATTGTTCCCTTTATCACCTTCACTGGCTAAATCCCACCATGCCTGTGGAGACCCTTCGTCCTTCAGATGGGCGTCTAGCTGGAACACCTTTTACCTCAGCCATGCCTCTTCGAATCCTAAACAAGGGTCCAGACTATTTCCGCAGGGTTCCTGAGTCTGGTGTACGCAAGCTGAGTGCTGTTGAGCGCCTGGAAGCTGATAAGGCCAAGTATGTTAAAAGCCAGCAGGTAGCTCTCACCAGGCAGGAGCCCATCAAGCCCCCACTCATTCGCAAGCCACTGATGTCTCCAGCCATGATGCTACACACACCGCCAGCCAGGAAAGTCCCCCGCAGACCTTCGGACAGCGAAAATGGGGGACAGGGGCCATGCAGGGCAACGACACTCAACCTGGATGTCCTTAACAACCTTATCAACATTTCTGATGGGCCTCAACCTTCTATCCCTGCTTCCAACTCTCCCTCTCCCTCAGCCATGTCTGGGCAGTCAGCAGAACCTCAGCAGAGCTGTGGGTTTAATGGACATTTTATGTTGAAGTCCACTTCTTCCTACACTAGCTCTTCACTCAACAGCCACACCCAGCCTTCTTCTCTGGCCTCTTCTACTCCACAACCAAGCCACAGGCCTCCGCCTGTGCCTTCACGAATTTGCAGACTCCCTGTTCAGGGCAATTACAGTAGCCCAAACCCTGTGACAGTGCGGCGGGTTGATGTCCGACCACAAGCAGAGATCAAAAAGAACCAGAGGATGCCTGTACAACCTCGGTCCAAACCTCCACAGCCCCAGCCTAAACCCAGACAGACACAACAGTCAAACGCCCCAACTCCGCCCACACCATCCTTTAAATCCCCATCCCTCCCCGTACAGTCTCCATCATCCCCTTGTCTACCTTCAAGCCCCTTGTTGCTACATGCGGGCACAATGCCCCCAGCCTCACCAGCCTGTACCCGCCTGTCCTCAGCAAGCTCACGGGGCTCAACGCGAAGACACCCCTCACTGCACCGCTCCAAATCAGACCTGAGTGACCGGTATGCACGTGCCAATGCTGACTTGGAGCGTTTTTTTAATTACTGTGGCCTAGAACCAAGCGAACTGGAGGGTATGGGCATGGAGCATTTCGGGCGTGCCAGTTCTGATATCGTTTCCATTTCAAAGCTCCACAGCGTCAGCACACCCAGCTCCGAGTGTGGAGACGAAGGACATGCATACAGGGAGGAGGAAGATGACGATGAAGATGATGGCCCTCCGAGGCCCAGTGAACGTGTTCCCTATGGCATCTCAGTCATTGAGAGGAACGCACGAGTCATCAAGTGGCTGTACGGGATCCGACAGGCTCGGGACTCTCAAAATGTTTCCAATGTATAGGTGCCTCAATGAAACACCAAAACGTTGGTGAGAAGGAAAACATTGGGGACGGAACCAGATCAACCTGCCCCAGTTTAATGATGTCTATTTTTAATGCAATATATTTATGATGTTTTTGCAGACTCTTGAAGAAGATATTTTGTGTTATTATATTTGTGTTCAGTATGGAGTATTCTTTATTTTCCTTACAGTAAGCACAAGGATATTATTGGTTCTTGTACATTTAATTTGTGTTACAGCATTACGTACAGATATTTTGTTCTGGCAGCCCATTGTTTCTTTTGGCTTTTGTAATTTGGGCTGCGATGATTTACCTCAAAGGGGTGAAGGACTGGAGAAAGCTTTAGATTTACAGCAATAATTAAAGTACTGGATGCTATGAGCCATGAATGATAATGGTGATGATGAAGATGATGATGACAGTTGCAATAAACATAGCAATAGACCAGCTGTAATATTGCTAATCAGGTACTTCATCAGATTTATATCCGATTTAGTCTTCATCTATGCCATAGATAGAGGAACTGTGGCTTTTAATATTTCGAGAGCAATAATAAGGGCTTAGGATAAAGCAGGTACTGTGAATACAGCTTTCTGAGAAGCCACAGTCCCCCAGTAACGGATAGGACTAGAACTAGGGCTAGAAAGTGCACAAGGTCTAGTGAGCACACATTACACGAAGACATGAAATTTTCTGTCAGCATCGAGTGTCAATCTGTCGAAGAGACAAAACAGGGGTGTTGAGATACGGCACCAGTGAAGCGCGAGACTCGATACTGAAGGAAGTCAGGGCAGCTTTTAAATGTGCTTCTGTAAATGTCTTTTTAATAAACACGGCTGTGATTTTGTCAGCATGTAAGTGCTTCTGTTAGCATGCACGCGCTTCTATATTCAGGTGAAATATGGAAAGACATTTTAGGAAAACATTCCAGCGTTAATTGATGTACTGTTGAAAAGTTAAATTGTGGTTTGGTTTTATTCGCTTATATATTTTTATGTTCAAGCAATACTCCGTCATCCTGGGAAGAGTCATTTGATAAGAAGGTTCTCATGTCCCGTGGTGTATCGGATAGCATATCCGCCTCAATGCAAGAAGCTCCTGGGTTTGGGTCATGTGTTCGGGTGTTTCTTTGTGGAGTTTGCATGTTCTCCCAGTGCTTGCCTGTGTTTCCTTCGGGTACTCCAGTTTCCTCCCGCAGTCAAAGACATGCACGCCAGGCTCATTGGCTGTTCCAAATTCTCCCTAGGTGTGGTGTGTGTGTGTGTGTTGCCCGGCAATGTGTACCCCACCTTCACCCACTGTCAATTGAGATCGGCACCTGCGACCCTAATAGTAGGATTAAGCGGTTCGGCAAATGAGTGAGTGTTGTTATATTTGACACGGAAGGCTCGTGTGAAAAGCGTGAGAGAGGAGTCGGGGGTCAGAACTCTCCGATAGATAAAACTCATTCTGGTAGAGCAGAAATCTTACTGTAAAGGTAGCAGTGGAAACTGTAACATGATGTGTGGACAGTGTTTTTTTTTTTTTTTCCCTTCTTCCTCTTCAATGATTATTTTCAATATTTTCCCAACAGCTTGATGTTCCACATAGCAAGTATTCAGGGTTTGATTTGCCTTTCTTTAGTGTGCAGCTTTTTTTTTTACCTGCATATGGTTAACTCACATGCTACACACATGCTAACGTTACCTACCATCTCAACTGTGGTAGAAATCACACCAATAAATATGCCTAGTCATGTTCTCTGGCCAGTGAAGTATAAGCAGAGTTGTGTGATCAGTTTACTTGTGCTTTGAGTATTAAAGATGCGCTCACACAATATAAGTTTGAGATACTGATTTAATATCGTATTCTGATGTTAGGCCGATTTTGTTCTGATATGTACTGATGTGCTCGGATGATTACTGGATGGGATTCTTTTGTTACTCCATTGTTTCATCCACTCTTATTAGGCTGTTTCAATGTGTATTATATTGTAAAAAAAATTAAAAAAATGCAAATTTACCCTGAAAATAAATGTAATGTCTCCTACGGTTGCTCCCAATTTTTCACTATTGATGTGTACCAATGTCTCACCAAATGAACACACAAACCCCAACCAATTTCAAACAAAATATTTAATCTTCCCCAAAGTTTTCCAAATATGATGTTTTCTCCGATGTAATATCAGAATATGTTTGGTGCAAATCGGGTTCACGATTGATATCATGTGAGCGCATCTTTACCCCAAAAAGACTGAATTTTGATGTCTTCGAATGATGATGATGATGATGATGATAATAAAATGAAAATGTTTTGGAAAATGTGTAGTATGTGCATTTACTTTGTCTTTAAATCCAACTTTCATTTCTTAGATTTTTATAAGTCTTTAGAAATATAAAATAATCTTTGATTGCGCTGCACAATTCACTATCTAATCAAGATTTAAAATCTTAGATCCCGTCAACAATTATCTTAAGCATTATTGTAAAATATTGTTTTGAGAATATTGGCTCATTTATTTTATCCTAAAATTAGTTATTTTTCATGTAGTTTAAGTTCAGTTGGTTTGGTTTCAAGATGTTTTTATTAAATCATGAAAGAAACAAAGCCAAAAAATTGCCAAGCTAGTTTTAAGCTTATTTTACTTGATACAGGGCTTAAAATGAGTGCATGACCACAATTACTGATTAGGGAGGAAACGAAGAGTGAGATTTCCTTTCGGCCTTTTCCCTTTATCAGGGGTCACCACAGCAAACGATTTGCATGTTTGATTTGGCATAGGTTTTTACATCGGATGCCTTTCCTGACACAACTCTTTAGCAAGGAACAGCAACACGCTGACAGCTTTGCAGTTCCTCTTTACGTAAGTCAGCAATGGTTCTTTTACACCTCTCACAGACAGTGAGAGACATGGCCAGCCTTTGATAACCCAGTTAGCTGCACTTGGGGGGGGGGGCGACGACAGTGACAACCTTGTGGAGAGTGGGACTCGAACCCCCAACCTTTGCATCAGCCATCTGGTGCCCTATATCATCAGGCCACCACTGCCCCAGGGAGGAAACTCGGAGTACCATTATACCCCCATTTCACTGGACTACGGCATGCAAGGATTGTAGCGGAAAGGTGCAGAACGCAGTCTACAGAAGACCTTTGGTGTTTTTACATGGAAAATGGGTGAAAGTCCTACAGAAAAGTGGAAATTCTCACACTCTCGGAACTTTCACAGCATGTGCGGAACAGGTACGGCAAAGTACGCCAAAGTGACCCCACAGAACACTCACGGAATTTTTTTCTGTGAACGTACTTTTGAACATGTTCAAAAGCGTGCTGACGGAATATTTTGGCCTGCCGGAAGCATACGGAAGTGAAAGCAGACTTGAGGAATAACTACGGAATGACACGGAAGATGAGGGAATAATTGCGGAACGTTTGCGGATGACAACATTTTTGTTTTCATAAGTCTGCCGTACTCCAGTGAAATGAGGGTTTTAGAAAAATACATGCAAGAATGGGGACAACATGCAAACTTCACACAGAAATGTCCTTTGCCAAGCTCCAGACTTGAACCCATGACATTTTTAAAATAAAATATTGCACACACACGCACTGTGTATATAGCTCACTACTGTACATACATGTACCACTCACTCACTCTCATTGGAGGGGGACTGGAGCTTATCTCAACTGACACTAGGCAAAGGTGGGTGAACAGCTTGCCAGACAATTGCAAGGCAACACTTAGACTCAGATTCACACCTAGGGGCAATTTGGAACAGCCATTTAGCCTAATATACCTGTCTTTGAACTGTGGGTGGAAACCAGAGTACACGGAGGAAATTCACACCAGCACCGGAAGGACATGCAAACTCCACATAGAAACTTCCAGAGCATAAATGTTTCAGCAAAAGTAATTATCACATTGTGATCTCAGCATGGACAATAATCCAAAAGAATGTACTTAAAGAAGAAATGTTTCTCTGACATCTTTGGTTTAACGTTTAAAGTTCTGATATGCTTCTTAAAACTAATGGTACTGTATATAGACCTCATTAAAGTGGAAGTGTCATGTTTGAAGAAAGTAACCTAAATATTATCGATAGTGACATCAGCGGTTCCTTTTGGCAATGTCAGTTCAGGTCTGACTTTGGACATGTACAGAGGAGGGATAGTGAGTATATTGGTAATAGGATGCTGCGGCTGGAACTACCAGGCAAAAGGCCTAGAGGAAGACCAAAGAGACGATTCATGGATGTGGTGAAGGAGGACATGAAGGTCGTTGGTGTAAGAGAAGAAGATGCAAAGGATAGGGTGAGATGGAGGCAGATGATTCGCTGTGGCGACCCCTGAAGGGAAAAGCCGAAAGGAAAAGAAGTTCAGGTCTGACTTTAAAGCGTGCTGTGATCTAGGCATGCTCAGAGACATGTGACCTTTCTCATTGGCTGTTTCAGCCTGGAAGTGATGTGAACTTGTTGAATTGGATGGGCTACATCACTGACCCTGTGCATCATAACACATTATCGGCCAATGCTGAGTTGCGCAAACAACAATCACAGAAATTGTGAAAAACATCACGTTTGTGTTCTTAAGTCAACTGACAACAGAAAAATCGAGATGATAAAACATTAGCTGTGTAAGCCATTTTGGATTTGCTGTCATACTTGTCTCTGACAGCGTTCTCATCATCAGAGTCACTAGAATGTGACATCTCACCGTCTTCACATCAGACTCCTCTGTTTCTGGTTCAAATAGGTAACCACTTACACCCATCTCCTTCAAATTTTTAGCCACAGTTGCTTCAGGAATATGTTTATCATCACCTAAAATGTTGCTTGCTGAATAAATGTATGTTTACAGTGCTTGGGTTGGACCACCCTGCCTAATGTGCTGATGTCACATCTGGGGAAAACTGCCTGCTCCCTCTTGGTTCAGAACGCGCTAGTAATCCAGGGAATAAAATTACCCAGATTTGTGCTTTTTATGGTAGTTTATGTTACAATAAGGATATGTATCATGTAAACATATTACATACACACAAATTATGCTATAAGGATAATCACTACTGCTATTTACAGCACAATAAGATTGTTTAAAATCCATGTACAATTCATTTCCATTCATCTCATTGTACTGAGCATTAAAACTCTACACATACTCCTTTTGGTTTTCATGCTGAAAGGCTGTTTAACATATTTAGACAAGTATTGTGGACTTTCCTGACATATTAAGACAACCTTCTGGCAACTAAATTTGGGTAAAATGACAAGACTCTTTAATGACTTCATTTTCCATTTGAACCATTTGCGTATCTCATACCACCTCTGGTCTTTTGCCTTCTGCAGTAAGGTAGGTAAATCCACAATGTACTCCTTCTGTTTGAGTCAGTGAAGTTGCTGTGTTTGACAGGGAGAGACTGTCCCCAGGGCTGCCTGAGAGTTCCATCCTCCCTCCAGCATAGAAGAGCTGAAGAGAGAGTATGAAGAGAATGAGTGATGTGCCAGAGAGACGTAATCGATGGAGTGGGATTCAGGAGTAGGAGTCAACGCCTGCATGGTGATGAGTTTAGTCATCCTGGAATATGTGGGTTTGGACCAAAAGAAAAGTGGTAAGAAGAGGCGAAAGAGACAGCAGTGCTGAGCTGAGGTACTTACACTGAGGGTTTGCGCTGAGTGGTCCCCACCATAGCATCGTTTTTATATTAACAATGCCGACAGTGTTTAACAAAAATTTATTTTGGATTATTTGAGGAATCCTCGGTACGCCGATGAAGAGCATGCAAGCACAGGGAGAACATTCTAACTCAACACCCTCAACAGACATGGAGTTCAAGTCCAGGGACTTTCTCAGTGTGAAACGGAAGTACTACTCACTACATCACTGTGTCATCCACAGCTAACAATTTTTTACTTGTAATATTAGAATATCCTTTGGTTTGTAACAGAATTGGGTCGGGTATGAGTACACACTGAATAACATCCAGCACTCATGGCTATCACACTCTCTCTCATTCACTCATTTATCATTTAACTATTAAGTTCACACAGAGGCTATCTCAGTCGACTCTAGGGGAAGGCGGGGTCCATCCTGAACAGCTCACCAAACCATCATAAGGCCAACACACACAGCTAATCCAAGATACAGCCACACATAAAAGAAATTTGGAAAAGCCAATTAGCATTGTATGCCTTTGGACTGTGAGAAGAAACCGGAGTACCTGGAGGAAACCCACACAAGCACGAGGAGAACATGTAAACACCACACAGAAATGCCCGAGTTTGAGAATTAAACCCAGGATCTTCTTGCTTTGAGGTGCACATGCTAACCACTGCGCCACGGTGCTGCCTTGATGTCACGTTGTAATTGGTTTGTACCTGATTTGTATTAGGTTATACGTACTGTACAATCGAACCAATCTATTTATAGAGTAAGATATTAGTGATCATTTGGTTATACATGTGATCTTCCGCTTCTTCTGGGGTCGGGTCGCGGGGGCAACAACCTAAGCAAAGAGGCCCAGACGTGTGAATTTTAATGAAAATAAAATATGATGTGAGCACTATGATCACAGTTTTCATATGGTTTTAAACCTGTAATGGGCTAGAATGATCACATGTATTAGATTCCACCACTGCTCATCTATCTCAGAACTCAGTGTCTGGAAATTTCCATGAAAGAGTCAGTATTTTAGGTGGAAAAACATTTATGTGTAACAGACCTCTGATGGGCTGTGTTGTAACACTGGAGACTTAAAGTGCATGAGTAATGGTATGAGCACCTAGCTTTTGTTAAATCCCTAACACATAACCAACGTGAGCACAAACACACACACACACACACACACACACACACACACACAAACACACACACAAACACACAGACACTCTCTCTCGCTCTCTCTCTCTCACACCCCAGGAGCTGTGAGTGGAGGAGGTGTTCACTGCCTGCTCACTCTTATTATTATTGTTGAATTTTTTAATGGCTTATCAACCTTCTGGCACACATGGATAGCTTTGTCATACAGCTTTAACTACATAGAGTAGCTTGAGAAGGTCAAGCATCTGATAAATTGTTGTGGCTTACTATAAGTGATAATTGACAGTAATTTAGTAGATATTTTTCCACATTGATGATCCCAATTGTTTGGTTAGCTGGAATGACTGGAGGCTAAACTCGGCACATTCTTTTAATATATAATACAGTGATCCCTCGCTACTTCATGCTTCAGTTTCGGCGACTTCAGTGCATCGTGGGTTTTTTCAAAAATATTCATCAAGAAATAAAAAAAATAAGGAAATTAAGGAAAAATAAGGGAAAAGCTAAGGAAAATTTTGCAAAACAAGACCAATTATGAAAAAAACCCTCAAAAACGATACATTCAATCGTTTTATGTATTTTTCGATTTTTAGTTTTAAAATTAAAAAAAAAAAAATTATGTCAAATTTTGAGTTTTGCGTGCTCTCTGTAGTACGAGACGTTCCTAAGTAGTACGCTGACGTAATACGCTACTTACGCATGACACTGCGTCCATCGTTTACAAACAACAGACTGAACGTGCCCTCCTTCTTCCCAGTTCACTGCGTGTTACCCTTGTGTTAAGACGTCGTCTCTGTGATCTTTGTGTTTACACTGTTTTGCAGACTTTTGTAACCCTAAGCAAATATGGTTGGTCAGAAGCGTAAGCCTACTAGTGATGGTGGTAATCAGAAAAAACGGCAAGCCATCTTGTTAGAAACGAAGATGGCTATTATCAAGAAAATTGATGCTGGTGAAAAACATGTGAATGGTGCACGTTTCTTCCAAATGGCTCTGTCGACCATCGGAACCATTTACAAGCAGAAAGATCGCATTACAGAGCATGTTAAAGGTTATATTTGATACTGTACTTGATATTTGATTATTGAATTTGATTAAAATGCATCTATTTGAAATGATTTTGGCTGAATTTAATTATTTGAAATTAATGTTGATATTACTTCATATATTTGATATTATTTTATAATGTTATGTTTATAATAATTGTCTTAGGGGTGTTTTATGAGATACGGTAATTGTATTTATGGATGTATGGTACAGTATGAATGTCATACGTCACTGGAACATACAGTAACAACTTGTGTTTTTTTTCAACTTACGATAATTTTCTGTTCCAAATTGGGGCTGGGTATGAGTGGGAATGGTTGTATGTGGGTTGGTCCTGCGATGGAATGATGAGCTGTTCATGGTTTTTGTCAAGAGGTGGCTCTAGCAGGAGTATGCGATTTGACAAATGTCGATACTTAAATCTAATCATGTACCAGTAACTAAATGCAAAATAAAAAACACTTTGACTGGTCAGGAATCGCACATAACATTCACATCAAACATCACAGTACGGAACAAATATGAGCTCATTGATTTCTATTATGGTCATCATTTGAAAACCACCGTCTCTATGGGACGGTGGTGGCTCAGTGGTTAAGGCTCTGAGCTACTAAGCAGAATGTTGGAGACTCGAGCCCCAGTATCACCTATCTGTTATTGTTGAGCCTTAAGCAAGGCGCTAAAGTTGTATGAATGCGATAAAATGTAAATATCTGAGAAATGTTAATCTTTACACAGCATCGCTGAAGAAACACAGGTGAGCAATAATGCTGTGGGTGGAAACACCTTGTTGATAGTACTGTATTAGGAAAATAGCCACGATAACTTGAGGCTGGGGGCAGTGGTGGTCTAGTGGTATAGGGCGCTGGATCACTGATCCAAAGATTGGGGGTTCGAGTCCCACTCTCCACAAGGTTGTCACTGTCCCCCCCCAGTGCAGCTAACTGGGTTCTCAAAGGCGGGCCATGTCTCTCACTGTCTATGGTGTGAGGCATGTAAAAGAACCATTGCTGACTTTCGACAAGAGTAGGCTGCAAAGCCGTCAGAGTGTTTCCGCCCTGCGATGGCCTGGCGAGCTGTCCAGGGTGTACTCTGCCCTCGCCCGAAGTTGGCTGGGATGGGCACCAGCCTCCCCGCGACCCAAGTTAGGATTAAGCGGGTACAGATGATGGTATGGTATGGTAACTTGAGGCTGGGGTATAAGTCATATAATCACTCTTTACAAACCTGATTAGCTGAAAAGCATGTCAGTGAACACAAAATATCAACCTTTAAGGTGTATGTACAGGATACAACAGCAGAGGAAGGATCTAAAGATTGAAAGGAAAATAAGATCTTTTCTCAAGTATGTCCAGTTTAGGTGGGTCTGTGCTCAACTTCCTGCTCTTGACTGACGGAGTGAAATCTCAAGTGGTCTTCTGCTGCTGCAGCTCATTCACATCACAAGGTCTGATGTGTTGTGCATTCAGAGATGTTTTTCTTCACAAATCTCACAACGCATCTCTTTCTGAACAGATCTGCTCCACTTGAGACACAGTGGATGCTGAGTTTTATTAGACATCAAGTCTGTTTAAAAATGTCTTTGCACCATAGTCCTCATCAAGAGGGTTCTCATAATGGTTTTCACTGTAGCCAACATTCATTGCTAAAAGTTTTTGCCCATATTGCTGATCTAGGCTATTTTTTTCCCTGTGTTTACTGCTAAGGTTTCTGGTAATTACTTGCATTGTTACTCTCCTCAATTTTATCGTGTTGCCCTACTTTACTTTTTCCTTTTGTATCTCTTTTTTTTTTCAGACTTCAAGGCTATTCTGGAATAGTCAGCTCACTGACACACATCCTCTTTGAACCATTATCATAATAGGTAATGATATGGGACTGACAGCAGGTGTTTTCTTTGATAAGAAGGGCAGAGTGTGTGTGTGTGTGTGTGTGTGTGTGTGTGTGTGTGTGTGTGTGTGTGTGTGTGTGTGAGAGAGAGAGAGAGAGAGAGAGAGAGAGCGAGAGAGAGAGTGTGGAAATCAGTACATTAGCTATGCTCGCTATACACTTGAAAAACAGTCCTGCTAAGAAGCTAATGTTTTCCATCCCTTCTCCACCATCAATCGAATTCCATGTAATAACTCTATTCTGCACTTTCTGTGATGTCACTTACAGACATACTTGGCTGTCTCTGCGATAACTTTACAATATTTAGGGCTGCATTGTTTGTTCCAGCAGCATGACAGCCTCTACTAGTCTTGGCTTAAACATCAGACAGCTGTCCCCGGTGTCCTTCCATTTTATGACCTGTTTGTCTGCACAGTGTGAGAACAGCCAGGCAAAGCCAACTACATACAAGATGCATAATCCCTGAGACATAGAGACAGCTTATAAAGGAATATCAACGAGAAATAAAGAGAGAGAGAGACAGATGCTAAAACGCAACACCACCCCCCCTTGTCTCAGCTCCACTTCCTTCCTTTGATATTCAGGTTACCTTGGGACTTATCATGGAGTAAACCCCTTTCGCTGAGTAAACATGTGAAATTTAACAGACTGTGTGCTCCTGCTAAGTTATGGGAAAAAAGGAGTCAGGAATGTTCTTGCCATTTGAGCCACTACATCCTGCTTCCTGTAGTCCCTGCATCATGAAGACATACAGAGAGATATGCAGGTGGAATATATATATATATATATATATATATATATATATATATATATATATATATATATATATATATATATATATATATATATATATTTAAATAATGCATAAGCCATCATTAAATGCACTTTATGAGTACCTAGAAGCACATGTGAACAACACACAATATGTCCCATCTGATCATTTTTTCTGTACATTTCTACTAGGATTCTGATCAAATACTCATGAAATGACTGAGCTGTTATTTTACTCTGTCATGGCATAGCAGTTAACATT
>CM045738.1:32597296-32722296 GCA_024760905.1 Plotosus lineatus | reverse complement strand
TTGGAGACGTCACTCCAAGTTCAATGTTAAAGGACATGAAGAGTATTGTAATAAAGTTTATCCTTTTGGTATCGTTTGTTAAACATGCTACAGAACATAAAATCTCACGCATAAACATGAACTTAGGAACTGTACTGGAATAATAATTGAAAAAGATTTTAATACAACAGTTCAGAGAAAACCGTCGTTTCTCAGGAGAAAGTCTTATTTCTTCAGAAGAGATATCCAGCATTTTCTATCGCTTAGCCAAAGAAGACGCACAGCATTTGAGTGGTATCATAGAGCTTAACTTGTAATTAAAACACACATAAAAAGAGGCTCATTGAAAACTTGTGCGCGAATGAGAAAAAAGGGGTGGGACATCAGCTCAACCAATCAGGAGAAAGGAGGACAGCCACTGGCTGAATTTGAATCACGTGCCGGTTGCTCGACAGTCAGCGAATACTCAAATCGTGAGTGCAAAACCGCGAATAGTCAAGGGCCTATTGTATTGTACTCCCCCTACAGTGTCACCAAATAAATAAATAAAAAATAAAATAAAATAATACAGTAGCAATATGTTGGCTTATGCTAGATTGAGATGGTTTGGACATGTACAGAGGAGGGATAGTGAGTATATTGGTAGTAGGATGCTGAGGTTGGAACTACCAGGCAAAAGGCCTAGAAGAAGACCAAAAAAGAGATTTATGGATGTTGTGAAGGAGGACATGTAGGTAGTTGGTGTAAGAGAAGAAGATGCAGAGGACAGGGTGAGATGGAGGCAGATGATTTGCTGTGGCGACCCCTGAAGGGAACAGCCGAAAGGAAAAGAAGAAGAAGATGTATGTGGAAGAGGGTAGATAACAGAGTTATAGTGTCCATATTTGGAAGCAGTTGTATGACTTGGAAGTACTGGATAGCTGCTGGAAACTGTGAAGTGATCAGATTGGCAAGAATGTTGGTGCGATGACAGTAGTTCAGTCTCACATGCTGAAACTTTAAAATCATCTTAGTGGATAGTACTGTATACATAAATGCGATAGAGCCAGAATGACTTCACGGTAGATGACCATAGACAATATTTTGCCCTATAAGAGTCAACCGGCTTTATACAATAAGTGTTTTGTGCACCATTGTTGGAATATGTGAGAGCTGGGAGCTACCTTGAGAACCAGAGAGCATTGATTCTATTACTTGAAAATTTGTTCATGTTAAAAAGTCATTGTGGGTCAAGCGCCAGATCTGTTCAACCATTGCAAGAGTGACAATGTCTGTGAGGCATACATGGCCTTCCGGATTTTATCCTAAATTTCTGTCATGGTAAAAATGTACGATATGTATGCATTGCAGTTACTGCCAGTACACATGACGGTTGTAATGTATGCACTACAAATGTTCACATTTCTCAAAGCAAGTGCATGTCTCATTCGCCCATGTTTACCTCCATCAGAAGGCTCTTTTCAGCTGGGCCTGCATGTTCGTTTCTTTGTCTGTTTTGTTTGTGTGCATTATATCTTTAAAAGGTATGTACAGATTTTGATTAAATTATTTCCAGAGTAGAAAATAGCACAACCGTGTAAAAAACAACATTAAATTTTGGAGGTGATCTGTACATGGGATCATCTTGAAAACCAAAAATCCATTCAGATCAATAAGTGCAAAATCATCATCATCATTTTCTGTAACCAATGTTATGACTGACTGCCTGAAGGGTGTCGGGACTGTTTAGACCAGGGGTGTCAAACTCATGCCATTTGATTGGTCAGTCTGGCTCATTCAAACAACTGATAAGAGTCTTCAGGCAGTTGATTGGTGAATCTGTGTGCTCTGTCCAGAGACTGACCAATCAAATGCCTGAAGACTCTTATCAGTTGTTTGAATGAGCCAAGTCAGGTGTGCTGATGCTTGGTTGAAACAAAAACCTGCAGCCACATGGCCCTATGTGGCACGAGTTTGACACCCCAGGTTTAGACACTTCTTTTGACTGCGCTGTGGACACCAGGTGTGTCTCATCAAGTGATTAGAGTTAATTAGGTACAGTAGTTCCTATATAAGACAGGCAAGCTCCGTAGCAAAACACACTCCAGTCATCAGCAGTCAGTGGAGTCAGTGGAATGCTGTACACTTAAGACACAGTTTTCCAGAAGCTCTAGTGAAGAGATTTTTGATTTGTGAACCTTGTAAAGGTATAAAAAGTCTGCCTCTAGGTTTAATGAAAGAACCCTAGGAATTTGTGTACTGAGGTAAGACTGCTAATATTTGGGTGAGTTGCCAGATTTTTTCCTTATCTGAAAGATCTGAAATACTAGTCCTTCTCAAAAATTAGCATATTGTGAGCTTCTTCTTTTCCTTTCGGATTTTCCCCTCAGGGGTCGCCACAGCGAATCATCTGCCTCCATCTCACCCTATCCTTTGCATCTTCTTCTCTTACACCAACGACCTTCATGTCCTCCTTAGCATATTGTGATAAAGTTCATTATTTTCTGTAATGTACTGATAAAAATTAAACTTTCATATATTTTAGATTCATTGCACACAAACTGAAATATTTCAGGTCTTTTTATTGTTTTAATACTGATGATTTTGGCATACAGCTCATGAAAACCCAAAATTCCTATCTCAAAAAATTAGCACATGTTCAGGTAGTCTAAACGAGCTATTAACCTAATCATCTGAATCAACCAATTAACACTAAACACCTGCAAAAGATTCCTGAGGCTTTTAAAAACTCCCAGCCTGGTTCATTACTCAAAACCGCAATCATGGGTAAGACTGCCGACCTGACTGCTGTCCAGAAGGCCATCATTGACACCCTCAAGCAAGAGGGTAAGACACAGAAAGAAATCTCTGAGCGAATAGGCTGTTCCCAGAGTGCTGTATCCATACCTGTCAACTCTAGGCCGTTGGCGATCTTACAAATGGCTACTTATGCCCTTACAAAATAGCAACTAATCTTACGCGTCTTATTATCGCGTGCAATATGAAACAAAAATTAAACTCTATTTTTAATATAATATGAATTTATTGGTAATGTTGTAACATATAACCTGGTGCAATCAAATAAAAGAGTAATATCTTCAGCTGCATGATTAAGAAAATTTAACAGTGATCTTTATTATAACTATATGTAGCACTTTTGGCACTTTCAATCATTTCTTTTGATGGCTTCACTTCATGGCACTTGAGCTCGCAATTAAGTTTGACTTGAATGATGGCGGAAGTGAAAGTCTTGGTCACGTGGTCGGAAAGAGCAGACGATAGCAGACGATAACGAACGCTAGCGCGATTCTCGCGAGAAAACGGCTACAGACCAATTCGGCGTATCGTCTCTTTACCGAAACGGTGACACAAAAAACGGAGTTAAAAAAAAAAGACGAAATGATCGAAAAACGTACAGATTTCGGACGTACGGCGTACACATTTAAAAATCAGTGCTCACTTGTACAAATTACGCCAAAACCGTACAACTTGACAGGTATGTGTATCAAGCCACCTCAGTGGGACGTCTGTGGGAAGGAAAGTGTGCCATAAAACGCTGCACAACCAGAAGAGGTGACCGGACCCTGAGAAGGGCCGATTCCAGACCTTGGGGGACCTGTGGAAGCAGTGGACTGGGCAACAGGTGCCGCATTCCCCAGGTCAAGCCACTTTTGAACCAGAAACGGCGGCAGAAGTGCCTGACCTGGGCTACAGAGAAGCAGCACCGGACTGTTGCTCAGTGGTCCAAAATACTTTTTTCGGATGAAAGCAAATTTTGCATGTCATTTGGAAATCAAGGTGCCAGAGTCTGGTGGAAGACTGGGGAGAAGGAAATGCCAAAATGCCTGAAGTCCAGTGTCAAGTACCCACAGTCAGTGATGGTCTGGGGTGCCATGTCAGCTGCTAGTGTTGGTCCACGGTGTTTCATCAAGGGCAGGGTCAATGCAGCGAGCTATCAGATTTTGGAGCACTTCATGCGTCCATCTGCTGAAAAGCTTTATGGAGATGAAGATTTCATTTTTCAGCACGACCTGGAACCTGCTCACAGTGCCAAAACCACCGCTAAATGGTTTACTGACCATGGTATTACTGTGCTCAATTGGCCTGCCAACTCTACTGACCTGAAGCCCATAGAGAATCTGTGGGATATTGTGAAGAGAAAGTTGAGAGACACCAGACCCAACACTGTGGATGAGCTTAAGGCCGCTATCGAAGCATCCTGGGCCTCCATAACACCTCAGCAGTGCCACAGGCTGATTGCCTCCATGCCACGCCGCATTGAAGCTGTCATTTCTGCAAAAGGATTCCCGACCAAGTATTGAGTGCATAATTGAACATAATTATTTGGAGGTTGACTTTTTTTTTTTTTTTTTTTTTTTTGGGTTGGATGAAATGGGGATTTTTGGTTTTTTACTTTTTTGCCAAAATTTAATATTAAAACAAAATGCTTGAACTACTTCAGTTGTGTGTAATGAATCTCAAATATATGAAAGTCTAATGTTTATCAGTACATTACAGAAAATAATGAATTTTATCACAATATGCTAATTTTTTGAGAAGGACTAGTGTAAACATGAATTAGGACAAAGAAACTCGGTATCCCGTTGGGATTGTTTTAGGTCTAAGGGTGTGTCATACTGACTGTGAGTCAGCTGTGTGGGAGGGAATCAGTTCACCTAGGACTGAGACGGCGTCTACGCTTTTTTTGGACCAGGCGTCCGGTGGGTACATAAGCCATGGACTCCTACTCGGGTGCCAGACAGAGAAAGTAGTTCATCGACACAGTGGGTACACCCCACTTTAAGGGACCAAAGGGTACCACGTGTGCATCATGTGCAAGGACTCTGAACTTGTGAAAAATTGTGTTATAACAAATATTGTTGAAAAAATGTCACATATTTCTGCTAATTTTTTTGTTGTAATACCGGGAGCTACATGCATTAATTTGAGAAGAATGAGTTACGGAACACTGAGAAGAGTAATTAATTTTCTTATTAATTTGTGCAAACCTTGTGTATTTTTTAAAAAAAAATATATTGATTAAAATTCTAAAGTTGTCATTTACCATTTTCCAAAATTGGGCCCCTCGGTATGTCTGATCCTACCATTGTGAGCGAGACACTGCTTAATCCTAATTAGGGTCGTGGGGAGACTGGCACCCATCCCTGCCGACTCCGGGTGAGAGCAGAGTACACCCTGGACAGCTTTCCAGGCCATCGCAGGGCAGAAACATGCCAATGGCTTTGCAGCCTGCTCTTGTCGCAAGTCAGCAATGGTTCTTTTACATGAACCTCTCACCATAGACAGTGAGAGACATGGCCCGCCTTTGATAACCAGGTTAGCTGCACATGGGGTGGGGGTGAGAGCAGTGACAACCTTGTGGAGAGTGGGACTCGAACCCCCAACCTTAGGATTGACGGTTCCATGCCCTATACCAATAGGCCACCACTGCCTTCAGTGCAAATCATGCAGGAGTGAATGTTGATTGGATGTCCAGAAGCGGAAGACATTTCATTGTAATTGGGCAAAGCCATAATTAAACGTGAAGTCTGGTTTCAAGGATCTTTTGGGGTTTTTTTAATGACTCAACACACTTTGTCACCATTATCCATATGTACCTGGTGGGGGTACCATGAGTGTCTTTCCAATTTTACAAGAGATTTATTCATCCGAAGGAGTCTCACATATCAACTCACTATGTGAGACCTCAGCTTTAGAAACCATCGCAATGTTGCCTTCTCTCTTAAAGGTATGTTATATTAAAACTTGTTTTCTATTCATATCTTATGTAAGACACAGGGAGGAATATGAATTCCTTTCAGATGCCTGCATTGCATGGACCTGATGGAACCTGTTTGGCTACAGCTATGTATATCCCAACTGCTTGTGTGGTGTCCAGACAATGGACAATGTTTTTGAGCCAAGTTGCATTCATATAGCAGAAACAAAAATATTCCGAGTGATTCTATGATTATAATGCAAAACATTACTCTTACAGCGGTCCAGAAAAAGGACGGCACGTCGGCTCCAACTAACAAATAACAATGCCCAAAACAGTTAGAATATGTTTTGTGTTGTAGGAGAGGCGGGACACAGTTTGCTGGTACAGTACTGTAAAAAGCTTGATTAAATATTGAATGTTTGTTGGAATGAGCCCTTTCTAGTATCTTTTGAATATTTCATTACAAAAACATCTTTTGCTCTCATCACTCAGTATGGATCTAGGACAGTATGACATACAGTCATAAACCAGCCAGCAGAATCCTCTAACAGTTGTCCATCATCTGAAACCCAACAATAGATCAGAAGTGTTTTGTGGCAGCCTGGAAAAACCTGGTGGATGTCACTGTGGCTGCAAACAGCCAAAAATAACAGCAAAGCTTGTTTTGAGCAATAACCTACCCCAGTAATATGCTCTGCAATCTGAATATCTGTACAGACAGTGATGTGGAAAATGCTCATCTATTTTTATAATGTAAGAAGTAATAACTCATTTCGTTTGAAGACTAATAATTCTTTGTGGTATTGCATAAGTAGATTAAGGGATAAATGTAAAGGGAGAGAGGATCTCATAGCAGAATAACAGTGAAATCATGAAATCCTGTTTTCTCTGGAATATTTGGCATAGTGTGCCGCACAGTGGTGTAGTGGTTGGCGCAGCTGCCTCAATGCAAGCGGGTCCTGGGGTTTGAGTCTTGAGCTTGGTCACTTCTGGGTAGAGTTTGCACATTCTCTCATGCTTCCGTACATTTCCTCTGGGTGCACCGGTTTCCTCCCACAGTCCAAAGACATGCACGGTGGCGTAGTGGTTAGCACGTCCGCCTCACAGCAAGAAGGCCCGGGTTCGATTCCCGGCCTGGGCGTTTCTGTATGGAGTTTGCATGTTCTCCCCGTGTTTGTGTGGGTTTCCTCCCACAATCCAAAGACATGCACTGTAGGTTAATTGACCGTTCTAAATTAGGGACTACAGATGGAAACTAGCTATTAAGCTATAATCTGGTACAGTACATCTCTGTCTCTATGAGCTTAATGTTCCTGTACATTGTCCCTTAAATAAATAAAATAAAATTAAAAAAAAACATGCATATTAGGTGAACTGTCTGTTCCAAGTTGCCCCTAGGTCTAAGTGTGAATGTGAATAGTCATGTGTTGGCAGTGTGATGGTCTGCTGACCTGTACCGCTCATTCACCCAGTGTTGGCTGAGATGGGCCCAGTCTCCCCTGTGACCCTAGTAGTATTAAGAGGCTTGGAAAATGAGTGCGTGATATTCAGCATACACAATTCAGTCGTAGACTAGAAAAGCATTCATGCAGTTCAAGGTAGCACAAAGTAGAGATAATATAGCACATAGGCCGACTGTGGAGACTGGTTTTAATTACCCATGTGATCATTTATTCATTTTTTTTCTGAAATAATTAATCCTAATTATGGTTACAGGGTGGCTGGTGCCCATCTTAGCCGGCTCTGGGCAAAGGGCACGGTACACCCTGGACAGGTTGCCAGGCCATCACAGATCAGAAACATGCTGACTGATATGCAGCTTACTGTTGATGAAAGTCAGCTATGGTTCTTTTACAGCCTAACACCATAGACAGTGAGGGACATGGCTGGCCTTCGATGTGAGAGTGGGGCCTGAACCCCCGACTTTGGGATCAGTGATCCAGCACCTTACCACCAGGCTTCCCCCCCCCCACCCCCCCCCCCCCCCATCTGCTCATCTTGCACTATATTCTGCTGTATCCACGTGCTGCCAAAGTAGGCACAAAAACCCAAGCCTTTCTTCTCGGAAGGTTCATAAAATGGTCAGGATTTGACCTTTAAAATCACTCAAGGTCAAATATTATTGTCTCATTTGCAAGTCCACATATGATTTCTGCATGGCTCATTTTACAGGCTTGTCTATGTGCACATGTTTTGACGTTATCAGCACTTAAAAATCATGGAAGCTCAAAAAATGTCACAAGGTCATGATAAGGATAATGGTCTCAAACGACCAGAAGCAACGAATTGCAGCAAATGGTTTTCAGCAGTGCAAAATTAACAGGTGTGTTAAACACTGCTCAGGCTGTTCCTAAGTACTGTTAATAACCAATATGTGATGAGCAGTTGTATGACCATTACATACATGTCAATTATAACATCAACCCTTCACAAAGCCCAGCTGCTTTGTGTCCACAAAAATACAGACATGCCCCTCCTTGCCATCTTCGGAGGCAAAAGGCAGCTGTCTGTCAAATATAATCTGTAAACCCCTCCACAGACACACTATAGCTGGCAAACACATCATGTCAACGGGCCTTCAACAAGCCTTTTCATACCAGCAGCTGATCACTGACTTGGTTCAAACGCTGTCTGACAAATGCAGTTTTCATTTACGTACCCGGTGAATATCACTCGTCTCCAGTTAATTTGGAACAGCCAATTAGCCAACTGTATGTTTTTGGAATGTGGGAGGAGACTGGAGTCCCCAGAGTAAACTCATGTAAGTACAGGAAGAACATGCTGTATAACCTCCACACAAAAAATGCCAGTCTGAGAATCAAACCCAGGACTTTCCTGATGTGAGATGGACATGTCCTAATTATATGTAAGGCTTAATTTTCAAAAGTGTTTTGCTTTTATTTTACCAGAAAGTTCCAGTGAGAAAATCTTTTCCAAGTGTGACCTGGCAAAGGTGGCAGCCATAGAGATGCAACAGCATGTTTAAAATACAATAATACAGAATGTTCTATGGTAGGGCAGTGGTGGCCTGGCGGTAAAGGGCGCTGGATCGCTGACCCTCAGGTTGAAGGTTCATTGTACCCTCAGTGCAGCTAACTGGATTCTCAAAGGCCGGCCATGTCTATGGTGAGAGGGTCATGTAAAAGAACCATTGCTGACTTTTTGTAAAAGAATAGCTGCATAGCCGTCAAGCGTGTTTCTTCAGGAAGGGCAGCCGACGTAAAATAAACCTATGCGAATCAGATTATTTGCTGTGGCGACCCCCATAAAAAGGGAAAAAGCCGAAATGAAAGTATGTTCTATGGTGACCCACATTCATTCATTTGCTGAACCGCTTCATCTTACTCGGGTCATGGAGGCTGGAGCTTATTGCAATGGACTCTGGAAAAGGGCAGGGTACACCCTGAACAACTGGCCAGTCCATCCTGGGGCCAACACACACAAAACTGTTCATACTCGAACCTTGGGGCAATTTACAACAGCTAATTAGCTTAATGGCTATCTATTTGGACTGTAGGAGGAAACCGGGATTCCGAGGGGGAACCCAAACAAGCTTGGGGGAAAAACATATAAACCCCACACAGGGCTGTCCTCACCATGCCACAGATTGGGACCCAGTCCCTTCTTGATGTGAGGCAGAAAATTTTGCAATTAGATTTAGCTATTTAAACAGACTGGCCGCAGGAGGAAAATAATCACATCTTTCATCTCATTCTTTATTATTCCCTTCAATCTATCAATGGATGTGAATGCATCTAATTTTAAGCCTTAAACCCATTAACACAATAACTATCAGACAATAACCTTCAGGTTGTTTTCATAGTAACATTCATTTATTGTTTAAGTTGCCCATTTGTAAGTGGGGTCATGGGGAAGAGGGTGCCTACATTGTGACATCATCATTTTCTGTAACCGCTTCATCCTAATTCGGGTCGCGGGGAGGCTGGTGCCCATCCCAGCCAACTCGGGGCGAGGGCAGAGTACACCCTGGACAGCTCGCCAGGCCATCGCAGGGGGGAAACACGCCGACGGCTTTGCAGCCTACTCTTGTCGAAAGTCAGCAATGGTTCTTTTACATGCCTCGCACCATAGACAGTGAGAGACATGGCCGGCCTTTGATAACCCAGTTAGCTGCACTGGGGGGACAGTGACAACCTTGTGGAGAGTGGGACTCGAACCCCCAACCTTTGGATCAGTGATCCGGCGCCTTATACCACTAGATCACCATTGTGACAATTAAAAAAAATAATAAAGTAAAATTATATCTATGTACAGGGGTCCCTCGTTACTTCACGCTTCATCCATGTGGCTTCAGTGCATCCTTTTTTTGTTTGTTTTTTACATTCATTGAATTAAAATATGCCGCAAGAACAAGGTCAATTATGCAAAAAAACAAACAAATATAAGTAGTTTTGATGGGCGGTTTTAGGTTGTTTTTGTGAGGTGCGCATCAGAGTACGTGCACTCGCATCTGTATGTGTACGTATTTATATTTCATTCACATCTTATGCATATTTTTTGAATGTTTGTTATGAGCATTTGTAGCATTGGATATGTATTTATTGATATTATATATCCATACATGTACATATACCTCAGTTGGGGGGTGATCCTACTTTGGAATTTGGTGGTCACGAGAGGATCTCGGTCCCAATTAACCGCACAAAGTTGTGTGTGTGTGTGTATTCATTTATCCATTCATTTTCTGAACCGCTCAATCCTAATTGGGGCAGAGTACACCCTGTACAGCTTGCTAGGCCATCACAGGAACATGCTGACGGCTATGCAGCTACTCTTGAGTCAGCAATGGTTTTTTCACAACCTCTCACCGTAGATAGTGAGACATGGCTGGCCTTTGATAACCCAGTTAACTGCACTGGGGACACAACAGTGACATATGGACAGTGGGACTTGAACCCCTGACCTTGGGATTGTTAATCGTGTGTATGTGTGTATATATATATATATATATATATAAAATGGTATGTATACAGACTCTCCCAGAGAATATGAGCCTTCAATGTTAAGTCTAATAGTACCAAGACATTTTTCAGTGGGTTTGGATGATAAGTTCTTATATTTCCAGAAATTATTTATTTCTGTTTGTGTATTAGAACAGATCTCTGCAATTCTGAACCAAGGATTTCAACAGAATTCACATGAGTAAGAGCAGCTGCCAAATATTGATTTTGTGTTCTTTCAACCACAGACTGCACACCAGCCCCAAAGTATTGATCCACGACCATACAGGGTCCCCTCTCCCCAAAAGGCTCCCGCATTTCAAAGGTAAATGAAGAAAAACTTTAAAGTAAATTCAATTACTATTTGCACCCATGGAACCTCATTCATTACAGTTTTTGTATAGATGGAGGTTTCCTACGCTAAAGCAGAACATCATGGAGACCGCATAAGAGATCGCTTCAATATTCTCAGGTGTGTGAGTGCTCCTGAGTCAAAGCTGAGCTAATTGCTCTGAAACTGTTAACAGGATAATAAAACCATCTGGAAGTTTTTGTTTCCTTGGAAGACTGAAATATTCACGAAGGGTCCTCTGTGCCGTGATCACGGAGTGGCGGTTTACACTGCTGAGAATACTTTGACAGCAAATGCATGGTGTGCTCCCGACCACATTTTTCCAACTGAGGACATTTGTTTGGGCTACCAACAAACCTTTGCACTGACTCTGCCGCCTCACTGTTTCATAGACAATCAATTTATTATTTACATCTTTTAACCTTTTTAAAATTTACCTTTTGAAATCCGTACCTTACTGCAACTTTAAAATGTTTTATCTGTTGCTTTGACCTAATATTGGTCATGAATTTGACTTTGTTTGTGGACAACAAAGAGCACTGCCAGGACTGCCACTGCATCCTCACAGCGTCATTTTCCTACAAACTCCTAAAAACAGTTTGTGTGTAAGTCTAATGGCTAAACTAAATTGCCCATATTTGTCTGTGTATAAATTCCACACAGAATTGCCCAAGGCTGGAACATGAACCCAGGACCTTCTTGCTGTGAGGCGGATGTGCTAAAAACAATATACAGGGATCCCTCGCTACTTCACGCTTCAATTCACGCAGCTTCAGTGCATCGTGGGTTTTTTTTCACCCTTTTAAATATTTTATTGATTAAAAAAAAAAAAATGCCACAAAACAAAGCCAATTATGCAAAAAAAAAACAAACCCCAAAACAAAGCAACCCAAAACCTCCCGTCAAAACTACTTACATTTTTGTGAGTGCATCTGTGTGCGTGAATTTGTATATTTTATTTACATCTTATGCATTATTTTTGAATGTTTAATTGTTATTATAAGCATTGATAGTGTTGTTGTGTGTTTTTTTTTAAATATTATATACATGTCCATATCCATCAGTCAGGGGGTGTTGATCCTACTTCGCGGAATTTGACAGTCATGGGGTGGATCTCGGTCCTCATTAACCGTGGAAAGTGTGGGATCCCTGTATTTGTCCTGGTCAGATCAGTGAGACAAAAAAAAAAAAAAAAAAAAAATCATTTTTTTTAATTAACTTTTCAAATACAACTTGAAAAGAAATCAAACATTTTTGAATATAAAACATTAAGACCCCCTCTACATAAACACACACCCTTTTGTATACTGTATATAGTATCAATACACGTGTCTGGCTTTTCCTCGGGAGTCGCCACAGCGACTCATCTGATTCGGACGTTTTAATTTGGTAGAGGTTTTTATGTCGGATGCCCTTCCTGTCACAACCCTTTTTAGCAAGGGACAGAAACACGCTGACAACTTTGCAGCTACTCTTTACAAAAGTCAGCAATGGTTCTTTTACATGCCTCTCACCATAGACAGTGAGAGACATGGCCTGCCTTTGATAACCCAGTTAACTGAATTGGGGGGGACAGTGACAACCATGTGGAGAGTGGGACTCGAACCCCCAACCTTTGGATCAGCGATCCAGCGCCCTATACCACTAGACCACCACTGCCCACTAGTATCAATACACACATAAAAAGCATTAATGTGGTAAATGCCATCTGAAATCTTCTACCTTTAGGCTCAGCCCATGCGCATAAGAACGCACAAGGATATTTTGTTGTTGCTACAGATACCCTGTTGCCCTTCAATCACTATAGCGCATTTAAAGGGCAGAGGAGCAATTGCCCCGGAGACTGCAAATGGAATGTCAAAATAAATCAGCATTTTAAATCTAACAGCAATGTTAAATATAAAGGTAGCAGGGCAAGTGGCCCTGTATCGGCCAGGCCTTATATTGAGACCTACGGCTCTGAGTTTTGTCAAATAGTTTTATAGCCATTTGTTTTACACAGAACTCTTTTACTTTTTATTGGGACTTTTGTGCTGGTAATTGCATCAAGACTGCTGGGTCTTATCTAATCACAAAGAAAGTTGTAATTAACACAGGACCAGCAGGCCACTATTACATTGTTTACACACATGCATAGTTGCTCTTGATGTGATATGCTGTCTCTGAGGGGGCCGATCTTATCTCTTCCCATATTCATTGTATCCGGTGTTAGTCCGAGCAAACTTTTTTTTTTTTTTTTTTGCATTTCTTTAGGCACTACAGTTCCATTGTCAATTTATTTGTTCTGTCAGTCCTTCTCTGTATTTTCGTATGAGACTCACCCTCTCAGGCAGTCTGTTTAAATTAAACCGCTAAAGCAGTAGGGAAAGGCCGGCTCGTTCTTTAGGAATGACCTGAGCAGGGGCTCGAGGCAGGTGGCTTGCTGCTGGGTGAAGCTCACTGTAAAACACATCGAGTGGCTGTTTTTGCTTTGGTCTCCTAGTTGTAGATTTATGACTTGTTCTCTGTCAAGGGAAAGATAAATCTGTGCTTGTTGTCCCAGTCGTCCTCGCTCTTCTGCTCATGGTTTATGGTTCTACAAGAAGCAAACAAGAAACGAAAGCTTCTCTAACCAAATTTAAATTAAAAATAATAATTAATTTTAAAAATGAAGAGATTGAGTGTCGAAACTTATTCCTCATTTATAAAGTACTAAAGAGCCTCGGTAGAAACATCCCACCTCATTTCAGCTGTGCAAAACTGAGCAAACATCTGTACACTACACATTTAGATATGATGAAGCATTAGAGTAAAGTGTGTGGGGTTTTTTTTTTGTTTTTTGTTTTTTTGTTTTTTTTTTGAGTACAGATGTACAGGAGCAGTATCATCCAGAGATGGATAGATGAAAACTGATTTATGTTGTCAGGACTGAGACAGAGCGGAGCATTAGATGGTCATCAGTTCAAACTTCTGATTAAAGTGTCAGAATGAGAAATGACATGGACACCCAGGTCAGAGTGAGGAAGGTCAGGAGAGATACAAACATGCCTAAATAGAAAAGAGGGATATGGGCTTGAAATGACACAATAATTAATTGTACCTTAACGATTAGAGGAGCAGCTATGAGGCTAAAAGCTATATGCTGGTTCGATTCCCGAACCAGCAGCAAAAATGTGTGGTGGTGAGGAGAGGGCTGTGAGCTTCCCTTCCTACATATTCATGGCTGAAGTACCCTTGAGCAAGGCACCTGACACCACCACTGCTCTTCGGGCGGCACGGTGTGTGGCAGCCCACTATTGTGTGTATGTGAGTATACTCCCTTCGGATGTACTAAATGCAGAAGTCGGTCTTTCTTTCGGCCTTTTCCTGTTCTCAAGAGTCGCCACAGTGAATCGTTTGATTTGGCAGGTTTTTACGTCGGATTCCCTTCCTGTCACAACCCTTTAGCAAGGGACAGAACCACGCTGATGGCTTTGCAGCTACTCTTTACGAAAGTCAGCAATGGTTCTTTTACATGAACCTCTCACCATAGACATTTGAGGCGCTTCCACCTAATGTAGGCACTTGTCGCACAGACTACTTTCGAGAAAATGACCAAAAAAGTCACCCACTGCTTAGTGTGTGTGTGTATATATTATATTTTTATATATATAGATATAAATATACCTCAGGTCTGCTGGAATATTAAGAAAAAGGACATGATTCCATTGCAATTCAGTCAAAGAAAATCTCATATGTTCAGTATGTACTTTAGAAACCTAATGAGTTTTGTTATTTTTCTCTGCATGCAAAATTCGATTATGGAATTATTTTGATCATTTGATTTGTGTAATCTTGTCTGGATTGGATATACTGGTTCGTGGGTTGTTTAGTTTTGTATGAAAATTGGTCAAGACCTGAAAAATACTTAAATGTTTCATACCTTTTTACATGTAAACAAACTGATGATGACTCTGCCAGCTATGTTGATGAAGAGGCATCTGTTAATAAATGTGTGATCACTAGTGTTTGTGAAGATGTGATTTTATCTACTGAGCAGGATATAGATGAAGATAATGCTGAGGGCAGAGTTGATGAAGCTTACTTGTATAAAGAGATTAGAGAGTTTTGTTTTATGGTTATCATATATTGTGTGTGTTTTCTTAATTTCACTGTGATTGTTTGAACCTGACAGTGACTTTGTTTTTCTTTCAGTATCATTTGAGGGCATTTGGATCTTTTTTTTTTTTATATAATGGTCAAAAAGATACATACTAATATTATTGGAATAAATAGAAATAAAGAAGGAAAAATAGAGGTTTTTTTTTTTGTTAATTGGGGGGCGGAGTTTAAAAAGGGCCTGTCAGATTAAGAGGATGATTTCGCTCATCTCTTCATAGACATGTTTTCTAAAAGTTTATATGGCTGAAGTACATAAAATGTTTGGTTTGCTAAGGACTAATGATCCTGGAAGTGCGATCTTTGTGCTCATTTTTCTCTAAAACATTTTAGAAATTTCTAGTTGAATGCTGACACAAGAAATAGCATCGCTATGTCAGTTATGAAAGTATTGACAAACTTTTTGATGGATTTTGCAGCTTTGGGCCTCCTCTATCTGACTGTGTTTATAAAAAAAAAAAAAAAAAAAACATTTTTGGACCCAAGAGCCTACTTTCAGTGGAGTGACTCTCATATAGTCCCTGTGGGGACTCGAACCCCCAACCTTAGGATCAGCAATCCTGCTCCCTCTCCACTAGACCATCACTGAACCTCGAAGTCAAAGTCTCCCTTGTGGAATTACTTCAGTGTAAAAATAAATAAATATATGGAGCGGGGATATTATTACTGACTGTGTTTAGAGCGTTTGATTTGAATGCAGCCTTTAAACATTAATTTGCTGAACCACAAAGAGGCTGGAGTCTCTTAGCCAACTATGGCTGAGGGCAGGGAATACCCTGAACTGCTTGCAAGTCCATTCCAGGACAACATACAAACACACACGACCATGCACACTTATTTTACATTTATGGCATTTGGCAAACACCTTTATCTTGTTTATACAACTGAGCAGCTCATGGAGTTGAGGGCCTTGCTCAAGAGCCCGGTGTGAATGTCTTTGTACTATGGGGAAGAAAGTGGAGTACCTGGAGAAACCCCATGGAAGCACAGGGGGAACATGCAAACTGTGGACAAAAACCGTCCTTGGCAAGGCTGGGACTCATACCCCGGATCTTCTCAATGTTATTCAGATGTGCTAATCACTATTCCAACATATGGATTGATCTATAAACCATAGATTATTTTACAGTTATGCTGTACGTAATACTATAGACCCTTGAAGGATACAAAGACTGCAAAGAACCTAACATCAACGAAGCTCTATAACTGCACATAATGTAAGAATTTTAATAAATATACAGTATAACTATTTATAGGACTCATTCTTTCATTTTCTGAAATGCTTAGTCCTAATTAGGGTCACGGGGAGGCAGGCACCCATCTTAGCCGATTTTGAACGAGGCCACAGAGTACATCCTGGACAGCTTGAAAGGATATTGCAGGGCTATTTATAGGTCTTTGTTCGAATTAAGCACTCTGACCCATTCACTTGTGGATCTACTTAATCCTATTAGGGATGCAGGGAGGCTGAAACCCATCCCAGCTGACATTGGGTGAAGGCAGGGTTCACCCTGAACAGCTCACTAGACCAGCACAAAGCAACACACAAAAAAAAAAAAACCATTCACATTTATTTCCACACCTCGGGGAAATTTGGAACAGCCAGTTAGCCCAGTAAGCACATTTCTGGACTGTGGGAGGAAACCAGAGGACAGTCCCTCCAGTTACTCGGTGTGAATGGATGTGTGCTAGCCCTGCGATGGCTGGCAAGCTGTGCAGGGTGTATTCCACCCTCGTGAAGAGTCGGCTGAGTTAGGTGCCAGTCTCCCTGCAATCCTAATTAGGAATAAGTGGGTTAGAAAATTTAATGAATGTCTGTCTGTCTTCCTTTCGGCTTTTTCCCTTTTACTCGGGAGTCGCCACAGCGAATCATCTGATTCGAACGTTTTGATTTGGCAGAGTTTTTTTTTTTTTTTCTTAAGTTGGATGCCCTTCCTGTCACAACCCTTTTAGAAAGGGACAGAAACACGCTGACGGCTTAATTTAATGAATGAAAACGTATAATACATTTTAAATTAAATTTAATGCCGAGTCACTGTTTTCTGGTAAAAGCATAAAAAAAACCCCTGAATGTTGTTAAATCATTCATTTGTTCATTTTCTTTACTGCTTATAGAAACCTGAAGTCCCAACTGGCTTGACGTGAAGGTGAAGAAAACCCTGAACAGTCTGCCAGTCTATTGCATGGCCACCAAACATGCAACCACTTACACTCACATTTGCATCTAGGAGCAATCCTGAATATCCAATTCGCCTCATATGTTTGTCTTTGTACATTGGAAGTAAATAGTGCATATGGAGTAAATCCATGCAAGCATGATGAGAACATGCAGACAGTACTTCAAACAAAAAGGCCTTTGCCAACCACAGAGCTCCAACCCAAACCATTCTCACTGTGACACAAGAGTGCTAACAACTATACCACCATACCCCCATTGTTAAAGAAAGAACAGAAAGATTTTTGTTGAAGAAAGGGGGAGTAGTATTACCCAGAGTGTTGGGTCTTCAAGACTGAGATAGTGGAGGAAAGGAGGACAGTAGTGGCAAAGATAAGATGAAAGGGCGGTAGAGCAGAGATAAAACCAGGACTGTTTGAGGACATCAGCAGGCTTCTTTCTGTTGATCAGAGCCCAAGTTAGTGAGCCCCCACACAGACATCAGTCTCAAGACAAAGCCCAGGAGAATAAGGAAAACACAGTTTTTCGAAATAAACAATAACAGTTATAGTTATAGAGATAAGACCAAATGGGTAAGGCTTACATTTGATATTTGAAATTTACTTCCTTTTGATTAGCTGCAGTGTTGTTATGATAGAAAGAACCGGTTTCCTGCCTCTTCCAAGGCGTCACCGTTAGTACTGATAACACAGACCTGATTTCTCCTAATATCATTCAATTCATTCATTCATTGGGCACGGTTGACTGAGACATTTATTACATTAAGAATGGAATTAATAAATGCATAAAAAAAGGACATTTTGCAAAACTGGATTGCTCTTCATCACAGCTGACTAATCCACATATCAAGATTTTGCAATCCATTTGGACAATGCTATAATCTCTCCTTCAGTCACTGCACGAAGCCTTGGAGTAAACATGGACAACTGTCTGTCCTCTTCTTATACTACATATCTTACACCAGTCTTTCTCAAGCTCTTCTCTTTAACAGCTGAAGGATTTATCCATTTCTTTCCAGGAAGGCTACTCAGATACTTATTCAATTCCTTGTCATCTGAAGACTAGATTACTGCAACTCACTCCTGGCAGGTATACCTTTGAGTGCTATTAGACCTCTGCAAATGATTCAGAATGCAGCTCCATGACTTATTTTCAACCTTCCCAAATTTTCCCAAAACACACCTACGATCTCTCCACTGGCTTCCTGTAGCTGCTCACATTTGACTTAAAACACTAATGCTTGCCTACAAAGCCAAAAATGGGCTTGCACCTTCCGAACTCAAAGTACTTATCAGACCTCACATTGCACCACGTTCTCTCAGATACTCTAACACCGCCAGATTGACTCCTACCTCTACTAAGGGACAAGGGAAAAATGCATCTAAACTCTTCTCAGTTCTGGCCCCAAGGTGGTGGAATGAACTTCCTCCGGACATCTGGACAGCCGAGTCACTAGGTATCATCAAACGACAGCTGAAAATTTACCCTTTTCAACAGTACTTAGATTATCACTATGCTGTATACAAACACACACAAAAAAAACGCCACACACATCTACCAACTGAGTCTGACTGACGGTACAGTAGTCCCTCGTTATTCGTGGGGTTTGATTTTGGCCCCTCCCGCGAATTAAAATAATCCGTGAATTCTGTACCCAGAAGTAAAACCCCATGTATCGTATTACATGCGCAAATTATCAACCAGAAATAAAATACTATGTATCTATTACATGTGCTAAAATATGCTTAAACACATTCTATAGACAGTTTTACTTATTAATACAGTATTAATGTAGTAAAATGTAGTATTGATTAAAAAAGATAATTTTTTACTGTGATATTTATTGATAATAAAATATAAACATTATACAGCATATATATTTGTATATACAGATGCTCCCTGACTTACGTTCATCCGTTTTACATTTTTTCGATTTTACTTTTTTTTTTCAAAAAACTCAAATTTTGAGTTTAGACATGCCTATGTAGTACGCTGACGTAATGACACTGCATCCATTGTTTACAAACAACTGACTGAATGTGCCCCTCCTTCTTCCCCGTTCAGTTATATATCGATATACAGTATATCAGTTATATGGCGTGTTACCCTTGTGTTAAGACGTCATCTCTGTGATCTTTGTGTTTACACTGTTTTGCGGACTTTTGTAACCCTAAGCAAATATGGTTGGTCAGAAGCGTAAGCCTACTAGCATGGGTGCAAGTCTCATACACAGAAATGAATTAACTATCTGCTCGGATCGGCACAATCTACCATGCATACTCAGTTAAGCAAAGTGAATTGTAAAATGAATGAAAACCCGAATCCAGGAAAAAAAGAGAGAACTCTCTGCTCTGCTGGTGATTCACATCAGTGCAGGCTGAGTTCTAAACGAGTTCAATGGTGCCTTGCTCACTTGAAAGACCGAAAGTTCGTATAACCCGCCTTCAAGCACAGCAAGTACACTACTTTCGGTATTGAGCGCCTCACATATTGTAAGCGTTGATTGGCTGTTTGAAGCTTCATGTAAAGTGAGTCAGCTCAGCTTCATGTAAAGTGATCATCCGTTGACCATCAGAACCATTTACAAGTAGAAAGATTGCATCATAGAGAATGTTCAAGGTTATATTTGATACTGTATTTGATATTTGATGAGTGAATTTATCAACTTGAAATTATTTTGCTTGAATCTAATTTATTTGAAATTAGTGTTGATATTATTTGATATATTTGATGTTATTTTACAATGTTATGTTTCTAATAATTGATACGGTAATGGTATTTATGGATGTATAGTACAGTATGAGCGTCATACGTCACATGTCACAAGTCATACGTCACTGTAACAACTTATGTTCACTTTCAACTTACGTTTGGACGTCAGGAACCAATTAAAAACGTAAGCCCAGATAAATGCAGAGAGTTGCGACAGGAAGGGCATCCGGCGTAAAACATTTGCCAAAATACAGAATACGAACCGTCAAGACAAATTTCATACCGGATCGTTGAGGGCCGGGTTAACAACGACCGCCATCAGTGCTGTCAACCAACAGGGTGCTGGTGGAAATTGGACTACTGTTGGTCGAAGAAGGAGAGGTTAAAGATGGAGAGGCGGGAGGCGTGTCCGTAGGCAGAGAGAGAAGAGGAAAGGCATGAGTCTAGGACTGAGAGTAGGGACTTTGAATGTTGGAACTATGACAGGAAAAGGTAGAGAGCTGGCTGACATGATGTAGAGGAGAAAGGTGGACATACTGTGTGTTCAGGAGACCAAGTGGAAAGGTAGCAAGGCTAGAAGCTTAGGAGCAGGGCTTAAGCTGTTTTATCATGGTGTGGATAGTAAGAGAAATGGAGTAGGAGTCATCTTGAAGGAGGGGTTGGTCAGGAATGTTCTAGAAGTGAAAAGAGTGTCAGACAGAGTGATCTTCAAGTTAGAAATTGAAGGCATGATGTTCGATGTTGTTAGTGCTTATGCCTTAAAGGCAGGATGTGAGCTAGAAGAGAATGAGAAATTCTGGAGTGAGTTAGATGAATTGATGCAGAGTACCCCCAGAAGTGAAAGAGTGGTCATTGGTGCAGACTTCAATGGACATGTTGGTGCAGGCAACAGAAGGGATGAGGCAGTGATGGGCAGGTTTGGTATCCAGGACAGGAACACAGGACAGATGATAGATTTTGCAAAAAGGATGGAAATGGCTGTGGTGAATACATTCTTCCAGAAGAGACAGGAGCATTGGGTGACTTATAAAAGTGGAGGTAGGAGCACACAGGTAGACTACATCTTGTTTAGGCGATGTAATTTGAAGGAAGTCAGTGACTGTAAAGTAGTAGCAGGTGAGAGTGTTGCCAAACAGCATAGGATGGTGGTGTGTAGGATGATGCTGATGGTGAGGAAGGTGAAATAGGCAAAGGCAGAGCAGAAGACAAAGTGATGGAAGCTGAAAAAGGAAGAGTGTTGCGTTGTCGAGGAGTTGAAACAGGCATTGGGTGGAAGTGTTTCCAGATGACTGGACAACTACAGCTAATGTGATCAGTGAGACAGGTAGGAGAGTACTTGGTGCATCCTCTAGAAGGACAGTAGATAAGGAGACTTGGTGGTGGAATGAGGAAGTGCAGGAGTGTGGACAAAGGAAGAGGTTAGCTAAGAAGTGGGACATTGAGAGGACAGAAGAGAGTAAACAGGAGTTCAGGGAGACACAGCGTAAGGCAAAGGTAGCGATGTCAAAGGCCAAACAGAGGACGTATGATGACTTGTATGATAGGCTGGACAGTAAGGAGGGAGAAAATGATTTATACAGGTTGGCACAGCAGAGAAATAGAGATGGGAAGGATGTGCAGCAAGTTAGAGTGATAAAGGACAGAGAGGAAAATGTATTGACTGATGACTGAAATGTGCTGGGAAGATGGAAAGAGTATTTTCAAGAGCTGATGAATGAGGAAAATGAGAGAGAAAAAAGAGTAGAAGAGGTGACTCTTGAGGACCAGAAAGTAGCCAAGATTAGTAAGGGTGCAGTGAGGAGGGCATTGAAGAGTGGAAAGGCAGTTGGTCCTGATGACATACAGAGGTATGGAAGTGTCTAGGAGAGGTAGACTTTCTGACAAGAACATTCCACAAGGTCTTAGAGAGTGAGAGGATGCCGGAGGAATGGAGAAGCGTGTTTGTGCCCATTTTTAAGAACAAGGGAGACGTGCAGAGTTGTGGCGACTACAGCGGGATAAAGTTGATGAGCCATACGACGAAGTTATGGGAAAGAATAGTGGAAGCTAGACTAAGGGCAGAGGTCAGCATTTGTGAACAACAGTTTGGTTTCATGCCAAGAAAGAGCACCACAGATGCAATGTTTGCTTTGAGGATGTTAATAGAGAAGTACAGAGAAGGCCAGCAGGAGCTGCATTGTACTTTTGTGTATTTGGAGAAAGCATATGACAGGGTGCCGAGGGAGGAACTGTGGTATTTCATGAGGAAGTCTGGAGTAGCAGAGAAGTATGTTAGAGTGGTGCAGGACATGTATGAGAGATGTAAGACAGTGGTGAGGTGTGCTGTTGGTGTGACAGAAGAGTTCAAGGTGGAGGTGGAACTGCATCAAGGGTCAGCTCTGAGCCCCTTGTTTGCTATGGTGATGGACAGGCTGACAGATGAGGTTAGACAAGAATCTCCATGGACTTTGATGTTTGCAGATGACATTGTGAGCAGAGAACAAGTGCAGGAAAATTTAAAGAGGTGGAGGTATGCCCTGGAAAGGAGAGGAATGAAGGTTAGCCTCAGTAAAACAGAATACATGTCTGTGAACAACAAGGGCCCAAGAGGAATGGTGAGGTTACAGGGGCAGAGAAAAAGACGATTCGCTGTATGTGTATATATATATATATAAATATATAAAATATCCTGTATATATAAAAGAACCATTTTTCTTCAAACATACAGCACTGTAGTTTTCAAAAATGCCCACTAGAGGGATATATCGCATTATTTGTGAGGCAGCGTGAGATGGCAGAGTGAATTTATTATTCAAACACTTAAGCAGCGTGCTTCAATTTAGGTCAGCGTTCAGGTCTGTCTTCCTTTCGGCTTTTTCCCTTTCACTCGGGAGTCGCCACAGTGAATCATCTGATTCGCACGTTTGATTTGGCAGAGGTTTTTACGTCGGATGCCCTTCCTGTCACAACCCTTTTAGCAAGGGACAGAAACACGCTGACGACTTTGCAGCTACTCTTTATGAAAGTCAGCAATGGTTCTTTTACATGCCTCTCACCATAGACAGTGAGAGACATGGCCCGCCTTTGATAACCCAGTTAGCCGCACTGGGGTGGACAGTGACAACCTTGTGGAGAGTGGGACTCGAACCCCCAACCTTTGGATCAGTAATCCAGCGCCCTATACCACTAGACCACCAATGCCCCAATTGAGGTAAGCGTGTGGTTTGTATTTATCGGGAGTAGGACTGAATTCAGGTAAGAACTGCATTCAGCCCAAGCAGCTTATTCACGCCCCTCAGCCGGAGCGGCAGAAAACAGAGTTTTAGAGTTAGAAAGTTAGAGAGTGTTACAGTACAAACAGGGACATGATGTGAGTTAATCCTCTGGCACAGAGTTGAGCATGCTTGTGTTTATTGAGAGTAGATGAGAAGAGTAAAATTCAGATGTGAGCCACGGAGCAACTCAGCCACGCCCCTCAGCCGGAGCGGACAGAGTTAAAGAACACAGCCATCAAAATCAAAGTCCCCCCAAAACACAGACCATAACAAAACGAACATGAAATGTAATAAATTGGACAAACAAAACAAAACGATAAACATGCTACACCACAGTACATACATAAAATCACACACACAAACATACTGAACATTAACTTAGGTACTGTACTGGAATAATGATTGAAAAAGACTTTAATACTAGAGTGCTTTCAGATGATTATCCCTCTTCAGGCACTTCAGAGGAGACTGTTGTTTCTTCAAGAGAAAGTCTTATTTCTTCAGAAGAGGCATCCAACGTCATTATCTTTTCTATCGCTTAGCCAGAGAAGACGTACAGCGTTTGAGTGGCATCATAGAGCTTAACTGGTAATTAAAGCACACTTTTAAAAAAAAAAGGCTCATTGACAACTTGTGCGTGAATGAGGAAAAAGGGGCGTTACATCATCTCAACCAATCAGCAGGACAGCAATTGGCTGAATTTGAATGAATGTGACAGTTGCTCTGCAGTCCGTTTGAACCGTGCTTGCAAAACCGCGAATAGTCAAGGGCCTACTGTACATTTAGTCTCTGTTCTAACAAACCAATACAAGAATACTGTATATTCACTGATAGACTTTAAATCATTTCTGTAAGTCGCTCTGGATAAGAGCATCTGCTAAATGCTGTAAATGTAATTTTAGAGCCTTGTGTGCATTACAGACAGCACGGTGGGGTAGTGGCTAGCATTTCCACCTCACAGCAAGAAGGTTCTGGATTGAAGTCCTGAACTCGGGTGTTTCTGTGTGAACTTTGTATGCTTTCCCTATGGTTGTATGAGCTTACTCCAGTTTCCCCCAACAATCTAAAGACATGCACATGTAAACAAGTTAACCGTTTCATATTACTCCTGAGTGTGGATGTTTGTGTTGATGTTGGTGGGCCGTTCAAAGTACTGTATACCCCGTTTTCTAGCTTGATAGATGAATGAGTGAGTGAGTATGTGAGAAGAGAACGGGAGAAAGAATAAATAAATATGAAAAATTATCTCTTCCACTTGTAAAATCAGTTCAAAACAATGACTGATATTTCACTGGTTGCCAGATTTAATGGGGATATACTGTACCCATTTTACAAAATTATTCTCTAGGCAATCCACCACAGAAGCTAACCCCAACAGGGACTGGAGAACGTGTATGATATCTTGGCAGTGGAAGTAAATGCACAGTAATTATGCTTTCCTCTTCTCTCTGGCATGCTTTACAATTTCCTGTTTAGAGAATTGCAGCCTCATTATCTTAATGAGATGAAACGTTTGCAATTGGGTGGAGTGTGTTACCATGTTATACCAGTTTGCAGTCACGTTTACCTTCTGGGTGCATTTGCATGCCCTTGAGATGTATGCTAGTGTGTAATGGAGGCCAATGTGCTTATTTAGGTTCAGGGCCCTGCCAGGAAAGTCTGGATCAACTGTTCTACTTCTCTATCATCTTCTCTGTCTATCAGGTTATTCAAAGCCTTCCAGACCTACTCAGTATCTTTCAGCTCTCGTTCATCAGCCAGTTTCGATATCACTGCAAATGACACACTGAAAATATGAGTATGTTTTAAACTTCACTTAAATAGAACCTAAAGTATATTTTGATAGTACGTACTTGCCACATTAAGTCTCTACAGAGCTCGGTTTATATGCAGAAAACATTTAATTCTAAAATAGTTCAAGTTCTGGATACCCAAACCACATTATAAACATATACACATTTTTCTTTATAATAGCGTACTGTAACTGTACATCATTTGGAATCACCAGAGACTCCGTTATTCAGCTCATTGTGGTCAAACTTGTGCTGTTATTCCACTGTAAGTTTCGCTGAATTCCTTATTTAGATGCGCTCGCACGGTATTTCGGGAACCAAGCTTCTCTGCCAGAATTTCCTACATTAGTTAAAAGTCCTCGCAGACCTCTGCTCTTCTGTATTGTTTTCTCTAGCACCAGACCTTCAGCTCATGCGCTGAACAAGGATGGGAAGATTGCTTTCTCACAGACTCGGCCCTTGGCACACTGAGATTGTGAGTACCTGTACCTCAACTTGGGCTCTTCATCCGAGTACATTGTGGACAAGGAACAAAACCGAGGAAATTCACTGATATTCAGGCTCATAGTTTTTCTTTTGATAAGTTTGCTTAGCCTTTTGATCATGTGATGAAAAGTGCGATTTTAAATATGTGAATACACACACAGGTCCTTGGAAGTATAGTAAGCTGTTCAGGGTGTACCCTGCCTTCACCCAGTGACAGCTGAGATGGGATGCAGACACCCTATGACCTTCGTAGGATTAAGCAGTTTAACAAATTTTAGCACGCCCACCTCCCAGCAAGAGGGTCCCTGGTTCAATTCCTGGGTTCGGGTATTTTGGTGTGAATTTTGCATGTTCTCTCCATGCTCGTGTGGGTTTCCTCTGGGGGACTCTGGTTTCCTCCCACAGTACAGGAACACATGCACAATAGTTTAATTGGCTGTTCCAGATCACCCATAAGAGTGAAAGGGTGAGTGGGAATGGTTGTGTTTGTTTGTGTTGGAACTGCGATGGTCTGGCGAGCTACCTTGGGTGTACCCCGCCTTTGCACAGAGTCAGCTGAGATTGGCACATGCCTCCTTGTGATTGTAATTAGGATTAAGTGGTTCAGAAAATTAATGAATGAATTCAAATATATTTAATCATTTATTTTCTGAACTCCTTAATCCTATGAGTGTTGGTTGAAAGCTGTAGCTCCACTGTCTATCACAGGGGCAATGCAGACAAGCATTTACACTCACACCTAGGGGCAATATGGAAAGGCCTAATAGGCATGTCTTTAGACTGTTGGAGACACTCCGAGTACCCAAAGAAAACCTATGCAAACACTGGGAGAACATGCAAACTCCACACAGACAACAGCTTCACCAAGCTCAGAACTCCAACCCGGAACCTTCTTGCTGTGAGGTGAACATGCCGAAACTACTACACATACTATATATATATATATATATATATGGCAGTGAAGGAGCCTCAGCAGGTGCGTGAGGTTGAGCGATATCGACTAAATATAATTGGACCCATCTCAAGAGGTGCTGGACCTTATTCCATTCTGGAGTTGCTCATGGGGAGAGGTGGTGAGCCGGTGTGGGCATCCTTGTTGCCCACACATTAGTTGTGTGGTTCTCCCCGGTTGATGAAAGGGTAGCTTCCCTCCGCCTTCGGGATGGAGGATGGGTCCTGACTGTTGTTTGTGCTTCTGCACCACATGTCAGTTCAGAGTCCTTCTTGGAGTCTTTAGGGTGTGTGTTGAAGAATGCTCCTGCTGGGGACTCTCTCGTTGTCCTGGGAGACTTCAACTCCCATGTGGGCAACAACAGTGTGACCTGGAAGGGTGTACAGTATTCAGTAGGTACACCCTCTCCAGTCTAAACCTGAATGGTGTTTTGTTGTTGTATTTCTGTGTTCATTGTGGCTTGTCCATCACGAACGCCATGTTCAAAAATAAGGGTGTCCATAAGTGCACTTGTGACCGGGACACCCTCAGTCGCACTTTGTTGTTGTCATGTCACCAGACTTGCAGCAGCATGTTCATGACACTGAGGTGAAGAGAGGAGCTGAGCTGTCAACCAGCCACCACCTGGTGGTGAGTTGGCTCCAATGGTAAGGGAGGCCACCCTCCAGACCTTCAAGCCACATTCTCAACGGATTGTCACTGCCCACCCCTGCAGCTAACTGAGTTATCAAAGACCAGCCAGATCTCTCACTGTCTGGTGTGAGGTTCGTGTAAAGAACCATTGCCGACTTTCAACGTGAGTAGGCTCCATAGCCGTCAGTGTGTTTCTGCCCTGCGATGGCCTGGCAAGCTGTCCAGGGTGTACTCTGCCCTCGCCCAGAGTCGGCTAAGATGGGTACCAGCCTCCCCGCGACCCTAATTGGGATTAAGCAGTTACAGAAAATGATGAACTGATCAATATCTCAAGTATATACTGCCATCTAGTGGAGCACACAAGTACTGCAATTGTATTCCTGACACGTGTTGAGCTATATGTATAAACACAGCTTAATTTACATTCACGGCATTTGGCAGACGACTTACATTACGTCATTCATGCAGTTGAGGATGGAAGGCCCTGTGAGGATTTTCACTTTCAACAATTGACAAACTTTATTAAAAATGTACTCTTTATTGTCAGAGCTGTGTTCAACTGAACTGTCAACACAAAAACAACTTCTCACACATTCTGCACATTTGCTGAACTGCTTAATCCTATTATTAGTGATGCAGGGAGGCTCAGTCAACACTGAGCGAAGGCGAGGTACACTCTGAACACCTGATCAGACTATCACAGAACCAACACACACACACACAAAGACATTCACATATGCATGCTACACTTTTCTGATTTTTATTTGCAAATTAATTTTTAAAACCATGTATCAATTCTCTTTCATTTCACAATAATGCCCCACTTTCTGTTGGTGTAAAATCCCAGTAGGCCCCACAGTGTTAGCTTGGTGGTACTGGAGCTTGAACCAATCACATTCTGCTCAGTAACCCTGAGTTTTTAACCACAAAGCACTACAGCAGTAACTCGTAGCTTTATGTATATTATTATTAAAATATTTATTATTCACATTTATAGGGCAGTGGTGGCCTAGTGGTATAAGGTGCTGGATCACAGATCCTAGGGTTGGGGGTTCGAGTCCCACTCTCCACAAGGATCCCACCCCCCAGTGCAGGTAACTGGGTGATCAAAGGCCGGTCATGTCTCTCACTGTCTATGATGAGAGGTCCATGTAAAAGAACAATTGCTGACTAGGCAATTATATTGTTGAGTAATTATTGCTGAGTAGGCTGTATAGCCATCAGCTTGTTTCTGTCCCTTGATAAAGGGCTGTGTTCGGAAGGGCATCCAACGTAAAAACCTATGCTGAGGCGACACCTGAAAAAGGGAAAAGAAGATTATTCACATTTATCTGCCCCTATGAAACCTGCTATATTCTTTTTACTTTTTCCAGGAATGACAAAAAACAGGATGAAAGTACAGTTAATGATCTGAGTGAGCTGTGTGTGTGTGTGTGTGTGTGTGTGTGTGTGTGTGTGTGTGAGAGAGAGCGAGTTTACCCCAAAACAAAGGAGCAACCAGCATTTGCAAGTATATGAACAGTTGAAAGCACATAAAGGGCTCATAGGATACAATTACTGTATTTTGTTTCAGAATAGGTGCAGGGGTGTCATCCCATATAGGCATATAGCTTTAATCTCAATATACATGTTTTTCTTTTTTGTATGTTTTGCAATATTTTTAGATGATTAGTATACTAATTTTAGTAGTTAAATTTAGAAATTAAGAATTTATTTGCTTTTCACTTTACTCTCTATACCTTTTCTGATGTCATCATCATTTTCTGGAACTGCTTAATCCTAATTAGGGTCGCAGGGAGGACGGTGCCCATCCCAGCCGACTCCAGGTGAAGGCAGAGCACACCCTGGACAGCTCACCAGGCCTTCGCAGGGCAGTAACACGCTGACGGCTTTGCAGCTACTCTTTACAAAAGTCAGCAATGGTTCTTTTACATGAACCTCTCACCATAGACAGTGAGAGACATGGCCGCCCTTTGATAACCCAGTTAGCTGCACTGGGGGTGGGGGGGGGGCAGTGACAACCCTGTAGAAAGTGGGACTCAAACCCCCAACCTTTAGATCAGCGATACAGCACCCTATACCACTAGGCCCCCACTGCCCCACCTTTCTGAGGTTTGTTTTGGTATGTGTATGTATACACACCAGCACTTCACAGACAGACTACGACAAACTGGGACTTTCTATACACTTTTCAATTCTTTAAAAACAGAAAACGTCCTCTGCACGACTTCATTAGCTTCTTACTTCTGATATTAATAGAATACCGTATCACAAGCTTGGCGAGTTGAGTCCCATATCTGTCCCAATGCTTATTTAATTTTTTATTAAAGACATGTTTATTGTGCTGATTACAATCCTGTCTGTTCCCATAGTTCATCATTCCTTTGACCAACTGCTTTGAGGCAGGATTACTAAAAAACATTTTTTAACACAGCAGAGCAACAGGAACTCTAAGAAAGAAAACAAGCTTGAAAGGCATAGAGAGTGTAAAGCGAGTAATTTTACTGTTAAATCGTTATAATAATCCCAAAAATATTACAACATGAAGAAAAACATTAAAAAAAAAAAGCCATGTGTCCATCTTGGATGAATATGTCTAGGATGAAACAGGAAACAGGCTGTTTCTAAGGAAACATTTTTTTTTCAGGTACAGGCAGTGGTGGCCTGGTGGTAAATGGCGCTGGATCACTGATCCTAAGGTTGGCAGTTCGAGTCCCACTCGCCACAAGGTTGTCACCCCCCCTCAGTGCAGCTAACTGGTTTATCAAACACCGGCCATGTCTCTCATTGTCTATGGTGAGAGGTTCATGTAAAAGAACCATTGCTGACTTTCGTAAAGAATAGCTGCATTGCCGTCAGCGTGTTTCTGTCCCTTGCTGAAGGGTTGTGTAAGGAAGGGCATCCGACATAAAAACCTATGTCGAATCAGATGATACGCTGTGGCGACCCTTGAGAAAAAAGGGCAAAGCCAAAATGAGAAGAAGACAGCAAACAGGTGTGGTCATACAAGGATGGATTTCACATTGTTCCAACAAGAGGATCTATCCTCAGGGAAACACCTCGATCAGGGGTGTCAAACTCAAGCCACAAAGGGCCATGTGACTGCAGGTTTTTATTTGAAGCAAGCAGCAGCACACCTGACTTTCCTCATTGAAACAAACAGTTTGAGTCATCAGGCAGCTGATTGGTCAATCTGTGTGCTCGGTACAGAGACTGACCAATCAACTGCCCGACAAATCAGATCAGTTGTTTAAATGAGCAAAGTCAGGTGTGCTGCTGCTTGGTTGAAATAAAGCCTTGCAGCCACATGGCCTTTTTGGATTGAATTTGACACACCTGACCTGGATAGTTACTAGTCATTGATAAGACTGCAGTTGTGCACATTAGCTATCTTTATCCCTCCCTTTCTCAGGTTTAAGGTTAAAAATGCATTCTGTTCTTTTCTAATGACCAAAGTGTTTGTGTGGTGGCGATGGTGGTAGTAGAGGTCAAAGGTGGCTTGGTGATGGTGGTAGAGTCTGGCTGTGTAATCAGATGATTGGAGGGTTCAACTCTACTGAGCCTTCACTGTGACCCCCTTGAGCAGTTCCCTTAACCCTCAAGTCCTCAGTTTTGTAACAATGGCAAATGTAAAAGTGTCAGCCAAATACCACGAATGTTGATGGTCTGTGTTGGATTCTATTTGGATTGTCTGGGTGGTTAATTACTCCTGTAGACTTTCCAGTGTATTTTGCACAGAAATGAGCTATTTTATTTCCAAATAAGAGGATGAAAGGACTTCTGACTGTTGATTCGTTATTTATCTATTGGGATAACGGATACACATTTCTGTGACGTCATGAGAACTACTTTTTGACTGCCAGACGGTTCAAAACTTCGTTTTCTCCCCAAAGCGGAACGAAAGTTTTCCTTTCCGCTGTTTCCCGTCGAACATTCGGACCGAGCTACTGGTTTCACGCAACAAAATGGCGTCTCGGGATGAATCGGTGAGGGAGTTTATTGCGGTTACCGGTGTTGAAGAGGAAAGAGCTCGATTTTTCCTTGAATCTGCTGGCTGGGATTTGCAGGTGAAGCAGGTTTAAACTATCGTTTTGTGGCGTTTAGCTTGCTGTAATTTAAGCTACTATCACTTTAAACTGGTGCGCTCTGTGAGCAGCTAATTATCTAGCGTAAGCTAACTAACCGGCTAGTGAATTGTGCAAGTCATTGTTGATGGGAAACACCCCGAATCTGAGCATTTCGGACATAAACATGATAAATTACATTATTTAGTCAACTACTCAACAGGTAGTAGATTACTATATACATATTCTTTTAATTCATAGAAGTGTCTGGCAGACGAATCATTAAATGAAAACGGGTAGTTTATGCTCATGATTTCCACCGAATGTTCAAACTGTTTGATTTTTTTTTTTCATTAGCTGTAGTGTTAGTGAAGTGTGGTGACTTGAGATTGGGTTGTCAACGTCACATTGCGTCACGTTGTCTTAAGCCCCTGTGGTTCTGATGTTCATGTGTCTCAGCTCGCCCTTGGTAGTTTCTTTGAGGATGGAGGAGATGATGATATTATCAACCTTCCTCAGCCAGAAAGCGGCCTGGGCCCTCGATCGACAGGATCAAGGTAAAACTGTGGAATAATCCTGTTAAAAGATCCCCTGTATTGTAAATGTGCTTTATCTGTAATGTATTTCCTTCCTTCTAAAGTAAAAGGTAGGTAAAGCCTCATGAGCGCTGGAGCTTATCCCCAGTTTGTGTAGTGAAGAGCTCAACTCCTCCTGGATATTATTCGACAGCAGGCGCCCTCCTTAGTATTTTTTAATGTTACCTGATTATTTGCTGGGTGGACAGAGGCACACATGTGGTCAAGACCCTGCCTAAGGGTAGGGATCTCTTGGGGATTTGAACCCATAACCTTCAGATCATAAGCCCAGCACCCTGATCAACCCCCCCCCCCCCCCCAAAAAAAAAAAAAAATAATGCAATGGTTCCAGCCAGTAATTAATCATTTTGCTGTTCTACGTGTAATCAAAATACCTTCCAATTGTGGACATGGTTTGTGTTCAGCCTCTCACATAATGAAGTTCCGACTTTATTTATTTATTTATTTTTTTGCTACTACAACCAGAATCAGTAGCCTCATGGTTAGAGAAACGGCTTTGGGACTGAAAGGTCACTGATTCAATGTTCGAACCAGCAGAAAAATGTGTGGTGGTCGAGGTGTGAGCTCCACCTTTATGACTGAAGTGTCCTTGAGCAATGTGCCGAAACTCCAGCTGCTCTCCAGGTGCCACCGATATGCAACAGCCCACCACTCCGACTGTGTGTGAGTGAATGCTAACTTTGAATGCATTAAATGCAGATGCAGTCATTTCCCTTGCAGGATTAATACATTGTACAGTAAAACCTCCGCTGACAAACGCTTAAGCTCACGAACTTTTCGCCTCAAGAACATTAAATTTGCGAGCATATAGTCTCTGCTGACGAACTAGTTTTCGGCGGACGAACCAAACCACGCGGTCGAACAGCGCCACGGTGGCGGCCACGAGAAGTTGACGCACGCTCACGGCGTCACAGTTCGTCACCCCCTTTCTTTGAGTGCGGAAGTGGTTTGTGTTTGCTAGACATTTTGGACCATATTGAGTGTACTTTTGCTATTATGGGACCGAAAAAGACCCCACCACAGGTGGATATCGTTGAAAAACAGGAACGAGGTGTGCGTTTGTGTGACTTGGCGTCCCAGTACCAGTACGCTAAGTCTACCATTGCTCCCATCCTTAAGAACAAGGAAGCTATTAAGGGTGCGTGTGTGGCTAAGGGTGTTTCCAAACAGTAGGCGTTTCCAAACTCTCCTTCCAAACAGTAAGTCCCTCCCTCCCTCCTCCTCCCACTCCATTCCATCAAGCCATCAACTACCATCACAAAGGTAAATAAAACGACTTTATTATACAGTACAGTTTATTTCTTTAATTACAATACAATAGCACATTTATTATACATAAAATAAGGTATATTTTTCTGTAGTTTTAAGGCTTATTTAGTAGAAAATTATGTTTTATGGGGACCTGGGAACGGATTATTCTCATTTTAATGGTTTCTTATGGGAAATAAATGTTCGGAAGACGAACTTTTCGCATTACACACACTTTCTGGGAACCAATTATGTTCGTGAGCTGAGGTATCACTGTATATTATATAAGCAGGGTTTATTCCTCGGCTGGACTGGGAACGCCTTGGTGTCCCCCGGAAGAGCTAGAGGAAGTGGCTGGGGAAAGGGATATCTGGACCTCATTGCTTAGGCTCCTGTCCTCGTGACCCGACCCCGGATTAAGCAGAGAAAGATGAAGATTAAAATAAAAAAGACGATCCAGCCGTTTTAAACAGTGATGGAGTTTATTTCTGGAATTTGAAAAATTTAAATTTGTGTGAAGCCATGGATTGTCATGTGCTATTGGATGGGCACACAGACACTGACGCTCTCTGATACCAATTCTGCATTTTTTGCGGTTATCAGTGGCATTTCTGATACTGGTATTCGTATCAGCACTACTGTAAAGTTGCATGGAACTTGGCTTTCTACAGCAATTCAATATGTGCAACTTCTGGAGTATGGAAGCCTTACAGCATACTGTATGTGTCTGCTGAGAATTGAAGCAGTTCCAGTGGGGGTGTTTGTGCGAAGAACTACATCCATCTTAAAGGGTACCTTTGTTGAATTAGTGTTATGTTTTAAACAATCATGTATAACAAGTGGGTCCTTGCCCCTTCAACGTCAAAGTGTGCGAGTATTATGACTCCAGGAACGCGAGACATGTCGCCTTCCTCATTGGCTGTTCCAGTCTGGTGTTGATGCAAACTCTTCGGACTGGCTGAGCTACCTCACTGACCCTTGTAGAATAACACATTAACAACCAGTGCTGGGTTCAAACAACAAGCACGAAATCACTGAAAACTAGAGATAAGATACAGCTTTATTAATCTCACAATGGAGAAATGGAGAGCTGGGTATTGCCTAGATTCTAGTATTGCGATTTCTAGCATGCATTGCAATTTGTATTCTGATATATTGCAAGAAGAATTCTAAATTAAAAGTGAACCTGTTCTTGATGGTATTTTATTTAAAAAAAGAAAAATCAACAGCATTTACAAAATGTTGTTTTTAGTCATTAAAATAAAAATCCTAAGCATCAGAAAAAATCTACTCATGAAAATTTAATATTTTTGGCACAAACATAAAAACTGAAATCGAACTGCATATTGAGCATATGACACATGAGAATAGTGTAAGTGCATCGAGTGCTTTTATTCGCATATTGCGAAGCCTCAATCATTGATGCATGCATATTAAAATTTTAAGGCGGAGAAACATCCACTCCTGCGCAGAACTGTATCATGCACGACTAGACCATCAGACCTGTGGTCCTATGAGCAGTAGATCGATCTACTTGTATATAACAATATTAACATTACATGCTGCATGTATAACACTTACAGTGACACTGACAGCTCAGGAAAGTCCGTGAAACTTTAGAACTTTACAATATTAACATGCAATATCGTTTATCACAAATCACATTAATATGATCATCATGCTGGAGAGAAGTGGAATGTAATTTATCAGAATCTGGGACTGGTTTGGAGCATGTTGAGGCTGAGTTTGCAAGTTGTGTGACGTCTTTTATTTATTTTTTTTTCTCTCCCAGAGTCAACGGAGGTATTATTGCTGCGTTTATAGCAAAAAAAAACCCCCCCAAAAAACGTGCATGGTTCATGTGCCTTGTTGGAGATAAGGTTTATGGGACCGCTTCCCTCTTTTGCTCATTTTAAAGTACAGTCGGCCCCCTACTTACGAAATTAATCCATTCCAGCGCCTTTTTCATAACGCGGAGGTTTCATAAGTAGAGGCACGTTTTACATGTAAAACGCCTGATTCGTTCCAAGGCTCCCAAGACTACAGTACCCCGTAAACCCTTAAAAAAATGATAAAAGTAGACCAATTTTGTATGAAATGTGTTAAAAATAAAAAATTGTTTATTAAGCCATTTTAACATTTATTAATTAAACCATTTATTAAACATTTTTTTTATTAATACACATACACGCGCACACACCACTGTCTGTGTCTCTCTTTCACACACACAATACAGTACACATTAAATGTGTATTGTGGTGCGCTCTGCTGAATGCGGGCTCTGCCCACGCGCAGGATGCCGGAGGATTTTAAGACAGGGAATTCAAAGCATATTCCTTGCTTGACAGATCGGAGGTCCAAACTCAACTTGAACTTGATTCCTTGAGGGATCGGAGGTCCAGATGAGCCGCGTTTTGCTCACATTCGGTGGAGCACGCCACATTTATTACACATTTTCCGAATTAAACAATTGCAATGTGCTCTCTCTCTCACACACACACACACACACACACACACACAAAACTGTCTCTATGGTATGTTTTGCCAAATGCGGGCTCCGCCCACACACAGCTGACAGAACAATTGTGTTTAAATGGGTGGGATGTTTCATTTAAAGTGGAATTGCAGTATCTGTTTGAAAGATCAGAGATCCTGATTCAATATTAACTTGCTTCCTTGCGAGATCGGAGGTCTTGTTCCACGGAGCACTCTGCTCATGCTCCTTCTGCTTCAATATCGTGCCGAAATAAGTGCCTCTGTCACTGTATTTCCGCTTTAAGGTCTCCTTCTGCTTCAATACCATCCCGATTGTAGAGGGGTTTTGGTGATAACGAAATATAACGCAATGATCTCAAAACAAGCCAACAGTCCTCTTCAACTCTCCTCACGCGTATGGCGGACAAAAGGTATGTACAGGTCCTTCTCAAAAAATTAGCATATTGTGATAGTTAATTATTTTCTGTAATGTACTGATAAAAATTAAACTTTCATATATTTTAGATTCATTTCAGACCAACTGAAATATTTCAGGTTTTTTTATTGTTTTAATACTGATGTTAGCATACAGCTCATGAAAACCCAAAATTCCTATCTCAAAAAATTAGCATATCATGTTCAGGTAGTCTAAACGAGCTATTAACCTAATCATCTGAATCAACCAATTAACTCTAAACACCTGCAAAAGATTCCTGAGGCTTTTAAAAACTCCCAGCCTGGTTCATTCCTCAAAACCGCAATCATGGGTACGACTGCCGACCTGACTGCTGTCCAGAAGGCCATCATTGACACCCTCAAGCAAGAGGGTAAGACACAGAAAGAAATCCCTGAGTGAATAGGCTGTTCCCAGAGTGCTGTATCAAGGCACCTCAGTGGGACGTCTGTGGGAAGGAAAAAGTGTGGCAGAAAACGCTGCGCAACCAGAAGAGGTGACCAGACCCTGAGGAAGATTGTGGAGAAGGGCCGACTCCAGACCTTGGGGGACCTGTGGAAGCAGTGGACTGGGCTACAGGTGCCGCATTCCCCAGATCAAGCCACTTTTGAAGCAGAGACAGCGGCAGAAGCGCCTGACCTGGGCTACAGAGAAGCAGCACTGGACTGTTGCTCAGTGGTCCAAAATACTTTTTTCGGATGAAAGCAAATTTTGCATGTCATTCGGAAATCAAGGTGCCAGAGTCTGGAGGAAGACTGGGGAGAAGGAAATGCCAAAATGCCTGAAGTCCAGTGTCAAGTACCCACAGTCAGTGATGATCTGGGGTGCCATGTCAGCTGCTGGTGTTGGTCCACTGTGCTTTATCAAGGGCAGGGTCAATGCAGATAGCCATCAGGAGATTTTGGAGCACTTCATGCTTCCATCTGCTGAAATGCTTTATGGAAATGAAGATTTCATTTTTCAGCACGACCTGGCACCTGCTCACAGTGCCAAAACCACTGCTAAATGGTTTACTGACCATGGTATTACTGTGCTCAATTGGCCTGCCAACTGTCCTGACCTGAAGCCCATAGAGAATCTGTGGGATATTGTGAAGAGAAAGTTGAGAGACACCAGACCCAACACTGTGGATGAGCTTAAGGCCGCTATCGAAGCATCCGGGGCCTCCATAACACCTCAGCAGTGCCACAGGCTGATTGCCTCCATGCCGCGCCGCATTGAAGCAGTCATTTCTGCAAAAGGATTCCCGAACAAGTATTGAGTGCATCACTGAATGTAATTATTTGAAGGTTGACTTTTTTGTATTAAAAACATTTTTTTATATATATATATAAATTGGTCGGATGAAATATGCTAATTTTTTAAGATAGGGATTTTTTATATATTTTTTTTTTTTGCCAAAATTATCGATATTGAAACAATAAAAGGCTTGAACTACTTCAGTTGTGTGTAATGAATCTAAAATATATGAAAGTCTCCTGTTTGTCAGTACATTACAGAAAATAATGAATTTTAATCACAATATGCTAATTTTTTTTAGAAAGATCTGTATGTGAAAGTAATGGGTACAGGTCAGCTCCCTCCTGGCCAATGGGAGGCCAGCGAGCGGAATGTTGGGAGACAGCCAATAAGAGAACAACTTGTGCATCATGTGAAATTCTGATTGGCACGTTTGAATGGCGCGTTTGGCACTTTTCGTAAGAGGGGGCTGTTTTCGTATACAGAGGACGAAAACTTAGGAAAATGGTTTTCATAACCCGGAGTTTTCGTACCAGGGGGTTTCGTAAGTAGGGGGCTGGCTGTAAACCAGGGGTGTCACTCGTGCCACAAAGGGCCATGTGGCTGCAGGTTTTTGTTTCAACCAAGCAGCAGCACACCTGACTTGGCTCATTTCATCAATTGAGCGGAGTGTTCAGCCAGTTGAGTGGTCAGTCTCTGTACAGAGCACACAGATTGACCAATCGGTTGCCTGAAGACCTATATCAGTTGATTAAATGAGTCAAGTCCGGTGTGCTGCAGTTTGGTTGAAACAAAAACCTGCAGCCACATGGCCCTTTGTGGCACGAGTTTGACACCCCTGCTGTAAATGTTTAAGTGAAAATCTAAATGCAGTAGGTCAGAAAATTTCTGAGCAATTAGCAACATGGACCGTGGTTTTATTTTTACTGGGAATTTCCGTATCCTGTATAAAAACACATTCTATTAGCTGAAGGCCTTTGTGACATCCACACTGCCCAATCACGGCATGGCACAAAAGCCTTCAGCCAATAGAATTTGAATACCTCTGCGGCCCCCCCCTCATTTTTCCTTTTCTCAACAACAGCATTACTTCCGGTTCTATTAGCGGGAATAGCCGAAGGTGGGGTTTTTTTGTTTTTTTGTTTTTGTTTTTTAAACTCTTCTGAAGTTTTCCGAATGCATGTGAAAAAAACAGTTTTGTTTCAGAGTATTGCGATATGCATTGTTTGCATGTAAGAACCGATTTTATTGCGCAGCTCTACTGAAAACTTTACTTTTTTTAAAAATTATTATTCCTGAACCAACTGATGACAGGAAAGCCGGGTTGGGAAAATATTGACTGTACAAGACATTTTGGATTTACCGTCTCACTCTTGACTGGCAGCATTCACATCATTGGCGTTGCTAGAATGTGATGTCGCGCTGCTTCCACAAGACACTCCTCCCTCTCTGGTTCAAATAGGTCACTTTACACTCGTTTTCTGGAAATCGCTAGCCAACATGTTCATGTCACTTCTGGGGGGCAAAAAAAAAAAGATTGGTTTGACCTCCACTTGTAATCCATCAGATAAAATTACCAGTGTTGTGCTGGGTTTTTTTGGGGGGGGGTCATTTTATTTTAAAATTAATTTAAAATAACTGCCACTTAAACAAATTATTTTGTGAGGATGACAAACTGGCATTAGATAAACCGCTATAAAGTTTTCTTTGGATAGGATGGATTCGATTGTATGTCCTAAAGATGAACAATAACTAGACTTGCCTTCATGAAAAAGATTTTGACTTCCAATATATTAGGTGAACAGTGTTCTCTTGGCACAAAAATAAAGGTGTATGTGTGTGTGAGATTTTAGTTTTTCTCTGAACTCTTCCAGACCTGCCAGCTTTACATGGTTTGTAGAGGGATCTGCATTTTAATATTTGACTATATTGATTATCGCCCCCCCACCCAAAAAAAAATATAAAAAAACACCAGAATCAACGCACAGGTCTGGACTGACTGGCAGTTTCATAGTTTCTAATTTTGATTTTAAGTCTAGTTCAGCTCAGCCACCTTCTCATGTAATATGTTGACGAGTTGGCTGTGTTCAGTTCTTCCATTTGAAGCATGTGACACCAGTGTGGTTTGTCAAGGTGAATAAAGGCACATTTTTAAATTTGTTAGACTGAATTTAATTGCATACGTATATGCTTGACTTTTCAAACACAACACAAGTGGCCAACAGCTAAGTTTTTAAAAATAAAATAAAGATGATTTTAGAAAATGGTTACAAGCACACCCATGCTTAATATTTTGCATGGGGAGGGTTTGCAGTTATGGTAACGTTGAATCTGTCCTCTTGCTATCTGACCTAATGATGTCACTCATTTTGAAACCCTGTGTAAGCCTTAATTATGATGTTCTCTTTTAGTGAGCACCGAGTAACGTCCTTGAGAGACTTGATGCCTGAAGATGTAGATGAGAGTGATGAAGAGGGTCAGAGGTCAGTACAGTACCTGTACCCTTTTCATGTGTGAATTTTTAACCACTGGTCTGTAGGTGGCAGGTTTTTTTTTTTTTTAAATTGACTTACTTTGTGCTGTCAGTGTGTTCACACCTAATGACTGGGCGATTTGGCCACAGGTTCTTTGCTGGTGGTTCAGAACGCAGCGGTCAGCAGATTGTTGGTCCACCCAAGAAGAAAAGCACAAATGAAGTGGTTGAAGACTTGTTCAAGGGGGCGAAGGAGCACGGAGCTGTGCCGGTTGACAAAGCAGGCAAAAGCCTCGGAGAGTCCAGCAAGCCTTCGGTTTGTATACGCCTGTGTATTGTACATGCAGTGTCCGGTTTAGGCAAGTAAACACAACCAACAATATACTTATCACACAGTATTATCATTGACACTGAAACAACACGTTGTATAATTTAACGCGCAGCTTTCATACAAAGGCAAGATAGACAAACACTGCTGATTTTTGTTTAAAAAGAGAAGAGTACGCACAGGACAAATGTCAGTGCTTCCGTGGGAGTTTACCTGGTCAAGGATCTGCTACTCATCAGAATATTTGAAAACAAGGGTTCGAGGTGACTTCTGAAAAACAATCTGTCAAAAATGGATTCTAACAGTTTATCAAAATGCAAATATATTTTTACTCTGCATTCCTGAGCTGCACACAAAACACCGAACGTGGGATGAAACCAATTTTTACCAACTTTCTATTAATTGCAATTAATTGAGGTTATTTGGTGGAATGAACTGGTACATGATCCCTACTTCATTTTGCTGATTATCTTTTTCCAGTGGTTGTTTCTGTGTGGATTTGTTTGTTTAATACCTCCACTGAGTAGAATGTTTTGTTTTTGTCTCTGTCCGACTCTTAGGAACTTTCTGTCTACGGTTTTTGACGGCACCTTTCGATATTCCCATTTAATTGTGGGAGAAATCCATGAACTAATAACATCACAAATTATTAAAATGTCCAAGAAATAATTGTTCGATAATGTCTCTGAAAATATCAGACTTAAATGAAATCTGCAATGTATATTCAGAACCATAATCTTTTAATTGCAGGGTTTTATCTGGGCCCGATTCAGTCTGGTTTTATTTGGTCGCAGTTAAGTTTAACATGAGAAATCCTATTTAACAAGTTCTGAAGTTTTATATCCTTGCAAAAATGTTCAGTTTAGGACAAAACTTGTACTTGTGTAAGATCGCTTCAGCTATGAGGAACTGTAGTTTCATCCAGATCTGGAAATTCTCTCAAACCTTTATAATTTTCAGTTGCTTGGACAGCATGTAAGAAGGTGTATTTAATAGTTAGAAACTTTTTAACCACCAGAAAATGTCGCGAACAGCCTGATAATGTGTTCTTACGGCTGAGCAATGAGAGGAAGAGTTTTTACATTTTTGTTTCGCATGTGTCATTGCAGGACTTGGTGGAGGTTTGCGCTCTCTGTGTGCTCTTATGTCTGTCTGTTAATAACTTTCTGAAACTGGTTATGAAAGTATTTTTAATAAATGTTTTTAGAAGGCTATACAGACGCTCCCCGACTTGATCCGTTTTACTTTTTTTCGATTCAACTTTTTTTTTTTTTTTTTTAAGTCAAATTTTGAGTTTAGACGTCCCTATGTACTATGCTGGCATAATGACGCTGCGTCCATTGTTTACAAACAATCGACTGAACATGCCCCTCCTTCTTCCCAGTTCAGTTTTATATGGATATATAGATATACAGCAGGCCCTCGACATTCACAGGGGTTCAGTTCCGAGCCCTCCCGCGAATCGAGATAATCCGCGAGTTCTGTACTTGGAAGTAAAACCCCATGCATCACGTCACATGCGCAAATGAGCAGCCGGAAATAAAATACTATGTATCTATTACATGCGTTAAAATATGCTTCTTAAACATATTTTATAGACAGTCTTACTCATTAATTCAGTATCAATGTAGTAAAATATAGTAATGATTAAGAAAAACTTTTCAATTTTTACTCTTATTTTTATTGATTATGATAAAATAAATATTATATAGCATATACTGTTGTAAAGCACTTGTTTTAAAGTCTTTTTCAATTATTATTCCATTACAGTACAGTACTATTATTATTATTCCATTACAGTACCCTAAGGGGCAGTGGTGGTCTAGTGGTATAGGGCGCTGGATCGCTGATCCAAAGGTTGGGGGTTTGAGTCCCACTCTCCACAGGGTTGTCACTGGCCCCCAGTGCAGCTAACTGGGTTATCAAAGGCGGGCCATGTCTCTCACTGTCTATGGTGAGAGGCATGTAAAAGAACCATTGCTGACTTTCGTAAAGAGTAGGCTGCAAAGTCGTCAGCGTGTTTCTGTCCCTTGCTAAAAAGGGTTGTGACAGGAAGGGCATCCGACGTAAAAACCTCTGTGAAATCAAACGTGCGAATCAGATGATTCGCTGTGGCGACTCCCGAGTAAAAGGGAAAAAGCCGAAAGGAAGACAGACAGACATTCCATTACAGTACCTAAGTTAATTCTGAGAATGTTTGTGCGTGAGCTTTTGTTCTGTAGCATGTTTCAGAAATGATACCAAAAGGATAAACTTTATTACGCTTCATGTCCTTTTACATTGACCTTGGAGTGACTTCTCCAAGATGGCGCTGCCTAGAGAGCAACGTCGCGGAGTTCTCGGAGTCAAATTGTTTCTTTGTTCGTTTTAATTTTTCTTCATGTTTTGCACTATGCTCATCTGTGATCGGTCGACGCTACTACAGCTATGATCCGCTTCGGGCAACTAAGCACGCAACAACTTCTGTCTTGAGCTAATATGCTATGGGAGCTCAATGCTAACCGCACCCCAGCTAACAATAAGCCCAGGCGGAGTTCTCAGAGGCTTGGTTAGCACTTCCGGTCATACTACTTGAAAATGTTCAGTCCCTGCGAAACAAGGACGAGCTTCATGCTCAGATTGCAGCGCAGAGGGATCTACAGGACCGTGTTTCTGTGAAACATGGCTCGAGGAGAGTACACCCAATGAGGTGATGGCACCAGCTGGCTACACGGCCTTCATCCCCTGCAATCCTAAGCGCTGGAGTCGTCGTGCGGTCCCTTCGCGCCTGGGCTTTTTGTTAGCTGGGGTGCGGCTTGCATTGAGCTGCCTATCATAGAATATTAGCTCTGCTAGCCGCATCCCGGCTAACAACAAGCCCAGTTGAGCGTGCTTAGTTATACATGCCCGAAGATGCTCTGATCTTATAGCTGTAGTAGAGTTGACCGGTCATGGACGAGCATAGTGCAAAACATGAACAAACAAAAGTAAAAGGACATGAAGAGTATTGTAATAAAGTTTATCCTTTTGGTATCGTTTGTTAAACATGCTACAGAACATAAAATCTCATGCATAAACATGAAATTAGGAACTGTACTGGAATAATAATTGAAAAAGATTTTAATACATCAATTCAGAGAAAACTGTCGTCTCTCATGAGAAAGTCTTATTTCTTCAGAAGAGACATCCAGCGTTTTCTGTTGCTTAGCCAGAGAAGACGCACAGCGTTTGAGTGGTGAGCGTTGAGCTTAACTGGTAATTAAAACACACACAAAAAAGAGGCTCATTGACAACTTGTGTGTGAATGAGGGGAAAAGGGGCTGGGCATCAGCTCAACCAATCCGGAGAAAGGAGGACAGCTATTGGCTGAATTTGAATCACGTGCCGGTTGCTCGGCAGTCGGCGAATACTCAAACTGTGGGTGCAAAACAGTGAATAGTCAAGGGCATACTGTATCTATTATATAGCGTGTGTTAAGACGTCGTCTCTGTGATCTTTGTTTACACCGTTTTGCGGACTTTTGTAACCCTAAGCAAATATGGTTGGTCAGAAGCGTAGGCCTACTAGCATGGGTGCAAGTCTCATATACAAAGTATGATACACAAATTAACTATCTGCTCGGATCAGCACAATCTACCATGCATACTCGGTTAAGCACAGAAAGTTGTAAAATGAAGGAGAACTCTCTGCTGTGCTGGTGATTCACATCAGTGCAGGTTGAGTACTTAAACGAGTTCAACGGACCCTTGCTCACGTGAAAGACCAGAAGTCCGTATAACCCGCCTTCAAGCACAGCAAGTGCACTACTTTCGGTATCGCGCGCCTCACATATTGTAAGTGTAGATTGGCTGTTTTAAGCTTCATGTAAAGTGATCATCCGTCAGCCATCGGAACCATTTACAAGCAGAAAGATCGCATCATAGAGAATGTTACAGGTTATATTTGATACTGTATTTGATGAGTAAATTTGATTAAATTTATCAATTTTAAATTATTTTACTTGAATTTAATTTATTTGAAATTAATGTTGATGTTTGATATACGTATTTGATATTTTACAATATTGTTAATTGATTTAGCGGTGTTTTTGAGATATGGTAATGGTATTTATGGATGTATAGTACCGTATGAGCGTCATGTCACTGTAACAACTTGCGTTCGGCCATCCAGAACCAATTAAAAACCGAAGTCAGGGAGCGTCTGTAGTGTTTCCCAACATATACTCTATTAGATTTTGGTGGAGATGCTAATCACTATCCAGATCTGGGAACTTTTTGGAGAGAGGAAGAAAAAAAAAAAAACCTTTTTTTTTTTTTTTTTTTTTTTTAAATACACTATTGCTGGATATGACAATTTTAACAACTTTGCATTCAACTCCATAAGCAAAGACTACAATGCTTTGCAAAAATTTACAAAAACAGGATCTATCGCAAACCAGAGTTTGGTCAGGATCCAAGTAGAATTCTGGATGTGGTGAACCGAAATGTTGAAATCTTAGTTGTCGTGTGGTTGCAAATGAAAGGACTCTGTGTTCTAGTATTATCATGGGAATGCTGGACTTGGGTATCACAGCACACTAGAAATGATGACATCAGAACTGCAACCAACATCATACAACTGCTGATGTTATCACTGTATCTGCTTCTAATGAATTTCAACTACAGACTGGTTCCAATTAGCTGGCACATTCGGGGTGAAGCAGGTGCTGAAAAATCAATTTTTCCGATGCATCAGGACCTTCCCACGAATACATGTACACCATTTCTTTCTTTTTTTTTTTTTACTCTAGATTTAATTTACAATATTACTGTACTTACCAAAAATAGCAGAAGACTAAAGTACCCCCCCAAAGACTATGCTAGCTGTCCCTATTCTCACGAATGCCATGCCCAGCCTAAAAATTACGCAGCCACCCAGTAGAAAAATAACTTCCTTGATTCTGAGGTCGTTACAGAACTTGTCTGCCTTCTCCATAATCAAAGGTCCGCTAACAGACTTCCCTTTGGCACGCCAGCTTACCAAATGTACAAAGCCTTATCTAACTCCAAACTTTGCCCCTTTCATGTCCTCTTTAGGTGGTGTTGCTTTGTTTTTAGATGGCTGCCGCTAGAGCGCAACCGTCGGTCATACAAATGTAAACAAATTTCAGTCTTGTTTTGTTTCGGCTGGCTGCCACTGGAGCACAAACGCACACTTTTTCTGGACAAAATGTGCCATTATACAAAGAAGGGTCCTTATTGCTTAAAAAAATGAGGTCTGCTGATGTAGCAGATGCCAGATAATTGGAACCAGCCTGTAGTTGGGTTTTGTATTACTTGTTTCATCACACAATGTTTGTCTTTGGTAAATAAGAAATCTACAATTAAAATAAGAAGGAAAAGCAGCTACTTTGGTGGAGATTTGTGTTCCCAGAGTGCTTTTAGTATTTTTTGTTTCATTTCTAATGTTTTGTGTGGGTTTATATTCATTTTAATCAATATTGAAATATCTGATCATAAACTGTCTGCTTTCACAGGTTCGTTAATTTAAATGGCTTCACCAATACAGCGCGGCACTGCATGTTAACTTTTTAAGAAGTTTTAAAGTGAGAAATTCTATAATTTATCAGTCTTTTTATTTTAACTTTTTATTCTTATCCATACTTAATTTTCACCCAAGGTGAGGTAGATATCGCTGGATCGTTCTCGAGACAGAACGGCAGGGCTGAAGAGTCTCAAGATTGAGATCGCATTGCAAACCCCAAACAAACTGTAGGAGTAGTGCTCCTGTTCATCTATACAGCATAAACTGGTCATTTATGAATTGGTAGTGGGGGCTGAACTGCGGAGCTCATTTTTCCTTATGAGGAGACATTGAGACGTTACATTCTCGTGACTGAGGATGAGAATGCTGCCAGAGATGTGTGTGACCAGTAAATCCAAAATGGCCTGTGCAGATTGTTTTGCCAACTCCGCTTTCCTGTCGTCAGTTGCTTTAGCAACACAAAAACCCCTTTTTTCCGTAATTTCTGCACCTCAGCATTGGCCTCTGTGTTCAGTCTGACAAGTTCATGTAGCTACCAGGTTGGAACAGCCAATCAGAAAGGCAATTTGTTTTTGGGTAAGCCCAGTGTCATAACACTCGTATGCACTTTGAAAGCAGGCATTGCCTGATGTTGCTGGAAGAAACTGCTGATGCCGCTGATTCATGATCGTTTTAAATAGTATTAACTAGTAACACTAATTCACACGTACCCTTTAATACCGTGGTATCCAACCCGGTTCCTGGAGATGTACCTTCATGTAGGATTTTACCTCAAACCAAAATCTAACATCTTTAATCTGTTCAAAAATGTCAGGGTATTCGGATGTACACGATTAAGGTTGGAGGTAAAACCCCTAGGAAGGTAGCACCAAGGTTGGCGACCACTGTTTAATATAGGAGCGTAATTAATGTCTCGCAACCTTCATACACCCAAATGTAAATCTAATTAAATGATTGTCTTAATTGATTACAGTAATGCCACTGCCACGTTAAGCTTTCAAATTGAGCTTTAACTGTATTACGTTGGCCATGAGGGATTTTATACGGAGAAGTGATGTTCAATTTGCTGGTAGCATAGTGTAAATACAGCTGCACACCTTTTTTCTTTGTTTCTGTTTAAAAGACAGTCATACAGTGCACCATTGCTTGCTTCAGAGAGGCTCCGAGATAATGGAGTTTATTCCCAAATTTGTTGTTTTATTGTAGATTTCTATTGAATGTTGATGCAGTGCCAGTCAAAAGTCTGAACACTCTTTTTAATTGAAAACTGAATGGATGGGTGTGTCCAGACTTTTAACGAGCACTGTACCGTGTCATTTAGTTTCTTCTTCACTGTTTCTGGGCTCTGCTTGACAATCTCTTGTTAATTTGGTGCCTCCCATGTAGGCATTTGTAGGTGGTGGTTATCGTCTGGGTGCAGCACCAGAAGAAGAGTCTGCCTATGTGTCTGGACATAGGAGATCTAACAGTACACCAGATGTGAGTCACCATGCTCCAGAATGACACTAAACCTTGTGAACAGTTGTAAACGGGACAATTTATGATCTACCAGTTGTGGCTTTTGCTTTGATTAAGGTGCATGTGGTGCTGAAGCTGTGGAAGACAGGATTCAGCCTTGATGACGGAGAGCTGAGAAACTACAGTGATCCTGGGAATGCTCTTTTCTTGGAGTCCATCCGCAGAGGGTGAGCTTGGGCTGAGAAATTTTCCCTACCAAATATCCGTGTTCACTGCTGCTTTTATTTGATGATCATGTACGGTTGCAGCTGACTCCTCATATCGTATAAACTCACTTTGTGTCTCAGGGAGATTCCTCTGGAGCTGAGGCAGCGCGCCCATGGTGGGCAGGTGAATCTTGATATGGAGGACCATAGGGATGAAGACTTTACCAAAGCAAAGCCTGCTTTCAAGGCTTTTACTGGGGAGGGACAGAAACTGGGCAGGTAAGCAAGTGGCGTGTGGAGACACCCCCCCCCCCCCCAAATATTGCGCTTGCATCACTATACGTTACTTCCTTGTTTGTTTTTGAAGACATCGGGATGCGTCATAGACAAAACTATTGTTATGTTTACACAATCCTGTTTTTTTTTTTTTTTTTACAAAAACTAAATGGACCGACAAAGTCCATGCATCACATTATAAAAGGTACTTCCTGATCCCTTGATGGACATCAAAAATAAAGACTATCAGTGATGGCATATTTGATGTAATGCACAGAATGTACAAATTAAGACGGCATGTGACACAGTCTGTTTCTTTTCCCTTGTTTTCTCTTTAAATCTCTTTCTCAGTGCCACTCCAGAGTTGGTCTCTGTCCCAAGCATGGATCAGGCACTTCAGGCTGTGAACGAGGCTCAGGCCAGCGCGTCTATCAGTGTGGACGAGTCGCAGCCTGTCACAAGCATCCAGATCAGACTTGCTGATGGAGGACGGCTGGTGCAGAAGTTTAACCACAGCCACAGGTAGAGAATCAAAACACACAGCCAGACTTCCTGAAGTATTCTTTCACGTTCATAAGTAGTCAAAATCAGTACATTATGTGATGGATAGATTCAGCCTGCAATGAAATAAAGAAATCTCTTGTTTAGTTTGTAAATGGATACATTTTGTCGTGTTTGGTTTGAGCAGGCGTTGTTGCCTTTATAAATCCTGACAACGCCCATTGTTTTATATGTACCAGTTGTCTGGAGAAAACATTAGGAATGTAATTATTCCACCCATTCATGAGCCATTTGAGCTTGTTGGGTCAGTTGATGAATGGTTTCACCAGTTTGTTTATTGTGTCTTGTGAAAAGTGGTTTTGTACATCGTTGCTCATATGAATCTTTTAATGGATTTGAAGTCATTCTTGATATAATTTAATATATTGGCTGTTAAGGTCTTTAGAAGTTCATTGGTTCTTATCTACCATCTTTCTATACATTTTGAAATCTTTTGAATTCCCTGCACAAAACTGGTCACACCCCAGCAATCAGACATGTAAACCCCCCCCCCACACACACACACACGTTTTGTTTTTATTGGATCACATGTGGAACTCTGAAGGAATATGTCGGGAAACCCCCACCCCACCCCAACTTCTTTAAGACTAAACAAAACAAATGCAACTCGTCACGTTCCAGAGAAAGAGAAAATCCCCAGGGTCTCGGTCTCTGCCATGGTGGAAAATGTAGTGAAGCATTACAAAGCACAAAACAGACTAAACACCTTTCATAAACATGTCAACATTACAGAAAAAGCCTCACAGAAAATTTCACTGTTCATGAATTTAATTTTGAGAAGTCTTATAACGGGACTATAGAAACAAAAATTCGGATGAGGAGGTTAATATAAAGCTGTTATTTGTGTATCCGAGCAATCAGATTAGAGAATCCAGCAGTGCTGTGGTATGATGACATTCAGTTTGGGGCATCTGCTCAATATGGTCAAGTTCGGCTTGTATGGTATTAAAATGATGTCGGTCAACCCGAGCAATTACATCTTTTATTTCCTGTTTATTCCATTCAGGGTCTCCGATGTACGCCAGTTTGTGGTGAGTGCTCGGCCAGCCATGGCTGCAACAGAGTTTGTCCTCATGACGACTTTCCCCAACAAGGAGCTGACAGAGGAGAGTCAGACACTGAAGGAGGCGAACCTGCTGAATGCCGTCATTGTGCAGCGGTTAAAGTGATGGTGCCTTCTAGTGGCTATGTTTTATCACAGCGCTCAGTTTCCTGCTCACCAGGAAACACATGGACATGAGGGACTACTCATTACTTAAATTTTTTTTCTTTAGTGACATTTTTCCTCTTTGGCCGTTTTGTGATGGTGTGTACCTTTTGGATATGACCGAATGTAAAGTTGGGGGAAATAAAAAAAAAAAAAAAAAAAAAAGAATTCCTGAGAGATGCTTAAGAAAGGAGAGAATAATGGCATTCAGATATCCCAGCAAAATTCTTACATTTCAGAAACATAGTAATGAAAATAAAAACCTTAATAGTTTTCACGTTTTTACCTTCAGTGTTTCTTCGACAGTTCAACTGTTCTTTTCCCTCTGTTTTTTCTCAGTGCAATCTCTTTTACAAAACTCCATGCCTTTAGCCTTACACCCCAATACCTACGCCAATGGACTTTAAATTTAATTGCATCTACCTAAAAAACTTTTTTTTTTTTTTTTTTTTCTTTTTCTTCTATTTTCCCTTTCAGGAAAATAGTTAGTTATTAACACTATTGTTGTTTCTGCTGAACTGCATCTTATGTTGCCTGAATATGTGCTAGCAAGATGAGAGAATAGCTAGTTGAGCGTTGACCACTTGCTCTGCTGCTAAACACATCGGCAGCTGTGATATTCTATGCAGCCACTTACGGAACTGGAGAAACTGCGCGATTGTTTGGGGGTGTGGTAATTCTGGATTAAAATCTCTGTCTACCACTGGAGAGAGCTTTTCTTCACTTTTACTTTATTCAGGATGGAATGTGTAATCTATTAACAGAGAACCAATCATGTGTTCACCATGAGATGCAGCATCTCTGAAAAGGATTCACCAGTAAGACCAACTGTAGTGTTGGAGTGAATTTTTATTGATAGTTTATAATTAATTTTTAATATCACAATGAAATAATAGTGAACCTGTATGTTGATGGAGATTAGATCACATTCAGTCCCCGAGTTGTTGCAGAACTAATTGTCTAATGCAATGGAATTTTTGGTAATTGCTGTATCAACATCATTATTTAATACGGAATCATTCATAAAAATACTTGTGGCTACTGTATGTACACTTAAAAATCAGATTTGTATGATGTAGGTTTGCTTTTCTTATGTTCCCATTCAGTATACAGGGATCCCTCATTTTCTGCAGTTAATTAGGACCGAGACCCCCCCCACGACCATCGAATTTCGCGAAGTAGGATCACTCCCCGCTGACTGACGTATACGTACGTGTGTATATCAATAAATACATATTCAATTCTATAAATGCTTATAATAACAAACATTCAAAAATAACGCATAAGATGTAAATAAAATAAATACTCTCACATACAGACATGTGCACCTCACAAAAATGTAACCAGTTTTAATTGTTTAGGGTTTTTTTTTTTTTTGGGGGGGGGGGGCATAATTGGCCTTGTTTTTGCTGCATTAACCTTTTCCACTATTCTTCCTTAATTTCCTTTTTTTTTTTTTTTTGAATATTTAAAAAAAAAAAAAAAAAAAAACAGATGCACGGAAGCCGCTTAAATTGAAACACGAAGTAGCGAGGGATCCCTGTATACTTGAACAATAATTGCCTCAAGCTTGGTGGATGCTGCTGAATAATTGCATTTGTCCTGGGGGATATGCAGCGATATCCACTTTGCCGTTGGTGAGTTATTTACACACGCACATACAAATACATACGTATGTATGTATGTTGTAGAATGCTCTGTTACAGTACATTGTTGTCGAAAGGATGTTAAGTTTGTTTTTATAATATGAAAGTGATGCAGTTTATAGTATACGTACATATTACTGTTACACAGTAATCGGGAACAAGCCCTGATGCTATTTTCTTTTGCGCAGGTAAATGTACATGATTCCACTCCACATTAACAAAGGCACAGACACCCATGCCAAAATAAAACAGTAGCCGAAGTGTCCTGAGCTCAACTTTGCAGAGTCCTGAAGGATTTCTTTGTTGTGTAACATGTAAATGAGCACTGCACTGAAAGTCGTGAGACCTGTGTGAGAGCAAGAGAGAGAAAGAGAGGATTTTTTTTTTTTTTTTTTTAATAATATGGAAAATACACAAGCTCACAGATGCCCATGATTGGTTAGTGGACAGTGTATGGTTGACAACAGAATAGCCCATCTAAATATTTAAATATAAAGTTTGCTCTTGTCACCCAATTTGCTGCTGAAATTGTATTTTTCAATGAAATTTTTGTAAATAAAATAGAAGACCGAAGAATTTTTACTTGTGGGCTCAGACATTCCCAGTGGTATGTGATATTAACAAAATATGACAAATGTATAAGCTGTATTGAATTAGCGTCAGAATTATTCATGAAACGCTTCAGTAGGAACTACTACTACTAGTCGTCCTCTTTGTGCTTAGGTAGCACATAAGGCCTCAGCTAGGTAAAGTCTGTGGGCTTTTTACACCCGAGCCATAGTGGCGCAGCAGGCTGGTGCTTATCCCCGGTTTCCATAGCATGAAGCGACTAGGAGTACAACTCCTCCTGGATGGGCCACTAGTCCATCGCAGGTTACCTTCCCAGTATACGTATTTTGACTGGTACCCATTTATACTGCTGGGTGAACAGAGGCACACTTGTGGTTAAGACCTTGCCCAGGGGTCTTGGGACAGTTTACTTAGAGGGTTTCACTGGGATTTGAACACACAACCTCCCGATCATGAGCACAACACCCTAACCACTACACCATGGGTTCCACAAGGCCTCAGCTAGAGTCCGCCATTTATGTCAGTTGGCTGAAACACGTTTCAGGTAGCCCCATGTCCAACCCTTCTCCTTTACGTATCTCCCTCGCAACTGTTCTCCAAGTCTCCTTGGGTCGGCCTCGCTTTCTTCGGCTGTCTGGAGTTCATCGTAGGGCGATTCTGGATGGGGCTGTTTTTCCTCTGGCGGAGCACATGTCCTATACATCGCTAACGTCTTCGTTTAACTTGTGTGGAGATGGGTTCGGTTTCTGTTCTTCAGTGGAGTTTTTCATTTGTGATTGAATTTGGCCAATAGATGCGTAGAATGTGTCGAAGGCATCTGTTCTGGAAGATGTCAAGTTTATTTTTGATGGTTTTGGTCATCTTCCATGACTCTGATCCAAAAAGGAGGATGCTAATCACATTTGCTTTAAAATTTTTCAGTAGGGACACTATATGAATATTTGGCAGGGATTCCCTTTGCTTACAAAACCACCTTGAGTCTTATGGAAGTTGTGGCTTCTATGAGATGTTGGAAATAATTCCTACGACACTCTGGTCCTTGTTTATACGGTTCCTTCATGCAATCTCTGCAGAGTTGTTTTCAATTACAATTCTCCTATTCTACCCCATCCCAATGGGGTCAGTGGCGTAATGGTTAGGGTGCTGCTCTCATGATCAGGAGGTTGCGAGTTCAAATCCCACTGAGACCCTCACTGTGCTAAGACCCCTGGGCAAGGTCTCAACCACAAGTGTGCCTCTGTTCACCCAGCAGTATAAATGGGTACCAGTAAAATATACTGGGAAGGTAACCTGCGATGGACTAGCATCCCATCCAGGGGGAGTTGAACTCCTGGTCGCTTCACGCTACGGAAACCGGGGATAAGCACCGGCCTGATGAGCCACGAGGCTCGGGTGTAAAAACCCAACAGACTTTACCTTTACCCCATCCCAAAGGGAATTTCATCAGATTTTGACCTGGTGACTGAGAAGACTATTGAAGAACACAGAACTCAAGGTCATGTTGATGAAATCAGTTTGACATTTTAGGGTTTTTTTGTCCTGGTGCATAATTGCTGGAAGATGTGGCCATATTTGTCAGGAACACTACTCAAACGAGTTAAAAGCATTCCCTACACCATCTCACCAACTCCACCAGCCTGGGTTGTTCACACAAATCTAGTTGGGTCAATGAATGTACTGTATGCTTTTGCCACTAAATTCTGAGGAACACAGTGTAGTGTTCTGCTGTGACCCATTAACCTCACACTTTGACGTACTGTATTTCGTGTTATGAGACACTTTTCTGCTCACCACAAATGTACAGAGTAGTAAATAAACGTACTGTATCCTTTCAGCTTAAACTAATCTCGTAAACAAGGTGTTTCTTTTCAGAACTGCTGTCCCCTGGATGTTTTTATTTACCTCACCATTCTGAGTAAACCCTCGAGAATGTGGTGTTTGAAAATTTCAGGAAATCAGCAAAGCTGAACCGGTGGAATGTCTCCGGGTGAATAGCACCCCTATACGACATCAGAGTGTGCAGGTTGGAGTGTTCAACCTTATCAACAATGGACTGGTTGGTGCAAGATTTCACTTCAATCAAGCAGGAGCCAAACCTGAGAGTTTGTTGAAAGTGAAAATCGACTGATTTCCACAGCTGGAACATGTGGCTCTAGACCTCTTCAAATTTGACTTTTTTTCATCAAACATATGCAAACTGATATTTTTCCCATTCTCCAAGGTCTAAATTAACTAAATATACCAGTTACTTTGATCTTGGACCTTGGCTATGCCTGCCCCAAGAGCCATGTAGTTTTATTGTTGACGTTTTTCAAAAACGCTGCAAAATTGGGGATATTATGTCTTTGTTTTCATTGTAGCTTCCCAGAGGTTTGATGCTATAGCATTAAAAGTGGTACCAAATGAAAGCCAATAAAAATTTCTTGCATACGGTAGTATAAACACAGCAAAACACACGAACACCTGTGTAAATTTTAACGAATAAATACCTATTTTTTGTGCTTCGAAAGGATGACATACGATACATAACTTTGTCTCAAAAAGTCTGTCTGACAGTTTGTTATGCAAAATATGTCGGTGCATCGCTATCACACTACTACCTTGATTTTTTGCAGTGTCCCAATTGTTTGTGCATTAACATTAGTTAAAATGTACACAGGTGTTCATATGTTTTGTTGTGTTTACTACCATATGCAAGAAAATTTTATTGGCTTTCATTTGGTACCACTTTTAATGCTATAGCATCAACCTCTGGGAAGCTACAATGAAAACAAAGACATAATATCCCCAATTTTGCAGCGTTTTTGAAAAACCTCAACAATAAAACTACATGGCTCTTGGGGCAGACATAGCCAAGGTCCAAGATCAAAGTAACTGGTATAGTTAGTTAATTTAGACCTTGGAGAATGGGGAAAAATATCAGTTTGCATATGTTTGATGAAAAAAAGTCAAATTTGAAGAGGTGTAATGTGGCTCCTTTTTGGTTGGATTGAAAACCTGTACCCACAGATAATGTTGCAGGTGTAGATAAATCAGTAGGTCTTGTGTCACAATGTTAGGACATTTTGTCAAAGAGACAGAAGGATCATGGACTCTAGCCCCTATTGAAGCACCACCAAGTGGTTTTCCCATTACATGGAACATCCTCCATAAGAAAAAACTAATCAGTCTGGACCATCAATCATGGCACTATAATCCTGACTATCACCTTCTCTTTCTGGTGGTTGATGTAACCCATATACACTATGCATGGCGCGATACATTGTACTGCTCCCACAGGATTGGCTGATGAGATACTGACTGAGTGAGTAGGTGTACAGTCGTTCCTAATAAAGAATCCTTATAGTTCAGCTATTACAAGACTTTTGTAATTCACACTTGGTTATCGGCAAGACACAACTTCTTAACATCACCAGTTTTACCTGCGAATGCTTGGCAGACTCCTGTAAGGTAGAAGAGTCCTCCTTTTGACATAATAAAGAGCTGACCGAGGAAAACAAGAAATGAGACAAAGCAAAAGACAGTGGACAAGATCATCAGGACCTGGACAGCATGAAGCCACTCTGAAAGAGAAATTTGGAATGAAGTTGAACTTTGTAAACAGAAAGTATATGTGAGGTGGACACCAGGGATGTTACCTGTTTCTTTCGATGGCAAACAAAGCCATTTATCAGTTTCATTGTCAAATCTGCAGTTGTACCAAAGGTCTGACGTCTCACTGCTGTTCCACACCCACCAGAACTGCATCAAGCAGAAAAAGACAGACAAACTCATAAAAAGTAACTAAGAATCACAATACCTCATCATCATCATCATCTTCCTCCACTTAATCTGGAGGTGGGGTCGTGGGGGTAGCAACCTAAGCGATGAGATCCAGACGTCCCTTTCCCCAACCACTTCCTAAAGCTCTTCCAGGGAGACACCGAGGCACTCCCAGAACAGTCAAGAAACATAATCCTTCCAGCGTGGTCTGGGTCGACCCTGGGGTCTCAGTCACTTCAGCTTATGCTATGTCTCATGTGTACGAATTGTGAGATGAAACCGGAGGACCCAGAAGAAACCAACAGGACCATGGGAAGAACATGCAAACTCCCCTTGCTGACCATGTGGCATGAACACAGGATCTTCTCGCCGTGAACTAAGAGCGCTAATCACCATGTCACCATGTCCTTCCTAATATCGCAGAATTGAATCTCATTATTAATCTCTCACTCACTCATTTGCTGAACTGCATAATCCTACTATAGGATCATAAGGAGACCGGTGCCTATCTCAACCAACTGTGGGTAAAGATTCACCCTGAACTCCTCACCAGTCCATCGTAAAGCCAATACACGACCACTCAACCCTTCACACTCACGGGAAAGTTTAAAACAACCAGTCTGCCTAATGTGCATATCTTTGGACTGTTGGAGGAAACCGGAGTACCCAGAAGAAACCCACACTACTCCATATAGAATCGCCCTCACCAAGGTCAGGACCCAAACCCAGCACCTTCTTGCTGTGAGGTGAACATGCTAACCACTATGTCACTGTTCCACTCATGATACAAAGAGAACTGATTAATTCATGCATTTATCCTAATTTTATGTAAATTAGAAAGGCAGTGCTGTATAGCTATGAGTTGTTGTTGACGATACCTTTCCCAAAGTGCTAATGAACAGAACAGCCAGCGTGAAAATATGTAGCAGGGTGATACCAATCAGAAGCATGACCATGGTTCCTGACTCTAGGGGGGAAAAAAAGAGAAATATTCCGTTTACCAAATCTGGATTCTGTAATATAGGATATAACACTTTAAATATATACTGTACTGTATAGCACTTTTGTGGCGGTGGTGGTCTGATGGTAAAAGGTGCTGGATCGCTGATCCAAAGGTTTGTGGGTTCGAGTCCCACTCTCCATAAGGTTTTCACTGTCCCCCCCCAGTGCAGCTAACTGGGTTATCAAAAGCCAGCCATGTCTCTCACTGTCTATGGTGAGAGGTTCGTGTAAAAGAACCATTGCTGACGTTCGAAAAGAGGAGCTGCAAAGCCATCAGCATGTTTCTGCCCCTTGCTAAAGGGTTGTGTCAGGAAGGGCATCCGATGTAAAATCCGATACCAAATCAAACATGCGATGATTCAATGTGGTGACCCCTGAGAGAAAGGGAACAGCCGAAAGGAAAAAACTTTAAATTCTATTGAAACCGTTGATCACGGTATATGCTTATTACTTCTTAAATACTCGCGTACTGTGTGTTATAGGTGATGCCTTACATCCTGCTGTTCTCAGGTGATACATAGCAAATAAAAAAAAGTCTTCATGGCAGCCAGATCTATAAAGCACTCCTGTTGTCTTACCTCCCATTTTAATTATAGGTATACAAGAATAAAGAGAAATAAAGGAAACGAACTCCCATACATAAGTCTTCTTCTTCTTCTTATTATTATTATTCTTTTTCTTCATTCATTAATTTTCTGAATTTCCTTAATTCCAATTAGGGTAGCGGGGTGGCTGGCGCCCATCTCTGGGTGAAGGCAGAGTCCACCCTGGACAGCCAGGCTATCACAGATTATTATTATTATTATTATTTATTTCATTAATTTCTTTTTTTATTCATGTTCATTTTTGTTCCATGTATTTGAAAATGATATTCAACTGTTCATAAGAACAAATATAAATAATGGAATTCATTCATTCATTTTCTGAACTGCTTTATCCTAATTAGGGTCACAAGGAGGCTGGTTCCCATCTCAGCCGATGAACACCGTGAACGGTTCACCAGGCCATCGCAGGGCAGAAATATGCTGATGGTTATGCAGTTCCTCTTGATGAAAGTCAGCAATGGTTCTTTTACACAAACATCTCACCACAGACAGTGAGTGACATGGCCGGCCTTTGATAACCCAGCTGGCTGCACTTAGGGGACAGCAGTGAGTACCGATGACAGTGAGGCTTGAACCCCTGACCTTAGGATCGGTAATCCAGCACCTTACCACTGACCCTAAATAATGGCATACAGTATGTATAATAAAAATTCATAAGTAGTCTGACTGTTTAATATACCTTGTTGGCTTATTTTAGCAAAATGTTGAGAAATTTGTAAAATAAAATTTCTACCTGAATGTCAAAAATAAAAAGCAGTGCTGTCTCACCTGTAATGGTTACAATCAACAAGATGTTGCAGCAGCCCTGACGGGGTATCCACCGAGTTCAGTTCTCCTCTTCCACCACTACTCTCCTTTCACTCTGCACTTTATATGTGTGTACGACTTGGTTGACGGTCATTTCCTACTTTGCAGGAACAGCACTCCCTTCACTTCCCTGCACTCTCTCACGTCTACAAAAATAGGCCAGTATTTAAGCGGGCCCACCCAGACACACGAGATCATACACACGTCGCTTTAGCCCACCAGATTTCCTCTGCTGTGTATAATACCTGGAGCTGATGGGCGGCTTTCATCACGTTCAAATTGAGCATGACAGAGGAAACACATTCATGAGGAAAAAATACAGAACTAACGGTCATCTTTTCTGAGCTTCACCAGATCTGAATCTGAAAATGCAAATAAATCACAATTTTAAACATTAAAAAGACCCAAGAGCATGTTTTTTTTTTTTTTTTTTTTTTTTTTTTTTTTGTGTGTGTGTGTGTGTGTGTGTGTAAAAAACACAAATGGCTATAAAAAAAAATCCTACTCCTGACTCCTATTCAGCACTGCTGCTGTGCCTAATACACTAACAAGTAGCACTCACAAAAACACATACACACACAAATAAATAAAAATGATAACTGTGAGTCACTCTGGATAACAGCATCTGCCAAATGCTGTAAATGAAAATAGCACTCACATTACTGTATCAGTATCAGTGCTGTGAATGGGAATGATCTACCAATGAAAATGTATCACACTAGATGTGGACCTTGAAAGCTGCCGGATGGAAGAAGGGTGGAGTGAAGGGGACACCAAATTGTGCACAGCAAAAGACAGGATACAGTCAGTTATTGTTTACTTACAAAGTAGTAAGCAAGCTTTACGCATATCTGATAAAGGCTCAAAGGTTCAAGAACACTTTATAACAGTAAATCAAGTCAAATGTGATGCTTTCGCTGTATTCATAATTCTCTGTTACATTAATTACATACGTACAGTCCAACCATGCGCATCCTAACATTTTATTTTTGGAGTTGTATGGCACAGTATAACAGCCTCAAACCATTTGTAGTGTGAAGCCAATGGGATTTTTGAATGTTTTCTCTTATAACTTAAGCAGCATCAGAGTTTCACTGCACTGCTGATTGACTGCACAGCCATAGTCCACATACATGAGGCCTACAGCGAACGGAGAACTTATAAATTCTATTTCAATCAAATTTTAATTGAACTCCACTCAATCACTAACTTATTTTCAGAACCGCTTAATCCTATTTGGTTTGTAGGGAAGCTGGTGCCTATGTCAGTCAATACTTTGTGAAGGCAGGATATACCCTAAACACAGGGCCAACACACACACACACACTACTATTCAAACTCACATCCACATCTAGGAGCAATTCGGATCGGGCAGTTCGAATAATGAGTATGTCTTTGGACTGTGGGCGTGACCAGACCAGCCAATGAAAAGGTACAGGGAGAATATGCAAATTCCACATAGAAACACTCAAACTCGGGACTTGCTCGGACCTTCTTGCTATGAGGCAGAAATGCTAATCCCTATGCCACCACGCTGTCCTAAATAAAATATATCCATCTAGCCATCCATGCATCCATGCATCCATCCATCCATCTATCCATTTTTCTTCTGCTTATCCGAGTTTGAGTTGTAAAAACTACAGTGGAGGGAAACCCAGACATTCCTCTCCCCAGAGACACTCCCTAACTCCTCCTGTGGATCTTGAGACATTCCCAGGAAATATGGGATATTTAATCATTCTAGTGAGCTCTTGAATGTGCCTGGCACAAGGGAGGAGCGAGAAAGCATTCTAATCAGGGATTACAGATCTAAAATAGCATTTTGTGTAATTCTGGTACATTTAAATTTTGATTTACATTAGTCTTTATTTTATTTACATTTATGTTCTATTAATGTATGCTGTGGGCAGTGGTGGTCTAGTGGTACAAGGCGCCGGATCAGCGGTTGGGGGTTCGAGTCCCACTCTCCACAAGGTTGTCACTGTCCCCCCCCAGTGCAGCTAACTGGGTTATCAAAGGCCGGTCATGTCTCTCACTGTCTATGGTGTGAGGCATGTAAAAGAACCATTGCTGACTTTCGACAAGAGTAGGCTGCAAAGCCGTCGGCGTGTTTCCTCCCTGCGATGGCCTGGCGAGCTGTCCATGGGTGTACTCTGCCCTCACCCTGAGTTGGCTGGGATGGGCACCAGCCTCCCCGCGACCCTAATTAGGATGAAGCGGTTACAGAAAATGAATGTATGCTGTCTCTGATGCAAAATCTCAGGAGTGCGATGAGGGCCTGGAAAGCAACTATCTGTTGAAAAGGTTCTGGACCACCACTGGACTCCTCAGGAGGGGGAAGCAGTTCAAATACTGTTTACAGTGAAAGTGGGGAGCTGCTCATCTCATCTGGAGATGCTGTGGGGAGATGGAAGAAATACCCAGAGTCTGCTGTGCCCTGCGACTCGACCTCGGTTTAAGTGGAAGATTAACAAAATAGTTATTTGGTAGTATAAAAACAAAGTTAAATCATTTAAATGTTTTCAACATCTGTGCATCCGTCAGTGCAAATACCGTATACTGTATAGGGTGACTTAATGTTTTGACATGTGTTTAGGGGCAAAAAGAGTCTGCTCCTTTGGGTGAGCTGAATGACTTCCTGTGAAGAGCCAAAATTCCAATGTGTAATATGTTTAAACATACTGTAAAAAGAAATGGACGTACCCTCGCATGCTGTAATCAATTGGTTTGTGCCACAGACATAAACACAAAACAGGACAAGACCCTTGCATGGCGTGCCTTTCGGTAGCAGCCATATTACCAAGGACTAAAGTCCACCATTTCAATAAGATGGGTGTTGAGTGTGATTTCTCAACTTGTTCGAAAAAGCAAAATAGTTTCTCTAAAGCGCACAGAATAACATTCATTCATTTTCTTAACTGCTTAATCCTAATTAGGGTCAGGGGAGGCTGGTGCCCGCTCATCTCAGCCGACTCTGGGTAAGGGCAGAATACACTCTGGACAGCTTGCCAGGCCATCACAGTGTAGAGACATGGTGATGGCTATGGAACTATTCTTGACTAGTCAACAATGGTTCTTTTACATAAACCTCTCACCATAGACAGTGAGAGACATGGCCGGCCTTTGGTAACCCAGTTAGCTGCACTGGGGGGACAGCAGTGACATGTTGATAGTGTCGCTTGATCGCCGACCTTGGAATTAATAATCCCCAACAACCACCCAACAACCGCCACTTCCCCAAAGAATAACGTTTCACTTGTAACTATTGTACAATATCTACAGAATCATTGCACTGTATTTCTTATTATTTATTATCTTTTCTCGAAAAGAAATCAAAAGTCCAAATATCTGTAGAATTTTACTTGTATTATGAAAATTTCCCAGCATGTGCAACAATATGACAAAAAAGTGTAAAACGAAGCAAAATTTCTCAATCCTGCAGCTTGTGTACATGCATAAAGCTTTATGGTCAGGTGTAATCAGTCTCTGACAAGATGGCAGCAACTTCTGAATGTACCAAATATGCACAATATACCAAGTATTGTCCTTCTTGTTTTTTTTTTTTTTTTTTAATTTTAACAATTATTGCAGACTGTACTAGCACAATTATTGCCACTCTGGTTTGGACTTCTCTGCTCTGATTAACAGACTTATTTATGGTTTACAAGAGGAAAATAGTGCTGGTCTTGCGTTTATGTCTATGGTTTGTGCCAATGACATCATAGGCCTTCTTGTTTTTTTTTTTTTTTTGGAGCCGGAATGATACATTTTGATGAGATTTTTTTACTGTAGCTGTGATTACTAATTTTTTCAGTTTATATTTATTAGGTCCCGCGTTTGTTATTGTTTTGATGACCTGGCTTTCACTCCAAATTAATTGAATTGCCCTGCTGAAGAGCAGACTAAGAGTAGGGGACGAGAGATGCGTGGATCTTGCAGAGGAACCAGGGCGTGTTTTTTTTTTTTTAATCGCACCTAGACTGTAGGGGTCAGTAATTCCTTCTGTATGGATCATTCGCCATCGATTTATTGAAGTAAAAGAAAAACATTGCGACGTCAAAGGAAAAACAATGGCGGCTAATGGAAAGCAGTCGTCCCTAACTCAAACAAGACAGAGGAACCGAAGTAAAAACATCTTACAAAAGATCAAATATAGTCAGATAACAGGCTTTGGGATGACTCAAGGCACACAGGTAGGAAAGTCATGTATAATATGTGATGTTGAGTTTCAGCGACTGTGCAAGGAGGTTGCAAATTAGCAGGCCGCAAGAGCCCCGAGGTTGAAGTTATTGCTTAGCTAGCAGCTATTTTGAATCACGTCAGAAAGTATATGTCAGGATATTGATTTCATGTCGGGGTTTATATTTAATAACAGATTGCTTGGTATGTGTAGATATACACCTTGTTCTTGGTGGATAACGTTAATGCGAACTTTGTGGTTGAAAACACGTCTGTCACTCAGGTTGCAGTTCTGCATTCGTGTCTCTTTTAGCTGTTTTGCTAACGTGCTGTAGTCTTGAGCAGCTGTTCTGTATTTCTCAGGTTTGTCATATTAATCTGGTGTGAGAATAAATAACGTGTTTTATTTATGAAACGTGTTCGAACGATGTGACTGAGTGTTTGAAGCCAATCTTATGAGTAATTGTCGCTTCAGCTATTATGAAGCTAATGTTGCTGTCAGAAAAACTTCGAACCGAGTAAGCTAACGCCCTGAGGTAACTCATCAGTTTCGATTATAGCACGAGCTAGTGATGTAAAACTTGGATTCAGTGGTTTCTTGGTACTTATTTATATTTAAGAATGTCTTGTTTTAGTTTATTAAACATTTGGCAGGGTGCTGAGGGAATGGAGTGTATATTTAAGTGTATATACACATGCATACATATACAGTATAGTGACAAAGTCAAGTGTATGTGACTTTTTTTGTGTAAATTGTATTGACTGTGCTTGTGTGTGTTTTTTTTTTAATTATTGCTTGTTAATATTCGTGTATAATTAGATGCCAGTGGGTCTTCTGGAGGAGAGAGATAAGAAATCTCGATGGCAGGGAATACCACTGCTGCTGAGGAAACTTCACAACAGCAGCCACATAAACAGCGACCTTTCCAAAAGTCACACTGTGGTCAAGGTATCTTATATAAATCCTTATATACATACCCAAAATATAAACATAAGTCACAGTACACTTCACTACATCTTGTATTTTTTTTTTTAATTCTAAAATGTCTGTAAGCTGGCACTGTTATGTTAATGCAGGAACTGTCCTCGCTACTGTCCATGGAGGCGATGTCCTTTGTCACAGAAGACAGAAAGACACCGCAGGAGTCTGTATCACCGAACACATACACGTTTGACCTTTTTGGAGGAGTTGATGTGAGTGAAACCTTCCATGAAATATGTGCATTGATATTTTATCATATAAGGTTTGTGAAGCAAGTGTGGGTATTAATCATGTACAGTTTCACAAATTGGCATTTCTCGTGGCTTCTGTGTTGTCTAACGATGCAATTTTTTTTTCTTTTTTGCTTGCAGCTGTTTATAGAGATTTTGATGCGGCCTACACTCTCGATGCAGGGGAGTGTTCCTGTTAGTAAGTACACACAGTTTAAACTGAGCTCTTGCTGCAGCATTGGAAAAAGAAAAAGTTGGGATCCCTCTCACTGTTTACATGTGTGCGTGCTCACTTTGGAGGGATTAAATGCAGAGCCAACATTTACCATGTGGGATTAATACAGTACATCAGAATAAAATCTTGGATTCATTTTAGATTCTGTGTTGTCTGATGATGCAAATTTGTTTTTTGTTGTAGTTGCTTTGGTTCAGTCACAGTACACTGCTTAGGCAACTACCTCTTCTCTAGCCAATCAGCAACAGGATGCATTTATGCTGTGTATTTGCTGATTGCTGGAATAGTGTTGTGTGACACACTCCAAGCCACATTTAGATAGACCAATATAGGACTGTGTACAGAATCTGGCTGTTGAGCATACACCCAAACTGGGCATCTAACAAACTGTGAGGATATTCTTGTTGAATTTAGTGAAGTGTACTTAAGAGAGTGGATGACTGCATTTTGAAAGGAATGTACACGATCCCAAAGTAATAATAGTAATGAAGTTGTTAATGTGGTTGGTTTCTTTCTTTTTTGTTTTTGTTTTTTGTAAGCTCCAGTTGTGGTGAAATGAATTTAGTTAACACACAAACATTTCTGTAATGAACTTACTTTGGTTAGCTTGTGAAATCAATAGCTGAATTTATATTAGCTTTGCAATATCTCTGCTCAGGCTGTGACAGGCAAAATAATCTGATTCTTTTTATTGTGATGGAGCAACATGCTAGGACTGGCATGTGGATAGGAAAACCTTTTAGAAGTGCACGAGAGGTTTGGAAATGGACTGAAATTACCCGTCTTTTTTTTTCTTTTTTTTTTTTCTTATTTTACATATGTCGTCTGCATTTGTCAGGAATTTTAGAGGAAATGCTACTCTTAACTTCCCCATGTGTGCTGCTCCGAAACAGCTTAGCTCTTGAAAGTTGCATGCAGTGAGGAAAAGTTGTATAATAGCGTACACTTCACGTAACAAGTGTGGCCTGATTGGTCCACTGTCTGTGGATTTAGCAACCCTTTACTGAGTGGATGAAAAAATCAAAACGGTGGATACTGAAGGGTTTGTCACAACTGCTTAGAGTAGGTGGGGTTGTTATTAGTACTTTTTAAAATAGAAAGAAAAAACAAATACCTTGCTTGCTTTTCTTGTGTTTGTTTAGTTTCTACTTGAGCACCTTGACAGAGCATATTTTATTAAATTTTTTGAGTGCATACTAAACAGTGTATGGGCAGGCATTTACACGTTGCTTATTTGTGCTTGGATTTTCATGGACTTTCTTTTGGAATGTTTAAAATAAGTAAAAAAAAAACCCAAAAAAGTTTGTCATATATCCTTAAATTCTTTGCCTCAGGATATCCACCGTAATTTGGAACATAATTGTTAACATGGTTTGTATGGGGGCTTGAATGCCTTGAGGTAAGTATAATAGAAAAATAAATTATTTTCAAATGCCCTGGAATTGCCAGGCCAACCCTTGAAAACCAATGGTTTTCTTACTCCATCCTTTTATGGTACTTTGGGTCTAGCTATGCAGGAAATGTATAGCATTTTATTAGAAACCTCTTGTTTTTGTATCTTTTCTACAGTAAACTCACAGAAAATTGATGTTCGTCTGCTAACACGTCTTCACGGCAGTTCCGATTTATGACACAAAATGATTGAAGCTTCTCGATCTGTTTTATGACATACAGGTCACATTTTCGGCAATTTGGTCATGGAGTCGCAGGCGACCTTTGCGCTCGTCACAAATGAATAAATAGTTATAAAAAAGCTTAAGAGGAGTGTATTGTACTAACAGCCACAATGCCAGGTGCTCAGTGTATATTTAAAGCAGAATGGCAGGAGAACAAAGGCTACAGTGATTGGATAGAAAACCCAGCATCATGTGCTTTGGAAGGTATGCGGGAAAAAAAACATTGCAGTTGGTGCTCTGGGAAGGAACGTTAAAGTCGCAAATAAAATCAAATGTCACTCCTTCAAAAACATGCAAAGACAAGAGCCAAGAAGCACGAGGGTCGTCTGGTAACGGACTATTATAGAAGAAATACAGTCTTCCTGTTACAGTTTATTAAAATGATTGCATATTTTCCAGCAAAATGATATTTTAGTTATTACATTGAAAAAGTAGTAGTCGACATTTTAAGAATGTTTGTATTCTTACATATATTAATTTACAGTATATTAAAATTATTGTATTTCACTCTTTGAAGGTCAGAAACAGTATTTCTTGTATTTTACTCTTTTAAAAGGGACTTGAAAATAAAAATTTGTTCCTTCAAAAGTGTTTGAATGACATTTGACCCAATATATGGGAACCATTTGTTAATTATTTATTATACAATATATTTGTTGGTTAGCAAACGACAGAATATATTTATTTCTGCAGGAAATATTTAGCAGAGATGATGTAGAAGCACTGATCGGTTTTCTCTTTGTTTACAGTGAGTGATGATCTTATCAAGGACTGTTTAAGTGTTCTTTACAACTGCTGTATATGTGTAAGTGTGTTTCTGGGTATTTCATGCAGTTGTGAGTTCAATTGTCAATGTAAATTTATTTCCATTTCTGTTCACCCTGACTTATTCAGAAATGTTTATTCTTTATTGCAGACGGAGGGTGTTACAAAAAGTCTTGCCGCAAGGGACGACTTTGTCATGTTTCTTTTTACTCTAATGTCAAACAAAAAGACTTTTCTTCAAACTGCCACACTTATAGAAGATATAATGGGTGTTAGAAAGGTAAATAATTAACTTGGTTTTTTTAGGTTAAGAATTTTACTCGTATGTAAAAGAAAACATCTGTAAACTTTTATTTAAAACCATTCTTTTTAGGAGGTGATCCGGCTAGAGGATATTCCCAACTTGGGCAATTTGGTCCAGAGCTTTAACCAACAGCAGCTCGCCAACTTCTGCCGTATCCTCTCTGTCACTATATCGGAGCCGGATGCAGGCATGGATGACAAACACACCCTTTTGGCCCGTAATGCTCAACAGAAGATAACTGCATCTCCATCACGTGCAGAGAGCAACCAAGGTCAGAAGCCACACACTTACAATACTGTATGATGATGTGTAATAAGAATACTATGTAATAATCTTATGTTCTTTCAGTCAGACGAGGGTTGAAACTATTGTGTGTTTGAATGCAGAATGAAACTTATACAGCATAGAGGAATCTAAATAAATATGACAGTGACGTATAATACTAGACGTTCGTGGCTGTCTCCTGTCACTGCAGTTGCTTTGTTAAATATCCCGGGCTTCATCGAACGACTGTGTAAGCTCGCAACAAGGAAGGTGTCGGAAGCTTCAGGCACAGCTGCCCTGCTGCTGGAGCTGGAGGACTGGCACAGCTGGCTGGACAATGCCTTGGTTTTGGACGCTCTCATGCAGATGGCCATCGAAGAGGCCGAGCAGAGCAGCCCGGGTGAGAGAAGTCTTAGTCTTGATTTGTAGTTGTTGGTGTGCAGACGTTCGCATTGCCAACAGGAATCGTAATGTGGATATTAAGGATGTTATGTCAAAACCTCGTATACAATTCACCAAAGAATGGGTAGTGATGTAAAAAAAAGTCACATTTCCTGTCCAAATCATGTGAATGTCGGTACCCAATCAGGAGTCACGTATAAACTACGTCCGAGGATGCGTACTCAAGATCACTCTGTTACATTTAGCGAGCCAGAATTTATGTTTAATATTTTATATTATGAGGAAGATGAAGCAGTTCACACTGACCCTCAGGATCACAACACAGATCAGCCATAATATTAAAAACCTATGACTGATAAATGAATGGAATATCAGTGATTATCTTATTACTGTGGCACCTGTAAAGGAGAGTGATGTATGAGGCAGAAGGTGAACCCGCAGGCTTGGAAGGTTATATGTTGGGAGCAGCATAAAAATGAGTGAGTTTCAGGATGTGTGTGATTTTGGTAAGGAATACATTATGGTGGCAAAATGATTAGGGCTATTCATATTCACAATGGCAGGGTATGCTTTGTATGGAGTGGTAAGTGCCGACCATAAGTTTTCCGAGGAACAACAACCAGTGAACTGCAATCAGTGTCATGGTTGCTCGAGGCTCAGTGATAATGATATGTATGGAAAGTGATGGCTAGTATGTCTGAACTGAAGCACAAACTGGTAATACTGGCTTTGATGGAAAGTTGACAACACACACACACAGTGAATTCCAGATTGCTGAGTATAAGGCTGCCTCACCCCAGATCAGTCAGGTGGTGTTAATGTTAATGCAGATCAGTGTATTGCATGTCTCACATTGCTTTCAAAACCGTGTGGGAATTTGTGAGCATTCCTGTAGATGAACTTCAACTGTGAGTTGACGATTCTGTCTTAGGCATTTTCTGTTGCAAGAGTAATGTTTGTTTGTGTATTGTGTTCAAGAAAATGCTGAACTGGCATTTGTAGGGGAGACTTGGGACACATTTTTGAAAATATGGAAAACTCCTATGTGAAGTCTTCATGACGGTCAGAAACTACTACAGTGGTACCTCGGTTCTTCTCACTTTAGCGGTCGAACAAATTGGAATTCAACCAAAAAATCTAGGATTTTTTTTTTGTCCCAGAAGTCGAACAAAATCCGGAAGTTGAACGCGAAAAAACAAGAATGAACGAGAAAAAATGAGACTGAGAGGGAGGGGAAATACACGCTTTCTAGAAGTCCGGAAGTTGTTGAGCCGTATCACCCTGATAAAGCTAAAGCGAGCAAGGAGCCAAGGGGGACTTGGACAACCATTTATTTTCTTATAAAATAGGATAGATTTTTTTTTCAATACATCTTTTTATTGGGAAAACAACTTTGTTAATACACGTCTGTCTTCCTTTCGGCTTTTTCCCTTTTACTCAGGAGTCGCCACAGCGAATCATCTGATTCGCACGTTTGATTTGGCAGAGGTTTTTACGTCGGATGCCCTTCCTGTCACAACCCTTTTTAGCAAGGGACAGAAACACGCTGACGACTTTGCAGCCTACTCTTTACGAAAGTCAGCAATGGTTCTTTTACATGCCTCTTACCGTAGACAGTGAGAGACATGGCCCGCCTTTGATAACCCAGTTAGCCGCACTGGGGGTTTGTTAATACACATGTAAACCACAAATAAAACATTGCATCCACTTTTTTTTACTTGTATAACACAACTCATTTTAGGTGTTGCATAAATATAGGTCACATTACTTACAAAAAAATCATTATGCAGGTAGGAATAACATCATTTAAGTAATGTTACTTTCACAAATTCTTGTAATGCAGATAATTAATAATTAGAAATGAAAATCTCTTAACTCCATGGCCTAAGTGTGGAGAAGTTTCAAAAGAATAGAAAATATTATGGACCTACAGTATACATGACAAAACTCACTTCAGACTTCCAAATGCTAAACTTTAAACTCTGAAGCATTAAGTGTACTTCACTGCAGAAATCAGTGGATGACATTCACAGTCCTAAGTCTCCACATGTGGCTTTTTTTTTTTTTTTTTTTAAATATTGGAGGTATGATGAAGTGAAAAAAAAAAATCTGGAAGACGTCAGTCTATTTGTTACCATAACATTACATTTAGGTGGCTACAGTGAGTGTCACGACGGAAGTGCATTACAAAGTGAAAATTCAAATCTAGTAGAGATGGAAAAAATGCACTGACCTTGATTAAGGAGGCAGAAGGGTCCTTTCCACAAAAATTGACTGACTTAATGCCAATTATTTACAGCATTTAGCTGACACTCTTATCTAAAGCGACTTATAGAAGTGCTTTAAAGTCTCTGTCAGTGAATATATTCTTGTACTTGTTTATTAGAGCACAGACTACAGAGACCGTCAGTCAAACTCAGATGGTAGGTGTTGTGTGTTTTTGGTGTGTGTTTGTATACAGCATAGTGCTTAATCCAAGTACTGCTGACAAAGGTATGTATCCAGCCATAGTTTAAAGATACCTAGTGACTCAGCTGTCCAGATGTTCAGAGGAAGTTCATTTTGGATGCATTTTTCCCTTGTACTTCGGTAGAGGGAGGGATCGGTCTTGCAATGATGGAGGAGCTGAGAGAACATGGTGCAATGTGAGGTGTGATAAGTCCTTTGAGGTAGGAAGTAGCAGATCCATTTTTGGCTTTGTAGGCAAGCGTGTTTTAAATTGAATGCGAGCAGCTACAAGAAGCCAGTGGAGAGACTTTAACAGTGGTGTGGTGTGGGAAAATTTGGGAAGAGTGAAAACAAGTCATGTAGCTGCATTTTGACATTGTCAAATATTGCTCAAAGCAAGATCTGCCAGGAGTGAGTTGCAGTAATCTAGTCTTGAGATGACAAGGGATTGAACAAGTATCTGAGTGGCCTTCCTGAAAAGAAATGGACGTATTCTTCTGATATTAAAAAGAAGAAATTAACATGATTGAGAAAGATTAGTAATGTGAGACGAGAAGGACAGGCACTTATCTGTGGTTACTCCAAGACTTCATGCAGTACCTGAATGAGCAATCACAGCATTGTTCAAGGAACTTGCAAGATCTTGATGTGGGGATGCATCAGCTGGAATTAACAGCAATTCAGATTTGTTGGGATTAAGCATCAGCTGGTGAGCTGCAATCCATGAGGAGATACTTGCCAGGCATGCAGAGATCTGGGCAGATACATCAGTACCTGAGGAAGAAAAAGAGAGAACAATTTGAGTGTCATATGCATAGCAGTGGTATGAGAACCTGTGTGAGGATATGGCACCAAGGGACTTTGTATAAAGAGAGAACAGAAGTGGACCAACAACTAAAGGACATGTGGTAAACCAAAGAGGATGTGGCTCCCCTCCATGTAACCTTGCATTGGCATTACAGTGGTACCTCACCTTATGAAAGTCTCACCAAACGAAAAATTCAGGTACCAAAAGCATTTTCCTAAAATTTTTATCTCAGGATATGAAACAAGTTCACGTTACGAAAATTCAAACGCGCCATTCAAACAATGCACGAGCTGTTCTCCCATCAATGATGTTCAAACATACCGCCCCGCTGGCCTCCCATTGGCTAACAACTGAACTGTCGTTCATGTCGCCTTCACTCAAGTGCCATCTTGGACAGGGGCGCCATCTTGGACATTATTGCCTAGGAGGAATGATACATCTACCTCCCATTTCCTATTATAGAGCTGAATCCAACATGATGCTTTTTGTGTAAAGGACCGAGTTACGGTTGTTTTATGCTTTATTTCTTGACTCATTCTTTTAACCTTCCATAAACATTTGTAAGATTATAACTCTGCTAAAAAAGACATGGTCAACACACACGCACGCGTGAACACACACACACAGTGAGAAGATGGCCAAACCTGTCTACCATCAGTATGATATTGAAGCAGAACTAGGTCTTAAAAGTATGCTTTTATAATTTTTAAAGGGTTTAGGGGGTAGTATTGGGAGCCTTGGAACGAATCACGTGTTTTACATGTAGAATACTGTTCAACTTACAAAAAATTCAGGTTACGAAAAAAGCTGTGGAACTGATTAATTTCGTAAGGTGAGGTACCGCTGTATATTACATTATTGATGTAGTGTAAACTCTAATCTCATTTGATAATCTATTTTTCCAGAATTAACCTTATTCCAAGTCTCCTCAGTATCCCCTACTAGATCAAAATATTCAGTTTGGGTCCATTAGAAACCGAGCAAATCGCTTGTATACAAGCATGTGATTTTTCCGCGAATTCCGATTTTTTTCATTGGCCCAGTTAAAAAAAAAAAATTATTATTATTTTTTTCCCACGCCAAATATGTCAAAATAACCTTTCCCACTTTTATTCCGTTCGGAGTTTTGCATAAAATGACCTCTCTTGAAACGTTACTGCTCATTGGCTGATGGCTTTCTAATAGCCAATTGCTGATGTTGAAACATGTACGTAGACATTCGCGCCACTTCCAATCTGTTCAACTATCGAAAGCATGTCGGTGATCCAGAGAAAAGATTCTGTTCGAATCAAAGAAATAGACAAAGTCGTGAAAAACAAGTTTAGGTGGGAATGGATGGAAAAGGGAACCGTAGCATTCAATTGCAGGAACATTTGGTGTTCAAGTGAAGATTCCAGAACCCTACGGACTTAACCCTTTGTTTGCCGTTCGACCAGAAACTTCTGTGCAAAGAAAAGACCCAGTGAACCAACCAGTTTCTGTCGCCGATCGAGTAGTTAATTTTGAGGTATGTTTGAGAGTTTTGTTGTCTAGTTTCCGATTATATTTTTCAAATTATTGTGAATGCATGCATGTTTTAGGCGTAGGACGTTCATGTGTTTATTCCGTGAACTGAATCAAATGAGCTGACTCTATGGTCACTGAATCAGTTTTCTGCTGTTAGAATAAATAAATTATTGGCACAATAACTCACCAGTTTTTCATAATTAACTTGTGTAAATAGGCATTTACAGCAGCGGGAGTGTGTGCTCGTGTAAGTAGTTCATTAATATTGGAAATGTAAAATTATGAATCAACCTCAACCGAAACACCTCAGCATCCAGAAGGACAACAAACTTCCCAAGGCAGCCTCCAGAAGGACAGTTCAGGCTGCACAAAAGGAAACAAGAAAGTGCCATGCTAAAGCACTAAAGACAAAGAAAACATCAATTCAAAAAACGTATGTCATGTATAGCATGTCATGTGTATAGTTTGTTTTCAGATTGTGTTCAAAGACAATGACTGTTGATAATAGTGTTGTGAGGCAGGACATATCTATAAGAGTCACTATTTGATTTGTGACTGTGACACTTTTATTAGTGTTGGAATCCCACATGATAAACCCACAAGTTGAGGTACAGTATGCATATGGAGATTAGAAATTAAACTTTCTAGAGCTCTTTCAGTGTCATGAAATAGCCTTTTTCCCCTTCTGAAATGCTTAAAACCTAGGAACTTCGGGGGTGGGGCTTCGCCCCCAGACCCTGGCTGATTTTCAGATATTTTGGTGATGGTCAAATCACATGCCTGGGTATAGTTAAACTTTTTGGGTTGGGCACGACTGCAAGGGTCGGGTACGAACCACGGTGCTACTAATCACCTCTCTGTTCAACTAATCAGTGAATGCAAATGATCTCTTTCTGTACATTATGATTTAACTCGGCCATCTGGCACATTGCTTACTTTTAACCAGCTAACTCTTTTACATCCACATGATTTTTTTTTTTCCAGAGTCATCTGATGAAGGTTCACTTTCATCAAGTCCTCTTAGGCACACGTTGCCTCAGTCCATGAAGATAGTGCATGAGATCATGTACAAAGTGGAAGTTCTGTATGTGCTATGCGTGCTGCTCATGGGTCGACAGAGAAATCAGGTACGGTGTCTAGTTCCGCTCAGCCTATGTTCCACTGAGAACTTCAGTACAGACTTTGAAATTGCTATGAGTGCATGCGATGCTGGAGATATAACACTCTCTCCTTCAGGTTCATAGGATGTTAGCAGAGTTCCGATTAATTCCTGGCCTGAACAACTTGTTTGAAAAACTGATTTGGAGGAGACATCCATCAAGTCACGTCTTACACAGACAGAACCAGAACTGCGACTGCAGTCCAGTAAGATTTGTCCTTTACACCTCATGTGGCTTTCAGTTTAGATGGATTGTAATTTTTGCTATAAGCAGCTGAGCACCATATAATATGCAAATAATTTTATAACGTGACACTCTCTGTGTCTTGTGTTGTACGTATTAAAAATATTTGCATCATGTGGTAATATGTGAGCCACTCCACCGAAAGTAGGCTCTTGGGTACAAAATTAAAAATGAGATTTTTGCACAGTCAGATAGAGGAGGCCCAAAGCTGCAAAATGCATCAAAATGTTTGTCAATACCTTGAAAACTGCCCGAGCTATGCCATTTCTTGTGTCAGCATTCAACTAAAAATTTCAAAAGACGTTTTAGAGAAAAATGAGCACAAAGATTGCCCTTCCAAGATCATTAGTTCTTAGCAACCAAACATTTTTATGCACTTCAGCCATATAAACTTTTAGAAAACATGTCTAGGAAAAGTTTTAGGAAGAGATAAGAGAATTCATCCTTGTTTTAATCTGACACGCCCTTTTTAAACCCATTTTGTGTCTTTTTAAACAGACACTGTGGTAAGCCCCAAAAAAAAAAAAATCTTTTTTTTTTTTTTTTTTTCATTTCTGTTTAGTCATCCCTCGAATATCGCAGATAATGTAGACCAGACCTGGCCGCGATATTCGAAAAACCGCGAAGTAGGAACGCCCCTTTCATTTCTACCATGTAGTCTCATTTCTATATGTTTTCGCATCTGTACAATATCAAGAAGTGTATATTAAACGTTACACAGTTGTAAGCATATGTAAAATACTGTAATGTATTAATATTTAAATAGAATTTATATATAAATACTTTAAGTACGGTACTCACTTCTGACAATAGCTCTTCTCCGCGGTGCAGGACGTTCACAAACACTTTCTTTCTTTCTTCCTTTCGGCTTTTTCCCTTTTCTCGGGAGTCGCCACAGCGAATCATCTGATTCGCCCATATTGATTTGACATAGGTTTTTACGTCGGATGCCCTTCCTGTCACAACCCTTTAGCAAGGGACAGAAACACGCTGACGGCTTTGCAGCCTGCTCTTTACGAAAGTCAGCAATGGTTCTTTTACATGCCTCTTACCATACGTAGACAGTGAGAGACATGGCCTGCCTTTGATAATCCAGTTAGCTGCACTGGGGACGTTCACAAACACTATAAGATCACAAAATCACAAAAAGTCCCGCAGGAATGTGCGAGGCAACAGTGTCGCGCGTTTAAGCCAGTCAGCTTGCGAGATTGAGTTGAATGGGCGGGAGCCAACAGCGTCAAACGTCTAAGCCAATAAGCTTGCGAGATTGAGTGGGCGGTCCCTGCCTGAACTGGGGAGGTGGGGCACTTCAGTCTGTCGTTTGTCAACAATGGACGCAGCCTGCCTTGGGTCCCTCCCTTCCGCTTGCTTACATGCGAGTTTCAGCATGAATTTTGAATTTTTTATGAATTTTTTATTTTATTTTATTTTTTATTAAAATACCGCGATGCTAAAATTGCGAAGTGGCAAGGGATGACTGTATTCCAATAAGATCAATATGTATATTTTCAACCATTATAGAAAGGTTCAAATGATACTGATTGAAAAAAAAACACTGTCAGGTTCAAACAATCACATTGAAATTAAGAAAACTATATATAAGAAAACGAGATAACAAAACTCTCTGATCTCTTTATACAAGTAAGCTTCATCAACTCTGTCCTCATCATTATCATCTTAATCTATATCCTGCTCAGCAGAAAGGATCACACCATCTTCACAAACACCACTCATGCACACTTTTCTTAACAGATGCCTCTTCTTCATCAACATCAAAATCAAAATCTTCATCAACACAGCTGGCATAGTCATCATCAGTTTGTTCACCTGTAAAAGGAATGAAGCATTTAAGTATTTTTCAGGTCTTGACCAATTTTCGTACAAAACTAAACAACCACGATCCAGCATGTCCAGACAAGATTACACACAAATCAAATAAAAAAAAATCCATAATCAAATTTTGCATGCAGAGAAAAATACTCACCGGCAAAATAATCTTCAAGAACGCCAAGCATTCCAGCATCTTCAAAGCCCAATTCTCGCATCGAATTTAACATCTATACTAATGCTGCTAGACATCACAGATGACATTTCACGCTCCTTTTCCAGAAATTATGTGTATTCACAATCTTATAAATAAACTTAATGACTGTTATTGAAGAGAAAGTCAGAGATAAATTCCACATTGGAGTAAACTAGAGGCAGGAAGTAAATCGGAAGTTAACGTGTGACGGGCACTACGCATGTGCAAGCCCGAGTTGACCAATCAGTGTGTTTGTTTCACATCTTTCTTAGCAACTAGCCTGCATTGTTCACGAGCACATCGTCTTAATAACCTGTATTGCGTTCGCTGAAACGGCATTTTAATATCAAAACAGTATCCAAAATGGAGAGACTACTTCACGACCATTCTTCTGGTGTGTGGATTATTGTGTCTTTTACCGAACTCGGTGAATAATTGCAACGAAAACCAGTAAGTTTGCTACTGGTTTTATCTAGTTTTATGAGGGTACTCATCATAAAAATGGGCGGGAAAAAGACATTTTTAGTGAGTTTTAGTCGATTTCACTTGAGCAAGTGATGGGTGAATACTTGTTGTAATGGTTTATGCAAAAATTAGAATTTTGATTAAAAATGGACCATTTTTACTTTTCTGGCTTTTATCTCAAAAGTGGTCGGTCTGTGCAACAAGTGCCTACTTTCGGTGGAGTGCCTCACGTGTAAAGAAATTATAATTTTTGTTTCCGATTGTAATTTTCAAAATGTTCAGTTTTGGACCAAAAAAAAATACATTTATCAATCTGATCAATTCCTCATTAGACTCCCACTGTGCTAAGATCCATGAGGAAGGTCTGAACCACAAGTGTGCCTCTATCCACACAGCAGGGAAGGGAACAGCCGAAAGGGAAAAGATCTGATTTAAAAAAGCATTATTCAGAGTGAATAATGCTTGAATCAAAATAATGGATACTCGCAGTTTGCCACAGTTACATGAAGCAGGTGGCAATCATCATTACCATGCCTTAAAGCGGAAAAAAAAAAAATCCCCGAACCATAAATCTAGTATACATTAACATTATGAATGAGTATAGAAGACAGCATAGCACAATCATTTTTCACTGTTTTCTGTTGGGTAAGAAACCTTAGGATGTGAACACAGTTGTACAAAGCAAGATGCAGAGCAGTAAAAAAAAAAAAGGCATTGATGAATATAACTCAAGCCAATGATGAAATCGTTGACTATAGAGCAAAACTACCCAAAGTGGAAAAACTCAAATTAGCCACATTTGAAAAGGTAAATGATGGCAAAAAGGTCCACAACCACATTTTAGAGTTTGTAGCCTGTGTATTACAGTATAACCGGCTATGAAGGGTATGTTTCCGTCTTGATTAGATGGAAAAAATATTGCATAATTCAGATCAAGTAAACCGTAACATTACTGTATTACAACAGTTTAACAATAGTGTGACTGAACTCAGTTCCTGTTACTCAAGATGCATGAGAATGGCCAGATGTTGATGGTTAGTGTCCACAAGGTTCACATGCAGACTGTGTAAAGGTTTGTACAGGCCCACTTTGTCCTCTGTGCAGGAGATCTCATTCAAGATCCAATTCCTCAGGCTACTGCAGAGCTTCAGTGATCACCATGAGTAAGTCCATCTGAACTATTGGTTCTATGTTTTGTTGTGTAGTAAAATTTTTCTGTGTTTTCATGTTAAAGTTATTTTAAAGTATAAAGCGATACATTAATATATATTTATTTGGTTTTTAGGAACAAGTATCTTCTCCTGAATGGGCAGGAGCTGAATGAGCTCAGTGCTATCTCTCTAAAAGCAAATATTCCTGAAGTGGAGGCTTTGATCAACACAGACCGGTACTGATCTTTTTATGTTTCAGTTCATTCTGAGCCCTTTCAGGTTTTTTTTTTTTTTTTTTTTTTTTTTTGGTATGATCCTCCATTGTATGCACCGTATTTTCTGGGCTACAAGGTGCAATAGCAGTGAACGATACTTGAACGGTCTGTGGCCATACATAAAGCACACCGGATTATAAGGCACATTAAACGAAGCAAAAGTCAGATAAGTCAAACTCGATTCAACTCTCACAATAACTCTCAACATTGCTCAGCTGTAACACCTAAAATATAAAATAATACACTTCATAATAACTCAACATTGGTCAGTTGTAATAATATAAAACAATAAACTCACTTTCAGTTCATTATTCTTCCACAAATCCATCAAATTCTTCATCCTCAGTGTCTGAGTTTAACAGTTGTGCGAGTTGGACATAAAGCCCGGATCCCTCTATTTTTTTTAATTATTATATTAAGATGATGATTATATTTTATCTATTATTCCCTCACACATGAAGTCATATCAATAGAGACAAAGATTAGAAATCTTCCTGGGTCGTGTCCTTCTCTTAACCAGCATCCTTAAAGAAACATTGTGTTGTGTTCATTACAGAACAGGTTATTACTCATGAGTAGCTGTATCAGTGTAACTTTAAATTCAAGAAGGTTAATCTGAGGTCTCAGGAGGACACCTGTAGCAGTGCTTTATACCAGTATTTGGACATAAAGCCCGGATCCCTCTAACTTACAACCTGTTGACACCAATGTCTAGCGGTTGAAGTTCTTTAGTTAATCTACCAAAATAATGCTAAACTCTGAATTCGTTTGCTTCACGTGGGTTTTGATGGTGTCAGTGAGATGGAATAGAGGCTGCATCCACACATAAGGCACACTGGATTATAAGGCGCACCGTCAGTTTTTTTGAAGATCAAAAGCTTATGGTCTGGAAAATCTGGTATGTGTGTAATGCAGGAATCTGGCGTGTGATGGAAAGAAAGGTCTCTTAACGCGGCTGATCTCGGTAATGAAGAAGGAGCCAGTTGATTCCTCATTCAGGTGAGAGCTTCAGGCTTCATGTGCGTATGGTCAGGTTTTCTTTGTGTTCCATTTTACCACTCTGTATGTACTCTAGGTTCTGGCAGGCTAGAGCAGTGGAGAGTTTTTTAAGAGGAGCTACATCGTACGCAGACCAGATGTTCCTGCTGAAAAGGGGATTGTTGGAGGTGAGTGATACTGACGTTCCATGTAGGTTGTCCATGTATGTCATGAACTATGGTGTCATCTATATTTAAACATCTTGCTCTGCTGCAGCACATCCTCTTCTGCATCGTTGACAGTGGCTGTAAATCACGTGACGTTCTTCAGAGTTATTTTGATCTGCTGGGTGAACTCATGAAGTTCAACATCGATGCCTTCAAGAGGTTTAACAAATATGTGAACACAGAAGAAAAGGTCTGTGTGGCTTCCAAGGGATTTGATATTTGAAAGCATATTTAAGCTGACGGTGCTTTTTTTAAAGCCAGTGCTCAGTGTGTCTGTTCAGTTGCTTTTTACGGAGTTAGGTTTTAAAATGCGTCTGTGTTTGAGGAGAAAATGTAATATGAATAAGGTTTAAAATTCCCATAGACCTGACAATGATAAAATTTTATTTGTGTTAACTAAACAGCTCTTGTGGGTAAAAGATGATAGAAATGGGCTCCCAAGGAGCGCAACTATCAACTTGATCGCCAGTTCGAATCCAGTTTCTTGCTGCCACATGTAACATCCATCGTCCACGGGAACTAGGCCGAGCTCTTTCGTGAAGGACGGCAATCACTTGCTTTCCTGTCCCTCACAACAATCACCAGCCAATCACGGGCATCTGTGAGGTCATGCATACGAGGGGGCAGTTAACACTTTCCCCCAGAGTGTTCGGTCACCCCAAAATATGCATGCGCAGGACTTCATAAAGATGCGGGTGGCAGGACAGCATGTCACATGGGGGGCACGTGCATGTATACGTCCCTGCCTGTTGGAGGTCGTCGTGTGATAGGGAAGGAAGTACTTGCTGGGTGGAAATTTGATAAAACGTCGTTATCAAGAAAGCTAACACGAATGTGCCTTTGCTTCACTTTATACATTTAACAGGATTCTTCGCTCGGTTTTTCGAGAAGATTGATTGACTTTCCCCAATGGAAGAGTAATGTCGACTTTCCATACATGTAGTATCTTAACAATTAAAACAATTGTCGAAATGTGACTCGTTTTAATACTTTTAATATTGGTTTTAAAACAGCCACAGAATAATAGGAATTAGGAAGTTTTTTTCAGAATGTACTCTCGAACCATCTGACCCTGAATTATTTTTAAGTTGTGACAAACAATATATATTCTTTCGAGGTAATGCTCTCTACATGATTGCTGCCTGCTGTTTGTATTCTTTCAGTTCGAGATGTTTCTGAACCAGATCAACAGCTCCCTCGTGGACTCCAACATGCTGGTACGCTGCATTGTTCTGTCCCTGGACCGTTTCGAAGGGCAGACAGAGGACATGAAAGGTGCTAATGAGAAAACGAATTAAGCTGATTTAATTGCTATATGAGTACAGCATGATGCATCTTGATGAACTCTGTTCTTCTCTCAGTTATCGAGGTGCTGTCGGAATGCCGCCTTTTGTCCTATGTGGCTCAAGTGGAGAATCGACTCTCCTTCCTTTTCAGGCTGATCAACATCATCAATGTGCAGACTCTAACTCAGGTGAGGCTATACTTTTTCTTTGATCACTTGGCTGTAGTTGTGAGAATAGTCTATGGTTTTGTGTCTCTATTTCACTGGAGACTTTGGACTGCCTGTCTTTCAGTTGATTTGCTGATGTCAAGTGGCATTTGATGAATGTTAGGAAAAACAATTATCTGTGAGCTCCCAGAATGGCTGCGCAATACATCCATAAATTATCATATTGTGATATAATCATTCATATCATCAGCTATCTGAATATCGTGAATTTACCAGAAATATCACTTTTCCCCAACCCCATCTGCAGCAAGCTTGTCAGGATGGCCGAGTGGTCGAAGGCAGTGCATTCAGGTTGCAGTCTCTGACGGGGGCGTGGGTTCAAATTCCGGGAAGTGGTGGCCTGGTGGTAAAGGTGTTGGATCACTGATCCCAAGGTTGGGGGTTCAAGCCCCACTCTCAACAGGTTGTCACTGTTGTCCCCCCAGTGCAGCTAACTGGGTTATCAAAGGCCAGCCATGTCGCTCACTGTCTACAGTGTGAGGCTGTAAAAGAACCATTGCAGACTTTAGACAAGAGTAGCTGCATAGCCGTCATCATCTTTCTGCCCTGCGATGGCCTGGCGAGCTGTCCAAGATGTACTCTGACCTCGCCCAGAGTCGGCTGAGACAGGTGCCAGCTTCCCCATGACCCTAATGAGGATTAAGTGGTTCAGAAAATGAATGAATAACACCTTTCCTCAAAAATACACAATATATTTTTAGGACATATCGCCCAGCCTTCAGATTACATCAGGGGTGTCATCAGGGATTTTTTTTTTTTTTTTTTTTAAGTGAGGGCCAAATACAGAAAAATGAACAAAGGGAGGGGCCACACATATCAACATGTAGACACATGAATACTGTATGTATTTCTAATTCACCTGAAATAGGACAAACATTGCACTCGGTGGAAGCAGTGACACTGTCCTTTGGATTGAAGGATGGCTGAGATGTCAGGAGAAAGTTTGGTGGTTGAGACCCGAAAGACTTCACAGAGATGGTTCTCAGTCTGATTTTGTTCTGATTTAACAGAGAAAATGTTTAACAGGTTCGTCGTTCTTTTAGCGTGGCGTCTCATCAGAGAAAACTTGTCATTATCCAAACTCCGATAGAAATGGGGCAGGGAGAGAAGCTGATGTTGACTTTTCAGTCCGTCATCACACAGCATTTCAATCAGTTCTAGCTACAGACTCTCTTCCACTTCTGCGTCCATGAGGAAGGGAGTTGAGAACAGTTTGATTTGTTTTTCAATTACAGAATAATCTTGGAAACGCTGGATGAATTCTGTCACGAGAGATTCAATCACTGACGCTCATTTCTACTTTTTAGCAGAACGGCCTACCTTTGGAAAAGCAGCCTTGATTTCAGACAGTGTGTGAAGTGCACAGCATTTGAAACTTCGTAGTTGTGTCTCAAACAGGCGGAGCTTTACACAGAAAGCTTTCCTGTGCGCATACAGGTGTGGCACCAGCTGTTTTTTCCCTTGTAGGCTCTTATTCAGTGTATTCAGATGATGAGTAAGTTCACCTAAAAATGTCCGATCTACCAGCCAAAGAGGGCCGCTCAGTTCATGACGAGGTCAGCTCTTCGCTTTCAAAAACTGCTCAGTTTCTGATCTCAGCAAATAAGACCACTGCGGCACAGAGCCGCGGCTGAGCCAACAACGCACATCAGAGTGGTAAGAGTTTGTCCCCGTATTCAGCATCCACATCAGATAAGAAAGCTTGAAGTTCTCTATGGTACAGTCCTCTAGCTCGAATTATTATGTTCACAGTTTTTACAACAGCAGTCATCACATTGTCCAGCTGGACAGTCTTGGCACACAGTGCTTCTTGGTGGATTGTACAGTGGATTCTAGCAGCCTCACCTTGGCCTTTGGTCTTTTACCTTGGCGCACTCCATTGATGCCATTCCTCTATGCTTGCCCATCATAGCAGCCCATTTAAGCTGCGTGGTGTCTGTGGCATCTGTGCTCTCATCTCATGTTATCGAGGAATAATCAAAAGCACAAGCTTTGTCTCTCCACTGAAGTTTCAAGTTAGCTGACAAGTCCTCGATTCTCAGTGCCACTGTATTTCTGGATAAACTCACGTTTTTGAAAGCATGTACTTTTTTTGGGCACATTATTTCTGTGACTTTGAACAGGCACTGCTTTATGAAATCACTGTCTGTAATGGTTTGCCGTGCTGGGCAATAAGTTTAGTAACTCCATAGCTGGCTGTTGTGGCATTTTCCTGTATTTTGTTAGCACAGAAAAAAACTTGTTGCTCTTGTAGGCAAGCTGCCTTTTGCTTGACTTTCTCCGTTTGTTCGGCAATGGCGTACAGATGTGTGGTTCTCATGTTTGGTCACACTGAGCCTACAGACATTATTCTCTTTCATCACAGAAACAGCTACATTGAGAATCAAACACACTTTCCATTGATTTCTTTAAAGAAATATTCATTTTCCCACTGCGTTTGAAATCTTTTACATTCACTTTCTGTTGTGTGTTTCTTTGTTGCTGACATTTTCTGTTGACTTGCGTAAAAGTTTTTCTTCATTTTGATTGTGTAATATATGAAGTGAAGAAGCACCATTGATGTGACCGGCTTCATCTAGTGTTGAAACTGAGAAGTGCAACAGAGTTGAGCTCAAGCTTCATGCACAGGCCATAATCAGTTATATTTTGTGCGGCCATATTCAATTATATTTTCATAATTTGCTGAGGGTCTTAGTTTGGACATGCCCAGATTACACGGTACTCCTTAAACTGGCAGCATCGTCAAATTACGTATTGTAATAAATATCCATATTGATGAATGGAAATAACCCCTACAGTACAAGGAAGTCTTCAAATTTGAAACAATGATGAGATTTTCTTTTGATTTGACCGATTTGAACAAATTATAATCATAATAAAATGTGTTCCCATATCCCCCGTTTTAATGCCCACTACATTATGGTCATTTACAAAGCATTCAAAAAAAGATCTCTTGTTTTCGTTTTCAATCCCAGGAGAATGTGAGCTGCCTGAACACGAGTTTGGTAGTGCTGATGCTGGCACGGTGGCGGGGTAAGCTGCCATTCTACCTAAGAGCCCTCAAGGAGAAGGAGTACGCCGAGAAATACCCCGGCTGCTTGCTCAACAACTTCCATCACTTGCTACGCTTCTGGCAACATCACTACCTCAACAAGGACAAGGACAGCACCTGTCTGGAGAATGTAAGCAGACGCCCAAGCCTGGGACTTTCGTGGATATGCTAACCACTATGCCACCATACTTCCCTTATTAATATTATATGTGACCCATATATTACTGAACTCCAGCACAATATGGATTAAATGGGAAATTTCATGTACTGATATATTTGGAAAGAGAATTGAATCTGTTTCAAAATGAGGCGTAATACATTATTATAGCATGAGAATTGACTGAGTTACACCGGATTGTATGTCACTAATCAGGAAATTCTACTTTAGAGAGAATAGTAATTACAGTTCCAGAACCAGTTTCTGAATGTCAGCATCCTAAACTACCAACTAACATAAACTAAATAAATCCAGCTCTCGACCAATCAGCACCATCCTACTAGCGTCTTCCTAGCAACAAAGGCGTTTCGTTCGCACCGAGTGATGTCTGCTTTGAGGCTTCTCATTGGTTTAGTGTTATATGATTTGGAGGAATCATTCCGTGGTTTTGTACGTAGGAAGAGTGTTCTGGTAGTGAATATGGATAATGAGGAAATACCGCAAAAGCGGAGTCAAAATCAGCAAAATTAGTCGTTTTACAACAACGTGGACATGGACCCCTTTCTTAAACTGGTATTTTAGCATTGATAGATTGTGTTTATGGATATTTGATTTTGGTCATGATGAGGATTTAGTTTTGAAGGGTGTATTTTTGGTCATATCACGTTTTTATCCAGGTAAGTTATTTTCTACTTACTTTGCTTTTTATTCAGAACATGATCAACTAGCTTAATGTGTATTATGTTGGAGTGGGTGGTGTATTATTTTATGTATAAAAGAAGCCTTAGCTTGTACTGACACTGACCTGAAGAGAGAGAAATTCATATTTTCTGGATTTTTGTATTTAATAGTGAGCTTAAGGGAGGGATAAAAAAAATCCTTAACTAAAATTTTCTTAAAATCTTATGCTCCACAATTATTGGCACCCCTAACAATTCCTAGGAAATAAATGTAATTGACGTATTTCTGTCATTTCTACAGTAGTTTACAAATTTGATCAGCATATCTAGGAAAATTCATACTTTCATTTACTTTATGAGCTGCTTAATCCTAATTAGGGTCATGGAGAGGCTGGCGCCCATCTCAGCCGACTCGGGGCAAGGGTGGGGTACACCCTGGATAGATTGCCAGGTCATTGCAGCTCTAGGAACATTCTAATTAGTAATTCATCTCTTCCTGTTTTCTTGGGGTATAAATGTGACGTGACACAGAGGCCATTTCCGTTATCCACTCTTCAGCATGGGAAACACAAAGGAAATAACCAAGTCAGGCAGACGTATGTTGACCTTCACAAGTCAGGGAATGGCTACAAGAAAATAGCCCCTCGCCTGCACCTTCCATATCTATCGTCAGAGGAATCATTGAGAAGTTTAAAACGACTGAACATGTGGTAAACAAGACTGGACGAGAATGCAAGGTTATTTTGCCTCCATGCAGAGTGAGGCGTATGATGAGAGAAATAAAAGGTTCTCCAAAGCTCACTGTTAAAGAATTTCAACAAATGGCAGCATCTTGGGGTCAGAAAGTCTCCAAAACAACCATCAGATTGCCATCTAAAGGCCAACAAGCTGTTTGGGAGGCATGCAAGGAAAAACCTTTTCTCGCAATGAGATGAGAGATTTCCTTTCGGCTTTTTCCTTTTATCAGGGGTCGTCACAGCGAATGATTCGCACGTTTGATTTGGCATAGGTTTTTTTATGTCGGATGCCCTTCCTGACACAACCCTTTAGCAAGGGACAAAAACACTCTGACGGCTTTGCAGCTTCTCTTTACGAAAGTCAGCAATGGTTCTTTTACATGAACCTCTCACCATAGACAGTGGGAGACATGGCCGGCCTTTGATAACCCAGTTAGCTACTCTGGTGGTGGGTCAGTGACAACCTTGTGGAGAGTGAAACCCGTACCCCCAACCTTAGGATCAGCGATCACAGCGCCCTATACCATTAGACCACCACTGCCCCACTCACAGTCATGAATGTCTGGAGTTTGCTATGTGGTACTGCGACTTCAACTGGGACCCTGTGCTTTGGTCAGATGAGATCAAGATGGTGCTTTTTGGCATCAAACAGTCTAAGTGGGTCTGGCAAAACACAAAAGATGAGTTTGCAGAAATGCACCTCATGGCCACTGTGAAGTATGGGGGAGAATCGCCGATGCTGTTTCTCTCCCTCAGGCCCTGGGAACTTTGTTAGGGTGCATGCTATCATGAGCGCTTTGAAATACCAGGACATTTTAAATCAAAATCTGTTGGCCTCTGCCCGAAAGCTGAAGATGGGTCATCACTGGGTCTTTCAGTAAGATCATCATCATCATCATCATCATCACATCTTATCCCCATAGGGTAGTGTAGCAATTGGTCTCTTCCGGAGAAGATTAACCGGGACACAGGAACGCTTGCAACTTGTCCCCGGAAACACGCTGATGGCGTTGCAGCGTCCTCTGTACTAAAGTCAGCAATGGTTCTTTTACATGCCTCTCACCATAGTCAGTGAGAGACATGGCCCGCCTTTGATAACCCAGTTAGCTGCACTGGGGGATTTCAGTAAGGTAATGACCATAAACATGTGGCCAGATCTATACCGAAATAGTTCATCAGACACAGAATCAAGCTCCTCCCATGGCCATCTCAGTCCCGAGATCTCAACCCCATTGAAACCCAGTGGCATGAGCTGAAGAGGGGAGTGCAGAGGAGAGCACCAGCTCACTGGAAGATTTATAGAGCTCCAAGGTCCCCCTCTTTCCGTATTCTCCCATCTTGTGAAGGTTTTAACAACAAGGGTGCTCGTAATTGTGGCACACATGATTTCGATGTAAAATAATTATTTTTTAATGTAGGATTTTTTCGCATTTGAATTACAGGTTGGATTTATTTCTCTCTCTTTCCATTATGGTTTGATATTATTTAGAAAAAACTGAATTTGAGTTTATATCAGTGGGAGCTAAGGTGTCCTGGTGTCCACATTACTTAAAATTTATCCTAATAAAATATAAAGGTCTGCCTGCCTTTGATCTTAATAAAATGAGTTGGAACCAAATTTGTTCTTATTTATTTATTTATTTCAAAGATATAAGGGATATTTAATAAATAGTAAATATCAATTAATATTGTTTACATATTAATGATTTTGGCATCACTTTATTCTTCCCTGTAGAGTTCCTGTATTCCTTTCACCTACTGGAAGGAGACGGTGACAGTGTTGCTGAGTTCTGATAGGAGCTCCCTCAGTGCCATAGCCACCTACATTGATGAGGCCTACAGGGACCTGGACAGAGACTTTTTGGAGATGTGATCATGATGACTGTGATTGTGGAAGGAAAAGAAGGCTCTAATGAGCTGCTGTTGTGAACTTCTATAGAGCAGAACATGGGCTCCTTAAAAAGGACTGCTGATTGTGTGTGAGAGAGAGAGCGAGAGAGAGAGAGAGCGAGAGAGAGAGAGTGTGCTTTGGAAAGTGTGGTGCAGATGCCCCTCTGTTTTTACGAGTGTGTTTGGGTGTACTGCTTCTAATGAACCAGTGATTCTAAATCGTAGGTGTGTGTGAGTGAGAGAGAGAGAGAGAGAGAGTAACACGCATGTTTTTCAGTAGACACTGGATGATGTAGGCTTACAGATGCACACTTATTTCGGCTGTAATCTAAGGGCTCTCTCTCTCGTTTTTAGATATTTGGGAACCTTTTAACCGGAATAAAAAACATGCTGTTTATGAAAACGGCCTATTTCATCAGCAAAAAACTCCCCAACAATTTACACCATTCAGGGCCAAATGCAATTTAATATTGGTGGTTTGCTTAGTTTAAATACAGCCTGTATATTTATGGATAATGTGTAGCTCAGTCTTGAACTCAAATTCTAACTTTTCATCCCTGTAACTGAAAATAAAGATGTAACATGGTTTATCATAACTTTGTCTTCTGATTACATAAACATTTTGTCCCAGATGCAGAGTGGGTGGCTATGTGGGGTCAGTACATATAATAAGTCAGTCTTTTTAAAGAGGCGATAAGCTTTCCCCCTATTTTTGGCCCATAAATATTGTTAGTGATAGTACAGACGCTCCCCGACTTAAGTTTTAGTTCAGTTCCGGACGGCCAAACATAAGGTGAAAAAAGACGTAGTGTTCTTGAACATCAGTTGAAGTTCCCTAGCCATATTGCGGTCACCACCCTCCGTCCTGACATTGTCCTTGTGTCAGAGGCCACCAAGCAAGTGACGCTGCTGGAGTTGACTGTCCTGTGGGAAGACCGCCTGGAAGAAGCCTTTGAGAGGAAGCTTTCCAAGTACACGGGACTGGTGAAAGACTGTCAGCAATCAGGATGGAGGGTGAAGTGCCTTCCAGTAGAGGTTGGCTGCAGAGGCTTTGCGGCCCGGTCCATCGCCAAAGCGCTGGGTTGTCTAGGCATCGTCGGGCAACAGAGGAGAAGAGCCATCCGCAATACCACCGAAGCGGCAGAGAAGGCCTCAAGATGGCTGTGGCTCAAGAGAGGAGAACCAGGGAGTCGTGGTAGCTAGTGTGCCAACTGGACACAAGCCGGGGTCTGATCAGCCCCAGCTGGGTCACCTGAATGAGGGTGTATGATGTTGAAAGACCCAAAACACCCAATGATTGAGTAGATGACCATGAGTAGATGTATTTACATAGTAAATTGTTACTGTATGTTCCAGTGACGTATGACGTTTATACTGTACTATACATCCATAAATACCATTACCGTATCTCATAAAACACCCCTGAATCAATTATTATAAACATAACATTGTAAAATATCAAATATCAACATTAATTTCAAATAAATTAAATTCCAGCAAAATAATTTCAAATAGATAAATTTTAATCAAATTCACTACTGTAATAAATTATCAAATATAACCTTGAACATACTCTGTGATGCGATCTTTCTGCTTGTAAATGGTTCTGAGGGTCGACGGAGTCATTTGGAAGAAACGTGCAACAGGCGCATGTTTTTCCACCAGCATCAATTTTCTTGATAATGGCCATCTTCGTTTCTAACGAGATGGCTTGCCGCTTTTTCTGATTACCACCATCACTAGTAGGCTTACGCTTCTGACCAACCATATTTGCTTTGGATTACAAAAGTCCGCAAAATAGTGTAAACACAAAGATCACAGAAACGACATCTTAACACAAGGGTAACACGCGGTGAACTGGGAAGAAGGAGAGGCACGTTCAGTCTGTCGGTTGTAAATGATGGACGCAGTGTCATGCGTAAGTAGCGTATTACGTCAGTGTACTACGTGGGTACGTCTCATACAGAGAGCACGCTAAACTCAAAATTTAACATAATTAAAAAAATAATTTTTTTAATGCAAAATCGATAAATACGTAAAACGAATGAACGTAAAGTGGGGAGTGTCTGTATATGGATTTTTTTTTTTTCATCCAGTCTTAGAGTTTTAATGTCCAGCATTTGTTGGCAGTTACACAGTATACCTTCTTCTTCACTTATCCCTTAACATCCAGGGATATTGTTGGGGCGCGAGACTTGGGCTGGTTTGGCCTGGCGGCGCCCATCCCGCTCCAGGTCGGAAACACGAAGGCTTTGCAGCTCCTCTTTACGAAAGTCAGCAATGGTTCTTTTACATGCCTCTCACCATAGACAGTGAGAGACATGGCCCGCCTTTGATAACCCAGTTAGCTGCACATGGGGGGGACAGTGACAACCCTGTGGGGACTCGAACCCCATCCTTAGGGACTGCGATCCTGCGCCCCAACCAATAGACCATCACTGCCCACACAGTATACCTACCGCACACAAGACAAACACCTCACTGATGCAAAAGCTCGAAGGAGAATGACCCGGATAGTCTGAAACTAATAGAAATATTACAGTTTCTTGAATGAAGACTTTGCAGGTGAAAACTTGAGGGAACGACACACATCCCGAGGTGGATGAGCTTCAGCAGAAAACAACCACATCTACTCCTGTCAGACAAGAACGGGAATCTCTTCCTCATGATTTTGTGTTGTACTCTGTAAAGCCTCGTCTCCAAGCCTGTATGGTTCTGGGTTACTTGAGAAACATGACCATGCAAGATGGCGTCCTCCATGAGCCTGAACTTTCTCCCCGCGTAGATACAAGCAGCTTATTCGTAGGCTCTGAAAACTCAAACCTTTTTATTTATTTATTTATTTATTTATTTTTTATACAAAAATTATTATAGATGAACCAACTTATTTATTGTTATTCTTAATTGTCTGTAATAAAACTTCCAAAAGGGTAAGTGGTGGTCCAGTGGTGGTCCAGTGGTAAACTGCTGGCTTACTGATCTTAAGGTGGTGGGTTCAAGCTCCACTATTACGGAGTTGTAGCTGCTGTCCCTTCAGTGCATCTAACTGGATTATCAAAAGTAAGCCATGCCTCTCACTGTCTGTGGTCAGAGGCGTGTTAAAGAGCGTGCTTCTGCCCTCGGATGGCCTGGTGAGCTGTCAAGGGTGTGCTCTACTCTCACCCAGAATCGGATGAGATGGGCGCCAGCCAATTCTGGGTGAGGACAGAGTATGCCGTTGACAGCCGACCAGGCCATCAGAGTGTGCTTCTGCCCTCTGATGGCCTGGTGAGCTGTCAAGGGCGTACTCTACCCTCACCCAGAATCGGCTGAGATGGGCACCAGCCTAATTAGTATTAAGCGGTTCGGAAAGTGAAAGATCATCTTCCAAGATGCTGTACCTTTCATATATTGGCCAAACAAGTGTGTAAATATTTAAAGGCTGTGAAATCTTCACAATAAATTTCCCAGAGGTGACAATGACTGTACAGTTGTCACTATGTGATGCACTGGGATGGATCTGCATCTATTCCGGGTGGTATTCCTGTCTAAATTCAGGAGTCGTGACCCTCACATGGAAGATAGGAATGTACATTATTTTTATTAGGGACACAGGTGTGTTTCATATACATTATAGTAGTTAGCATGTCCGCCTCACAACCATAAGGTCCTGGGTTTGAGTCTCGGGCTCAGGTATTTCTGTGTGGAGGAGTTTCCATGTTTTTCTGTGCTTGAATGAGTTCCTTTGGGTTCTCCTATTTCCTTTCACACTCCAAATGCAGGCACATTATACTAATGAGCTTTTCCAGGTTGTCCCCAGGAATTAATGAGTGTGAATGGTTTTGTGTGTGTGTGTGTGTGTGTGTGTGTGTGTGTGTGCTGGATCTTCAATTATCTGTTCAGGATGTATCCTCGCCTCACCCACTGTCAGCTGAGATAGGCTCCAGTCTGCCCACAACTCGAATAGGATTAGGTGGTGTGGCAAATGAGTGGACTGAGGATTGTACATACACATCAAGCCCATAATTCTTCTTATTTTACTTTATTTAAAATATCTAGTCATTTGTAGACATCCAGAGATGAAAATCTGTTAAAAAGCGTGTTGTTAATGTACTGGATGAAATCTCTGTGATAGACCATGCAGGCTGTAGTCTCTTTCTCTCTCTGTCTTTCTGTCTGTCTGTCTGTGTGTCTTTGTCTGTCTGTCTGTCTGTATTGGCTTTGCCATGAAGTAAACGTGACTCTCTCTCTCTCTCTCTCTCTCTCTCTCTCTCTCTCTGTTTGTCTGTCTGTCTCTGTCTGTCTGTCTGTCTGTATTGGCTTTGCCATGAAGTAAACGTGACTATCTCTCTCTGTCTGTCCGTCTGTCTGTATTGGCTTTGCCATGAAGTAAACGTGACTATGTCTGTCTGTCTGTCTCTGTCTGTCTGTCTGTCTGTCTGTATTGGCTTTGCCATGAAGTAAACGTGACTATCTTTCTCTCTCTCTCTCTCTGTTTGTCTGTCTGTCTGTCTGTCTGTATTGGCTTTGCCATGAAGTAAACATGACTATCTTTCTCTCTCTCTCTCTCTCTCTCTCTCTCTCTGTTTGTCTGTCTGTCTGTCTGTATTGGCTTTGCCATGAAGTAAACGTGACTATCTTTCTCTCTCTCTCTCTCTCTGTTTGTCTGTCTCTGTCTCTCTGTCTGTATTGGCTTTGCCATGAAGTAAATGTGACTCTCTCTCTCTCTCTCTCTCTCTCTCTCTCTCTCTCTCTCTCTCTCTGTTGGCCTTGCCATGAAGTAAACGTGACTATACTTGTCCACAGCAATGTGTAAACCAACAATTAAATCTGGAGCTTCCTTACTGTGTGAAGTCACCTGCTTTAAATATACTGTAGGAGCACTCGTGACCCGACGGTGTATCTGTCTCAAGCTAAGGTGCAGAAACTAGAAACTCATCCATATCTGATCTGCTGCACGCTGCATTCGTTTAAAACCAGGTCATGCTGGCATTCTCCTTTCCTTACAACTTGTATATAATTCCAGTCGTCTGCACTTGTGTTGTGATGTGGACTATAAGTAAGATAATTCTACATGGGGTGGCATGATGGTCAAAGGATTAGCACGTCCACCTCACAGCAATAAGGTCCTATGTTCTAGTTCAAGTCATTTCTGTGTGGAGTTTGCATTTTTTTCCCCTCATTGTTGCACGTGTTTTCTCCAGGTTTCTCCAGTTTCCTCCCACAGTCCAAAGACATGCACATTAGAACTAATTGGTTGTTCCAGATTGCCCCTGGGTGTGAGAGATAGTGAAAATATATTTGTGTGTTTTGGCATGGTGTTCAGCGTGTACCCCAGCTTCCGAAGAGCTGGTTGACATGGGCTATAGCCGGGGTGCCTAATCCTGCTCCTGGAGATCTACCTTGGTGAAGACTTTCTCTCCAACCTTAATGTGGCCATGTGACAGATCTAGTCAGGTCAGGTCTTCATTTCAAAATCTTAAGCTCTGATTGGATGACTGGATGCTCAGGTGGGCATAATTAGGGTTTGAGGACCCGTCTTCAGGAAGGTAGATCTCCAGCAGCAGGATTTGGGACCCTTGGGCTTGAGTCCCCTCGCAACCCTAGCTGTCATTACTACAGTGTTGGAGGTGAGGTGAAGAAATAGTTGCTTTGTTGGTAGTGCACTAGTTTTGTGATTTAGCTGTCAGTGGGAGTTGTTGTTGTTGTTGTTGTTGTTGTTTTGGTGTAGCTGAGCTGGAACACTGTCTTCTCTTCATATTCTGACCTTCGCAACCAATGAGGGTCCTCAGTGCCACCAGGATGTCACTCGTAATCCAGAGACCTTTCCAGTTTACTTTAATGGACTGTCTTGGCTAAACCGGCTAAACTTGGCTAAACTCAGGTTCCTCTGTTCAGAAAAAAAAAAGAACAAAAAAATGAATTCTGTAGAAGTAAGTACTGTATAGTAATTAAAAGTAATAATGTACAGTAAGTATTTTTCCTTCTCACTTGGGTGCACATGGCGGAGTGACTTCCTCCATTTTGATGGTGGACCTCAATCTCTCCTCCCCCATTGTTCTAAATTAGCTCAGTGAGGCCAACACCAAATAGGGTCAGTCCAGCACACGCCATTGTGTCTTGTGTTCTATATCAGTAAGCCCATGGTGACACTGAACATGCCTGGAAAGTAAATCAATTCCGCATTGTTGGCATGGTATTACAATCAGGGACACTCAGTCAGAGGTTGGACAGAGGTCGTTGATTATCTGCAACCCAACTCACTGGTGAAACAAGAGGACTTAATCCTCAATCACCTGGGCTGGCATCTCAGTGATGCATAAGCTCTTGACAGCAACTATTCCTAACAAAGCAGTGTGGGAGGGAGGAGGTGGATAGATGGAGGTTATTTATAATGGGGGGATGGGGGCCATACTGGGAAAGAATACCGAACAACTGGCATGGGGTTCCATTGAGCTGCCACATGACCCTCACCACCACCACCACCACCACCACACCTGCTTTTATTGGTGCTATTTGGGGTAGAAAGGGTTTAACTGGCTTATTTCAAAGGGGCCACACATAGAAAATCATGGCCATGCTGGTGGACACACGCTGGACACGTGCCACCGCACAGGCCAAACATATCTTCTGAATTCTTCACATAGCTGTTTAAACTTGCAGCCGTGCAAAAACACATTGGCAGCATTTTACCCAGGAAGAACTCGGGAATATCCAAACATACACATCGCAGGACGGTAAGCATATTACAATTTTCTTTAATGGCCCGATTGAAAATGTTGCATTTAAGTAAGAATTCAGTACACATAAAATACTTACTACCTCCCTCAACTGTCATGAGTTTGGTCCAATAGGATGGTGGTGAACTTTAGTATCTGTTAATCCCTAATATGTATTCGATGCCCAAGCCAGACCAGTATGAAAGAAGTCATGAACTTCGGATCAAAATATTAGTCGGTACAAGAGTAGAGAAAAATATATCGGAGTTTTCTAACTTGTGTTGGCGAATTTGAATTGCTTGTAGTCAATATCCATCAAGTTTAGAAATTTCGTTCAACTTTAGTGTTTTTTCATTTGTCTTTTGGAAAAGGCAGCATGGTTCAATGTTCAGTAACAGAACGAATGGATCATAGTTTGAGTCGGTGCTTAAGGCATACAAAGGTGAAAATTACACGTATGTTTTTTAACTGAATATGAATATCACCTTTCAATCAAATAGCAGCAAGAGTTACACCTCACCATTATTTAAACTTGGCACACGAAATCCCAAAATCCCATCCAGTAGATGCAAACGTCCTCCAGAAATCCATCGAGTTGTGATAGACTGGCCATACCTCCATCATACAGAAGAGTGACAAGTGAAGAGGTGCCCACTTGAATGTCTAAATAAAGATATAGTGGTTTATCAGTGCAGCTACAGTCAGAAGTAGTTCTTGTAGGCCTGCATTCAGAAATGCTACAGCATGCAAAGTGAGACTAAGTGCTCTGTACATTGATCTTCAGCTTATTGCGATGCTCTTATAAGATGTTCATCGTTAACCAATGATCAAGCAACAATTTTAAACCACATAAATAAACTGGGGCCATCATTCTGTTGAACCAAAGGGATGGTCTGTAGGCTCTTACCTCAAAGTGCGCTGGTGTTGCTCATGAGAGAGGAGGCAGCACAGACTTAAAGTGATGTTCATGGGTGAAGTTACCTAAACATCACTGCAAGTCTTAACGGCCTCGCTCTCCAATATCTCTGTGGGCATAATGGGGCTACGAGAAATGTCCTCTACGCAAAGTGAATCTATGTTTCTTTAGCATATAGTGCAGGGAAATCGTGCAATTTAATTGGTTTACTATCTCAAGTTAACAATATCGGTGTTAGATCATTCTTGGTATTCTTCTATGAGCCGGAATATTCAGCAGTGACGTCGGATAAATCGAAGAAGTCGAACTTTGAATAAATAATGAAATGATGATAGACGTTAATTTACCTGATCAAAATTTCCCCTGGGTGTGATTATAAATAGTAGTGACTATGTGGCCCTACGGGGGTCTGGTGAGCTGTTCAGTGTGCACCTGCCTTCGCTGAGTCGGCCGAGATGGACTCCAGCCTCCGTGTAACCCTAATAATAAGATTAAGAGGCCTGGTAAGTGAGTGACGGAGTGAATGATAGAATTTGGCAATATTGCAGAGTTTGGTAAAGCCTCCTTGATCTGAATAAGCCTTCAGTTCATACTTTGCATCATTCAATAATTTCTTAATATCCACGCCAGAAACTTGGGATAATACTTGAAACAGGTAGAAATGTGTAAAGAAACCATAAGAAAGCTCTAGTTTTATTTTGCCTTTTCCTATGTTGCTGTGTAGTATATACTAAAACACTTTTTTTTTTTTTGCATAAACTCAGTGTATTTTACTCAATACGAAGCCCTCACCTTTTTCTTTCCTTTTCCTCTGAGCTCACTTCCTGCTACTGAATAAATATACAGTAAAGTACTAGGCATCTTGTATTAAAAGGCTTTGTCAGAGTGTTTCTTTAGAAACAATATCATTTAGATATATAAGGTATACAGTTGAACATGAAGGTATTAGCCAGCTTTTTCCTAAACAGACTCAGAATTAACTTGCAAGATGATCTTGAGAAGATGCCCATAATACCCTCATCTCCAAGTCTTATTCTCCCCATAATAAACCAGCTCACAGGAAGCCTTGTCACTGCATTTCTTTTCATATTTACATTTCTAAAGTTAAGCTATACATATTCCAGGTACATGTACTGATTCAGTTCGAGATTGTATCCCTAGAAAGCATGCACACCTCTTCTGTTATAGACATTATATACTATATTAACATAATACAAATACATCTCTGAGGATCAAAATATTCTTTGTGTCTTTATCTTTATTTCTACAGTATGAACTCACCTACTCATCGAAGGACAATGCAGGTCTAAACCAAGATCAGAGGAAGCCCATTATGGCCCATCTGAAGCCCATCATAAGGTTATAATCCTCCTGCTCCAACAAGTATGTGCTTGATAAAACCCTGCTGTAGCTTCAGTTGTGGAAAAAGATGCAGGAGAAAGAGAAAGAGACAAAAGGAATAGGAGAAAGAGAAGCAGTTGCAGTATACATCATGCTGAAATAATATTCATTTTATTTGAACTTGAATGTGTTGGCAAAGTGCCAACAAAAGAATTCACTCACCCCAATGTTCAGATGCCCTGCAGTGGTCCATGAAGTGATGTGCCAGGGATTTGTCGAGTGACTATTCGGTACTGCTTAGAAAGTACCAGCGGTGTAGGTAACCTATAAAATCAATTTAAAATATTTCATGAATGGACCATGCACAGATAAATAAAAGGTGGCATCAAAAGAAGAAACCTTCAGTCATTCTGCATATCATTAACCACACACACTTTAAAAAGCTGGACAATGGTTTATGTTTAGCATGTTATTTGTGAACTCACTCATATAATCAGAGATGACATCAGCAGGGCAGACTGGTCACCATTTGTTAGGGTTCTCTGTCATACAGAACAGCCGGGAGGATGGCTATGGGAGGAATGTTTGGGGGAACGGGTCTATATCGACCTGAAATCTAAAGGGTTTTCAGGAATGAAAATCATGGTGATCCAGGGAAAACCAATCACAAGCTCGTATCTCTATTGATTCGGATGTGTCCCATGGTCCATGTGTTATTAGGTTTAAAGGGTTGTTTTTGCAACAAAACTATTCATTCATTTCAGTTTTAAGCAAATCACACAAATCATGTAAACCCATTGCAGCAATAATGTGTGTGAGATTCTCTCTGTGTGTATATAGTCTTTTAGGAGTGGTTGTGTTTAGTTTAATATAAAAACCTCTACATAATTATACGTTCATCATACCTGGAATGGCTATTATGCAGATCATTGTTTTGTAAATAAAGTTACATTTTGAAAAAAAAAAAAAAGTGCAAAAATGGCAATTCCTCTAATGAGAATTTTGGCATACAATTTATCCTACTAACTGTTTCATCTAGGTTTTCTTAATCTGCACATTGAAGCCTCTGTCTGATCCACATCTGCATGGTTCATGTAGACAGCAAAATGCCAGTAGCCAAGACAACACTGAGAAAAATGTCCTTCTTTCTTTCCTGTGCATCTTTAGATGATGTAATGTGATGTAACATGAGATAGATATATATATATGTTATACATCTCATGTGTGTGTATGTATGTGTGTGTGTGTGTATGTGTGTATATATATATATATATATATATTATATATATGAGAGAGAGAGACAGTGATCTGATGGGTCCACAATCAATTCAACACCAGAAAAAAAAAAAAACCTGGTTTGGCAGGTGAGTGGGTTAAAATCATTTGATGTGAGCTTGGAACAAATCTAACATGAAATATCAAAGAAATTAAAGTGAAGGTTAAAGCAGTTCATTCGAGAACAACCATGGGAACATATACATATAATCTATTATAATATATATCATAATAGATTATACATATATGTTCCCATGGGTGTTCTCTAATTAACTACTATATCATTCTACTTATAGTTGCATGTCATACTTTTAACATTTTATTATATGTAATTTTTTCATGTGCAATTCAAGTTTGAAAATTAATTTTTATAAAAGATGCTCTTATACTCTGCATAATGTTTTAGCTATGCATATTTGTCTATGAACGTTTTTAAAAATTAATTATATATATATATTTAAAGAATTTAATATCGACTGATGAATATTTCTGTGTCGAGGTTGTACTGTGTCAATTCTAGATTTTTAAAAAATCTATATATATTATATATTGTGCAGACATGCAGTCCAAGCACGAGTCCCAAACATCTGTAATCATCAATAATAGATTTCTTGCCAATTTCCTCTTGACGTATTTGAGGATTTGTTTCTGGTAATGAAAAGGTGGGGCTTGAGTCTCAGATGGATGAAACGGTACCGTCCAAGCCCAGTGCGTGCGCGTGCGCGTGCGAGCGCGCGGGCGGCTCCAGGCTGGTTGTGCGGCAGCGCACGAACGGTGCGGCCTCGCCGGAGTCACTCAGCTCCATAAGACGGGACGCAATAAACTGTCCGGAGCGCGCGAGCTGTCCTCACACACCTGCACACACGTCACAAGCACACCCACGCCCAGGTCAGAGAGCAAAGCATCACTTCAGAAACAGCCTTAAATGAAATAAGGTGTAAAACCCACGCACCTCCGAGTCGTCAAACAAATCCCCGTTCGTGGTTCCGAGGACATTTTACGCACGAGGCGCATTAGAATGCACGGTGGCTACTAACCTGGAGAAGGTTCCCGGTGGCTCAGCTTTGCCCCAGGCGCGCGATCTGACCCTTTTTATTGTCTGCCTCAAGGTCAGTGTTGGTCAGAAAGGGGAGAAACGCGCGCGCGCTCCGGCGCGCCAGCCCCGCGTTGATTGGCTGCGCGCGCGCACAAAAGGCCAGCGGCATTTTTATCAGTGCTTCGCTGTCGACTCTATGCCGACTATTTTTAAAAGCCGACTGATGTTCGCCGTGTGGTGAACATTTCTGCACCGATCTCCACATTGCAATCAAGGTTAAAGTCAGATCCCGAGCAAACATGAAAGCAGCCGTTAATTAGCATGGCGCCCTTTGCACTTACGTCACTCATTCGTTTTGCATGACAGCCGCACTTTCCTTCCTCACATGGACTTTTGAATGACATGTCCCTCCAAATAGTTTCAGAAATGTGCATGTCAAAATATTTCATACATTAAAGATTACTCTTTATAGATCTTTTGTAAGCTATGTTGTATAATAAACTATTATTAATACTGTGTGTAGAACTACAGAAGTAATATAATAATCAAAGCTGAAATCCACCAAATACCTTTTATTTCCCTATTGTATTGTTTAACCTTTCCAAGCTTTTTATTTTTACAATGACCTCTAACGACTTCCTCCAACGACCTCCACACACACACACACAACACACATACACACTACATCTGTCCACATCTGGCAAAAAATATTTAGGGAAAGATTTCTATTTGTAATGACAAGCACACAGTGTGTAATAATATTAAAAGAAGAGACTTCAGTATTAACTACACCCTTTACTGTCCGCAGTTAATTGGGCCCGAGACCCCCTCGCGACCCCCCCAACCCCCCACCACCCCCACACACACGCTGACGTAGATGTATACATGTATATGTGTATCTAATATCAATGAATACATATTCAATGCTATAAATGCTTATAATAACAATGAAATATTAAAAAATAATGCATAAGATGTAAATAAAATATAAATACAGTACACACGCATACAGATGCGCGAGTGGGAACGCACGCAGATGCGCGCGCGCGCACGCAGATGCGCGTGCACGCACTCAGACGCGCACCTCACATAAAATGTAAGTAGTTTGGATGGGAGGCTTTGGGTTGTTTTTCGTTTTGTATGTTTAGGGTTTTTATTTATTTATTTATTTATTATTCTTTTGCACAATTGGCCTTTTTGGTGGAATTTTCCTGAACGTTTCCCCCTATTCTTCCTTAATTTCTTTATTTTTTTAATTCGATTAATATTAAAATATATATATATATATATATATATATATATATATATGCACAATGCGCGAAGTAGTGAGGGATCCCAGTATATATTTTCTATCAGATATAAAACCAACACAATGGTGACTGTTGAAATGACACTGATGACCTATACTGTATTATTACTTTTTACTGATTTCCATTTATACTGCTGGCCACACGTGTGGCTGAGGCCTCAGTACATTGAGGTTAAACCAGGATTTGAACCCATGACCTCTCACTACACCACCCGCCCAATGATTAAATGCTGCTGCTTAAGTTCATACAGTGTTCATCATGTGTCTTTGGGGTATCTTTAAACATTTAGACATGCAATTGAATTAAAATCCTGTCTTTTTCAACTCATTTGGTTCTGATGGTTACAGTTTTTATTCATCACCGAGTTTCTAGTTATGTACTGTTTTAGCATTCGACCTTCACGAAAACAAGGTCACTTGTCCTACAGGGACAAACTGCATTTCTTGAGTCAAGGATTCATGTCACAATAACGACAGGAATAATGTTGACTGCAGGAGAAGATAGACTATCTATCTATTTCTCTGTCTCTCTATCTGTTTATCTGTCTCGGTGCTTGTCTAAAAAAAGATAGGCACACAAAAACAAAAGTTATCATTCATGCTTTTATTTATTTTTTAATGAATAAAGAGTAATGAGAAGGAAATTCTTTCAACAGTGTTTCTTGCAGTATTACAAACTCCTCATTCATTCATTTTCTGAACCGCTTGATCCTAATTAGGGTTAGAGTAGGCTGGCGCCCATCTCTAGGGCAAGGGCAGGATACAACCTAGACACCTCACCAGGCCATCGCAGGCCCAACACTCACACCTAGGGGTGATTTGGAACTGCCAGTTAGCCTACTGTATGTTTTTGGACTGCAGGAGGAAACCGGAGTACCCACTGGAAACCCACGTAAGCACAGTGAGAACATGCAAACTCTACATAGAAACGCCCGAGCTGGGAATCGAACCCAGGACCTTCTTGCTGTGAGGTGGATGTGCTGACCACTACGTCACTGTGCCACCTAGTCAAAACTAAACTTGCCAAAATTTCGAATAAAATTTCCATTCTGTCAACTTAATATCAAACAGCAGATCTAAATGTATCAGAGGGCAGCGTGGTAGCATAGTGGTAGCTCTACAACACGAAGGTCCTGAGTTCAGGTCCTGGGCTCAGTGAGAGTTTTTTCTATACAGTAGTTTGTATCTTCTTCCGGTGCTTGCCTGGGTTTCCTTTGGGTACCCTGGTTCCTCCCACAGTCTGATGACATGAAGGGCGTACCCCACCTTCGCTCACAGTCAGCTAAGATAAACTGCAGCCTTCCTGTGACCCTGGTATGCTTACAAGGACCTATGTGTTCTGTCAGATGGAAGTTCACTACAAATCAATACAAAGTTCTTCAGACTCCTTGCAGTTTTTCTTTGTCTTACAATGAAACCTTTCTGTCCTGGGAGTGGGATCTCCCTGGATGACAGCACCTTCATCCACAGGGAATGAGGGCTCACTGCATAGTTTATTGAATATGTAAATAATGTAAATTACATGCAGATCTCTAACCAACTGAACACCTCCTGTATGGAGGTTTAGAAGTGACAGGTTAGACAGGGTATCTAACCGCAATAATAAAAACATCAAAGGAGAGAACATTTTGGAAGAATACTGAATGTACAGTATATCCAGTATATCATATTTTTCAGAAATATAAGTGAAAATATTGTATTTATACAATATTCTAGTAAGGCAGGCTGGCCCAGCAACTTATTCGAATACTATTTTCATTCATTCATTCATTTTCTAAGATGCTTAATCCTTATTAGGGTTGTGGGGAGGCTAGCACCCATCTTAGCCGACTCTGGGCAAGGGCAGGATACACCCTGGACAGCTCGCCAGGCCATTGCAGTGAATACTGTTATTTATTTATTTATCTATTTGGTAATCAAACTAACAGGTATAGCAAACAGGTTCTGGGTGAAGGTCCAAACTAAGCGCAGTTCAGAAGACCTGTATAGAAAATAAAGATAAAATGACACTATTTCCCTTGCCTGGACGTAGGTCACTGGGGTCCCCCTGAAGCCAAGCCTGGGGTGGGGCTCGAAGGTGGGCGCCTGGTGGTGTGGCTTCTGCCCCGGAAAGGAGACATGGGAGTCCACATGTCCATGGACCCCCCCACGTGTGGGCTATAGGGGTCAGATGCCATGTGAGTTGGGTGGCAGCCAAAGGCATGGGCTCTGTCAGACCGATCCTCTGCTACTGAATCCGACTTTGGGCAGATGGAATGTCACCTGTCTGGCAGGGAGGAAGCCTGAGCTGGTGCGTGAGGTCAAGAGATACTGACTGGATATTGTCAGACTCATCTTGACGAATAGCATACAACCCATCTCAAGAGGGGATATACAGTACCTTATTCCATTTTGGAGTTGTTCATGGGGAGAGGTGGCAAGGTATTCAATTTAGTTTTATTTGTGTTGCGCTTTTTGACAACTGACGTTGTCGCATAGCAGCTTTATGCAGTAAAAGAAGGAGTTTGCAAAGTATAAAAGAGATTAAACATTTTCGATGACATTTTTCACATCTGTAATGAGCATCGCCCATGGCGACGGAGGAAAGGAAGAACTCCCTCGGTTGATTCTATGAAGTAACCTTGAGAGGAACCAGTCCCAAAAGGGAAACCCATCCTCATTTGGGTGAAACCACATATAATAAATTCACAATGTAGTCCGGTTGGTTTTATCACAACTGTAAGTCCTAAATAACTGTGGGGGAAAAGAGTTTCTATCACCAGCAGTGAAAAGTGATATTCAAAGTCCGTATAGATCTCCATCAGCAGGAGTAAGGGACTTCCAAGATGAGAACTCTAGTCAGCATAAGCACATTCGGACAGACGACTGGTCCGGAGGAGGGAGGTAGGCCTAAGTTTGTATTTAGAGTTTCCTGAGAACGCTTGGCAGAGTCTCATGTCAGAGGTGCCTTTAACTCTCACCTTCGGCAGAGCTATAATCACATCCTGAAGAAGGCAGGGGATGTGGAATCCAGATGGACCATGTTTCCTGTCTCCATTATTGAAGTTGCAGCCCATAGCTGCAGCCGAAAGGTGCCTTTCGTGGCATAATCCCAGAACCCAGTGTGGACGACACCTGGTGTGGTAGAACATTCAGCTAAAGTAGGAGGCCTATCAAGTATTTTTGGCCTGTGGGACTCCCGAAGCAGCAAACAGGTCCTGGCAGGCCAAACGTGCTGTAGCCCAAGCTGTCACCAATGCAAATTTATGGGTGTGGGAGGAGTTTGGTGAGGCCCTCGAAAAGGCTCTGGACCACCATCAGATGACTCAGGAGGGGGAAGCAGTTTTCCACAAGTACTGTTTTCAGTGGAAGTGCGAGCTGCTCACCTCAACTGGGGATGTTGTTGAGAGGTGGCAGGCCCTGGAGTTTTGGGTGGGGGTCTGCCCAGTGCTGGGTCTGAGGTCACGGGGGAAGTAAAAAAGCTCCTTGGTGATGTTGCTCCAGGGGTGGATAAGAGCCACCATGAATATCTCTGGAATGTTATAGAACTGTCTTGAGAGACACCATTCCCATGGGCATCAGGGACTGTGCTTCTGGGTTGGCAAACCAGGGTGGTAGTCCCCCTTTTTAAAAAGCAGGTCCGGAAGGTTTGTTCGAGTTATTGTGGAATCACACTCCTCAGCCTAACTGGGAAAGTCTATGCAGGGGTACTTGGGTGGAGAATCTGACTGATAGTTGAACCTCGGATTCAAGAGGAACAATGTGGTTTCTCTCGACCAACTCTACATGCTCTACATGATCCTGGAAGAGATGATGGGAGTTTGCCAGTCTGTCTACATATGTTTGTGGATTCTGAGAAGGCTTTTGATTGTGTCCTCGGACTATCTTGTGGGGTGTGCTGCTGGTGTATGGTGTAAAGGACCCATTGCTACAGGCCATTTGGTCCGCATTGGTAACAACAGGTCTAATTCGTTTCTGGTGAGGATTGGAGTCTGCCAAGGACATTGTCCTTTATCACCAGTTCTGTTCATAATTTTTATGAACAGAATTTCCAGACACAGCCAAGGAATTGAGGGGTTCTGGTTTGGTGACCATAGGACCTCTGCTCCTTTTGGCTTCACCAAGCCGAAACCTCCAGCTTTCATTGGAGCGATTCACAGCTGAGTGCAAAGCGGCCAGGATGAGGATCAGCACCTCCAAATCTGAGGCCATGGTTCTCAGCCGAAAAAAGGTGGAATGTACCTTTTTGGTCTGGAATGAGGTCCTGCCCCTAGTGGAGGAGTTGAAGTTTCTCAAATCTTGTTCATGAGTGAGGGAAGGATGGAGCAAGAGATCAACAGGCTGCAGCCTGTTGGAGCTGGAAGAAGTGGTTAGGAAGAGGGACGTCTGGACCTCATTGCTTAGGTTTCAGACTCCCCGTGACCCTTGTAGGATTAAATGGTTCAGGGTTATTCAGTGAATTTATGGTCTACCATGGACAGTGTATTATTATCACTCTGTGCATGAGGCTATAATTCCACAGTGATTCTCCATTAAGGTAGAATAATATAGATTTATGCCTTGTCTGAATGCAGCACTGTCCATGTAATGAGTTGTATCTTTTCTGTTCAAAATCAATGACTGTACAGATGTTTGAAGGTTTTAAGCCATGTTCTACTGAAAGACCATTAGAAGTATTGGAACACTTTTGTTTGGCAAAAATACTTTCATCTACCAGCACTCTGAATTCTGAGATCAGCATTTTTGCTTTGTGAGCATGTTTCTTTTCTGGGAAAAACAATTTCCAGACATTGATTTGGGATGAGATATATTTATTAGATCACCATTTTTCTGGCGTGCAGGCACCTGACATCAACAGACAGGTCCAAAGCATACGAGCCTGTGCTGAGGCACATACTGGCAGACGGACATATGGTGGTATGAGCCATGAAAAATCAACAATATCATAGTGTTGAGAGTACAGTATGAAGCTTTGCTCTGAATGCTTTGCATGCAGCATGCTCAGCTATAATGGCTGGTGATTACATTAATCACTAATAAAACCCGAACCTCCTTTTTGGTTGTTTGGGTTCAGAGGCTGTCGACCTTGAGAGCCAAAGCTGAGATAAGTGTCCTCTAGCAGATCGCAGAGCACACTATGGAGGCTCAAAATAGAAGAGAATACTCCCATTCCATGTGGAGATAGACATGTTTAGAGATAGACATGCTGTCTGGCATTGCTCTGTGGTTAAAGAGGCAGACAGCACTTCTGTTCAGGCTATTATAAGTGTTCTTTTATATTCATTAAAAAAAAAACTGTTGTTTTATATATAAAGGTATAGTAATGTTGTCTTGATCTATTTAATTAAATATTAATCAAAGTTGATTCATAAAAACTAATTATTTGAATATATATATTCAAATCAATTGTAACAGTTTCCTTAATGTGAGGGCAGAGTTGGATTTCATTAGCCTCTTACTATTACAGTGGTACCTCACTTTACGAAATTAATCTGTTCCAGAGCCTTTTTCGTAACCTGCATTTTTCGTAAATTGAACTGCATTTTACATGTAAAACACGTGATTTGTTCCAAGGCTCCCAATACTACCCCATAAACACTTTAAACATTCTAAAAGCATACCTTTTAAGACCTCCTTCTGCTTCAATATCGTACCGATGGTAGACGGGCTTGGCCATATCCTTTGCGTTATCACTCAAGCCCGTTTCTTCTTCTCACTCGCACCTGAAATCACCCGTGTGTGTGTGTGTGTGTGTGTGTGTGTGCGCGCGCACACACGCATGTGTTGACCGTGTCTTCTTAGCAGAGTTATAATCTTACAAATGTTTATGGAAGGTTAAAAGCCTGAGTCAAGAAATAAAGCATGAAACAACAGTAACTCCGTCTTTTAGGTGAAAAGCATCATGGTAGATGCAGCTCCATAATAGCCAATGGGAGGGAGCTGCGTTATCCCTCCTAGCCAATGGGTGGCCAGCAAGGCGGGATGTTGGGAGATTGGCAATGGGAGGTAGAATGTCATCCCTCCTAGCCAATGGGAGGCCAGCGGGGCGGGATGTTTGAACGTCATTGATGGGAGAGCAGCTCATGCAATGTTTGAATGGCGCGTTTGAATGTTTGAATTGCGCATTTGAATTTTCAAGATGGCGCGTTCATAACGTGAATTTGTTTCGTATCCAGAGACAAAAATTTTAGGAAAATGTGTTTCGTAACCTGAATTTTTCGTTTGGTGAGATTTTCGTAAAATGAGGTAGCAGTGTATTATTTTATTAATTAATTTATTTTAAGAAAAAAACTTTATGATATATAAAATCTGTAAAATACACCTTTTAAAGATTTTCTTATGATTAGTATATGTGGCTCTGGTCTGTAGTAAATTAGCCTTGATTTCTCGTGGCTGTTATGACCTCACCCATGTGTATATGTACCATTACAGGCTCTGCGTCCGCAAACCAGAAAGATGCTGTTTCCGAACGTAAACTGATCTAAAACTGACATTTTATCTTGATATTCATAGTGTCCCTAATCATCTGATATACAGTACAGCCTTACTTAAGTGGCTCAGTGGCATTGTGGTTTGCATGTCCTCCTCACAGCAAGATAGTTTGAGGCCTGGGCGCCAGTGTTTCTTTCTAGAGTTTGCATATTCACCCCGTGCTTGTTTGGTTTCCTCCAGTTTCTTCCCGCAGTCCAAAGACATGCGCATCAGGCTAAATGTCTGTTCCAAATTTCCCCTAAACTTAGATGTACGTGTTAATAGTTGTGTGTATTGGTGCTGCAATGGTCAGAGTGCAAAGATGTTCAGAGAGTTGGCAGAGAAAGGCTTTATACCTGCAACTCTTGTGTGATTAAGCAGCTCGGTAAATAATTTTGTACTTGACAATTTCTCAAAATTAAAATTTTCTTATAGGTGTGAGTTCACTGGAACCTGCAGTAGCTTTGCAGTCCCTTCCTTAATTTGTTTATACAAATTAAATATTTGTTCAACATCAGCACACATGGTGTGTGTGTGTGTGTGTGTGTGAGAGAGAGAGAGACAGCAGGTCTATTTAATTTGAGCTATATCCAGGACCGACCTCTAATCTCCAGCCCTCCCCTTGTGTTAGTAATAATGTGAGATAATCAGTCTTTCAGTGCACATCTTGCAGAATGGACTAGCGTCATCACCACCACTTCACGGCTCCAGTTCCAGGATCAACTGCATTGTGATAGCGCTCATCTCCATGTCCTCCAACATCTTCTACCTCTCCCCCCACACACACACTAGAATGTAACCTAGATAGGAACACCTGCAGCTGTTTGTCTATTTTAGTCATTGTTTTGACAGCGAAATGTCCACCCTCCCTCTTCGAGCCTGACGCCTAAACCAAGACAATAGCCACAAGCTTACATAAAATTTAGTAAATAGTCAGGATCCAGAATAGCACGGCCTTGCCAGAACAATCCCGCTGCTGCCACACAGTAAGCACAAATAAGATGGACAGCGCTAATAATGCTTTGATTCTACAACAGTAGGTATAGATCATGTCTCAGCTACTGCACTGAAATGTTTCAAATTTCCAGTCCATCCATCAGTTCACTCATTCATCTATGCATCCATCCATACATACATCCTTCTGCCAACCCATCCATACACTCATCTATCTATTATCCATCCATCCATCCATCCATCTGTACTTCTGCTTGTCAATCTATCCATCCATCTAGTTGCCCATCCATAATCCTATTCATCCATCCATTCATGCATTCATCCATCCTTCTGTATTTCTGCTTGTCAATCTATCCATCAATCAAGTTGCCCATCCATAACCCTACCCATCCATCCATCCATCCATCCATCTGTACTCCTGCTTGTCAATCTAGCCATCAATCAAGTTGCCCATCCATAACCCTACCCATCCATCCATCCATCCATCCATCTGTACTCCTGCTTGTCAATCTATCCATCAATCAAGTTGCCCATCCATAACCCTACCCATCCATCCATCCATCCATCCATCCATCTGTACTTCTGCTTGTCAATCTATCCATCCATCTAGTTGCCCATCCATAGCCCTACCCATCCATTCATTCATCCATCCATCCATCCATACATACATACATCCTTCTGCCAACCCATTCATACACTCATCTATATATCATCCATCCATCAATCCTTCATCCATCCATCCATCCATCTGTACTTCTGCTTGTTAATCTATCCATCCATCAATTTGCCCATCCATAACCCTACCCATCCATTCATCCATGCATCCATCTATCCCTCCATCCTTCTGCACTTCTGCTTGTCAGTTCATCCATTCATCTATAGTTCTGCCAGTCCATCCATCTATGTGGTTCAGTACTTAGATGGGGCTTTTGTTCGGAATGACTTTAGTAAACCAGCAGCAGATTTATTGGTTTGTTCTGCTAAAGCAACACGTGTCCTGTCATTAGGGGTCAGCCGGGAACAAATCCTTGACTGCTCGGATCATAAATCTCCCATAACGTGTGACCTGTCGAGTTCCTTCTCTGAACTGCATGACCTACCTGTACAGTGCAAAAGAAACAGTCACTAATATTTTGATCATTGCAATGATAGAAAACCTAAGCATGTACAGAATGATTTACTAGATTTGATTTCTGTTGAAAAAGATTTGCTTGCACTTTATATTTGAAGCCAAACATTTATGAACACCAACAGCTAAATAAATTCTATTTCATTTTTTCACAACGTTTTTACATGACTACACATTTCTTGCAGCAGAGTTGGTCAGGACACCCACGTTGTTGACCTTCATCAGAGGTAATTTTCAAATTGCCTTTTAGAAACAGAAATCTGTTTTAATTCTCCAGATCAGATTTGCAGGAGGACGCGGTGGTGTAGCAGTTAGCATGTCGACCCCCGAGCTCAAGCTTTTCTGTTTGTAGTTTACATTACCTGCACTTGTGTGGGTTTCCTTTGGGTGTTCTGGTTTGCTCAGCAGTCTAACTGGCTGTTCCAAATCAACCCTAGGTATGCATGTGAGTGTGTGTTTTGGATCTGTGATGGCCTGGTGAGCTGTCCAGGGTGTTCCCCAGCTTTGCCCAGTGTCGGCTGAGATGGGCACCAACCTCCCTGCCACCCTAATTAGAAATTAGGCATTTTCGATGAATGAATGATGAGTTCCAGGGCAGCACGGTGATTTAGTGGTTAGCATGTCTTCCTCACAGCAAGAAGGTCCTGAGTTCAAGCCCTGGGCTTCCTGAGGCTGTTTCTGTGTAGTTTGCTCCCCATGCTTGTGTGGGTTTCTTTGAGTACCTCGGCCTCCTCCCACAGTTCAAAGATATATTCACATTAGGCTGATTTGCATATCCTGAATTGCCCAAATGTGATTGTGAATGTAAATGTGTGTGTGTGTGTGTCTGTGTGTGTGTGTGTGTGTGTGTGTGCGTGCGTGCGCATGAATTTACCCCTCTTTCTACCAGAGTTGGCTGAGATAGGCTTTAGTCTCCCCACGACTTTAATAGGACAGATTGACAGTCCACTGAAGGGGTCTCTCTCACTCACTCACTCACTCACACACACACACACACACACACACAAAACTATTCACATTCACACTCACATCCAGGGACAATTTGGAATTGCGTGTGAGTATGAATGGCTGTGTGAGTGTTGGCACTGCGATGGCCTGGCAAGTTGTCCAGTATGTACCCTGTCCTCGCCCAGAGTTGGCTGAGATGGGCACAAGAATCCCAGCGACCCTAAGGAGGATCTAGCAGTTCAAAAAATGAATGAATGAATGAATCGAAAAAAAGTTCAAAAAGACTAGTACAATTATTATCCAGAAAAGCTGAAGCAACGCTTCCTGACCATGGTCAGAAATTTAAAACTTGCTCAAGATTGGGTCTAATGATTCCTGCAAAGTCATAACAATATTGCTTAAAGCCAACAAATTAAAAGCATTTTGGAATGATCATCAAACACTGACCCCCTGAATCCCTCGGAAAACTTTCTAAAGAAAAGGACTGAAAAACAAATAAACAAACTGATCACACTAATTCTGTCAAATTTTGCCTGTGGAGGGGCTTTACCAAATATTTTAAAACCAGTTATAGGCAAATCAAATACTCACTCTCACTCATTTCCTGTTGTTAAAATCACAGGGAAGCTGAAACCTAACTCAGCCAATGTTGGATGAAGGTGTGGTACACCCTGAACAACTAGACAGATCATATCTGGACCAACACACACACACACACACACACACACACACACACACACATTCACAACTTGGGTCATTTTGGAGCAGCCAGCAGTTATCCTCTGGATTGTGGGAGAAAACTGGATTGCCAATTACCGAATTGTATCATGCCGAAATATGGTGGTGGTGGAGTTAGCACATCTACCTCACAGCAAGAAGAAGAAGAGGACGTTTGTGTGTAGAGTTGGCGTGGGATTAGCCTGAGTACGTACTCTGGCTTGTTCCCACAGTCAAAGACTTGTACATTAGGCTCTTCCTCAGGTGTGAGTGTGAATGGTTGTGTGATGGCCCTGAACTGGCAAAATGATCTGTGTGTAACCCACCTTTGCCCAGAGTCAGCTGAGATAGGCTCCAGCCTCCCTATGACGCTAGTAAGATAAAATAATTCAGATAAAGAATGAATAAATAATTATTAAAGTAAGAAATTAAAATCATGGGGTCATGACGTTTCCTATGATAAATATGTCATGATGAAATATACTGGTACGTGAACAGACCCCTTTAATGCTCCCATACAGACATGGTGTAACATTTCAAAAACCTTGATTGTGGTGGAGAGGATATGTGAGGAGGGGTCACTGAGTGGCTGCACAAACATTAGGTCAGGTCATAGAGAGACACTCTGAGCGGTTCACTCAGAAAGCCTCGAGAGACAAGATCTACACCTGTTTTTGCAACAACTGCTGACACACACACACACACACACACACACACACACACACACACATTTGTCTTACCATTCTTATTGGGATCTTCTATTTACATAACTATTACTGTAGCTAATTAATATTACACCTAAACCTGATCCAAACTTTAACATCAGTAAATCACCAAGATATAAAGAAATGGATGCACACTATATATATTTAAATATTATACATTCTGCAATGAGGGAGTGAGTGAGTTCCTTTCGGCTTTTTCCCTTTTTCGGGGGTCGCCACAGCGAATGATTCACACATTTGATTTGGCAGAGGTTTTTACATCGGATGCCCTTCCTGACACAACCTTTTAGCCAGGCACAGAAACACGCTGACGGCTTTGCGGCTACTCTTTACGAAAGTCAGCAACGGTTCTTTTACATGAACACCTCTCACCATAGACAGTGAGAGACATGGCCGGCCTTTGATAACCCAGTTAGCTGCACTGGTGGGACAGTGAGAGCCTTGTGGAGAGTGCAACTCGAACCCCCAAAATTAGGATCAGCGATCCAGCGTCGTATATCACTCGACCACCACTGCCCCTATAATTAACATTGAGTAAATATTGCAATATCTGCAATGTTCTTCAAAAATACTGTAGATGAGCATTCATAGAATACAAGGTACAAAAGGATTATTATGACTTGGCATAGTTATGATAAAATGTCTCCCCCTACTGGGCATTGGGTAAACATTTTACTCCATGTTAATTACAGATGGGGAGTTTTCAGGGATATTTATTTTCAGTATGATCCCATGCAGGGATTACCTCCAAACTTCAATGGGTTCTTTCCTGGTCCAGTCTCCACCTATCCAGTAAATGTGATGAAAATTAGATTACTAGTTTTGTTTGTTTTGCAAGTTCCTGGATCTGGACCAGGATCCAGATGTGCTCGAAAATGTTATGAGGTTCTGTGTTTTTTGTAATCCTGCTACCAAACAAACAAACAAAACAAACATATGCTGCTGAACACACAACCTCCCCTGCCAAGTAGAGGGAATATTCTTCTTTTACTTTCGGCTGTTCCCTTCAGAGGTCGCCACAGCGAATCATCTGCCTCCACCTCACCCTATCCTCTGCATCTTCTTCTCTTACACCAACTACCTTCATGTCCTCCTTCACCACATCCATAAATCTCCTCTTTGGTCTTCCTCTACTCCTTCTGCCTGGTAGTTCCAACCTCAGCACCCTACTACCAATATATTCACTATCCCTCCTCTATACATGTCCAAACCATCTCAATCTAGCCTCTCTGACTCTGTCTCCAAAACATCTTACATTGCCAAGTAGAGGAAATAAATTAGTAAAATATTTGAGTGATTTTGAGTCATGAATATAATAAACAAAAAGTTCTGTCATTCAGAATCTGGCTTAAACACTAAGTCTCAGCGGTTCAGGTCTTCCTGGTCTTTAATATTTGACTTTCTTATGTAGTGACGTCCAGTTGGCACAGGAACCATGAAGACAAATGATTTTTCACTCGGGGTAGGGTGTGGCTGTGAAACGTGCTCCTTCCTCTTCTGCGCTCATAGCATAGTGATGTTGCAAGTCTCCAGTCCCACTGTAAGGCTGCACAAGAATTCTGACAAGTGCTTGAGGGCATCAAGCCAGACACTTGAGCAGCCATCTGTTTCCTGCCTCGTTGTCTCTCTGCTGTATTCCTACACCCCTTAGATGGACAACTCACACTCCAGGCAAGGCTGCATACCGCTCAACAGCACTTTGCGTGGGCTGACACTTAGCAGCTTGTATTAGGAATAAGAAAACTGTGGCCAGTATTTGTGGCCACACCATGAAGATTATTTTGTCAAACCGCAAGTAGGCAAACAAATGGATTATTTCTTCAGGCAACAATAAAACAAAGTTGCATAGATAAAAAGACGGATATCAGTAATATTCATAAGTATAAACATTTCCAACCGGTATACTGTACACAGTGAGGGGCAGTGGTGGTCTAGTGGGATAGGGCGCTGGATCGCTGATCCAAAGGTTGGGGGTTCGAGTCCCACTCTCCACCGGGTTGTCACTGTCCCCCCCAGTGCAGCTAACTGGGTTATCAAAGGCGGGCCATGTCTCTCACTGTCTATGGTGAGAGGCATGTAAAAGAACCATTGCTGGCTTTCGTAAAGAGTAGCTGCAAAGCCGTCAGCGTGTTTCTGTCCCTTGTTAAAAGGGTTGTGACAGGAAGGGCATCCAATGTAAAAACCTCTGCCAAATCAAACGTGCGAATCAGATGATTCGCTCTGGCGACTCCCGAGTAAAATGGAAAAAGCTGAAAGGAAGACAGACAGACAGACATACAGTAAATGCATTATTATACGATAAGGTAGAGGGCAGGGATGGCCTGGTAAAGGGCGCTGGATCGTTGATCCAAAGGTTGGAGGTCCGAGCCCCACTCTCCACAAGTTTGTCACTGTCCCACCAATGCAGTTAACTGGTTTATCAAAGGCGGGCCATGTCTCTCACTGTCTATGGTGTGAGGTGTAAAAGAACCATTGCTGACTTTCGACAAGAATAGCTACAAAGCCATTGGCGTGCGATTCCGCCCTGCGATGACCTGGCGAGCTGTCCAGGGTGTACTCTGCCCTTGCCCGGAGTTTGCTGGGATCGGCGACAGCCTCCCCGCGATTAAGTGGTTACAGAAAATGAGGATGATGATAATGTAGCTTTGCTAGTTGTGAATATGAAGTAAAGAAAACATAAAAAAAAACTTTATGCCTTACGGATCCACTTTGAACAAAATACTGTAAAAAAAAAAAAAATCCTCATACTCCCATTTACTTATACATGCACAATTAAACCCAGAAAATTATTTCTAGTAACAAACATATTTCTTTTTCCTGAAAATGAGAATAAGATAGAAAGAGAGAAATATATTTTCAAGTGCCTAGAATTTTTTTTTTACAGCTAACAAGGATGAAGAAGTGGTTAAAAGTTGTGAGTTATTTTATTATTTTTATGTTTTGTAAGAGAAATTTGAATGCAGCCGTGATGGGGGGGGCACAAGCCAGTGTTCATCCTCACACCGATCCCAATTCCGGATAAATACAGAGGGTTGTGTCAGGAAGGGCATCCAATTTTTATATGCAAATCATCAATATAGATTGAGATGGTTTGGACATGTACAGAGGAGGGATAGTGAGTATATTGGTAGTAGGATGCTGAGGTTGGAACTACCAGGCAGAAGGACTAGAGGAAGACCAAAGAAGAGATTTATGGATGTGGTGAAGGAGGACATGAAGGTAGTTGGTGAAAGAGAAGAAGATGCAGAGGATAGGGTGAGATGGAGGCAGATGATTCGCCGTGGCGACACCCGAAGGGAAAAGCCGAAAGGAAAAAAAGGAGTCTGAGAAATTTGACTCTGCATTTATCCCATCGGAAGTGTGCGCACACGCACTCGAAGCAGTGGGAAGCCACATTGTAGGCTCCGGAGAGCAGTTGGCGGTGAAGTGCTTTGCTCAAGAATACTTCAGCCATGAAGGTGGAGGAAGGGAAGATGCCGCACACTCTCCCTGTCGTCACACACTTTTCAGTCCCAAACCTGCTTCTCTAACCATTAGTCCACAGCTGCCCTCAAACACTCATTCATCATCGTTCATTTTCTGAACTGCTTAATCCTAATTAGGGTCACAGGGAGGCTGGTGCCCATCTCAGCTGACTCTGGGCAAGGGCAGAGTACACCCTGGACAGTTCGCCAGGGCATCAAAGTCAAAAGTCAAAGTCAACATCACTTTATTGCCATTTGTGCTTTTACACCCATTGAAAATTCTTGCGCGGTCGTGCAAAGAGTCAGTTTTGTAAAAAAAAATAAAAACAGAGAGGCTCAGAACAGGCAAAAAACACACGCAGTACTTCTATAGAATATGTACCTAAGTCCCATGCATAGAAAGGGCCTTACACCAGCCCAGTAGACAGTGCTTAGTAAAATATTAAGCAACAACAAAGACATTAGACACAACAATGTAAGGAATATTGCACTCGGTCATGCAGTTTTAAATATATGTTCTTATCCATCCATATGTATGTGGGGCCGGTGGTTATGGTGCTGGGCTCATGATCGGGAGGTTGTGAGTTCAAATCCCAGTGAGACCCCCACTGTGCTAACACCCCTGGACAAGGTCTTAACCACAAGTGTGCCTCTGTTCACCCAGTATAAATGGGTACCAGTAAAATATACTGGGAAGGTAACCTGCGTCCCATCCAGGAGAAGTTGTACAGTACTCCTAGTCGCTTCACGCTATGGAAACCGGGGATTTATATGTATGTATATATATATATTATATACTATAAAATTAGCATATTATGATAAAGTTCATTATTTTCTGTAATGTACTGATAAAAATTTTACTTTCATATATTTTAGATTCATTGCACACCAACTGAAATATTTGAGGTCTCTTATTGTTTTAATACTGATAATTTTGGCAAAAAAGTAAAGAAGCCACTGGTAAATGGTTTACTGACCGTAGTATTACTGTGCTCAATGCAGCCATGAGGGGGGGCACAAACCAGTGTCTCTCCCTCATGCCGGTCCCAAGCCCGGATAAATGCAGAGGGTTGCGTCAGGAAGGGCATCCGGCGTAAAACAAATGCCAAATAAACTATATGAATCACAAGAAAGAATGACATACCGGATCGGTCGAGGCCCGGGTTAACAACGACCGCCATCAGTGCCATCAACCAACAGGGTGCTGATGGAAATTGGACTACTGTTGGTCGAAGACGTCGAAGAAGGAGAGGCGGGAGGCCTGTCCGTTGCCAGAGAGAGAGAAGAGGAACGATTCATGGATGTGGTGAAGGAGGACATGAAGGTTGTTGGTGTAAGAGAAGAAGATGCAAAGGATAGGGTGAGATGGAGGCAGATGATTCGCTGTGGCGACCCCTGAAGGGAAAAGCCGAAAGGAAAAGAAGGTATTACTGTGCTCAATTGGCCTGCCAACTCTCCTGACCTGAAGCCCATAGAGAATCTGTGGGATATTTTGAAGAGAAAGTTGAGAGACACCAGACCCAACACTGTGGATGAGCTTAAGGCCGCTATCGAAGCATCCTGGGCCTCCATTACACCTCAGCAGTGCCACAGGCTGATTGGCTCCATGCCACACCGTCATTTCTGCAAAAGGATTCCCGACCGAGTATTGAGTGCATCACTGAACATCATTATTTGAAGGTTGACTTTTTTTGTATTCAAAACACTTTTTTTATTGGTCGGATGAAATATGCTAATTTTTTGAGATAGGAATTTTGGGTTTTCATGAGCTGTATGCCAAAATCATCAGCATTAAAACAATAAAAGACCTGAAATATTTCAGTTGGTGTGCAATGAATCTAAAATATATGAAAGTTTAATGTTTATCAGTACATTACAGAAAATAATGAACTTTATCACAATATGCTAATTTTTTGAGAAGGACTAGTATATGTACATACACATATATAGACATATGTGAGGTGCTCCCCCGAATGTAGGCGCTTGCCGCAAGTGATGTATGGCGCTTGTGAGACAAAGCGCGCCTTATCCGGACTTCCGATCTTTCAAGTGAGCAAGTGAAGGTACTAAACAAGTATAAGTACAGGCCATTGCTAAATATAAGACTGTCACAATGGATTTCATTAGCAGAAGCAATAGAGTAATTTTAATATAAATAAAGTTATTTTTATTATCAACATTTTGTTCATGTGGGAGTCTTGTATTAAGCAAATAATGTACAGCAAGGTGGTCATTTTGGTGAAATAAACTCTTTTGGACGATACAACATCTGTGTGCCCTGATTCGCTGTATATTATCTCCTATAATTTTTATATTTTGAGAGATATATATTTGCTGGATATTGTTCCTTACATAGCAACTAATGAAGAAGAACACATGAATAGAGGAACAAAAATGTGTATTATTTATGGGACTACACCTTTTTAATCGATCACTCGAAGGCAGAGTGATGAACTCTTATTTTGAAATATAAGCGGGTTCGTCACTAGTTGTCTTCATGTTGTTGTTTCTTGCTCATTCCAGCTGTATAAAATTACTGTGCTGTAGTTGATATTTTCATGACTATCTGGATTTGCTGTATGGTTACAGGTGTGAAATGGCTGGAAGAGAAATAAGTAGAGAAGATGCTTTGTCGCGACGAGACCATAAACATGCCTGTCACACCCTGCTGTATGCGGATAGCAACGCTAAACTTTTCGGGAAAATTCCAATTAAACATCTCGTGCTGGTAAGGACGTTTTTACTACTAATTCCCGTGTGGAAAGTCAGTGAAATCCACAGTAGTAGATGCAGACGATGATTTCTTTTTCAGTTATTTTAAAATTGTTGGATTTTCAACACAGTGAAGCAAACTAACACCCGGCAGTCTTTTATTTTGAAATATTGTTAAATAATGATGAGAGAGAAAATGTTATGCACATTATTACCGCCTAGCGGTTAAATAAACTAAGTGCACCCTTTATTCATACTGCATTCTTTCCCAAGTACTGTATGTCAAAATTTTAAGTTATGAAATCCCTTCAATTGTCAATAAATACACAAACTCCTTTTATAAAGTTTTATAAATACAATCCACTCACTTGTTTACCAAATCACATAAAGTTTTATAATAACAATCAACTCACTTGTTTACCAAATCACTTAACCCTACTATAAGGGTCACAGGGAGGCTGGAGCCTATCTCAGCCGACACGGTGCAAAGGTGGAGCGTACTGTACTCTGAACAGCTCGCCAGACTATTGCATGGCCAACACACTATTCACACTCACATTCAACCTAGGGGCAATTTGGAACATTCAGTTATCCTAACGTGCATGTGCTTGGATTGAGGGAGGAAACCAGCACACCCAGAGGAAACCCATGCAAGCATGGGGAGTACAGTACATGCAAACTCCACCCAGAAACGCCCGTACCCAGGACCTTCTTGCTGTGAGGCAGATGTGCTGACCACCATGCCCTTCTGCTATCCCATAACACAATTCAGCTACTGTATATAAATTATTATTTTTAATTTAAATCAGTTATTAAAATGGTTGAACACAAAATGTAAACATTTAATAAAAATGTTCTTAATCTGCAGACATAAAACATTTAGTGCCTGATTTTTGCAGAGAATTGAGTTACACTCCTGACAATATTGCAGCGTTTGTGGTGACGTTATTCTGCTTTTCTTGTCGCGTTAAAGATGTCAAACTTTGCACGTTTATGTCTCGTTGACCTCCATCTAGTTTCATACCCTTTGAGGCGGAGCTTCTATAAGATCGCTACTGATGTTGTTGTTCTTGGCGTTGTGTAAACGTCTACCTGAATGTTTCAGACCAGCAAAATCCTACTGATCAGTCAATCAAGTGCGTTTGATCCTCAACACCTTGCCTTGTTAACTTGTGAACTTAAAAGTTTCATGTTTGGTTTCTGTATTTGGTGTAATTTTTCCTCATTAAATAATAACAACATGAAATATGTTATGTGTTGCTGCTCATCTGACATGAAGCACCAGGCCGTTTTGTATTATTTTCTGATATGATGTGATAAAATTGAAAATGGGTGTACAGGGATTCCTCACTTTCCGCGGTTAATGGGGACCGAGAACCCCCCCCCCCCCCCCCCTGCGACCGCTGATTTCCGCGAAGTAGGATCGACCCCCCTGACCGACGTATACGTACATGTATATGTGTATATAATATCAATAAATACATATTCAATGCTATAAATGCTTATAATAACAAACATTCAAAAATAATGCATAAGATGTAAATAAAATATAAATACACACATACGGATGCACACACACACACACACACACACACCCGCGCGCACACACACACACACACACACACACACACACAGATGCACACCTCACATTAAAATGCAAGTAGTTTTGTTGAGGGGTTTTTAGTTGTTTTCTGTTTTTGTTTGTTTGGGGTCTTTTTTGCATAATTGGCCTTGTTTTGCGGCATTTTCCTTCACTTTTTATTTATTTTTCGACGAATATTTTTCAAAAATCCGCGATGCACTGAAGCACAAAGTAGCGAGGGATCACTGTACTTTGTTTTTCACATGACGGTTGATCATCTTTTGAAGGTAGGAATCCATTTCACAGTCTTTAAAAAAACACTAGACTGACCACACACACACACACACACACACACACACACACACACGACTGATTGTGATTGCGCGCCAACTTATTGTGATCTATGGTGACTTGTGGTACATCCTGAGGTTTGAACTTAACCCAGATCTACTCCACATACCTGAAAACCTGAACCGGTAGCTTGGTGGTTTCCGAGAATAGAATACCAGCGTCCTCTTTTTCACTTCTCCATGTACAAGTTGGTAACAGTGGGTGAAACTGGGGAGCCCATGGCACACCAGTGTTTCTGCTTATAGCGGTGTCCATTGCAAAATGCAGGACATGCTTCCCTTACAGGAAATATGGCCTCCCAGCCTGTATGTGTCAGTCTGTAACTGATTCTGCATGAAGATAATGTGCTATAGAAGATTTTTAGTGATATGTGCTGTATGAGTGTTAAACAGTCATTTCGCTTGTAGGAAGCCTGCGGTACCATCTGACTCCAGGCGGTATTGTGGAACCGCTAATTTGGGTGACTGGGCTTTTTGAAATCTTCCCCCGGGCCTTCTCCACCGTCTGGTGTACATGTCCTGGACGGAGGGAAGTTTCTCTCATGCTGTGTGGTGCTTGTTCTACTCTCTGTAAATTAAATCGGCTGTTAAACTCTTTGAAAGTTCTGAATCTTAATCAAAACTCCTTTTCAAAATCTGTCTCTGTGGAAAACTGTTGGCCGATAGCTGCTATTGCGACCATTTTGTTGGTGGTTATTTGAAAACTGAATCTCAGCATGATGATGTCATCAAGGCCCAAGTTTCCATGGCAATGTTCGGATTTTTTTACATGTAATTTCTTTCCATATTTCAGGTGTTTTGTGCTTAAATATTTGAATCCTGCTGCAGATATAATGCTTCCTTGCACAGGAAATAATTTTATGCTTACTTAAGATTTCTAATGCAAATCTGCTAATAAATGTATCGACATCCTAGACTTATACCTGATAACCTGGACCATGATGACGTCATCATTCTAAGACTGATTTTTTTTTTTTAAAAGTACAGTCCAAAAAAAAAAGTTAAATTTTTACCCTTGAGATCTGAATCATCTCATTCCTTTTTTTGAATTGCTTAATCCTATTAGGGTTGCAGGGAGGCTGGAGCCTATCTCAGCTGGAACTGGGTAAAGCCAGGGTACACCCTGAACAGTTCACTAGAATATGACAGGGCAACACACACAACCATTCACACTCGTACTTACAACTAAGCGCAATTTGGAGCAGCCAGTTAGCCTAATGTGCATGTCTTTGGACTGTGGGAGGAAATCGGAGCACTTGGAAAACACAACAACAACAATAATAATACAAAACCTCCACATTGAAACACCTTGATTGATCACAGGACTGGAACCCAGGACCTTCTTGTTGTGAGGCAGATGTGCTCCATCATGTCATCCCCGACTTTATTTTATTGTTTGTTGTTTTGTTTTGTGCTTCTCAACTTCCTTCTGCCAAACTTCTCTTTTTTTTTTTTTTTTTTTTTTTTTGATATAAATACTGTATCAGGTTATTATTAACCAGTTGCTGAAAGCAGTTGAGTGTAATCAGAGTCCAACACCAAAATAAGTCAAAGTTTGATATTCTGTTGACGAATTACTATTTTGTATACCGGTGCAGGGATCCCTCACTTTCCGCGGTTAATTGGGACCGACCACCGATTTCCGCATAGAGGATCAACCCCCCCCCCCCGACTGATATATATGTGCATGTATATGTGTATATAATATCAATAAATACATATTCAGCACTATAAATGCTTATAATAACAATTAAACATTCAAAAATTATGCAAATGTAAATAAAATATAAATACACACACATACAGATGCGCGCTAGTAGTTTTGTTGGGGGGTTTGGGGTTGTTTTTTGTTTGGTTGGGGTTGTTTTTTTTGTTTTGTTTTGTTTTTTTTGTATAATTGGCCTTGTTTTTGCGGTATTTTCCTTAACTTTTTCCCCTATTCTTCCTTTATTTCCATATTTTTTATAATTCAATGAATACTTAAAAAAAAAACACGATGCACTGAAGCCACATGAATTGACGCGCGAAGTAGTGAGGAATCCCTGTACAGTAAAACCTCCGCTGACGAACGCTTAAGCTCACGAACTTTTCGCCTCAAGAACATTAAATTTGCGAGCATATTGTCTCTGCTGACGAACTAGTTTTCGGCGGACGAATCAAACCACGCGGTCGAACAGCGCCACGGTGGCGGCCACGAGACGCTGACGCACGCTCACGGCGTCACAGTTCGTCACCCCCTTTCTTTGAGTGCGGAAGTGGTTTGTGTTTGCTAGACATTTTGGACCATATTGAGTGTACTTTTGCTATTATGGGACCGAAAAAGACCCCACCATAGGCGGAGATCATTGAAAAACACGAACGAGGTGTGCGTTTGTGTGACTCAGCGTCCCAGTACCAGTACGATAAGTCTACCATTGCTACCATCTTTAAGAACAAGGAAGCTATTAAGGGTGCGTGTGTGGCTAAGGGTGTTTCCAAACAGTAGGCGTTTCCAAACTCTCCTTCCAAACAGTAAGTCCCTCCCTCCCTCCTCCTCCCACTCCATTCCATCAAGCCATCAACTACCATCACAAAGGTAAATAAAACCACTTTATTATACAGTACAGTTTATTTCTTTCATTACAATACAATAGACATTTATTATACATAAAATAAGGTATATTTTTGTGTAGTTTTAAGGCTTATTTAGTAGAAAATTATGTTTTATGGGGACCTGGGAACGGATTATTCTCATTTTAATGGTTTCTTATGGGAAATAAATGTTCGGAAGACGAACTTTTCGCCTTACACACACTTTCTGGGAACCAATTATGTTCGTGAGCTGAGGGATCACTGTATATTAAAACGGAATATCTATAACGCGCAGATTTTGCAAACTGAAATCGATTTTCATTCGTATCGTTGTATTTTATTATGAATTTAAAAATAAACCGTGATCCATCATCCATGTGTCTGCATTACTAAACTGTTCACTGTCTCTTAAATCATTACTTCTACATCATTAAACTACATGAACTACTTCATTAAACGAACTTCTTAATGCCTGCCAGGGTTTCTGCTTCTTTTTCTGGCGGTTTAAAGCGTTATGAGGTGAAACCGAGCTTCAGACATCATTCAGGTTTGTGGGTTGAGTGAACGAGGCGATGTGCTTTCTGTATGTTGGGTTTTTTTAATCACTAAGATTTGATAATAATAATAATAATAATAATGGTGGCGTAGTGATTTGCAGTCTGTCTCACAGCAAGAAGGTCCTGAGTTTTAGTCCCAGCTCGAGTGTTTCTGTGTGGAGTTTGCAGGTTCCAGTTTCCTACCAAGGCCCAAAAACATGCAGAGTAGACCAATTGGCTGGTGCAAATTTCCCCTAGGTGTGAGTATGAATCATTGCGTGTGTGTGTTTTGCCCTGCGATGGTCCAATGAGCTGTACAGGGAGTACCCTGACCTCTCCCAGAGTTAGCTGAGATTAGTGCCAGCCCCCCCCCCCCCCCCCCATGACCCTAATTATGATTAAGGGGTTTAGAAATAAATTTAGTAATAATAATAGGGCTCCTGAGTGGCACATCGACAAGGCCCGTGACTATCAGCCACAGCCATCCATGACTGAGCGTCCATGGGAGCTAATTGGCTGAGCTCCCACGGGGGGAGGGATGGCATACGCTCACTTCTCTGTCAATCACATGTGTGTCTGTGAGCCCATTCATACAAGGGGACGGATAGCGCCTTCTCTCCGGGTGTGTGAGGTCGCCTCCAAATATGTATGTGAGTGGCAAAATCAGTAAAATACAGTACAAAAAAAATAAGTAAACAAATAATAAACACAATAATATTCTTTCAGCTTAGTATTTATACAATCAGATCCATAATTTTTCAGTCAGTGTCACAATTTTTGTAATTTTTTTCTCTTTGTTCCACCACAAGGGATTTGACATGAAGCAGTCAAGATGTAACTGAAGCGTACACTCGAACCGAGGACCTTCTGACTGTAAAAGGTTTAACAAAATCACAGCATCAATCTATTGGGAATTACAGATGGTTTTGCCCAGAGTTCCCTAATCTCACAGGCTCAGCACGAATGGATAAATTGTCATAATTATAAATAAATAAAAATTTTAAATGTAAATACAAATCCTTTTCCATCAATAACGAATTGTCTGGATCCTATCATCACCGAATGCTGACTTTCCTCTCTTGAGTTGCTTTTCCAGGCATTTACTGTAGCCACCTTCAAATAGCCAAGAATGCTCCATTTTATTTATTTATTTGTTTGTTTGTTTTATTTATTTTTTGCCTTAAGAAGCTCTTGGGTTGCTTTTTCTCCCTGTTTTGGTTCATGAACCATCTGTACTGTAAAGCAGATGTCTCCAACCCCCGATACCGGTCCGTGGATCATTCGATACCGGTCCACAAACAAAATCTTTCATGGTACAAATTCTATATTTTTAGTATTATTATTATTATTATTATTATTATTATTATTATTATATTACAGCTTCTGGATCTTATTTTAAAAACGACTGTTTTGACATTGCCACAGAAGAACTGAAAGCCCTTCTTCCGTTTACAACCAGATATTTTTAAAAGGCGGGGCATTCTGCGGTGTCGGCTATCAAAACAAAACTACAGAGTAGACTCTAACCGGTCTGCAGAAACATTTTCACACATTATACTGGTCCCTGGTGCCAAACAGGTTGGAGACCACTGCTGTAAAGTATTTTCCAATCAGTTTGCAGTATTTGACTGAATCTGAGCAGAAAGTATAGTCCTGTACTCTTTAGTGTCAATCCTGCTTTTTTTTTAATCAGAGGTCACATCATCAAGAAACATCCCACCGGCACCCATCCCTGCCCATGTCCACCAAGCTTGAGAGATGCTTTGGATCTTGAACCTCTTCTTTTTTTTTTTTTTTCTCAGGTTTTCGATAAACGTTCGATCACTGCCTTACTGTTTTTGAGAATGTTCCTCATATGGCTGGGTGTTTTGAATAGATTTTTTTTCACCAAGTAAATAATTCTCTGATCATCGGTTTTTAGTTGTTTTGCTGGAATTCACCAAATTAGTGATTTGACTATTTTAAAGATTATTCTCTCGCTTTGATACAGCTAGTTGTGTTAACTGTACAGTGTGAAGTCATTAATAATATGTACACGGATACTTTTTAAACTATATTTTCAGATGCAGATGCGTTTTGATGGCTTACTTGGCTTCCCTGGAGGGTAAGTACTTGTGTGGAAAATTCTGTGTTCTTACTTATTGGACTATTATTTACCAGAATCTGAGATTAACCAACTCGACTTCACGTTAAACTGTCATGTTTTTGCTTCTATAAAGTGAAGTTTCTGCTACGTACTTTGTATTTTTATTTCGTTTCACCCAAATGAAGAAGGGTTTCCCCTTTTGAGTCGGTTCCTCATGTCGTCTTGAGGGAGTCGTTCCTTGCCTCCGTTGCCTCAGGCTTGCTAATTGGTTATGTGTAGGGTTTATAGAGAAATGTTTACATTCTTTATCAAGTTTTTTTATTTTAATGTAAAGCTGCTTTGTGACTACAGGGATCCCTCGCTACTTCGCGCTTCAATTCATGCAGCTTCAATGCATAGCATTTTTTTTTTAATTCATCTGATCAAAAAATAAGGAAGAATAGAGGAAAAAGTTAAATGCCACAAAACAAGGCCAATTATGAAAAATAAAACAACAAAACAACCAACCAAAAAAAAAACCCCAAAACCCCCTGTCAAAACTACGTACATTTTTATGTGAGGAATGCATCTGTATGTGTATGTATTTATATTTTATTTACATCTTGTGCATTATTTTTGAATGTTTGTTATTATAAGCATTTATAGCATTGAATATGTATTTATTGATATTATATACACATAGACATGTACGTATACGTCAGTGGGGGTGGGGGGGGGTGTCGATCCTACTTTGCGGAATTCGGTGGGATCTCAGTCCCAATTAACCGCGGAAAGTGAGGGATCCCTGTATATCATTTGTAAAATGTGCGCTACAAATAAAACTGATTTGACTTGATCACAAGCATTTGCTAAATGGGTTAATGTTAATAGGGTCGTGGGGAGGCTGGAAACTATCACAGCCCTTGCTGGACAAAGGCAGATTTGAGTACAGTAGTGAAAAAATGTTTGCTCACTCACTCATTTGCCAAGCCACTTAATCGTACTAGGGTCGCAGGGAGGCTGGAGCCTATCTCAGCCAGCACTGGGTGAAGCAAGGGTACTCCCTGAACAATTCATCAGACTATTACGGGGCAACACACGCAACCATTCACACTCGTACTCACAACTAGGGGCAATTTGGAGCAGTCAATTAGCCTAATGTGCATGTCTTTGGACTCTGGGAGGAGACTATATGACTCAGAGGAATCCTTTGCAAGCACGGGCAGAACATGTGATCTTCCCACAGAAAAGTGATATGAAATAATATAAGTACACGACGGTGACTGCAGGTTAGTTAACCCTTCAAAGGAGAGTCTGGAAGCAGGGCTGAGCAGAGAGCTAGAGGAGGAGATGGGCGTGGCAGTACCAGTGACCATGGATGACTACGTGTCCTCTCACCTTGCTCAGACTTCTCCCCGTCTTATCTTGCACTTCTATACCAAGAAAATCACAGAGGCTGAGGTTCTAGAGATCGAGAGAGCTGCCGTCTGTAAGGCTGTGGATCATGGCTTCGAGGTAAAGCCATATGCCGTCACTTCAAGTGTTGCTTTGATGCCGTTTTCCTTAAAGGAACTAAAACAACTGTTATTTAGGTGTTGGGTCTGACTAGAGTACCCCTCTATACGTTGAGGAATGGTGGTGGGCTTCCTTGGTTCCTGTCGCACTCATTTATCGGCAACTCACGAGCCCAGCTGCTGGATGCCCTGCGATGTTTGAACCTGGTGCCACCTCAGGCTCTCAAGGAAGCAGTTAAAAAGGCAGACGAAATGAGGCACAGCGTTGAGTCTGAGCCACACTGACATCATCTCTGTGTCATCCATCTGTGCTGAGCAGCCCTCCTGCTCTAGATTCCTGCTTGGGACACTCTGGACCCCGGATTTTTCATTTGACTTCTTCGTGATATTTTAGTTATTAAATGTGAAAAGGTTGCACTCGTGATACGTGTGTACGCATATACATGTATATAATTTATCAAATTTACTGTGGGCCCATCGCCTACCTTGTCCTTCAAAGGAAGAGTTGCCTGCAGTCCAGAGAACTCGAGAATAGGCGTTTTGCTTGCGTCCATCCAACTACTCAGAACCACATAGTACGCTGGTCTTTTGATGTCCAGAATGTCAGTGCAATTGCTTCACATGGGAATGTAAAAATAAATGCATTTATTGAGTTTGATGCTTGTGAAATTTGTCAATTTATTTTCTTCTAAATCACTGACTAGCCCAGTAAAGATTTGGGCTTTTACACCCAGGTCTACTGG
>CM045738.1:32517296-32592296 GCA_024760905.1 Plotosus lineatus | reverse complement strand
GCTGCACTGTTGTGCTCAAGAAACTAAAAATGTTTGAAATAATTTGTCAATTATACTAACATGGAATGAAATATGTACTCTGATTGTATGAAGCACTTTGGCAGCACAATATCTATAGTCAGTTATCATTTAAATTTCAAATTTAATCATAGTCATTATTTTCTAATAATAATAATAACGATTATTATTTTCTTTTAAAGGAAACCTGTCAATATATTCAACTCAGTTCGGTTTTATTGGTGTAACTCTTTTTACAATTGATATTTTTGCAAAGCAGCTTTACAAATTACAAAACAACTTCCCTATAAGCTCTCTGCGTGCCTATTGTTCAAGCCCTTCACCATGGTGTCAAAGAAAAACTCCCTTAGTCGACCCAAGGAAGACACCTTTGACAGAAACCAGACTCAAAACGGAAACCTGTCCTCATTTACTGAAACCAGATTAAATTACAAACAATGCAGCAGCAGCAATGTAACTAAAGTTGAACATGAAATCTAGTTGAGTTATCTTGTAAGTGTAATGATAATTGTAGCTCTAAGTCATTTGAGTAAAAGACTTTATTTTGAGTGAATATTTAGGTCCGTGTGAATCATCATCTGTAGGAAACACGCTGACGGCTTTGCAGTTACTCTTTACGAAAGTCAGCAATGGTTCTTTTACATGCCTCTCACCATAGACAGTGACAGACATGGCCCGCCTTTGATAACCCAGTTAGCTGCACTGGAGGGACAGTGACAACCTTGTGGAGAGTGTGACTCAAACCACCAACCTTTGGATCAGTGATGCAGCGCCCTATACCACTAGACCACCCCTGCCCCCTATGTATAACTGATAATGTTAAATCTAAAAATTTTTGTGACGGACGAAGTCTGAAAGTTATCTCAGTAGGTGTAGTCTTAAAACCACTGTTTGTGTCAAAGAACATCCCCACAATTTCTAATTGTATATTTGAGTTGGCCCTAAGGGATCATCATTAGCAGGGTGAAGTGAAGGCCTCATATACGATAATAGCAGATAGAACATGGTGATAGTGGGCAGTGGTGGTCTAGTGGTATAAGGCGCCGGATCGCTGATCCAAAGGTTGGGGGTTCGAGTCCCACTCTCCACAAGGTTGTCACTGTCCCCCCCCCCAGTGCAGCTAACTGGGTTATCAAAGGCGGGCCATGTCTCTCACTGTCTATGGTGAGAGGCATGTAAAAGAACCATTGCTGACTTTCGTAAAGAGTAGCTGCAAAGCCGTCAGCGTGTTTCCGCCCTGCGATGGCCTGGCAAGCTGTTCAGGGTGTACTCTGCCCTCGCCCTGAGTTGGCTGGGATGGGCACCAGCCTCCCTGTGACCCTAATTAGGATGAAGCGGTTACAGAAAATGAACTGAACTGAGAACATGGTGATTTTCATCTTGGTTGAAACACACACACACGCGCGCACACGCGTGCCGACTGATGAGCACACTCTACGATCCTGATCAATAGAATTAGGCACCGTTGTGCAGCTGGGACTCAACATGTAATGCAGTTTTCTTTATAATATAAGGGAGCCATATTCTTGTTGAAAGTAGTGATTTGAGTGTGATGCAACAGCACTGAAAAACAAAGCTTTTCAATTTGTAATATAAATTAATTTTTTGCTTGTATTTTGTTATAGGTTCACAAAAAATCAAACAAACAAACAAAAACATATATGAAGCCCCTAAATAAGCTGCCATTAGTTACCTTCAGAAATCACATTAAATAGTTAACTAAGGTTTTTGCTGCCGAATAGTCACATGATTACTCGTTATGAAAGGCCCCAGAGTCTGCATCACCACTAAACAAGAGGGACCAGTACACAAGAGACACCATTAAAGAACATGGACGTTTCCATACAGGTCAGAACAGAAAAAATAAAAAGCATGTTTAGAAATATTTAAAAGACATGAGGCATCTTCCCCAACATGTGGAAGAAGGTCATAACTTTTTGGTCGTCAAGTAAAACACTACCTGAAGTGCAATCCCACCATCATCTCAAAGACGGCATCCCCACAGTGATGTATGGTGGAGGCAGTAGCATGCTGTGGGGATGACTCTGGGAAACTGGTCAGAATAAAGGGGGACGGTGTAAGGTGCTAAATACAGGTACATTCATCAGGAGGAGAAATTTGTAATGGAGCTGGAGCAGTTTTTCTTTGAACAATGGGCAAAAATCCCAGTCGATAGAAGTGCCTTATGCTAGTTGCAGCTGTAATTGCAGAACAATGTGGCTCTACAAAGTGTTGACTTTGAGAAATGTAATCGATTATGTACACTCAAAAGCAATTGTTTCCAAAAAAACTAATATTTTGTTTTCTTTGAGGGTATTGGCAGGCACACTTCCTCCAAAATATACATTTTATTTTCAGGTTGTAAGGCAACAACATAAGGGGAAATACCAAGGAGGTGAATTCCGTTGCAAGCCATTATGTATATAATGTATGTATGTATGTATGTATGTATGTGGTGCATTTATTTTGGGTTGACTTTACACTTGCCTGAAGTTGATTTTTATTTCGGTAAAGATCCAGTGGTATCACTACTGTATTTAGCACGCTTACTTCCCTTATTCTCGGACATCAAAGTTTACAAAATGGTAAATAAGCTAATGTTTTTAAACTGCTTAACTTGTGGTTTGCTAATATGCTTTGCATTACTATATTATCGACCTGTGCAATTATACTGCAAATGGATATAACGGCGCTTATGAATTCCCTGATGCATCTCACGGGCTTATCTTCAAAACCTCTAACGGATTTCGATCGTTTTTGTAAACATCTCAAATTTGTATGGAAAAAAAAAAACCCCGCAAATACAAGGATCCCTCACTTTCCGCAGGTAATTGGAACCGAGATCCCCCCCGTGACCATCGAATTTCACAAAGTCAGATCACCCCTCCCAACCCCCCATGACTGACATATACGTACATGTATATGTGTGTATAATATCAATAAATACATATTCAATGATATAAAAGCTTATAATAACAATTAAACATGAAAAATAATGCATAAGATGTAAATATAATATAAATACAAACACACATACAGCACCTCACGAAAATGTAACTAGTTTTGATGGGAGGTTTTGGGTTGTTTTTTTGTTTTGTCTTTGTCTCGGGGGGGGGTTGCATAATTGGCCTTGTTTTGCAGAATTTTCTTAACTTCCCCCCAGTCTTCTTTAATTACCTTATATTTTAATTTGATTAATATTAAAAAAAAAAAAAAAACGTGATGCACTGTAGCCGACTTGAAGCACGAAGTAGCGAGGGATCCCTGTATTCCAGCACATGTCTTACTGTACTCTGCTTCTCAATCATTCTGACCACATGCAAATTCAATACAGAACAGAATTGTGAGCACAGTGGTGGCCTGGTGGTGAGGTGCTGGATCACTGATCCTAAGGTTGGGGGGGGGGGGGAGTTTCCAACGCTTGTCACCCCCCCACCCCCCACCCCCAGTGCAGCTGACTGGTTTATCAAAGGCGGGCTATATTTTTCACCGTCTATGTTGAGAGGTTCATTTAAAAGAACCTAAAAGAACCATTGCTGACATTCGACAAGAGTACGCTGTATAGCCGTCTGCATGTTTCTACCATTCCCCAGAATCAGCTGAGATGGGCGCCAGCCTCCCCGCGACCCTAATTATGTAATAATGAATGAATGAATGAACATAATTGTGTAGAAATTGTAATAATTGATAGAGAATCTGATAGGTTCTGTCATAATGGTACTGTAGTACAGTATTATCTTCTACAATGGTTGTAGCATTTAATTAAAAGATGATTTACATGATAACATTAAACTAAATTCAATTAGCAGTTTAAACCTTGGTTGCAAGGCTGGTGACCTTTAAAAATGCTGACGAATCGCTTTTTCTTGCATGGGATTTGTATCTCACCATTAATGGGGTAATACTTTTGCTGCTTTCTGTCCAGTTGTGCAATGTGTGTGTGTGTGTGTGTGTGTGTGTGTGTGTGGGTGTGTGGGTGTGTGGGTGTGTAAAGCCTGTATGTTGAACTAGGTCAAAGCTGTGAGGACTGACTGACCGAGTGAAAACTGAACTGACCCTAGGGGAACGTAAAGGATCATGGGATATATTTGGCTATAGCCAAAGCAGCAGCAACAGACTTGCCATTGAGCATGTTAGCGTAATGTTGGTGTATCACTGTTTTTGTTAACTCGGTGTGCACTGTTGGGCTACCTGCCAAGTTGCACAAGACTCCTAGTATGTGACAGCGTCTGCTATTCATGTCACATCTGATCCTGTGACGCCCTGCTGGCTTGCCCCTAGTCTCTGCCAGTGGAGTCATCTATACAGCCACACATGGGTGGAGAGGACTCATGTGGAGTAATTCTTGTCTCCACATCTACTACATCTGTGTGAGTTTATTGCCCATAAATAAAGCGACTGATCTCATGAGATTGTTGAGCATTTGGTTAGGAATGGATTCCTGTGACAGGCAGCTGTGGATGTTCCCTTTTTTTTTGTTCATCAGGAGAAAAAATATATACTGTACTGTACTATTCACTCGGTATAGGGAGCATTTGTATTTGAATTTTTTTTTTTTTTTTTTTTTTTCAATGTGTAGTCTTGAAACCACTTCCTGGAGTAAAATGAGAAAAGTATTGACAGACACAAAGTAACAGAGGAAGGAAACGTGCACAGGAAAGCTGTTTGGGGCTGTTGGGGTGCTGAGAGTGTGTACCGTAGCTTCTCTTTAATGCTCTCATGATGAGGAGTTGCACCTAACACCGATCCAACTCCCACCCTGACCCACCATTTATCCAGAGAAGGTTTTCTTGTTGTGTTGCACAAACAGAGGCTCCTTCTTTGTATGTCGTATTTCATCTTGCTTTGAGCCACTCTCTTCACCACACAAACACACCCTTACTAATGGAAAAGTAACACGTTTATCGACACAGATACATGATCTCATGTCCTCCCTCCCCCACTTCTGTTGGTCTGCAAGTCTTTGTGCACCTCTTTAACGTTCGACAATACATCTTCCATGTGATGGGTTGTACGTCCTGGGTGGTCGGCCATCTTCAGTGTCTCTGAAATACGTTTTTACAGTTTTTTTTATCCATCATATTCACAAACATGATAGAAGTAGTAATCTGGCATTAAACACCCCCCCCCCCCCCCCAAAAAAAAAAAAAAAAAAAAAACCAAAAAAAACAAAATGATGATATGTGATGCACCCGTGGTGAAATGGACTGCATTGCATGGGCTTTATAATTGTCATTGTGCTTGTTTGTGCAGAAGCATCAAGTGGAGGCATTGTTATTGTGCACGGCTAACCATCCTTGGTATTGATTTGGTCACGACTCTCAGGGTCTGCTTTAAAGACACATCATCTTCAGGGCGATCTACTCTTGTGGATTCATTGCTGTAAATTACCCCCCTGGGTGGGTGGGTGTGTGTGTGTGTGTGTGTGTGTGTGTGTGTGTGTGTGTGTGTGAGAGTGTGTGTGTGAGTGTGAGAGCGAGATCACAACTCGTGCATCTACATCAGTGTGGGCTGCCTCTCCTCACCGAGCACAATGCAAGGTCATGAGCATCAACGCATGGCAGGAGTGAGAATGAGAAACAGGGGATGAGAAATGGAGGAGAGTGGAGAGTAGGAGAACAAGACAGCATATTCATATCCATCCTCGTATTTATAGCAAGCCTGCGGGGAGTGGAGAAAGATGGAGGTGGGGCTTAGTTTATGACATCCTCTCACAGCAAGGGATTGGTGAGTGTGTGTGTGTGTGTGTGTGTGTGTGTGTGTGTTTGTGTGTGTGTGTGTGTAAAAGAGAGAGTGTGAATGTGTATAAGGTGGGGTGGGGTGGTCATCACAAGCAGGAGGGGAGCTGTTTTCTTGTGTGTATTTATGTGCAGAGAGTGTACAGAAGAGAAAGCAGGTCTATTTTGAATGCGTACATCAGTGAAAGAGAGCAAGCGAGATAGGAAGAGGGTGGAGAGAGGGAGGGAGGACTGTGTTGAATGTGTCACAAGGAGAGAAATCATATTGGTCCATGAAATCTATATGACTCAAACACACAGTGTTCTCTGTGTCCAAGACTGAGGGAGGGAGGAGGAGGAGAAGAAGAAAGAGAGGGAGAGTGACAGACAGAAGACTGTAGAGAATGAGGTGAGGCTTCAGTGTTGTTTCTTATTGATGATGCATGTGAATCTAATGTTTGCACTGTGTGTGTGTGTGTGTGTGTGTGTGTGTGTGTGTGTGTGTGTATGGGTTCCTGTATGGGTTCCTGCCCTTCTGATTTACACATACATGCATGTTTGTGCATAAAAGACAGGAACTGACATTTATGTACAGGGAGCATTTCTTTTGTTTTTCTCCAGATGTAACTTCAACAAAAATGAATAAATCATGAACATAGTCTTGTTTACAACCGAGGAATAAGAGCAGCCTACAAACTTCCCTTGGTAGCGTCCGTCTTATCTGTATCTGTATGTGCATCTCATGGACATTACCTGTCTGTGTGAAGGTTATTTGTCACTGGAACTCCTCAGAGGTGTGTGTGTGTGTGTGTGTGTGTGTGTGTGTGCATGCACTTGCCTGTTACATATTGACAACTGGAATATGTTTTATCCAAAACATCTGGAAATTTTGGGGGAAATGAAGGTATCTTGACAGGTCCTCACTTCTTCAAAACAGTATAAGGGTTCAGACTTGGTTTTAGGGCTTAGGTTGGAATCAGGTTTATATTTAGGTTACGATTAGGGTCGAAGGTCAGGCATTCTGTTGTAATGGTTATGGTACAGGGAAGGCGGTACAGAATACATTATGTCAATGAGTGATTGAAACAAAGATGGAAGTATACGTGAATGTGTGGGTATTTATACTGTACGTGTGTGGGGGTTGTTTTTAGAAGGAGAATGCCACTAATGGTTTAACATTATAAGGCTGCTTCATGTCTCAGTATATCTTAGCATTGATCCAGTTTAGACAGCTGGCTCCGCCTCCTGACTTTCTGCTTTCATCATCTGAGTCAAACTGATCCCATGAGCAGTTAAGGCTTTAGATTTTCGCTCAAGAGCCCAGTAGAGGCTTCCAAGCTTCCAAGCCCTACATTAGAACCATAACCATTGAGCTCATACTCTTCTCACTCACTCACGCCACTTAATCCTACGAGGGCTGCGGGGAGGTTGAAGCCTATTCCAGCCATCCCTGGGCGAAAATAGAGTACATACTGAACAGCTTGTCAAACCATTCCAGGGCCAACACACACACACACACATGCATACAGCCATTCACACTCACATCTACACTTGGGGGCAATTTGGAACAGCAAATTAGCCTAATGTGCATGTATTTGGCCTGGGGGAAGAAACTAGAGTACACAGAGGGAACCCACTCAATCATAGGGGGAAAAAAGGAAACTCCACACACACACACACACACACACACACACACGCAATACCAATCCAGGACTCAAACCAAGGACTTTCTTGCTGTGAGGCAGACGTGCTAACCATCACATGACATCGCCCACATTCTTCTCTTGCTTTCTTATTAGTGTCTGTCTCTTTCTCATACACACTCCCTTCACTCTTCATTTCCTCTCACACTCTTCTTTCTTCATCATTTTTGCAGATAAAATCTCCTTCACTCACTTCCTCTTCTTCTGTCTTGCTGTCTGTCAGCTTGTGGTTATACTGATGGATCCAACTGTGTTGTAATATTTGAGAGATGAAGGCAGGGCTCATCCATCCCTTCGTTCTCAAACCTGGGTGCAAACGGGCAAGATTGTGATGTTGACCGGCTTCATGACTGACAGGCGAGTAGTGACTCCTTCTTTCGGTTATTTGTTAAATGGTGTTTGTAAATAGGCAAGAAAGTTAATCAGATGTTTTAAGAAGACAGATATAAAAAGATTAATGTCTGCTTGGTTTGATGGGGATTTGGTTTCTGACTCGATAGTAAAATGTGGCCTTTCACATGAATGTGTACAGTGTGTGGAAGTACAGTACAGTATAGAGGTATGAGGACGTGTGATGTGTCGAGGATGAACACATGTCTCATTAAAGCTGTGAGAAGATAAACAGACCGTCAGAGCTTCTTTAATGCAGCTAATAATCCGCCAGGCTTAATCCTTTCACTTATTACACATTGCAGCTCTGTAATTTGTACCTATGTTTAGCAGGAAACTTGAGGATTTCTGTGTGCTGCATTTGGTAGACGCTGAGGGTTTGTATTTTTATGGTTCAAGAAGGAGTCACAGTGCTGAAGCAGTTTCTTTTACATGGAATCCATGCATCAGTCTGAGTGCGTCCCTATCACAGAGTGCTGTATACAAGGCTTCGATATCATTCTTTAGTTTTTTGTATGTGATATTTTGCATGTTTATCTCCCGTCTTAATGCAGTAGTGCATATTAATAGAGTACCAGGTGGCATCTGTTTGCAGCCTGCAGTGTTTTGTCTCTCTTCATCAGCCCTGCTAATGTGTTTTTGCTCTGCACAGTATTAAAAAAAAAATCGCTATGTTGTGCGACGGCACAGTGGCTCAGTGATTAGCACTGTCGCCTCACAGCGAGAAGGTTCTGAGTTTATATCTTCAACCAAGGACTTTTCTGTGTGGGGGTTTTCCTGTTCTTTCCGTGCATGTGTGAGTATTTTCCAGGTTCTCCGCTTTCCTCTGACATGCACACTAGGTCAACTGGCTACTCTGAATTGCCCCTCGGTGTGAATGCGAGGGTTGTTTGTGTCTGTGTTAATGATGCCACATAGTGGCTCGGGTGCCACAAAAAATAAATTTTCTAATTTTTATTGTCCCACCCCATAAATGTGTTCATAATGAGATTTCTTTTCGGCTTTTTTTTCCTTTATCAGGGGTCGCCACAGCGAATGAATCGCATGTTTGATTTGGCATAGGTTTTTACATCGGCTGCCTTTCCTGACACAACCCTTTAGCAAGAGATAGAAACACGCTGATGGCTTTGCAGCTCCTCTTTACCAAAGTCAGAAATGGTTCTTTTACATGAACCTCTCACCATAGACAGTGAGAGACATGGCCAGCCTTTGATAACCCAGTTAGCGGCACTGGGGTGGGGTCGGTGGTGTAGTGGTTAGGGTGCTGCGCTCATGATCGGGAGGTTGTGAGTTCGAATCCCACTGAGACCCTCACTGTGCTAAGACCCTGGGAGAGGTCTTAACCACAAGTGTGCCTCTGTTCACCCAGCAGTATAAGTGGGTACCAGTAAAAATATACTGGGAAGGTAACCTGTGATAGACCAGCGTCCCATCCAGGAGGAGTTGTTCTCCTAGTCGCTTCATGTTATGGAAACCGGGGATAAGCACCGGGCTGTTGATTCACTTGGCTTGGGTGTAAAAACCCAACAGATTTTACCTTTGGCTGCACTGGGGGGACAGTGACAACCTTGTGGAGAATGGGACTCGAACCCCCAACCTTTGGATCAGCGATCCAGCGCCCTATACCACCAGGTCACCACTGCCCTAAAATGTATTCATAATATGAAAAGAAAAACATGGCCAAAGTTTGGATGTACAGTGTTATAATAATTTTTAGTGGTAGCTCAATCATCCCAAAGTTACAAAAATTATATATAATATTCCGCAAAGGTCTGAAATGGTCGTCTAATGTTAAATTTAACATAAAAATATAAAACCACAGAAATTGTCACAATCAAACACTTCTGGTTCAATCAACAAATTATTTTGAACCCAAACAGTTTAATACAGTGTTCAGATTGACAAAGTTTAGATTATTTGTCCACACATTAAATGTCAGTAGCTACAGCAAGAGCTGTCAAGGTGGATTTGTTACTGTTTGGAAAGTCACGGCGGTGTTTCCCTACAACTTGCAACAAGAACTGATTCTGTTCTTCTTGATTATTCAGTTCTCCATTGAACGCCTGAATGAGGCCACCCATCATCCACCATCCACCTCCATCATTGATGACTTTCACACTTCTCACTTCTCATGCTCCTTCTTAGGCAAACGGCAACCGGAACACTCACACATCCGCCTCACAGCAAGAAGCCCTGGGCTCGATTCCTGGCCTGGGCGTTTCTGTGTGGAGTTTGCATGTTCTCCCCGTGCTTGCGTGGATTTCCTCTGGGTGCTCCGGTTTCCTCCCACAATCCAAAGACATGCGCAGTAGGTTACTTGACCGTTCTAAATTGCCCGTAGGTTCGCATTGTGCAGAAGGCAATGGCAAACCACTGCACTAATCCTGCCAAGAAAACCTCCATGAAGATGATAACCAGGGTGTTATCTTTCATGGCGGGTCGCCAATGGTCGTCCTACGACTCAGGCACTATATTTTTATATATATATATATATATATAATATGACACTATATCTAACTGCAGCACTGTAACCAGATGCTAGCCTTTTACATATTTTTATTAATTGACCAGAGAACAAAACAACTGTTATTCTGTAATCTAAATGGTACAGTGTAAGTACAGACGCTCCCCGACTTACGTTTTTAATTGGTTCCGGACAGCTGAACGTAAGTTGAAAGTGAACATAAGTTGTTACAGTGACGTATGACGTGTGACGTATGATGCTCATACTGTACAATACATCCATAAATACCATTAATGTATCTCATAAAGCACCCACAAATCAATTATTATAAATATAACCCTGTAAAATAACATCAAATATATCAAATAATATCAACATTAATTTCAAATAAGTCACTTATTTATACCGAGTGCACTGATGTGAATCACCAGCAGAGTGAAGAGTTTTTTCTTTATGTGGATTCTGATTTTCATTCATTTTACAACTCTCTTTGCTTAAAGGAGTATGCATGGTAGATGGTGCTGATCCAAGCAGATAGTTAATTCATCTCTGTGTATGAGACTTGCACCCATGCTAGTAGGCTTACGCTTCTGACCAACCATATTTGCTTCGGATTACAAAAGTCCGCAATATAGTGTAAACACAAAGATCACAGAGATGACGTCTTAACACAAGGGTCTGTCTGTCTTCCTTTCGGCTTTTTCCCTTTTACTCGGGAGTCGCCACAGCGAATCATCTGATTCGCACGTTTGATTTGGCAGAGGTTTTTACGTCGGATGCCCTTCCTGACACAACCCTTTTAGCAAGGGACAGAAACACGCTGACGACTTTGCAGCCTGCTCTTTACGAATGTCAGCAATGGTTCTTTTACATGCCTCTCACCATAGACAGTGAAAGACATGGCACGCCTTTGATAACCCAGTTAGCTGCACTGGGGGTCTTAACACAAGGGTAACACGCTATATATATATATATTCTTCTGTAATCACCTGAAGAGAGGGGATGGTTTCACCACCCCTCGAAACAGATCTGTAGTGATAAATGGAGTTTCAATAGAAAGCCTTTGTCCTGTCCTTTTGTTTATTTGCTCTACCAAAAAGTATTGAGCACTCGCCTACGGAAGGATCTACTCAGAAAATCCTCTATATATATATATATATATATATATATATAAAACTGAACTGGGAAAAGGAGGGGTACATTCAGTCTGTCGTTTGTAAACAATGGACGCACCATTACGTCATTGCGTCATTACATCAGCGTACTACGTAGGTACGTCTAAACTCAAAATTTTACTTTTTTTTTTTTTGAAAAAAAACCCCCACATAAAATAATAATAATTAAAAAAAAAAAACGGTTGAACGTAAGTCGGGGATTGTCTGTACATATAAGTTAAATAACATCACTGAGTTATTCACCGTATTATCACTCAATCAGTGGTGTGCTATGTGTTTAATGAATAAATGTGTATTAAACAGTGATGTGTTTACACTGACACAGTGGTTGTTTTGTTAATGATGATGAGCGACAAAACTGATCTACGCAAGAATATTGACTTCAATAAAATAAAGCACACAATCAGTTCTGTAATAGAAAGAAATGGTTCTGCTGAATACATGTACTTACCCTATGAAAATATTCCAGCCAATTGAGTTACCAGTAAATTTGCATATACAGTATTTCTATAAAACTTTGTGTAATTACTCTGCTTCATAAAACTAACAAAACTAGGGGGTGGGACCTGAAAAATGTTACATTTTTTTTACCATTATAGTCTGTGGCACCCTAATAGTGGCGATCTGTTCTTGGTGCATCCACGTCTTGCCCAAAGTCATCTCCTGCTCTGACCGTGGGATAAGAGGTATCATTAAGGGATGAGTAGAGAAAAAGGCACTGTTGTGCATTTGAGTTTGTTTTATTCTCACCAGCTTAGCTGGTCAGCTTTGACCTTTTTGACCTTTTTAAGATGTTTTCACCAGCACAGCTCCTGATCAGGGTGGCGTAGTTGTAAGCACATCCGCCTCATAGAACGAATGGATTGGGTTTAAGTCCTGGGTTTGGAGAAGTCATTTCTGTGTGGAATTTGCATGTTTTGTTGCGTCTGAAATTCTCAGGAGATCAACAATTTATCTAATACTAAAACCAGACCATCTGGCTATCAAGCCATGGTTACTACAGTTTCACTGAGCCACTCAGATCTTAATTTTCCCAGTCTGGGGTTTCATGTGAAGACTTACTAAAGCTGTTGCTTTGTATTCGTATTTTCATCATTATGTCCTGCACCAGGGCAGTGGGGTGGCAGTATGGTTAGCACATCTGTATTACAGCAAGAGGTTCCTGGGTTTGAGTCATGGGTTCAGCGAGGGTGTTTCCGTGTGGAGTTTTCATGTTTTTCCTGTGCATGGGTTTCTCCTGGGTACTATAGGTTTTCTCTTACAGCCTAAAGATATGCACATTAGGGTAATTGGCTGTCCTAAATTGTTCGTAGGTGTGTGTGTGTGTGTGTGTGTGTGTGTGTGAGAGAGAGAGAGAGAAAGTGTGCATAATAAGCTAGTTTTCTGCGCAGGGAGAGATAAGCCCCAGGTCTTGGTGTCGTCTTTGGCCCAGTGGGAGCGTAAAACAGGATTGATCCCATGGATCTCTAATTCCCTTCAGCGACTTAACTCAATACAGCAGCCATATCAAGTTTATTCAAGTACTTAATCAATACTGCCCTCACACACATTTATTCCATCACTTCATTAATATATTTCCATTTAAATCATATATAAAAGGATTGCACTGAGATTTAAGTGGTTATGTAATTGGATGAAGGGCATGCGGTGTGTGTGTGTGTGTGTGTGTGCGTGTGTGTGTGCGTGTGCGAGCATATGTGTTTTTATTAGCCTTTGTGGATAAAGTATAAGAAGACATGGTTAGTCTTAAGTACTGTACATACATAAACAGGAGTCTCAGCCATTTCATGCTAAATTGCTAGGTTGGTCAAAAGATTTAGTGATCGCATCCGTTTAATAACTGGGGGATGTGACCTCTAAACCTAAGGCCCTGTCCATGCTCTGCAGTTTCTGAGTCAGAGCTACAGAAAGATAAGTGTAGGCAGGCTAGCCTGCTGATGGAGACGGTGTAGTGTAGTGACATGAAGGGTCACTCACAGGGAGTTACTTAGTCATGCTAACCTCAACACACACACACATACACACACACACACACACACACACACACAATGTGCATAGGCTCCCTCTGTGTAAAAGCTCCTGCAGCTCAAATCAGAATCTGTTCTGTGCATGGATGCATCAGCAACGAAACGTCCTTTAAAAGTCTGCAGTATGTGCGTGGCTATCGGGGGGCGAGGATATGCAGGATAGGAATCTCGATTTATTACCTGTAGTTAGGCTTTACGTCTACTGTGTTTCTGCTTCTCTTTTTTTTTTTTTCTTCCATATCTGACCATTTCCAGGCAATATCTCAAGATTTACTCAAAATACTTTCTTATATGGAGGATGTCCATAATTCTATATTTTTTTAATGCTACACTAAGATTTCATTGATTTATTTGCATTGATGGACTTTACCATCCTGTAAATTTTAATCCATTTTAATCCTGGAGTGGTGAAGGTGACACACACACCCTACATTCCCTACATTCTCCTCATGTCATAGGCATATGCTTGGCTTTGATGTAGCAACATATATGCTTTTTATACTCAATTTTGAAAAATGGTGTATTTAATTCTAATAATTCTGTAATGTCTTTTTAATTGTGAATTTACTCATCTAGTTTATTTCTGTAATTTATAAATACTTTAAACCTTTTTATTATTATTATTATTATTGATTATTATTATTATTTGGTATGGCCTGGCGAGCTGTCTAGGGTGTATCTCGCGCTCTCCCAGAGTCGGCTGAGATGGACATCAGCCTCTTCACGACCCTAATTAGGATTAAGCGACTCAGAAGATGAATTATTATTATTATTATTATTAATAGGACATGAAGAATAAAAACCTCCTTCCAAGCATAGCAATCCCCATATGAACCAAAATTTCTAAAACCCTTTCATTCTTTTACAATGTTAAATAAGCCTTTAAACTAGCTCAGTAACTATTGCACAAAGCTGAAATCCATTGAGGTGGTACAGTGACATAGTGGTTTGCATGTCCGTCAACAGCAAGAAGGGCCTGGGTACGAGTCCCTGGCTCAGGTATTCCTGTATGGAGTGGCATGCTGATCATGTTCTTCGAGTGCTGGGGTGGTTTCTTCCAAGTACTCTGGTTTTCTTTCATAATCTAAAGACATGTGCATTAGGCTATCTGGCTACTCCAAACTGCCCCTTGGAGTGTGTGTGTGTGTGTGTGTGTGTGTGTGTGTGTGTGTGTGTGTGTGTGTGTGTGTGTGTGTGTGTGTGAGTGAGTGTGTGTGTGTGTGTGTGTGTGTGTGTGTGAGTGAGTGAGTGTGTGTGTGTGTTTGCTTTCAAAATGTTATTTATTTGCTACAAACGCATGATAGTTTGAATCCTGCAGGGTGATTAAGCTGGTCCTCATGAGTTATTTTCTAAGAAGCTTATATTTGAACCTCACAAAAGAATAGGAAAGAGTGAAAGATATGACTCAGGTTTCTCCACACCCTGTAACAGGACCAAAACACCCACCACACTGATGCGTCCCACGCAGGATTCCCAGGACGACTTCGGTTCCCCACAATGACTCAGAGGCCCAGAAGTGAATTTTAGAAAAGCAAGGAAATCTTTTGCAGAGCCGATGTTTACTTAATTCTCCTTGTGGGAGTTGTTATAGTGAAATAAACAATATGGAAACGTCCATATTACTTTATGTTGAATGTTGTCTAGTCATTAGCACAATAATAACACAGTTTGGTTTATTTATTCTATTGGATATAAAATTCACAAGTTCTGAGCACAGAGTGCACTGTAGCTTCAATTTAGGAAAAGTTTATGCTTATGAGTAAAATCTCACTTGTGTGATTCATACAGTTCAGTGGAGTGCCAGGCCAGAACTTCACACACTGACATTGTAAAACATTGATTTCTGGAAGTGTTCCTGAGCTCATGCAGTGATTTTCCAAGGCAGAATCATGCCTGTTTTTAATTCATTGCTGTCTGAGGACTGAAAATCACAGACACCCAATATCGATTTTTATCCATGTCCCTTCCGCACACAGATTTCTCCAGACTCCCAGAATCTTCTAATGATATTATGTGCTGGACTGTAGATGATGAGATATACATGTTGAGGATCATTATTTTTAAATTGTTCTCCAATTTGAGGATGTAATTCTTTGCAAATTGGTGAACCTCTGCCTAGATGGTTTTTAAGACCCAGTTATGTTATCAACCCATTGCGAATAAACTAGATTAGTTTTCAAATGTTCATCTTCATCTTTTTTTTTCTTCTGTTCCACTTACTTTTCCAGGCTTTTGTTGCATTGCCTGAACCCTTGTGAGACGTGATACTGAAATAAAATCTGAGATTATTCCTTCATTCCATTCATTTGCATACAAGGGTCACAGGCTGCTGGAGCCTGTTTTCAACTGACACTGGGCAAAGTCTGGGTACATCCTGAACAGCTCCCCAGACTACTGCAGGGCCAACACACACTACAACATTCACACTCGCATCTTATGGAAATTTGAGACAGCCAATTAGCCTAACCTGAATGTTTTTGGATTGTGGGTATAAATTGGAGAAACCCATGCAAGCATGGGGAGAGCATGTAAAATCCAGAGAGAAACACCTAAACCTGGGATTTGAACTTGGTACCTTCTTGCTGTGAGGTGGACATGCTAATCACAATGCTATACCATGCCACCAATATGGGTTTATAAAATTTCCAAGGCATTGCATTCTGTTTTTATCCTTCAGTGTTCCAACATTTTTGGAATGGATGTTGAATTTTATGAACTGTGTATGCAATGCATGGGGGTGGGGTGGGGTGGGGTGGAGCTGGTGGCGTAGTGGTTAGAGTGCAGGGCTCATCATCGGGAGATTATGAGTTCAAATCCCAGTTAGTCCCCCAATGTGCTAAGATCTCTGGGCAAGGTCTCAACCACAAGTGTGCCTCTGTTCACCCAGCAGTATAAATGGGTACCAGCAAAAATATACTGGGAAGGTAACCTGCGATGGACTAGCGTCTCATCCAGTAGGAATTGAACTCCTGGTTGCTTCACGCTTCGGAAACCGGGGATAAGCACCGGCCTGATGAGCCACTATGGCTCGGGTGTAAAAAGCCCAACAGACTTTACCATGCAATGCATGGAGAATTCCCTTACTAGTGACTGTGCAATTATTGTTTAAAATTTTCAGCAAAATGTGAAGAAAAAAAAATCATTTATAATAGATAGACCAGAATGTCCACATCCATTATAAAGAACATCCAGTGTAACCAGGAAATGAAAGGAGGTTTATTATATAGATAGTTTACAGCAAAGGTGTGGGAAAGAAACCTTTCCGAAGAAGACGTCTCAGACACTAAACCAACAAATTTGGGGTAAACACTCTACCGTAACCGTATCTCTATAGAAACTCAAGGCTTTCAGTACTAAGCGAACAGGATGTCTTGGTGAGAGCGTCTGAGGTAAACCGGATGTGGCCAAGTTAAGGTGCTGAAGTTAACGGTTTTTTTACTAGGTGGCACAAATTCATTGTTATTGACGCTTCTTCTTTTTTCTTTTTTGCTTTATAGGCGAAGACAATCAAATTTATCCGGTCGCCCAGGAAGTAGATAAAGAAAACTACTGATGCTTTTGACTGCTTTTTTCTACAGCTGAATCCATAAAGTACACGAAAGGGAAATCAGCTGTAGCACTGAGGAAACTGATAACTGTTGGTAAGCTGACTGAAACACACACACACACACACACACACACACACACGCGTGCCATCATTTCTCTCTTCCATTTTTTGGTTTGTGTGGGTGTGTGAGTGTGCTGAGAGACAGAAGCGTTCACATCCTCGGACTGTGACTGGTTATTTTCCCATGTGTCTGTATATCACTGTGTAAAGAGCTGCAGATAGTTTGAGGATTTGGGAAGAGGAGCTTTAATACCCATTGAGATTCATATTCCTGAGATACCTGCTACGACGTAGCATTCATCAGGCTTACCTGCAAGACCATGACATCACATGGCAAACTGCGGAAGGAAAGGGGGTGTCTGGCAGAGTACGAGACTCAGATCAAAGGTAAAGAAGCGGTCATGATACTCTTTCTGTGTTCCCCCACTTCTGTCTCACTTTCACTCTCTCTAGTTCTTGTTTTTATCTGTTTTTGGTCAGACACTGTCAAGTTTCTGTTTATTGTGTACCATGACTACCCCAAGCTATATATATATATACACAGACTGGGTGAAAGAGATCAGTCCCTGAGGTTCGTTTTTTTTTTTTTTTTTTTTTTTTTTTTCCCCCCAGAGGTGCGTAGTCAGCTTTCTGAGCAGCTGAAGGTGTTGGATGCACAGTTGGAGCAGAAGACACAGCAGCTCCAGGATCTCAGTGATTATTTACGCCGACGGGGGGAGATTGAGGCTGAGTATGCACGCTCTCTGGAAAAACTCAGCGAGAGGTTCACCCTCAAGACCAAAAAGTACATCATCATCATGAGCATCTACATGCCGTAATAAAATATATCACTGTATTATATCAACAGCTGAGTTACAAGTAGTCATAGTTTTTCTTTGGCTTCAAGGAAGGAGCATACAGACCAATCTGTGTCCCAGTGCTGGTCAGTGCTGCTTACACAAACCAAGCAGGAGAGCCGGGACCACAGCTCGCTCAGTGAGATCTGCAGCACCACTTTCACCCAGCGCCTGTCTCACTGCATTGAGGATACACACCGCCTGGCCAAGAAGGTACACACACACACACACACACACACACACATACTCTTTCATTAGTCAATTCATTTAGCCTGAATTTTTTTCATGATTTGTGTTGCAGAGTAAAGAAGTGGGTCTGCAGATGCAGGATGAACTCCTGAAGGTCACAACAGAGCTCCAGACGGTCAGTATGATTTTTTTTCTTTTTTGACCCCCCCTCCATTTTTTTCCAAATTTTTTTAATTTAAGTATTGTCTTCCTTATCACACAACCACCAGCAGCCAGGGAGGAGTGAAAGCATGCACACGCCCTCTCCATGGCATGGGATGCTCGTCACTGCCTGTCTCTGTTCGAACTGCAGTGCATGCGTATTTTTGGGCGGTCTAACACACTTGGAGGGAAAGCACTATCTGCCCCTTGTACAAATGAACTCACAGACACCCGTGATTGGCTACAGGTTGCTGTAAGTGACAGGGAAGTGAGCGTATGCCATCCCTCCCTCCCCGTGAGAGCTCCCAGGGACTCCCAGTATGATTTTTTTTTCTGCACAAGTAATGTAGCCACATGCATCACTCTAGACCAGTGGTCCCCAACCACCAGTCCACGGACCGGTACCGGATTCTCTCGGTTATGTCGGTTATTTGAGCGCTAAAATGTAACCCACAAGGGGACGACACATGAACAGACGCGTGCTGGACATGTTTCAAACAATAGCGGGGATTCTGGGTGAGACTGAGCCTGAGCCTTCATTCTCCCAGCTGGTGCACCATCACCTGTTTTTTTTTTTTTTTTAAGGAAAGTTCAAGCTCTACTTCCCAACCAATTTCAGCTGTTGAAAAATAACATTCATGGAGCACTTATTATTATTATTATTATTATTATTATTATCAGTAGTAGTAGTAATAGTAGTAGTAGTAGTAATACTAATAATAACAATATTTTCTACAATATAATAACACCCCCGCGGTAAGATGACCGGTCCATAGTGATTAAAAGGTTGGGGACCACTGCTCTAGACTACAGGTGTCAAACTCATTTAATGTAGCATGCGAGTGCTTTCAAAGTATATGATTATCATACAGTCTTTGCATCAACCATTACCATGACGTTGTCCATCCAGTAGGTGGCAAACCCGATTTCAAATGTCATTCACGGTTTGAGAAAGATTGCAGGTTAGCATGTTGCTGTGAAGCATTGTCAGAAAAGGAAAAAAATAAATATAAAAAGGACAAATCATCAACTAAGTTTTTATGTGTGCCCTTTTTGACTGAATTATCTGGCCCTTAATGCCCTTGAAATTTAGTGATGTGGCCCTCAGTAAAAATGAGTGTGACACAGCTGCACTAGTCATTACACTAATACATGTTCCACATCTCATCATGTAAGAAGAGTGACATCTTTGATACTATGTTGTGTTAAACCAGGGGTGCACACACTTTTTCAGCATGCGAGCTACTTGCAAAATGACCAAGTCAAAATGATCTACCTACTATAAAATTGCAAAACATATATTTATTCATAAATATATTGAGAATTATTTATATGAACCATATATGTCAGTGTACCTTTTATAACTGCGTGAACCCATATTGTTCAATACAACTCTGTACATTTTTTGTCATTACCTTACTCTGATGACTTGCACTGAATGGACTCAGCCAGGGATGCATAATCCGGACAGTAGCTGCTGATAGCCAGACTCAAGCATACTTCCAAATGATCATCAGTCATGGTGGAACGGTACTTGGACTTAATGATCTTCATGTGGGAAAAGGCTGACTCACATAAATAAGTGGAGCCGAATAATGCAGTCAAGGATGTTGTACATTTCCTCATGTTGGGGTACTTTTCCTCTGTGAGTAAGTTCCAGAAATGTCCATGAGGTCTGGACTTCAGCTCAATGTCGGCTTGTAGTGTCAGAATCTCATCCTCCACTACAGAAGAGTTCAGGTGAAACAGTGTTGCAATTTTTGATGCTCCCCCACTCATTTTTATGCCCTTAAGTTTAGAAGACTTTAAGTGGAGCCTAACTCACTAGCTTGCTAGCGTGCGCCAATATTTGCACATGCGCAGTGACGCATGCGTCAGAAAAGGTCAGATAGGTCAGACCGACTGTCAATCAAGTGACAAACTGTATAGTGAGGATGATAGGCTGACGTCTAAGTTTTAATGCCATGCGATCTACCCACACTACCTTTGCGATCGACCGGTAGATCGCGATCGACGTATTGGGCACCCCTGTGTTAAACTATTAACACGTTACATTAATGCAAGTTCATATGCCGATTATCTTTATGCTAACAGGATTGCCATCAGGCTCCAGCCTATCTCAGCCAACAATGGGAGAAAACAGATTACACTCTGAACAGCTCTGCAGTGTACTGCCGGGCCAACACACACAACCATTGATACTCACTCTCACACCCTGGGGCAATTTCCAATAGCCAGTTAGCTAATTTGCATGTCTTTGGACTATTGGAGGAAACACTCCATACATAAACACCATGGCCGAGCCCGGGGCTCAAACCCGGGACCTCTTGCTGTAAGGCTGACGTGCTAAACACTAAGGCAGTAAGACATATATTCATGTGTTTTGTTTCGGTGAAATCTGTAAGTGGGTAGCAGTGGCCTAGTGGTAAGGTGTTGGATCACTGATCTTAAGGTTGGGGGTTCAAGTCCCACTCTCAATGGGTTGTCACTGCTGGCCCCCCAGTGCAACTAAGTGGGTTATCAAAGGCTGGCCATGTCTCTCACTGTCTATAGTGTGAGGTTTAAAAGAACCATTGCTGACTTTCATCAAGAGGCGCTACATAGCCGTCCGCGTGTTTCCACCCTGTGATGACCTAGCGAGCTGTCCAGAGTGTACTCTGCTCTTGCCCAGAGTTGGCTGAGATGGGCACCAGCCTCTCTGCGACCCTAATTAGGATAAAGCGGTTCAGAAAATGAATGAATGAAGTCTGTCAGCCAAACCTTTATACATAAACAATAACAAAAACGATCAAAAATAACAAAAAAAACCCTCATTTGAGTTTCATTTACACTTGTGTTTGAATACTTATAAATGCTGAAAACTTCAAAACTTAAAACTCTGGCATTGTTATGACTAAGCATGAAGACATGGATGCACATATTGTGTGTTGTGTTGTATTTTAACCTCTCATGATCAAAATCTTCAGGCTTAATCAGAACCCTGCGGTCGAATTTAGATCCCTACCACTGTGGTCTTTTGTGGTCGAGCCCAGGTCATATGTCCTGATTAAACCTGCCCATCCTATTGCCAGCTGGTTTCTCTCTGAAAGTCTTCACCCTTCACAGAACAGCTTGCCTGTCACGAGTGTCTTGGCTCAAGGTGTTTGGTGTGTGTATGTGTGTGTATGTGTGTGTATGTGTGTGTATGTATGTGTGTGTATGTATGTGTGTGTATGTGTGTGTATGTATGTGTGTGTATGTGTGTGTATGTGTGTGTATGTGTGTGTATGTGTGTGTATGCGTGTGTATGTGTGTGTATGTGTGTGTGTGTGTGTGTGTGTGTGTGGGTGTGTGTGTATACGCTATGCGTGCTATTGATTTCTTTATTTCACGGAGTTGCCAAAACAAAACGCTATCTTATCTACCAAATTAATAAGTCATTATTGCCATGTATGTTGTTATTGATACATGTTGTAGGCGCTGAAGACTTATCACCAGTATCACTCAGAGTGTCTTGCTGCTGAGGGTAAACTCAAAGAGGCGGCACGACTGGAAGAGAAACAGACTAGCAAGGGGTCTGAGCTCAGTGTGAGCCAATCAGGAGGGCAGAGGCGCAGCTCGGTGAAGAAGATGGAAAGGCTCATGGAAAAGGTAGAGCTGAGTTAGTTTTTTGTTTGGCTATGCATAGGGGGGGTTTTATCTGCAGATGGCACAGGAAGATGTATCGGTTCAAATCTGTAACCTGCTGTTTCCGCTTTGTGTGTGTGTGTGTGTTTTGCAGAGACAAGGGAAGGTGCAAGAGACCCAGCTGAAGTGTACTAAAGCTCGCAATGACTACCTGCTCAACCTTGCAGCAGCCAACTCTGCCATGAATAAATACTATCTGGAGGACATCTGCACTCTGATTGACGTGAGTGCCGTGATAATGTCTGTCTGCTCTCTGTTTTACTGGAAAATGTTTTATTTCCCTTTTTTGCAGTAACAGCAGACCAATAATAGCTTGGTTCCCTTTGTATAATTCTCTGTTCATAGTGTTTTGGTTTCATAATGTTGACCGCAAACATTTCGGAGAATTTATACAGTTACCTGCCAGTATGCAAACTTTCCACAGTACTTTTCAATTTGAACTGAAAGCAGTTTATCCGTGATGCATTTGGGGAAGACTGGAGCATTTATGTGTTTTCAAATACTTATGAAACAAATTTGAATCTTATTTTAAAATGCGTCCAACGTAGACAAATCCATCATAAAAAGGACAACTATCTCAGATTTTTCATTGTGAGATTAGACTACTGATCTTATTTATAGACATTAATAGTAATTTCATGCTTGTTTCATTGAGGGATGATTTGGCGAATAGGCCTCGTAATGTAATGTCACTATGAGGGCGGTATAATAAAAATAATAGAAATATTTGCCTATACAGTCATACCTCACCTTACGAAATTAATCTTTTTCTTTTTCTTAACCTGGATTTTTCGTAAATTGAACCGTATTTTACATGTAAAACGTGTGATTTGTTCCAAGGCCCCCACTATACCCCTAAACCCTTTAAAAATTATAAAAGTATACCTTTAAAGACCTTCTTCTGCTTCAATATTGTACCAATGGTAGACGGGTTTGGCCATATTCCTTTGCGATATCACTTAACCGCATGCCACGAGCCCGCTTCTTCTTTTCACTCGTACTGGAATTCCCACGCGCGTGTGTGTGTGCGCGCGCGCGTGTGTGTGTGTGTGTGTGTGTGTGTGTGTGTGTGTGTTCACCATGTCTTCTTAGCAAAGTTATAATCTTACAAATGTTTATGGAAGGTTAAAAGCAATGAGCACACTCAAAAATCTCATGAAACAACAGTAACTCTGTCCTTTACACGGAAGGCATTATGGGGGATTGGGCTCCATAATAGCCAATGGGAAGGAGCTTTGCCATCCCTCCTAGCCAATGGGAGGCCAGCGGGGCAGGATGTTGGAAGATAGTTATGGGAGAGCAGCTTGTGCATTGTTTGAATGGCGTGTTTTAATGTTTGAATGATGGGTTTGTATGTTTGAATGGCGTGTTTTAATGTTTTGGAAAATGTTTTTCGGAACCTGAATTTTTCGTTTGCTGAGACTATCGTAAGGTGAGGTATCACTGTATTTAAGAAATGTCACTGGTGAAACTTATTGTTATCTGCGGTATGCATTCACTCTCATTAAATTTCTGTGCTTAGTGGCTCATAAACGCTTCAGGTTTCAAATTATGGTCAATTGCTCAGGTTACCACTGCTGCGGTAGGACAAATTAGTGGCCTAGACTGTATTGGGGAGGTACAGTGGTATGGTGGTTAGGATGTCTGCTTCATACTAAAGTTCTGGGTTCAAGGCCCACGCTCGATGAGAGCCCTTCTTGTGTGTTGAATTTCTGCATGGGTTTTCACCAGGCATTCTAGTTTCCGCCCACAGTCCAAAGACATGCCCATGAGACTAATTGCCTGTACCAAATTGCCCCTGGGTGGGAGTGTGAGTGTAGATGGTTGCTGCAATGGATTTGTGAGCAGTTCAGGGTGTACCCTGCCTTCACACAGAGTCGGCTGAAATATGCTCCAGCCTTGCTGATGTTCTAGCACGATGTTATGGTTTAGCAAACGGGTGGATGGATGGATTGCAGTGTATTGTGTAGTGCTTTATTACAGCAAGGCTAGAACATGGTGTAGGATTCACGGAGGTTGTATTCAGAGGGAACTTGTATAGTGAAGATTTGTTGTACGTCTGATGTAATTACCGTGTAGCGTCTTGTAATTCTGTCCTTCACTCGTCCTTGACTCTGAAATTCATTTGTGGACACTAAATAAAGACACTAGCAACTAGCAGATTGCCATTTACACTCATAAATGCATTATTTATACATATGACACTGATAAATACATTTTTAAAATGTTGTGGACTTTATATTTTTTATAGTCATAGACATTTTATGACCACAATCAGCCTTTCACATTGCGTGCGAATTTGCTTTATCCTTTTCAAAACAGTTTATTTTGGTTTACCATGATACGAAGAGGAGCCTTTTTTAAGTTTCAAGTTACAGGTTTTATTGTCATATACAGGTAACAATCAAGGGTGTAGGCTGGTCTGACCGTGGGTGGTGGTGGTGTGGGGGGGGGGGGGGGGTGCACATTTTGGTTGACCGGAACTCGAGTCCCAGGGGCTATAGGCCTAAGCCTTAAAGGGGAAATGAAACGCGACTAAATAAGTTGGCGGTAGCTTAAATATAGTTGTACACACAGCAGTTTTGTTTTATATGCTTGTCGTATAAGTTATCGACTCGAAAGCCGCCATTGCTAAGTGCCCGCCTATACAAAGTTACCGTGACGTCACTGGGGTGGTACAAAGTACCACATGAAATACAGTGCATGCATATCACAGCATATATGATATGATATAAACAACATGAAATCTCACGCCAACAACACACTGTTTTTCAGCAGAAGACGATTCATCTATTACTCTCAGAAGACGAATCAAATATTATAGTTCAACCAAAAACATTTCTTAAATATATTTCAAACTACATCTGCAAGTACATGTGCTAAATACATTTACAAATTGAGCTAAAGCTATTTATCTATTCAAAGGCACAAACAAATATTAATACATATTTACAGCACAAAAACATACTATTAATTTTATAAAAGTACTGAGCATTAGGCTGCAGATCCAGGCTGGATGGATTATGATCATTTTATCCATTCATTCTCTGTGCGTCAATGTTTGTGTTCTAACACATGTGCAGGAGCCGGAGGCGGGACTAACAAACTGTGCTTTATTCTCACACTCACACTTTGTTTGATTGACAGTGTTCAGCTATTATTGCTTACTGACAATATTATGTTTTCTGATTGGTCAGCTCGGGCGTGCACATGCGCAGTGCCTGTTACACGTTACACGTTCACTTCCAGTTGACTTCCTGACTCTAGTCATGCGGAACTTATCTCCGACTCTCTCTTCAATAACAGTCATTATGTTTATTTATAAGATTGTGAATACACATAGTTTCTTGTCCAGCGGAACTCAACTCCTGCTGTGGGGGGGTGCACGTGCACCCTGTGCACCTCCCCAGCCTCCGTCCTTGACAATGGAGCATCACTACCAGCAAGGAAATTCTTTCACTCTATGTGAGCTCTAATTTGTACCAGTAGATTTGTATAGTGTTCTGAGGGCAGTGGTGACCTGGTGGTAAAGGGCGCTGGATCGCTGATCCTAAGGTTGTGGGTTCGAATCCCACTCTCCACAGGGTTGTCACTGTCCACCCAGTGCAGCTAAATGGGTTATCAAAGGCGGGCCATGTCTCTCACTGTGTATGGTGTGAGGTTCATGTAAAAGAACCATTGCTCACTTTTGTCAAGAGTATTTGCATAGCAATCAGCATGTTTCTGTCCCTTGCTAAAAAGGTTGTGTCAGGAAGGGCATCCGACGTAAAAACCTATGCCAAATCGAACATGCGAATCGGGATGATTTGTTGTGGCGACCCCTGAAAAAAATGGAAAAATCCAAAAGTCAAAGAAAGAAGAAGATTTGTGTAATGTTCTCCATGAGGTGCTTGATAAGTTTTACTGATATTTTTAAATTGGAGAGCTTTCTGGGCTGGGGATTTTTGATCCATGTGGAAGATGTGGCCCAGCATTGCCCATGGCTGTCTCATGATCCTGAAGGACGGTGTTTTTCGCAGCTACATTTCTTATAGAAAGCCTGATTGGATATCAGGCTGTTGGACCAACTGTGGCCTGGAATGGTGTGTAGGTGTTTCTGACAGGATGCATCCAGTCTGTTGAGATTTGCTTTTGTTACGGACCACCTGTTGCACTTGTATAGCACGGGTGGAATGCAGACTGTATTGTATAGACATAGACTTGTTTCCAAAGAGATCTTACATCTTAGACTCCAGAGTTTCCAGGGAGATTGGAAATTGTTGTTGCTGAGACTGCAGCGTAATTTGATTTTTCATTCCCTCTGAATTTCTGACCGTCACTCTCACCATATACTAGGCTGTTTATTTGAAATATTCTAATTCTTAAAAAAAAATCTAATTATTATATATTGATTAACCCTTTGCCGTAGCCTAAACACTAGTTCTAGACTTTTCAATTTGTTGCTATATCTTTTTTTCAGTGCACAGATCTTGGCTACCACATATCTGTGACACGCGTGCTGCGTGGCTACCTGTCCAACAGAAACCGGGCACAGCAGAATCTGAAGAATGGACTGCAGCAGCTTGAAAGTGCAGTGAGTGCTTTAGATCAGGGCCAGGACCGGGATGCCCTGCTGCAGGCCCATAACTCAGCCTTCTGCCTGCCATTCCGCTTTCAGCACCTGCCACATGAGGGAGACCAGGTAACTTAAACACATACATTTACATTTATGTTTACATTTATATATATATATATATATATATATATATATATATATATATATATATATATATATATATATATATATATATATATATATATATATATATATATATATATATATATATACGTACACACATACAGACAGTCGTCGACTTACTACCGCTTTTGGTTCCGACAGACCTGTCGTAAAGCAGTCTGGTCGTATGTCGACTTTCCATCCAAATATGTTCATGCCAAACAAAACCAGATGAATAAATCTTGCGCATTTAAATCTATACATCTATTTTCAATTCCACGTCACTGTGGCACGCAGCGGAGAGCCAATCCTTTCTGTACTCCAGTGTGTGGGCAGGTCCGATACCTTCAAACTCCAATTTTATTGGATTATAACAATAGCCACAGATTGCGTGTGTTGTTTTTGAGTAAAGAGATAAATTTCCCTCGCTTTTGATCAGCTCATTTCCACGAAGCCAAGCAAGCACAAATGGACAGACATGGAAAAAATTCAACCTGCAGAGCAGCTGATTGGCAAAACTTGGGACGCGCTTCCTGTCACATAAACACTGCAGCGTGTGAGTCCAATAAAATTAGAGTTTCAAGGTATCGGACCCACCCACATACAGAAAGGATTGGCTCTCCGCTTCGCGCCACAGTGACGTGGCATTGAAAGTGGATGAATATATTTGCTCTGAGCTCTGAGCAGTTAGAAAGTATAGCAGCATTATCTCCTGCTTGGCCTTTTAAGATGCTGGCAGCGCAAACAACTGTCGTACGCAACACTCACACTGTACTGCCATGAATCATGCTTCATGACTTTTGCGGTCGTAAAGTCAATCAGACATAATTCGCATAGGTCGTAAGTCGACAACTCACTGTCCGTGTGTGTATATATATATATATATATATATATATATATATATATATACACAGTGTCAGTGTTAGTGTTTAGGAGGTCTGAAATATTCCATACTTGGTGGTTGTGTGTGTGTGTGTGTGTGTGTGTGTGTGTGTGTGTGTGTGTGTGTGTGTGTGTGTGTGTGTGTGACAGGTTTGTGAGGTGAGCGCGGACTGTCATGTGAGATATGAAATGGAAACCAGATACCAGCAGTTGCAGTCCAGACTAAGTACTGTTACCCTGGAAACTGAGGAGGTACATCACATCTCTGTTAATCCTGATATCTATTATAGATCCATGTTTGTTCCATCACTCAAACTAAAACTCGGATAAGAAATCGTGGGCACAGCAGCAAGAGTAAGTGAGATTTTGAAAGCATCAGATCCGAAATATTCCAGCTACTCCCTTCAGCACTTCTTCCAAAACATATGAACACATGCTGCTTGATTACTGCTGGAGGATGAATCCAGTTACTGTTATCATAATGGATTCGGATATTGTTCCTCTAGCTCACTAGGGTTAGCAGTATGTCTACAAAATGTCTGACTATCAGTGGGGTAAACTTGTGAAGGCAGTTGGGCCGAGAAAAAACAGGTAGGCCATCCACTCATTTCATTTGGACTCTGTCACTGATGAATACCACAGATGACGGATGTTTTTTCTTTTTATTATCAAAGCATTTCATTTATTAATTCCACTGAAGATGTAAAGAGAATTTGGAGAATTACAAGAAAAACATTTACTAACTCGAGCTTTAATACTGTACTGCCAGATTTTACCCTTTTAGTATATATTGTGTGAGAAGACTGCAGTTTGTTCTGTCCGCTATCTCTGATTTAAAAAAAGCAATATTCTGAGTAAATAATGATTGAATTGAAATGAACACTTACTGTTTATCATAGTTACTAGGAGGTAATAGGCAGGTGGCATCATCCTGATCACAGTTTAAAATGGAAAAATACACAAATAGGTAAAGTCTGTTGGGCTTATATCCGAGCCTAGTGGTTCATCAGAGCTTGGGCTTATCCTGTTTTCTGTAGTGTGAAGTGACTTAGAAGTTCAACTCCTCCTGGATGGGACATTAGTTCATCACAGGTTACCGTCCCAGTATTTTTTTACTGGTACCCATTTATACTGCTGAATGTACAGAGGCACACGTGGTTGAGACCCTGCTAAACCCTTTGATCTTTTGCTCTCTATCATAAACCCAAAACCCTAATCACTACACCACTGGCCCCTGTTTCTGTGTAGTATACTGTACTCTAAAACACCTTTATGTAGTACAGTGTACTTGTAGTTTTGAGTAATCTCAGAAGTCATGGCTTGATGTGCAGAGCTCAACTACATCTGTCATGCTTAAAATATCTCACTGACTTATTTGCTGAACCACTTAATCATATTAGGGATGGCTGGAGACTATCTCAGCTGACAGTGGGCGAAGCTGGAATACATACCGAAAAGTTTGGCAAACCATCACAGGGCCAACACACACACAGACAAGCACAACTACAAGCAGTTTAAAACAGCCAATTGGTCTAATGTTCATGTATTTGGATTATGGGACAAAATCAAAGTACCTTGAGGAAGCCCATTCAGGCAAAGGAAGAACATCAAAACTCCACATGGAAGTGCCCTTGCTGAAGCTATGACTCGAACCCAGGCCCTTCTTGTTGTTTGGCAGAAATGCTAACCACAAGAAAATATGTATAATATGCAAATATCTTGCTTGCTTCTCATTATGTTTGTATGGAGTATATTGTTGTTGTTTTTTTTTTTTGCTATACTGAATTAATCCCACAAGGGAAATGATTACCCCTACATTTAAACCATCCAAAGTGATCACACACACACGTAAACACGCACACTCGGACCAGCAGGCTCCCACACACATCAGGGATGTCCGGCGAGCAGCTGCATTTAGGTGTCTGGCTCAAGAGCACTTTAGCCATGAATGTGAAGGAAGGTGCAGCTCATTCCACCACTGCCAAACATTTTTCCTGCTGGTTCGGGAATCAAACCAGTGACCTTTCGGTCCCGAAGCCACTTCTTTAATTAGGCCAGGGCTGCCTCCGATATGGTCTTAAAAAAGTTAAAGAGATTCTGTAGCACAGCTCAGCATGTGCTCGATTTGTATTTTGAGCTCACCCGTGTCCGATATTAAAAAAAGAAAAAAAAAAGTAAATCATAAAAATCTCATTTTACTGTTTGTTTTTTTTTTTTTTGCTTAGGTTCCTGTGTAGTATATACTAAAACAATTATGTACCTTAGACTCAAAAATTTTGCAAGTCAAGTTCCAAATTTCCACATTTTTGTTAATTCTATTCATTGTATCCTCGTTTCTGTCAGGTCAGTAAAACTCTCAAGGCGACCTATGCTGCTCTGTTGGAGAGTATCTGTGATGATGACTGTAATCCCGCCCCTGAAGTCTCAGCCAGCCTATCTCAGGAGAGCACAGGTGATGGCCCTAATACCAAGCTGAGCTTAACCAAGCGCAGAGCCAACCAACAGGAAACAGAGAGTTTCTATTTTAATGTAAGCACATAATACTTTTGGTATGTGCCATGATGGTTCATATCAGCATGCATGCTCTGGTTTACGATTACTGGTACAGTCAGTAAACTGTGAATTGTGCTGGGATTAGTAATGTTCCATTTGTCCTGTTTTCTTCATTTAGAAAGTGAAGGAATATCTCAGTGGTAGCTCTCTGATTTCCAAACTCCAGGCCAAACATGACCTGTTAAAGGACGCCATACAGAAAGGTACAAAATACAGGCAGCATTACAGTCTAAGGAAAACATGTTAAAACCATCGTACACTAAACTGTTCACGTGAACAGCATTTGTACATCGTGTATAGGAATAATCTCTCTCGTTACTCTTGTTTCTGTCCTCCAGCTGAGGCAGTTGATCGTGATCCTTCCAGGTACGAATTATTTCCTTTATAGCAGTCTGTCTGTCGTTAGTTTTGGCACTGTTCACACATGGGTGTGTTGCTGACACTGGTCACAGCCCAGATAACATCTGTAAATGTTTCTGTATCAGGACTCACTGTGTACAAATCCAGTGAGCTCAATCTGAGTTTCCTAAAGCAGCACACTAGTGTGCATGTGTATACATGCATGAAAATAGAGTGCATGCTTGTTGTATGCATGTAATGAATGTAGTTTCACAGTGGGGTGCGGTGTATGTATTTCCCAGAATGCCGTCTGGTAGGTCAGTGCGTGTGCGGAAAGCCAGGCCATGCTCCCAGTACAACCACAAACTCTTCTCTGGGGACATGCTGTCCTTCATCCAGGTACAGCCCTGTGCTCCACAAGAGCCTTTTAGCTGCATTTATGATGCGTTATTGCAACGCTCCTTTCTGCAACGTTACTCCTCCCTTCAGCTTCTGTGATATGTGATTTCCTGTCATTAACTGTCTGATTGTGGTGCCATTGTTTCACAGTTTTCAGTGTTTGTTGCTTGGTCATGTTGTGCCTGAATGACCGACTGTCTTTGTGTTGCTTTGCTTTAAGCTGATGTCCCTTAAATTAGCTGCTGTGCCGCTCGTCTGATACACGTGCAATTAAAAGAAGTTGAAGGGGAGTCTTAATTCGTTTATGATAATTAATAGTATGCGTATGTGCCAATATTTTCATAATGTTTTGCAGTGAGACTGTTTCTACATTAAAATCATATTGCCCCATTTTCCCTCTGTGATCGTCTGCTGAAACAGTTCCTGCTTAACTACAGCGTTTTGTGCGTGCATGCTCACAGTTACTCTGCAAAAGCCTTTGAATTGATGCATCATTATGTTTTTCTTTCATGAGACTTTTCTGTTCGGCTGCTGCTCCCGAAAACAAATTTGTATATAAAACAAAGCAATTGTCATTTTTGTTTACTTCTATGTACTACAAAAATGAGAGCGTTGTAATGAGGGAGAGCAGTGAAGGATTTATATGATCGAAGGGTTTGAGGAGCGGTGTTCGGGTGTTCACCTTTGTGTTTTAGGCGTCTGAGTCTTAACTAAGCTACACCAAGGCAGTTAATGCTGCTGTAATTATGTAACGCACTGTCCGTATTCATTATTTTCTTAGCTGTCCTGTGTGCTTTGATGCATTGTTGCAGTACAAATTGTCCTCCTTGAGCATCAGTGCTTCTCTGAGCTTGTTTAAGGTTAAGGACTTGAGGCATGTCCAATTAGATATAATCAGATCCCTCATATATTAATTACTGTTGTCCTTGGATTAGTATTTCACACAGCTGTCATATAAACTAATCTATTTAGGTATATCTACGTACGTATCCATATAGGCCAGTGTTTGAAAATAGTGGGGGGCCCCTTGGGGGGCACAGTATGATGCCAGGGTGGGCGCGTATGACCCTGGGGAACATGCTTTTCTGGAATAGAGTATGAGAATTAAGTGTAATTGCACCTCCACTCCAGAAGTTGGCAGTGGCGCGATCATTGTCGCGCTATGGTGTAGCGGTTTTTCGCACGAGCAAACAATATGAAGTGCAGTAAACAACCCCTCAAGAAACAACATGGAAAGATTTCTAACAGGAACGAAAATATACGTGGAAAGAGACGCGGATATTAAGACATAAATAAGTTAAAATGGGTTTAAAATGGGATGTATTTTTTATTTCAGGCACATTGGTGCACTTTAAATTTTTTCTATTACAGATTAAAAACAATGTTAATGAAGTTTTTTCTTTATTGTAAGTTGGACTATATTTCCTTCTTTTTATTTTTAATGTTTATAAATATACAATGTTATGCAGAGGTGTACTAATAACAATTCTTTTAGACAAATAATACTATTTATAGTCACTCGCGGGGCAGTGGGGGAGGGCGTGAAATTTTTTTTGCTTCATAGAGGGGGCGCCACAGAAAATAATTGAGAAGCACTGATATAGGCTCGTGATCGAGAGGTCATGAGTTGGAATCACTGTCAGACTCCCACCGTGCTAAGACTCCTTGGCAAGGCTGCTGTTGCCCACGTTTGATCATGTGACGGCCGGTCCGGTAATGTAGAGCACAAGGTAAACAAGTGTGTTTCTTCAGGATATTAAAAAAATGTCAATTCTCTGGTTTACTGAGAAGCCATATGTTCCTCTGGCTAAAAATCTTTGTCTTGAACTAGAATGCACATTTCTGCTTCATTTTAAATATACAGTACTTCACAGACATGAAACACGCGGAACATGGAACGGTTTTACTCAATTTTTCCTGGCCGTGGAAAGGTTATCTCTGGTGTCCTGGCTGGCCACGACACACTGCAACATGTGCCTCCCTGATAACTTCTAGGTGACTGAAAAAGGTGCATAAGCCTGGTGGGACTGCCATCTGGTCCTCGCTTATTCAGTTTGATTTGACAGTGCACTGTTCCTGTTTGTCTTCTCTGCATCTCTCCGACTCTTCTCTGTTTTATTAATTCATCCGCATGTCAAACTGCATATTGACCGCACTGGGCTTTAACCCTGGCCCATCTTGTTCTCTGAAGTGGACACTAATCTGAGGGACATTCCCTCTTGTTATGCTACACTGTGTTGTATAATGCGGTCAGGACGACAGAACTGCTTCTCTTTTATGTAAGTTATCAGTGTGGGCTGTCTCTTGACTTCTAAAATGCACGACTATCTGGCTGAGTGATCGGAAATTAGATTAACCGAAAGAAAGACGGGGAAAAAAAAAACGGACTTCATTTGCACGGAACCATGCTGACAGTGTATTACTATGAGTGGAGTCCCGGTCCTGAGTGTAAATGCATTAAAATTGTTGTCGCTGCCTGCTGAATTTAAATTGGTGGAACAAATTTAGTCTTATGCTAAACACCCTTCATCTGACTCTTGAATCTTGTCTTTTTTTTCCTGTCTCCACCATACACCCCCCACCCCACCCCCGTCTTTTTTCACCCTCCTCATGCCTGTCATTGTCACCCTTTCTCTTGCCCATACCACATTTTTCTGTTTATTATTTCGATTTTTCCCCCTCATTCTAACTCTCTCCTCAATAACTGCTTGGCTGGCTGGTCCATCAGGAGAAGAAGGCGAATGTCTAGAACTCAGGTACTACTGCTTTGCTTCTCGTCGTCAGTGTTCCTCACTCATTAGTACTCTGTATCCTATCCTACCTTTTGCTTATCTATGCAGTATTTTATTGGGATCATCTCATCGGAGCGGTGCTCCCGATCTCGCTGGCCTTGTTCATAACCATTCATTTAATTCTCATGATCTCTATTCATATCTACCTGCTTAATTAACAGAGCTCTGGGCAGCAGATCCCCTTAGTAGTGGAAAGCTGTATTCGCTTCATCAACCTCCATGGTGGGTAAAGGCACCAGCACACCATGACTCATACTACTCACATTATTATCTATTTGTAATTCATGAATTGTGGCATGTTTTAAGGTCTGCATCACGAGGGCATATTCAGAGTGCCGGGTTCTCAGAGCGAAGTCAATAATATCAGAGATGCATTCGAAAGAGGTAATTTCTAATTATTTCTGTAAATTAAGAACTTGTTGTATAATCAGTTCCATATGCCAGACCAAGTTGTAATAATCACTGATGTCTAATGTTATTCATAATAATTAGAGGGATTCCACTCACTTTCCGCGGTTAACTGAGACCGAGATCCCCCGCGACCATCGAAATCCGCGAAGTAGGATCACCACCCCACACCCCAGACTGATGTATACTTACATGTATATGTGTATATAATATCAATAAATGCATATTCAATACTATAAATGCTTAAAATAAGGTAAAGTCTGTTGGGTTTAAACACCCGAGTCGAGTGGCTCATCAGGCCCGGTTTCTGTAGCGTGAAGCGACCAGGAGTTCAACTCCTCCTGGATGGGACGCTAGTCCATTGCAGGTTACCTTCCCAGCATATTTTTACTGGTACCCATTTATACTGCTGGGTGAACAGAGGCACACTTGTGATTGAGACCTTGCCCAGGGGTCTTAGCACAGTGAGGGTCTCGGTGGGATTCGAACTCACAACCTCCCGACCATGAGCGTAGCACCCTAACTACTACACCACCGGCCCCACTATAATGTATATATAATATATAATAATGGCCCCATGCTATAAATGCTTATAATAACAATTAAACGTTCAAAAATAATGCATAAGATGTAAATAAACTATAAATACACACATACAGATGCGCGCACGCACGCAGATGCGCACCTCACAACAATGGAAGTAATTTTGATGGGAGATTTTGAGTTGTTTTTTTGTTTTGTGTTTGTTTAGGGTTGTTTTTTTTTTTGTTTTTTTTGCGTAATAGGCCTTATTTTTGTGACATTTTCCTTAACTTCTCCCCATATTCTTCTTCCTTAATTCCCTTATTTTTTAACTCAATGAATATTAAAAAAAAAAAATGCGATGCACTGAAGCCGCATGAATTGAAGTGCGAAGTAGCGAGGGATCCATGTACATGAACATTCGTTCTACTGGACATTATGGTTGTGATCATTATAAGCTATTAGTGTACAACACTGGAAATACTGTAACCTGATTTGTCCAGTATCCCAGTATTAAAACAATCATAATTATAAGAGGATAATGTTTGAATCAATATTAAAGGCTCCCACAATCTGTTATGACCATCCGAGCAGGCAGCGTCATTGTGACGCTTTTAAAATGGACAAACTAACTACTGTACTGAAGTCTTCTTTTAGTTGTATTTTTATAGTACTGTATGTAATAATATTACAAATTAGTACGCAAACGCATCATTACCGAGTTGGTTTTCCTCTGTGTTTATGTAGAATGTAGGCTAACCTCTGAATGCTAACTGTAAAATCACCCACGCAACTGCACGGCTATGTTTTGGGTTTTTACACCCGACCCGAGCAGCTCATCAGGCCGGTGCTTATCCCCGGTTTGCGTAGCGTGACGCAATCAGGAGTTGAACTCCTCCTGGATGGGACGCTAGTCCATCGCAGGTTACCTTCCCAGTATATTTTTACTGGTACCCATTTATACTGCTGGATGAACAGAGGCACACTTGTGGTTGAGACCTTGCCCAGGGGTCTTAGCACAGCGAGGGCCTCAGTGGGATTTGAACTCACAAACTCCCGATCATGAGCCCAACACACTAACTACTACACCACCGGCCCCACTCTTTTACCACGTCTCAAAGTGCACAGTTCACCTGAACAGTTTCTGTCATGGTTAAACAAATATACATATAAACTCTAAACATCTTGCTTTTGTTTGTTTTTCTGGGGTTTTTTTCCTACAAAAAAAGTTGAAGTAGTCTGTGAACCCAAATCTATGTAGCTTGTACTAACTCTGGATGAGTAAGCGTAACACTCCATAGTGTTTCATTAACTCTACTGAAAGTGCAGAGCTCACATAAACAGTTTCTGTCGGGCTTAAAACATGTAATTATAAATGATAAAAATCTTATTTTTGTTTGCTTTTCATTATATTTCTGCACAGTAGTGCCATCGTGGTTGATAGAGTCGTCATCACACAGATCGCCTGCATTCGTCCTTATGAATCCATCTCCGTGCTAGTTGTTATAATCAAATGGACAGCCATGCCTAGTCTCCTGCTTCATATGCTGACATCTCAGAGTAATGCCTCCAAGTCATGCTGTTGAACAAACTGATCCAGACATATGTAGAACTCTTTCTAGTAGTACTCATAGCTGAATGTACTCAGTGCATGCTTACGTAAAAGCAGGACAGGCATGGTTGGCCTCAAGCAATATCTTGGACACACCTCATCAGAGAGGGCATCTGCAGATTTTGGATGATTCTTCAATCATTATATTCTGATCCTCTGCATGGTATTGCTGTCAGTGTATATAATGAAGGGTTGCAGCGTCAACCTTTCAACATCGCTTTCTGTCAGTGGTTGAGAGCCAGTTGGTGTCGGTGGGTAGTAATATTGTGGTCAATGAATCTCTAGATAGTTATCAGTGATGTGGTCTATGAAGCGCAACAGAAAGGTTTTGTGGTAATAACGTAATCACTGAAATACTGCCCAGGTTAAATCTCCTATTGGGGAAGCTGGTTGACTGAGCACGAAGAGCACCTTTTTTTCATGTTTCTGGTACTTAGTAATGTTGATACTCTGCTTTGGGTTCTGGATTATGGTTCCTCTCTTTCTGCCTAGAAACACACAGCACAATGGCAATGAGGTTAGCGCATCTGCCTCGCTGCAAAAAAGTCCAAGTGAACCTAAGTTCAGCGAGGGTGTTTCCGTCTGGAGTTTGCATGCATGCTTGGGTTTCTTCTAGGCACTCTGGTTTCTTCCCACAATCCAAAAACATACACATAAGGGCAATGGTGGATCAATGGTCAGGGCTCTGGTACTTTTGGGCCCTTGATCAAAGCACTTAACCCTCAGCTGCTCACTTGTATGAAAGTGATAAATGTAAGTCGTACTGGTTAAAGGGTCAAACGTCATAAATGTAAATTCATAAGACTCATTGGCTGTTCCAAATTGCCATTAGGTTTGTATGTGAGAAGGAATGAATGCGTGTGTTGGCCCTGTGATGGTCTGGCGAGCTATTCGCGGTTTACTACACTTTTGCCCACTGGTGGTCGAGATGTACTCCTGCCTCCATGGCCCTTATTGCAGGGGTCCACAACCACTGGGCTGCGGACCGCCACCAGTCCGTGGCTTAATTGGTACCAGTCCACAGAAGAAATACTTAATTATTTCCGTTTTATTTGTTATCTGAGTCTGAACGATCTTTATTTTTGAAAAATCTTTTATTTTGAGAAATGACCGGATTCTCTCGGTTATATGTTGGTCATTTGAGCGCTAAAATGTAACCCACAAGGGGACGGCACATGAACAGAAGCAAGTTGGACATGCTTCAAACAATAGCGGGGATTTTGGGTGAGACTGAGCCTTCATTCCCCCCCGCTGGTGCACCATCACCTGTGTGTTTTTTTTTTTTTTTTTTTTCTTTTTTAGAAAAGTTCGAGCTATACTTCCCAACCAACTTTATTTCAGCCGTTGAAAAATAACATTCATGGAGTGCTTATTATTATTATTATTATTATTATTATTATGATTAATAATAATAATAATAATGATACTACTACTAGTACTACTACTACTGTAATAATAATTATATAAATAAATTATACTTACAATATAAACAATCTATGACCCCCCCCTCCCCCAGTCCACGGTAAAATTGTCAAGTGTTGACCGGTCCACGGTGATAAAAAGGCTGGAGACCCCTGCCTTATAGGATATAGGATTAAATAGTTTGATAAATGAGTGAAGAGGAATTTCTCAAAGGTAAATAAAGGCTTGGATGGGGAGAGACCATAGATTTTCCCAGCAACGACTTTATAAAACTCGTTACCATCACTACAAATCTGCGAAGTAACACATCAGTTATTCCAGCTCAAGCAGAAAAAGGTCACACTCTACACAGTGTCGACACAGTGTGCAATTATTATTGTTGTTGTTATTATCATCATCTTCATCATTATTATTATTATTATTATTATTATTATTATTATTATTATTGTCATCATCATCATATTATTATTATTATTATTATTGCTGATGTTGTAGCTATTGTTGTTTATTAGAAATTTTAAAGGTCTATAATGTGTTAATAATATGCCTGTTCTTTATGAAATCCACTCTCATTACATTCAGTGTTTGAAGACAGTATTTGTGGTTTTCTCCCAGGTGAAGACCCATTGACAGACAGTGAGTGTGACATTGACTCGGTTGCAGGAGTTCTGAAACTCTATTTCCGAGACCTGGAGAAACCTCTGTTCCCAGAGGAGAGCTTCAGTCGTCTGATGGAGTGCATCCGTAAGATAACAGCCCTGCACTTTTACTTGTGTGGTCTAATGAATTGATGTTGGGATGTTTTACTGGGTGACTGCGCAAACATTATACCTGTGATGATGGTGATGATTAAGAACATGGCATGTTTTGATTGAAGCTACTCTCTAGAGTGTAATGCACACAATGTGTTGATTTTCATTTGGGTTTTTTATCCACCCTCTGTGTATCATCAACAGAAATTGAGAACATAGCAGAGAGTGCGGCTCAGATAAAGCTAGTGGTCTCATCCTTCCCCAGACCGCTCATCATAGTGATGCGCTATCTATTTGCCTTCCTCCATCAGTGAGTACTGCTGCTTTTCTCTCATCATGAGGTGCAAGGGTAAAAACAGAACAATAATAGGATTATATATATATATATGAACTTGATAATAATAATAATAATAATAATTCCAATTACCTTGTGTAGGCTTATGTGCAGTTATTGGTTTAATGCATTGCTATTTTAAGCTTGTGGGAGCATTTTTTCCATTTTGAGGGAGGCCTGCAAATGACCATGGTTATGCTGGGACTTGAACTTAGGACCTTATTGCTGTAAGGCAGATGTACTAACCACAATGCCACCATGCTTGCCATCCAGAAATCTGAAAATTGATCATTTTAACGCACTTGTGCATTATTCCGCTGTGTCTCAAAATATGTGACTTTTTCTGGTTTGGTGCTGGAGGGTCCTGCCCCCCCCCTTTTTTTTTTTGTGTGGCTGTACATTAAAATATTTTGCAAATACTGTGACCTGAATGAATTTTGTGACAGTGGACCATAGAATAAGACATGCAGATGTGTAAAATGTATAATTTATGTGTAAAATGTAATATTTATTAATTTATCCGTGTATGTATTAAAGTTCTAACCTACCATGATTGGCTATAACACCCTCAGTGTGTCTTGACATATAATAGAAAAAATTATGGAACTGTCCTGGAGGGGCAGCTACCATCCTTTTGTGCTGCCTAAGTCTGTGTTAGCCCTACAATGGACTGGAGACCTGTACAGGGTGTGCCCTGACTCTTGCTTGAGGCTAAGATTGGCTCCAACTTCCTTCCCAACTCTGATGTATAAGCGGAACAAATACTGTATTGGATGGGTGGAATATTTAAAACATGTAAATGAAATGGAAGAAGAGTATTTTTATCCAGCTGTTGTTGGCATTTGCAGCTTCCAGCTGAGAAATTAGGCCACCAGGGTGAATTCCCATATGACTAAACAGCAATGAATTGTATAAAAAAATTCAATGCTTAAAAGCTCAAAATGCAACTGTATGCACATCATTATTAACATATCTCTGTGCACACGCTCAGAGTAAAATAAGCTGAGTTGATTGTATATCATAGCAACGCTGATCCGCTTGATCAGACACATCTTGATAATTTATGCCTTCTTATACAACCTCTTTTTTTTTTATGACACTCTCCAGGTTTCTTCCAAGATCCTGGCCTGTTTTCTAAACATTTTCCCCCTTATTGATCATGAAAATTGGTATTTATTCCTCAGTTTTTTAGGTGTATGCACCGTGTGACTGTACTGCTCATGCAGAGGATTTGTGTTTGTTGTGATTAAAGATTTCTATTAAAGGATAACATGGTTTAAAGAACAGATGAAAAATCACGACTGTATTTCAGCCTCCCATATCAGAAACCACTTCTTGTTTTACACTAAGTGAATGCAGTGTTGGCAAAAGAGGCAAAGGGAGAAACAAAATGTACAGATAACATCATGAATTGGACACTGGACTGCGCAGGATAGAGAAAGACGAATAGTCATGACAGATAACCTTCAACATGATGATGTCGATGATGATGATGATGATGTCGTGATACCACGTGGATAGAATATAAAAATAACTCACCGATTTCATAGTGATAGCTATTCCACAACCTTGCTATGATTTCAGCCAGTCAAAACATCAGAAGAAATGCTCGGCTGTGGGTTCCCGGGTGGTGTATTCACAAGGTGTGAGACTTATTAACCTGGAGAACAGGAATTCAAATCCAGGTTAATGCCACAGCTGTACGTGACCAGGAGTCCATGGGAGCTAATTGGCCGAGTTCTCACGGGGGAAGGGATGGCATACACTTATGTCCCTATCACTCATGGTGATCTGCATCAGACACCCACCACCAACACCACCACCACCAGCACCACCAGTGCAGCTAGCTGGGTTATTAAAGACCGGCCATGTCTCTCACTGTCTGTGATCAGAGGCATGCAAAGGGATCACTTCTGACTTTTGTCATATATATGCTGCATTGGTGTCAGCATGTTTCTGTCCTGCTGCGAGAGCCTGGCGAGCTGTCCAGGGTGTACTCTGCCATCAGCCAGACTCAGCTAAAATGGGACCCAGTGTTCCTGTGACCCTAGTTGGGATTAAGTGGTTCTGAAAATTAATGAATAATGTGTTTGTGGGAGCACCATGATGAGAAACCAAGCAGCGAACTACAGAGAGGTGAACAGTGTGTGTGTGTGTGTGTGTGTGTGTGTGTGTGTGTGTGTGTGTGTGTGTGTGTGTGTGTGTGTGTGTGTGTGTGTGTGTGTGTGTGTGCAGTGTTTCTCAGTACAGTGATGAGAACATGATGCAGCCCTATAACCTGGCTGTGTGCTTTGGGCCCAGTCTGCTGAGAGGTGGAGCTGAGTCAGGCAATGCAGTAACTCTGCAGCCCCAGATTAATGCCCTAGTTAAGACCATGATCCTCCAGCATGAGAGCATCTTTCCTGGCTCTGCTGAGCTTCCAGGCCCTGTCTATGAGAAATGCATGACCCTGGAGCAAGAATACTGGTGAGACTCCGTCACAGCTGGCACTCACATCTACTGGTAATGGTGGGATAATGTTCATGATTTATATCCCTTAATATGTCTTTCCATCTGCAGTGAACCTATTACAGAGGAAGGTGAAGGAGAAACTGAACATGCACAAAGTGAAGATGGTGAGCAAGTAAAATTACTCTTACGACGACAAAGGAAATTGTAGTGGAGATGTTTTCACCATAATTAGCATTTGGGTTGTAAATGCTCACCCCTGTGTTTGTGTGTACCTTGTCTTGCTTGTGCACTGTTTGTTTCACGTGCCACATTTGCCATCATGCGTGTCGTGTACACGGGCCATGCTGTGCTGCTTTCCGCGCGTGTGTGTGTGTGTGTGCATGTGTTTTACTGGACAGAATGGGAGGCTGTGGCAATGTTTGATTATGTTGCACGGTCTCCAGCCGAGCTATCATTCAAGCAGGGGGACCATGTACTACTCCATAGCAAAGCATCTGCCGATTGGTGGAAAGGAGAAGTAGGAGGAATCAAAGGCCTCATTCCTCATAAATACATCACTGTGCCTGAGGGGTGAGACGTTATTTCTAATTACGTTAATAAAAAAAGATCCCATGTTTCTGTTTTCTTCAGTGGCGCTGGATTTAATCCACTTCTACTGTATACCCAATTTGCATGTTATTCCCACTCCTGCGTATTTTGTCACCCCTGAACTAGACTCATTTACCGTATGTTGCTCTAACCCAGGGCTGAGCGAAAGCAGGAGCGAGGGAAGAAGGAGGAGAGTCGAGGTGGCAGCACAGGAAATCTAGCTGATGAGCAGCAGCAGGCAGAACATAGCACCCGGTGCGTCACTGGCAGCAGATCTATTACAGATTATAATATATTAACTGATCCTTTACAAATTTGAGCTATAAGTCCTGATATCTTTCTCGACCTCAAAATCCAGCATGCGCGTGAACAGCGATAGTGCATCACTGCCAGGAAGGCAGCGGATCACCAGTGGAAATGCTGTCATGGTAGTAGAAGGTTCAGGCAGTGGAAACATCAGTCCAATACGCAAATTTCCTCTTCAGGCACCAGAGGGCCGTCTCTTCTTTCCTCAGCAGCCACCTGGTATGGCCCGACAACTCACAGGGTAAGAGAAATTTACAAAATAATGTGCAAAATAATTTAATTTATTTTATTCCAGGTTATACACCAGTGTCTCATCCTACTACAGAACATAATATCATAATCACTGTAAAAATAATTGAGCCCTTTAGAAAAACAATGGACTAAGTCCATTTTTTGTCAATTTTGAGTTAATTACAGAAATGAAGAGAAAAAATTTCAGTTTTTCAGATGAATGTGGGTCTAAATTTTGGTAGGGTTCCAATTTTGACATGTACGGGGCACTTCACTGTTGCTCTTACTGATGTACTAGTGCAACAGTGGGCCAAATCCAAAATCCAAGATGTCGACACCTTGTGTGAAGCCTCCACATCTAGAAAAAACATACCTGAAAAAGACTTCTTCAGTTAATAGAAGACTTAGAAAGTAAATATTATAATATACAGACAGTCGTCGATTTCCGACCGCTTTTGGTTCCGGCAGACTGGTTGTAAATCGATCTGGTCGTATGTCGAGTTTCCAGCCAAATAAACTCACGCCAAACAAAAACAGATCAATAAATCTCGCGCATTTAAATCTATACATCTATTTTCAATTCGACGTCACTGTGACACGGTGCGAAGAGCCAATCCTTTCTGTACTTCACTGTGTGGGCGGGTCCAATAGCTTCAAAATCCAATTTTATTGGATTATAACAACAGCCACAGACTGCGCGTGTTGTTTTTGAGTAAAGGGATAAATTTCCCTCGTTTTGATCGCCTCATTTCCACGAAGCCAACCATAGCTGGCAAACAAACACAAATGGACAGACACGGAAGAACTTCAACCCGCAGACCAGCTGATTGCCAAAACTTGGGATGCGCTTCCTGTCACATAAACACTGCAGAATGTGAGTTCAATAAAATTTTTCAAGGTATCGGACCCGCCCACACAGAAAGAATTGGCTCTCGGCTTCACACCACAGTGACGTGGCATTGAAAGTAGATGAATAGATTTGCTTTGAGCAGCTAGAAAGTGAAGCTGCATCATCTCCTGCTTCACCTTTTAAGATGCTGGCGCTGCTGGCAGCACAAACAACTGTTATACGCAACACTCGCACTGCACTGCCATGAATCATGCGTCACCACTTTTGCAGTTGTAAAGTTGATCAGATGTAACTCACATGGGTCGTAAGTCGACAACTCACTGTAATAGTAATATAGCCGAGCTCTCACAAGAGGAAGGGATATCATTCACTCACTTCCCTGTCACTCGCAATGATCATCAGCCAATCATGGGTGTGTGTGAGTTCATTCTATGGGGGGGGGGGGGGGGGGATAGTACTTTCTCTCCAAGTGTGTTTGACCGCCATCGAATACGCATGCGCAGCAGTTTGAAAAGAGGCGGGTGCCCAGCATTGCATGTCACAGAGGGGGCGTGTGCATGCTTTCGCCCCTCTCTGATTGGTGGCGGTCTTGTGATAGGGAAGACATCACTTCATGAGTTGGAATTGGATATGAATAAATTAAGGAGGAAAAGGGGATGACGATGACAAAGGCTTCTTCTTCTAAAAGTGTTTATTTTTTAGGAGGATGTGAGGGGATGCGAGACACCTCCGTATCCACAAATTACAAAAATAGCATGTCTTATGTGTTGGATTAGCTTGGATTATTTGAATTGAATCCATATTTAATATGTTCTCTGGAGTCTTAAATTCTTATACATCAAATGTATCCCTTCCGGATTGATCCAAGTCACACACGTATCTGCAGAGAGGCTGATTATAAGGAAATCAGGATTGCCAGTTTGGATTAATTGTTGTAATTCAGTCATAACAGGATTATACAACCATCTGAAACTGGCTAAATGATATTAAATCTATATGTGAAATTTGAGTAGTCGGTTCAGTTATAACCTCTAACCTCGTCCTGTTGTAGCACAAAATGCACTCGGCACATTATACCACAAAAGCATCCATCCATTATCTGCACTGCTTATCCATCAGGGCTATGTAGGGAAGTACAGTAGCGCCAATCCCAGCAGGCTTCAGACAAGGAGTGTGGTACACCCTGGACAAGTTGCCCATCCATCTCAGGTCTAACACAGACATGAATAAATATTCGTGATGAGTAGCCAGTTGTCCTAATCTACTTGTCCCTAGAGAGTGAAATAAACATGCAATCTCCTAATATAAAGATCCAATTTGGCCACTGGGTTTGAACCCAGAACATTCTTGCTCTGAGGCAACATTTCTACTCCACTTTACCCCACACATCAAAAAAAAAAATGAACAGATCAATAAGTAGCATTTATTACTGGAAGCTAAGAGGGATGCTGATATGAATAATCCCCTAGAAAAACTTGAAAGCCAACGCAAGTAACTGTTTTAATATATGCTACACAAGGGAAAAGCAAACTAAATCAATATATATATATATATATATATATATATATACTAGTCCTTCTCAAAAAATTAGCATATTGTGATAAAGTTCATTATTTTCTGTAATATACTGATAAAAATTAAACTTTCATATATTTTAGATTCATTTCACACCAACCGAAATATTTCAGGTCTATTATTGTTTTAATGCTGATGATTTTGGCATACAGCTCATGAAAACCCAAAATTCCTATCTCAAAAAAATAGCATATCATGTTCAGGTAGTCTAAACGAGCTATTAACCTAATCATCTGAATCAACCAATTAACTCTAAACACCTGCAAAAGATTCCTGAGGCTTTTAAAAACTCCCAGCCTGGTTCATTACTCAAAACCACAATCATGGGTAAAACTGCCGACCTGACTGCTGTCCAGAAGGCCATCATTGACACCCTCAAGCAAGAGGGTAAGACACAGAAAGAAATCTCTGAGCGAATAGGCTGTTCCCAGAGTGCTGTATCAAGGCACCTCAGTGGGACGTCTGTGGGAAGGAAAAAGTGTGGCAGAAAACGCTGCACAACCAGAAGAGGTGACCGGACCCTGAGGAAGATTGTGGAGAAGGGCCGATTCCAGACCTTGGGGGACCTGTGGAAGCAGTGGACTGGGCTACAGGTGCCGCATTCCCCAGGTCAAGCCACTTTTGAAGCAGAAACAGCGGCAGAAGCGCCTGACCTGGGCTACAGAGAAGCAGCACTGGACTGTTGCTCAATGGTCCAAAGTATTTTTTTTTGGATGAAAGCAAATTTTGCATGTCATTTGGAAATCAAGGTGCCAGAGTCTGGAGGAAAACTGGGGAGAATGAAATGCCAAAATGACTGAAGTCCAGTGTCAAGTACCCACAGTCAGTGATGGTCTGGGGTGCCATGTCAGCTGCTGGTGTTGGTCCACTGTGTTTTATCAAGGGTAGGGTCAATGCAGATAGCTATCAGGAGATTTTGGAGCACTTCATGCTTCCATCTGCTGAAAAGCTTTATGGAGATGAAGATTTTCATTTTTCAGCACGACCTGGCACCTGCTCACAGTGCCAAAACCACTGCTAAATGGTTTACTGACCATGGTATTACTGTGCTCAATTGGCCTGCCAACTCTCCTGACCTGAACCCCATAGAGAATCTGTGGGATATTGTGAAGAGAAAGTTGAGCGACACCAGACCCAACACTGTGGATGAGCTTAAGGCCGCTATCGAAGCATCCTGGGCCTCCATAACACCTCAGCAGTGCCACAGGCTGATTGCCTCCATGCCACGCCGCATTGAAGCAGTCATTTCTGCAAAAGGATTCCCGACCAAGTATTGAGTGCATAACTGAACATCATTATTTGAAGGTTGACTTTTTTGTATTAAAAACACTTTTTTTTTTTTTATTGGTCAGATGAAATATGCTAATTTTTTGAGATAGGAATTTTGGGTTTTCATGAGCTGTATGCCAAAATCAGCAGTAGTAAAACAATAAGTTGGTGTGCAATGAATCTAAAATATATGAAAGTTTAATTTTTATCAGTACATTACAGAAAATAATGAACTTTTTCACAATATGCTAATTTTTTGAGAAGGACTAGTACATATATGTATATATATATATATATATATATATATATATATATATATATACACACACACACACCTCGGCCCCCCCATCAGAGAAGGGAAAAGTTATGTGGCCCTCGCATTAAAAAGTTTGGGGACCTCTGATTTAGAGTGTGTTCTTGTACGGCCAACAAAATTCACAAAAGCTAGCGTTCCATTAGTGAATCTGCACGCTACTTATATTTTAACCAATACAGCGTCAGGTAAGATGAGCACTGTGCTTTGAGCAGGACACAATGATGAAGGTGTGTTCTTATACTCATCAAAAGTTTTTTTTTTCACTGTTGCACAACCTTTTATTCCACATTTAGCCATTATTATTATTTTAAGTCAGTTCTCTTGGTCACTGCTAATGTCTGTGTACAATTGTGTGTGTGTGTGTGTATATATATATATATATATATATATCTATATATATATATATATATATATATATATATATATATATATATATATATCTCATATAATGTGGAAACGCACAAAAACCCAAAAAATCATAACAAAGATATCATCTGCTCTCAGTGACCCACTTGGGATAGTGTGGAGTTTTTTTTTTATCCTGGATTGTGCAATTTCTGTTTAGTATATACAAATTACAGTATAGTTATTAACTTGCAATTAAGTGAAAATCGCTGATTCTAAAAATATGTTTGTTTTTTTCAGTCTACAGGAACGGAGACACACCCTGGACAGCGTCAGGCCGATTGGAGGAACAGCAGAGAGACAGACAGTGCAGTCACTTGATAAGGTCTTTATCATTATACATGGATTTATATATTTTTATAGTTTACATTATTATATCTTTCAGCTTTTTGTTTGCACTTTAGTGCAGAACACATTATTAGTACGTCATATTATCTGCAAAGATCAGTTGGTTTTCATCTATAACAGGGGTCCCCAAACGTTTTCTTGCGAGGACCACGTAACTTTCCCCTTCTCTGATGGGGGGCGGAGATCAGTTTGTAAGAGAAAAAGTATGACGATCACATGGCTGCCGAAACGTAAACATTTATTGTTTTCCAGTAAGCCACGCACAACCAAATATTAGTAACCCTTTCCTGGACCTTCACAGAAAAAAGTCAGGAAATAAATAATAAAAGAAACGCTGGTGACTATCAGTTGAGCAACCCGAAAACTGCCCGAACAGACGACTAGTTCAACCGAGCCTGGCATACAAATGTATTCTCCTGAGCTAACGGTCCACTTTGTAGTTTTGAGAGTTTGTCTACTCGCATTTGGCCTTGCAAGCGATATGAGAACCTATAAATGTTTGGGTGGTTTTAGTTAAAACAGACACTGTTTTTTCATCTGTGTGATTTTGACAAAGATCAGATCACATTTGATGGTGATTTTATGCAGAAATGTGAGAAATTCTAAAAGGTTCAGATACTTTTTCATACCACTGTAATAATTCTGATGCCATATAATTACAAACACCCCCCCTCAATTATAAACACACCCGTTTTAATGTACATTTTATGTGAGGTGCGCCTCTGAATGTGCGCGCGTGCATCTGAGTGTGGGCATGCGTCTGTGCATGTGTGTGTATTTATATTTTATTTACATCTTATGCATTATTTTTTAATGTTTAATTGTTATTATAAGCATTTATAACATTGAATGTGTATTTATTGATATTATATACGCATATACAGACACTCCACGCTTTACGTTTATTCGTTTTATGTATTTTTCGATTTTACGTTTTTAAAAAAAAATTGTGTCAAAGTTTGAGTTTTGAGTGCTCTCTGGAGTACGAGACGTACCTACGTAGTACACTTATGTAATACGCTACTTACGCATGACGCTGCGTCCATTGTTTACAAACGACAGACTGAACGTGCCTTGCTTCTTCCCAGTTCACTGCGCATTACTCTTGTGTTAAGACGTCGTCTCTGTGATCTCTGTGTTTACACTGTTTTGCGTATTTGTAACCCGAAGCTTGCACGCGATCATACTCATCTTTGTGACGGGATTCAGAGTGTTGGCGCAGGTTGTATTCTTTGAATACCGCCTTTGTATCATCTGTCAAGAGGCAGTGGTTCTCTTCCATAACCTTTTTACCATTATTCCGTTCTATTTGACAGGGGAGAGTCTAGGATTTTTGGGGTTTTTTTTGGGGGGGGGTCAGATAGGGGCACAGACGGCAGAAGGGTGGAGTAGGGTGTCATGTTCTAGGTGTGTTTTAGTCTTGATCACGTGGCCAGACTAAAACAAAATAATCGTAATGTGTCTCTGGTATTGTTCAAGGGGGCCGGGCCAAATGTGGAGGCGGGCCGTATCCGGCCCGCGGGCCGTAGTTTGGGGACCACTGATCATAACAGCAAAAGGAGTTCTGATTTCGTTCTTTTAATTATATGATCTCAGTTTTGAGCAGCAATGTGACCATTATTTGGTTGAGTTATAGGTTTTATTGTATAAATGACTTGTATATGTATGTATTGTTCTTTCTTTCTCGTTCTCAGGAGATCACTAGACAGATGAACTCGGTATTTAAAGAGCTCCTTTCCCGGCAACCTCCTCAAGACAGTCACGTTTCACCAGCCGTGTCCACGTCCTCTTCTTCCTCCTCCTCCTCCTCGGTATCCAGTGCATCTTCTCGACACTCCGTGAAGAGGGGGTCAGGATTCAGTCTGCGCAGCCGAGGCCTCTTTAAACCCTCCGACCAGCAGGACTAATGGAGGAGGGATAAAAGAACGAAAGCAGAAAATGCATGAAGGCAAGGACAAGCGCTAACTTACAGCAGAGACTAATATATTTTTTCTAAAGTATATTATGATGTTTGTGAGACCTCAATTCTGACAAAAAAAAAAAAAGTTTATGAAAAGTGATTTTGTTCCATGTAGTACCAGTGACTTCGCCTGTTATTCAGAATTGGATTGAAATGATTCACTGGTCATTTTTCTGGTTTTGTGTGTGTTTAACATAAACTTAATGGTACAGTAAAGTACAACTTTTTTCTATTTTATTTCAAATCTAATTTGTTGTTTCCCCATTGCAATGATCATTCATTATAGTGATGTACAGCCGAGTAACTTAATCCTTTCCTTGCGTTCATGTACTGTTTTAACATGCCTTCGTTACAGTCCCTCACGTCTGCTACTGCTACTCAATCTCTTTCAACCAGAATGCACTCGCTTGTGTGTAGAACCAAATCTGAACTCACGCAACTGCTCTATTTAAATAATTTTGTGTCTGCAGGTCAATTTCTGATTTATTTTGGATAACGGTGTTTAATAAATCCTTCATGTCTCTAGACGTAACTTTAGAGCCCGCTCACGGGTACTGTTTATTCCCTTAAGAGGAAATAATGTGGAAGTTAATGATGGCATGTTAAAAGCAGTTCTAGAAGGCAGCGTTTTTATTGTAGTGTAACCTTCCCTATCATTAAGACTTATTGGTTTCACCCTACAGTCTTGAAAATCCACTGCTTTATCCATTAATGCAATGAGTTTAACATCTATGTATTACACAGAGAGGGAACACGACTATAAACATAAATTTAATTCTGGCTGCAACCAGAATAGATACCTATTTTTTGCAAAATTAATATTTTTATATTACTTATGGTTTTTATTGATGAGTCTTTTATTTCCAAATTGCTTGCTTACATAAGTAATTATTTTATTTTAATTTTGTTCAATGTTTATATTTGTTGACTGGACCTTATTGATTTTTTTTTTAATCTTTTAAATAAGAGGAGATGCATTTAAACTAGACAAACCCCTTTTCTTGAAAGAGAGAGAGAGAGAGAGAGAGAAGAGAGAGAGAGAGAAAGCAGCAGAACAGTCATATTATCCTCTAGTCTCCATTTATTAAAGAAGTACAGGCACTGCCATGAATACAGGAGTATTTACTGAAAATGATGGAATATGCGAACGAATATTTGATCCCAGACTCGGCTCTGCAAAATAGACACAGAATAAAATGTTTAAAAAAGATTCAAAGTGGAAAAACGTCTTACTTTGATCACACCATACATTAATGTGTTTATCCCTTAAATAGTCTTTATGCAGTCATATGTGTAATGTGAAATCTTCAAGACAAAGATTATTGTACGTGACGTGCAATAACTTCTATGCGTGGAAAAGCCATGGCACGGAGGAATGGTGTGATTTGCAGAATAAATGCAAGTATAGTGTGTTACTGAACTTCACTTGTGTCACGCACAGAAGATCTGCAAGTGTGAAGGATAATGTAATAGCACAGGAGTAAAAAGAAATAGAGAGTGTGTGTGTGTGTGTGTGTGTGTGTGTGTGTGTGCGCCGTAGACATGAAAGGTCTGAACAAACTGTGAATGAGCTGACGCAACCACACATACTACAGCAGCACTTTCACTTCTTACTTAACCCGAGTGTACACATCACTGGTTCGACTCCACTCAGAAGGCAGACAGATACTATATTGACTAAAGGGCAGCTTGTCCTGAAAGACTGAACACAACCCGTAAAATACAAGCCTGCCATCGGGTCCTGACCCATGAGATTGAGAGATTTTCTTTCAGCTTTTTCCCTTTATCAGGGGACGCCACAGTGAATGAGTCGCACGTTTGATTTGGCATAGGTTTTTACGTCGGATGCCCTTCCTGACACAACCCTTTCACAAGGGACAGAAACCCACTGACGGCTTTGCAGCTCCTCTTTACGAAAGTCAGCAATGGTTCTTTTACATGAACCTCTCACCATAGACAGTGAGAGACATGGCCGGCCTTTAATAACGCAGTTCGCTGCACTGGGGGGGGGGGAGGACACAACCCTGTGGAGAGTGGGACTCGAACCCCCAACCTTAGGAACAGCGATCCAGCATGGGGCCTGACCCATGTGTGATGATATTTTCTAGCTAATGTTTTTTTTTTCTCCTTCAAAGTTTATTTTCTTAATATTTTAGCTAAATTAGCACCATTTTCAAAGTTGATACCCACAAGAATTGAGTAAATACTGTTATCAGGTATATACTGTATACGTCTTATCATGTTCTCAATGAAGGTGAACGCATTGCTCGGAGAAAGTGTGTTCTTTTTTAAGTCTCTGGTATCCAAGATGAGATAAGTGGACCTGAATCGTATATACACGATACAAAGCTTTATGGACACTTAAACATAACACAACACTCATAATTGTTTCGTGATGGTTTTTACCTGTTTGTTATTCTTTGCTAGTTATAATAAATGTCTCTCTTCTGGGAAGACTGCCCACTAGATTTTGGACAATAGCTCTTATTAAGGTCAGGCACTGATGCCCAGTGGAGATACCTGAGGCAGCTGGTATCTCCAGTTCATCCCTAACGTGTTGAGTGGGGTTGAGGTCAGTGCTCTGTGTAAGAAGCTTATGTTCTCACACGCCAACTTGGGTAAGGCATGTCTTCATGGAGCTCAGTGTGAGTGAGTGTGGGGGGGGGGGGACAGTCATGATGGAACAGGTTTGAGCTTCTTCTAGTAAAGTGAAATTTTAACCCAACAGCTGATGAGAACTTTGTGGCACCATCTTTGGGAAGAAACTACATATGGATCTGATGGTCAAGTGTCCATAAAGTTTTGTTTATATGGTGCATATTTGGTAACATGGAGCCTGAGGAGCTGTCTGGCCTTTTAGTCAATATCTGTTGCATCTTTCCTCTTGTTGTGCCATATGCTTTCTGAAAATGTGTTTCATTGTGTGTTACATAATGACTTGTTGTTGTTTGACATGCAATATTATCCCAATAAACGGATGTAAATTCTAAAAACATTTCATCAACAATTAATATTCTGTGTCTGTTTTTAATGAGGATGGCATGATTGGTGTAGTGCTTGTATCATAGCCTGATGGTCCTGGGTTTGAGTCCCACGCATCTGCAAGGCCAGTTCTGTGTGAGGTTTGTGTGGGTGTCCTCTGGGTAATATGGTTTCCTCCCATAGTTCAGAGACAAATTTCCCCTAGATGTGAGCGTGAATGGTTGTGTGTTTTCATGTTAGTCCTGCAATAGATTGGAAAGCTGTTTCGGGTATATGCCACCTTCGCCCAATAACTGTATTCATGTTCATTACTAAAGGGGTGGCAAGGTAGAGTAGTGGTTTCTGATGTCTGCTTCACTGCAAGAAGGGTCTAGGTCTGAATTTTGAGCTTGGAGCTTTCTGAGTAAAGTTTGCATGTTCTTCCCATGCTTACAATTTGCCCATAGGTGTGAATGGTTGTGTGTGTCTTGCCCTGTAATGAACAGGTGAGCTGTTCAAGGTGTACCCCGCCTTCACTCAGTGTCAGGTGAGAGTCGCTCCAGCCTCCATTCAACGCTATAGGATTAAGTGGTTTGGTGAGTGAATGAGTATTATTATTATTATTATTATTGTTGTTGTTATTATTATTATTTGTTGCGTCTGGAGCATATGCGTCGGACCCAAAGATGCAGGAGACCATGTAAGAAGATTCAACGATTTTATTTTTGCACTGGGAAAATCTAAATCACTGGAAATAATTATTCATGGGAAACTGGTCGAGCACGAAGCAGGATACCAGGAGTCAGAGAGATCACAGAGAAACGGAATCACAAGGAAGGACAATCTTCTGACCCCGGAGGGAAGCGCACCGCTCCTATTTATAGCTCGCTGATTACTGATTGCTGAATGGAAACAGGTGCGTTCTCTGGACGTCGCATGTAGGTAACAGCCACGCCCCTCACCAGTGCCTGCAATGAATGAAGAGAAAGTTAACGCCGCCAGCCAGCACAGACCATAACAATTATTATTATTATTATTAATCTTATGAGTATTATTATGTGTTATTACGAGTATAATAATAATAATAATAATAATAATAATAATAATAATAATGTAATAGGATTATTATTGTTGTTGTTCTTTTTAAGTATTATTTAATATGGCTACATAATAGCTACATAATAGCTACTATTGACTAGTTTTAGACTACTTCAGATTAATTGGTTGTGTTTGTTTGTGTGTGTGTGTGTGTGTGTGTGTGTGTGTGTGTGTGTGTGTGTGTGTTTGTTTGAATGGCCCATTCAGTAGTAAGATAAGATAAGATAAGATACAGCTTTATTAATCTCACAATGGAGAAATTCACTGTTACAGGCTCTTGAGGTACCATCAGTAGGGGGTGCAAAAATAGATACATATACAAACATACACACATACATATATATTATATAAGTAAATAAATAAATAGATACATAAATAGTATAAATTAATAAAAAATAAAAGAAAAGAAGGGAACGACTTTATAGACTGGCCTATATTAAAGTGTAATGTATCTGAGGGCAGAGTAGATGGGTTGATATGGTTCACAGTGGGGTAGATGTGGTTGATTAAAGTGCACGGGGTTTTTATTGCACATAACCCGTATTTTCACAGACAGTTACAAAGTGGCGTTGTACAGTCTGACAGCGGTGGGAATGAACGACCTGCGGTAGCGCTCCTTCCTGCACTGAGGATGTCTCAGTCGTCCACTGAAGGAGCTGCTCAGCTTCTCTACAGTCTGGTGAAGTGGGTGAGAGCTGTTGTCCATGATGGATGTGAGCTTTGCTACCATCCTCCTCTCACTCACCTCCTCCACAGAGTCCAGTGGGCAGCCAAGGACAGAGCTGGCCCTCCTGACCAGCTTGTTCAGTCTTTTTCTGTCCCGCTCTGTGCTGCCCGGGGCCCAGCAGATGGCAGCGTAGAGGATTGCAGAGGCTACCACAGAGTCATAAAATGTCCTGAGCAGAGGTCTGCATACTCCGAAGGACCTGAGTCTCTTCAGAAGGTGGAGGCGACTCCTTCATCTATCTCTCTTCATCTCTCTTCATCTATAGGCCCATGTCAATCCTTTCCTAAAAATAACCCAGTAATCCCCCTATTGACCCTACACTGTGCACAGACCCATGCTTATGCACACAGGCATGTGGTCAGGGGGTAAAAAAAGTGCGGTCACATCTACGGAACGCCCTCATGTCTTCTTCTGCATTCTAATTCATACTGTATTATCGGCTGACACATGCTTCATGCATCTGATCTGATATGATACCATATTATAAAGTGGAGCTGTTTCAGCAGATAAAAGACCTTTTACAGCAACACAGAACATAACTGAAGTGGGGTAGTGAGATAATATTCACTGTGATAAATATAGCTTCTCTGTTTATCATGACAAGAAAACACTAAAATGGGAAGAAGAAAAAAAAATATATTCTGTGTTGTTGGTAGTATCAGCGTCAATCAAATTTTATATTAATCTGATTTGATGACTCGTCACATGTTCAAATAAAAAGCGACTATCGTGAAGGTTTATGATGAGAGCTATATGGAAGTCATATTTTCAGAAGACCTCAGCAGTAGCTCTGCAAACACCAATTAATACAGAAATGTGCTACCATTATACCACAGGTGCCATTGTTTAACCTTTATTACTACAATACATTTACAATGATCACACCCGTTCCAAACGGGATATTCGGAAGTTACTTGCAGTGATATTTTCCACATTTGTTAAATTGAAGAATAAAAAGCTTGGATTTACTCATTCGCTCATTTTACAAACCTGCTTCATTCTATTATGGTTGCAGGGAGACTGATGCCTACCGCAACTGACTCTGGACAAAGGAGGGATACACCCTGACCAGCTCACCAGACCATTGCAAGGCCAAAACAACAGTCACTCTCTCAACTCAGAGCAATTTTTAATAGCCCAGTGCATTAGGAACACCCAAGTTGGGGATTCAAAACCTACGACTTTCTTGCTGTGAGCGAATATGCTAATCACTATGCCACAGTGCTACCTGAACTATAATTAAAAGCTTGTTCAATACAATTTTTCTTCAAAATAAACAGGGTTTTTATGCATTAAAATAACGTAATATACAAATATATAAGTAAATACATGTATAATAATATAAAATAAATTTTAAAATGGAATATTTTCTGGATTTTTTTTGTTTTATTTGTATGAATTATTTGTGATTATATACAGTTGTGTTCAAAATAATATCAGTCAGGCATCACTAACTTGATAAATCAATGTTTTTGGTAGAAGTGATATTTCTACATGGTAAATAATTTACCAGCAGGTATAGTAGAGGAATAAAATCCAACAGAACCAACAGTCATGACCTGTGTGCTGCTGATTCTTTGCAGTTGAATCACTAATTGAACAATTAGTGATGCCATTCATGCTTTGAGAAACAGGAGTCAATTATTGTCCTTATTTAAGGAAGGCATCAAATGTTGTACATGCAGGTTATAGAACATTTCTCTATGAAATTCAGAGGAAAATGGGTCGTTCCAGACATCTTTCAGGAGAACGGCATAAATCAATATATATATATATATATATATATATATATACACACAGACGCTCCCCGACTTACGTTCATCCATTTTACGTTATTTCGATTTTACGGTTGTTGTTTTTTTTTAAAAAAAAGTAAAATTTTGAGTTTAGACGTACTTACGTAGTACGCTGACATAATGATGCTGCATTCATTGTTTACAAACTACAGACTGAGTATATTCTGTCTGTCTTCCTTTCGGCTTTTTCCCTTTTACCCGGGAGTCGCCACAGCGAATCATCTGATTCGCACGTTTGATTTGGTAGAGGTTTTTACGTCGGATGCCCTTCCTGTCACAACCCTTTTTAGCAAGGGACAGAAACACGCTGATGACTTTGCAGCTACTCTTTACGAAAGTCAGCAATGGTTCTTTTACATGCCTCACACCATAGACAGTGAGAGACATGGCCCGCCTTTGATAACCCAGTTAGCCGCACTGGGGGGACAGTGACAACCTTGTGGACAGTGGGACTCGAACCGCCAACCTTTGGATCAGCGATCCAGCGCCCTATACCACTAGACCACCACTGCCCCTAGACTGAGTATATATATATATATATGTCTGTCTTCCTTTCGGCTTTTTTCCCTTTTACTCGGGAGTCGCCACAGCGAACCATCTGATTCGTATGTTTGATTTGGCAGAGGTTTTTACGTCGGATGCCCTTCCTGTCACAACCCTTTTTAGCAAGGGACAGAAACACCCTGACGACTTTGCAGCCGACTCTTTACGTAAGTCATCAATGGTTCTTTTTCCATAGACAGTGAGAGACATGGCCCGCCTTTGATAACCCAGTTAGCTGCACTGGGGGGAGAGTGACAACCTTGTGGAGAGTGGGACTCGAACCCCCAACCTTTGGATCAGCGATCCATAGCCCTATACCACCAGTGCCCTCTATATATATATATATATATATATATATATATATCAGTCACATAGCGTGTTAACCTTGTGTTAAGACGCCGGCTCTGTGCTCTTTGTGTTTACACTGTTTTGCGGACTTTTGTAAACCTCAGCAAATATGGTTGGTCAGAAGTGTAAGCCTACTAGCATGGGTGCAAGTCTCATACACAGAGATGAATTAACTATCTGCTCAGATCGCACAATCTACCATGCATGCTCAGTTAAGCAAAGAGAGTTGTAATATAAATGAAAACCCGAATCCAGAAATTACAGAACAATTACAGATATTTATTATCTTTTAGCAGCATCCTAAGAGTGTATACTTATTTTTATATTAATATTCATTAGGATTTGTGCTTGTTCTTTGTATGCATCTCTTGAATAAGGTTTGCTTACTTACTTACACCAAAGAAAGAACTATTCGCTTTGCTGGGAGACTGCATCAGTGCAGGTTGTGTTCTAAACGAGTTCAACGGCACCCTTGTGCACTTGAAAGACCAAAAGTCTGTATAACCCACAGCAAGTACACTACTTTCACAAGTACACTACTTTCACAAGTACACTACTTTCGGTACTGAGCACCTCATATTTTGTAAGCGTTGATTGGCTGTTTTAAGCTTCATGTAAAGTAACTCTGTATAAATAAGTGACTTATGTGAAATTAATGTTTATATTACTTGATATATTTGATATTATTTTACAATGTTATGTTTATAATAATTGATTCCGGGGTGTTTTATGAGATACGGTAATGGTATTTATGGATGTATAGTACAAAATCGAAAAGACGTAAAACGGATGAACGTAAGTCGGGGGAGCGTCTGTGTGTGTGTATATATATATATATATATATATATATATATATATATAATGAATAGGCCTGTCTGTGGTAGTTGTTTATAAAAATCGATGAATAGGCACATTCACACGAATGATGTTAGAATAATAACACAGGAGACCAATTAGTTGGCTGTTTATTTTCAGACGGCCCTGTCATGTTGAATAATCACGCCTGTCACTCTGAAATGATGAGCTAATAACTGATCTGATGGTAAGCTGTGAATATTCTGAATAATACTGTATGATGCACTGTAGTCACCATGTCTGATGAATACTTCATCGAGTGCAAAATTGATGATGATGTTGTTGTTGATGATGATGATGATGATGATGATGATGATGATTGTGTTGAGGATGTGAAGATCCCTCCCACTCCAACTCCACTAATGCAGTTCTGCTCTAGCCCCCATAATGAAAATAGAGACCCCTATGGAGTCAACAACCATTTGAGGGTAAGACTGCTAGATTTACTCTACAGGAAGTCTTCAGATTTATGATGAATTATAAAGGAATGTGCTGGAGTAAATCAAGTCTTCTTTTGTTTAGAGATACAAAGCAATGCCCAGTTCATCAGGAAATATGACATACCCAACACTGTTTGAGGATCTGTTTATGCCTTCAGTGACTGATTTATGAATCTATATTACTTCTATATAATCTATATCTACATAACATCCTACTGGAAGGATCATGCATATATTCTTAGAGATATTGATTACAACATACAAACTAGTTTTGGACAAGAAAAATGTATTGCATTTTTTGCATCCCTGCAGTTTATTCACTCAAATACTTTCACAATTAATATAATATTAATTACCTGTTGTTTACAGTACAGTATATGTATCATGGGGCAGCATGGTGGTGAAGTCTTTTGCTTTGATTTTGACATATGTAGTACCGTAATCCTGTTAGGGAACTTATTTCCTTTGCATTTATCTCGTCCAATGTGAGAACACACACACACACACACACACATAAACAATGAGCACACACTCCGAGCAGTGGGCTGCCACATATATTGATTGGGGTGTGTGGAGAGCAGTTAGGTTTTAGGTGCCTCACTCAAGAGTAGTTCAGCCATTTATGTGGAGGAAGGAAAAGTGCTGCTCACTCCCCCACTGCCACACATTTTTTTTTCTGCTGCTTCGGGAATCAAACCAATAACCTTTTGCTCCCAAAGCCGCTTCGCTAACCATTAGGCTATGACTGCCCCACAATGGCAAGCACATCCACCTCACAGCAAGAAGGTCCTGTGCTGAGGGAAATATTTCTGGATCAGATGATCTCGTCGTGTGGTGATGTTGGGTGACCAGCCCGTTCCCTTGAGAGTGGCCTTTGTGATTTTTTTCCCTGTGGTGTTACTATATATACAGTATATCACAAATGTCACACTCATTGACCTCAAACTTGTGATGCCATTGAGGTTGTTATTCAGCGCGAGATAGCTGCAGATCCATCCGACCTGGCCCTTCCGAGCATGGACCTTCTTGCTGTGAGGCAAACATTGCTAATCACTATACTGTACAGCTGTGTTGCAGATGTCATACATTTAAGCATTAAACACTTAAATTATAAAAGGTTTTATTTTAGGTTTCAGACTGCAGAGGTGCATGATGGGAGTATGGACAGTTCAGAACTGATGGTTTTCTTACTGGTTCTCTGGGTGATGCTGTATTCAGTCCTCCATGCTCTTCATTACCCCACCTTTGACACACACACACACACACACACACACTTTGTGGCAACATGGAACATGAACTTGTTAAATGAATAATTACACTAACAAGACTGGTCATACAAAATAACACAAGAATCAACTCATAAAATGTAGTAGACAAAACACTTAGTGTTTCTTATTTTGCACCAGACTGAATTTAGGAGTTGCAAGGGAGTTATTTATGTATTAATTAATTTATTTATTTTTGTAAAGGAGTGGCATTACGTTTTTTTATATATATATATATATCTTCTTCTTCTTCTTCTTTTACTTTCGGCTGCTCCCTTCAGGGGTCGCCACAGCAAATCATCCGCCTCCATCCCACCCTGTCCTCCGCATCTTCTTTTCTGACTCCAACGACCTTCATGTCTTCCTTCACCACATCCATAAATCTCTTCTTCGGTCTTCCTCGAGGCCTTCTGCCTGGTAGTTCCAACCTCAGCATCCTACTGCCAATATACTCACTATCCCTCCTCTGTACATGTCCAAACCATCTCAATCTAGCCTCTCTGACTTTGTCTCCAAAACATCTTACGTGGGCTGTCCCTCTGATGTACTCATTTCTGATCCTATCCATTTTCTGATCCTATCCATATATATATATATATATATATATATATATATATATATATATATATATATATATAAAAGCATCAGCCTATAGCATCATATAGCATCATATAGTAGCAGCCATATAGCATCAGCCTCAGACACCTATCAATGAGATCTCCATGTGGAGCTTCTCCTTTAGGCGGTGCCTAAATCTTATATTACATTTAGTTTGTTAGAAATTTGCAGCACGTTTTAATCTACAAAAAAAGTTCAGTCCTACAAAATTTCAAATAGTCCAAGTTGCACTGTTTTCACATTTGCTCCGAATTGGACTCAGAAACTCTTGATTGCTTTTGATTTATTTTAAGGATTCATGGAAGAGGGCGGTGGTGGTCTAGTGGTATAGGGCGCTGGATCGCTGATCCTAAGGTTGGGGGTTCGAGTCCCACTCTCCACAAGGTTGTCACTGCCCCCCCCCCAGTGCAGCTGACTGGGTGATCAAGGACAGGCCATGTCTCTCACTGTCTATGGTGTGAGGTTCATATACAAGAACCATTGCTGACTTTCGTAAAGAATAGCTGCAAAGCCGTCAGCGTGTACAGCTCCGACGTAAAAACCTATGCCAAATCCAACATGCGAATCAGATGATTCATGGGTCAAATTACCTCTTGGCGGCTAACTTTGGGGAATACAGTAATCATAACACAATTCCTTTAAGTCGTAATACTTTTTGCTTCCTCTTGTTGACGCTACAGGTAGAATTTAGTGATGTTTTGGCTGAGCCAGCCTCTTCACATAGTTATGAATGTGTTTGGGTGCATAGTAGCATTGGGTTTGAGTCAGCACAAAATTGGAGTTACCGCTGCCTCACAGCACTGTTCACAGTCCCACTTTCCTGATTCTCTGGCTGGCTTTTTGCATTTCTAGCCTGCTTCCAAAACTTGTAAGGATCTTCAGTCTACACATGATTTTTCCTAAATTAAAACAAACAAAATAAGCATGATTGGTACTGCACCATCAAATGCAAAAGTTATCGTATTCATATCATGCAACTTGTTACAGTTTTGTTATTTCTCACTTACTTTTTCTCAGGTGTCTGATGCCGCGTATACAGGTCTGTCATACCTGTCGAACCTGTGGTAGGTCCCTGTGGATGAGTGTTGTGAATATCTTCATCATGCCACTCTGCATATATATATGAATATGAATATATATATATATATATATATATATATTGTCCAATGAATGACGCACACAATAGCACCAAAACAATCCATCCATCCAGTATATTTTGCCACTTATCCTTTGTGGAACATGAGTGAGGTGGAGCCAATCCCAGTTGATACTACCGGTAGCCAGGAGAAAGGGTACAAGTACATCCTGGATAAGTCGCCAATCAACAATGGAGCTAACACAGAGACAGACAGTAATTCACAATCTTATATCTATGGACAAATGGGAGGAGCCTCAAAAGTCAGTTATTCTAATCGACATGCCCTTTTTTACTATGAGAGGGAACCGAAAAGAAGCCTCTGCATGCACAAAGAGAACATGTGTTCTTGAAGTTCCTGTTACACATTGATGATTTAGCCAGCGTATGCCGGCGTATGAGAAATTTGGCAAATCACTCTGCCATTGTTGGGTCCTTAAGTTTGACCATTAATATGTAATTATTACATTGCATACGTTCTGGGTAAGTTTTGTGTAGGTTAACAGCACGCTGGTATAGGTCGTAGTATGGCAAGGTTTTCGAAAAAGTTTTCACAGGCACAACATTTTCAACATATTCTCTGGTATGACTCGTACATTTCGCAAGTGCTGGCCATAAGTTGTAGGTAAGTTATGCAATCATTCACACAAGTTATTTGTAAGTAATTCATGAAGTGAATATAATGTCTCGCATACTTTCAACCTTAGCAGCATTGACAACTTACGACCAACAATAGTCAACAATGAGAACTGACCAGATTCTTGTTTGAAGCTCATTTGAGATATAAATCTCCCTAAACACTGCCAATACACCCATAATATGCTATCTGGACGTTAAAAAGACAGTTAGCAAAAGTTCTGTGGCCGCCCGAAACATGTCATATACAGTACGTTGACATTCATCAATAGATTCTGGAGTCAACTTAGCTGTAAGTTTTTGATAGGTTCTGGACAGGTCAATAACAAGTTATGTCTACATTCAAAACTGGAATAACATCCATAGTTCAGTGGTTGCAGGAGTTTTATAGAAATTTATCATATGTCGAGCTCTGCAAAATGTTAATATGTGACTGAGGCCTAAGGTTCAGTGCCCTTTTAGCACTTAAATACATGTACACTGGAATATAAAGAATCTTTAAAGAACCCCCACCCCACCCTCGCTGTCTCTGTGTGGCTTGAATATACCAAATAATAATAAGCACAGCATTCAGTATGTATTGCGTTGTGCCTCATACTATTGTTATGCATGAACACAACAAGAAAAATATCCATTTTCATCTGAATTCTGAAACTTGATGTACCTGATGTTGTTCCCCCGGTTGTCCTTAGTGCAAAAAGGTAATTCATAAAATGTTTGTAATTAAATACATGCTTTGAACCTTAGAAAAATACTATGTCTGTCTTCCTTTCGGCTTTTTCTCTTTCACTCGGGAGTCACCACAGCGAATCATCTGATTCGCACGTTTGATTTGGCAGAGGTTTTTACGTCGGATGCCCTTCCTGTCACAACCCTTTTTAGCAAGGGACAGAAACACGCTGACGACTTTGCAGCTACTCTTTACGAAAGTCAGCAATGGTTCTTTTACATGAACCTCTCACCATAGACAGTGACAGACATGGCCCGCCTTTGATAACCCAGTTAGCTGCACTGGGGGGGACAGTGACAACCTTGTCGAGAGTGGGACTTGAACCCCCAACCTTTGGATCAGCGATCCAGCGCCCTATACCACTAGACCACCACTGCCCTGTCTTAGAAAAATACTATATCATGTTTTTATTATTTCTGTGTAATTAATGAGTCGAAGCTCAATTGACCATATCACTAGAGCCTATCTCAGCTTCAGCCTGAAAAGCTTGCCAGACCATCATAGAGCAAGACAACTATTCATACTCACATTTACACCTAAGGGATATTTGGAAAATTTAATTAGTATAATGTCTTTGGACTGTGAGGGCAAAATGGCGTACCCAAAGAAAACCCTCAAAAGCATGAAGAGAACTTGCAAACTCTACATAGAAGCACCCAAGCCCAGGACTTTCTTGCTGTGAGGTGGACGTGCCAACCACTGTGCCACTCAGTATTAAAACTGGGGTTGGTAAATTTTTAGCGGTACGTAATGTATACACAAACTGTTGTATTGGTTGAAATGGTCTTCAGACCATGACAGCAATCAATACCTTATGAGATAGGTCATCTTTGAGCACTGGAATCATGTAAAAACACTGACCAATATCTGCCTTGCGGTCCACTGGGAAATATCCAATCAAATGTTGTTGTGCCTCCCTGATTGTGCGTGACCCTACCGTGCAACCAGCAGTCAGAGTGGAGCTCATGCATAGCTTTGGAAGAACCTCATGGGGAATGTAAGGTTTAGCCAGAGATATGAAGTGATGCAACTCCCGGTTACATACCCCAGCTTTTAATAGATTAAATCATAGCTTTCAGTTACAATAATTCATTTTATGGAAACCCCAAGAAAATGTACGTTCATATATTTGCCCTCCGCAGTTTTCTCTGGATAACAAAGGTTGCTTTTCAATGATGATAAATTATTTGTAAAGTGATTTTAGCCTGTATCAGGACTCGATTTAAATGAAATGTGTTGCGGTGAAATATACGTACCTCCTTGTCTGGCATGGTGTTGCCTAGTTGTCTAATCTACACTATGTTTTGTTATCTCTGAATCTCATATTAAGTATGTCATAAGTAAAACAAATTATTTTTTAATCTCGAGAGCTTGAGAAAATGACACAAATAACTTAAGATCAAGAGAAAACAAATTAAATTAAGCATTATCTCAAGAAAACAAAAGAACTATCCTGTTATCTCAAGAAAACCGAGGGGAGAAATGCATGAATGCATCTTTTCTTAGGGTTTTTTTTTGTACATATAATATAATATAATTATAATCGTATCTTCTTTCTTCTTCGTTTCCTTTCGGCTTTTCCCTTCAGGGGTCGCCACAGTGAATCATCTGCCTCCATCTCACACTATCCTCTGCATCTTCTCTTACACCAACTACCTTCATGTCCTGCTTCACCAAATCCATAAATCGTCTCTTTGGTCTTCCTCTGGGCCTTCTGCCTGGTAGTTCCAACCTCAGCATCCTACTACCAATATACTCACTATCCCTCCTCTGTACATGTCCAAACCATCTCAATCTAGCCTCTCTGACTTTGTCTCCAAAACCTCTTACATGTGCTGTCCCTCTGATGTACTCATTCCTGATCCTATCCATCCTCGTTGCTCCCAAAGAGAACCTCAACATTTTCATCTCTGAATATAATAATAATAATAATGGCAGTGGTGGTCTAGTGGTATAAGGTGCCGGATCGCTGATCCAAAGGTTGGGGGTTCGAGTCCCACTCTCCACAAGGTTGTCACTGTCCCCCCCAGTGCAGCTAACTGGGTTATCAAAGGCCGGCCATGTCTCTCACTGTCTATGGTGTGAGGCATGTAAAAGAACCATTGCTGACTTTCGACAAGAGTAGGCTGCAAAGCCATCAGCGTGTTTCCGCCCTGCGATGGCCTGGCGAGCTGTCCAGGGTGTACTCTGCCCTCGCCCTGAGTTGGCTGGGATGGGCACCAGCCTCCCCGCGACCCTAATTAGGATGAAGCAGTTACAGAAAATGATGATGATAATAATAATAATAATAATAACAATTGAGGCAGTGGTGTCCCAGTGGTAGGGTGCTGGCTTACTGATCCAGAGGTTGTGGGTTTAAGCCCCACTGTCACCAAATTGTAACACGCCCCACGCCCCCCCCCCCCCCCCACACACACACACACACAGTTAACTGGGGTACCAAAGGACAGACATATCTCTCACTGTCTGTGGTGAAAAAATATTGCTGATGTTCGTAAAGGGCAGGTCAGTGAGTTGCATTCAGTGTGTTTCTGCCCTGCGTTGGTCTGGTGAGCCGTTCATGGTGTACTCCACCCTTGCTTAGAGTTGGCTGAGATAGGCACCAGCCTCCCCGTGACCCTAAGTAGTATTAAGCGGTTCATAAAATGAATGAATGAAAACTATAATAATATCGGTGGTAATAATAGTGCAGGTAATAATAATAGTAGTAGTAACAATATTATTAATAACAACAACAACAACAATAATAATAATAATAAGAAGAAGAATAATAGTGTATGATGAATGTCATACAACCTGAAGTTTTTTTTGCCCACAAAAGTAATCATGGTACAATAATTAATCTGTTTTATTGGGTCATACAGCTCCATTATGTCCTAATATTCACTCTGCACCCTGAAAAAAGATGAGTATTCTCTCTTTGCTCCTGTGAGTTCTCTATTTATTTGAGCATTTACAGTTAAGAACGCAAAGAACTATATCACAGAGTATTTTTCCAAAGTATCTAACCCATTACATTCTGTTTAAAATGCATCCCAAGTATTGTGTCTATTCTCATTTGTCGCCTTCACCATAGCCTCACTCAGTGGAGATACTTGGAATAGATAGAATTTATAGTGAAATTATTCAATTTATAATCAAATCTGTTTCCCTGTAAAGCTGCTTTGATAAAATGTGCAGCTAAAATTGGACTGAATCGAACCTACTGTCATAGTAGGGATGCATTAGGCAGTGAGCAGTTATTGAAGTTGATGTGCTGAGAGCAAAAAATAAGAAGTTATAAACTAAGGATCTGAGTGTCTTTGAGAAGGAAGTGAATGTTATGGCCGATTGATGCTACTGTAACCTGCTGCCCTCTAATGGTGAAGTTTCGCAAAGGTCTCTCAATGTGCAGTATGTCCCCTGATGGTCTGAAGGATAAAGATTTCCTTTCGGATTTTCCCCTTTATCAGGGGTCGCCACAGTGAATGATTCGCACTTTGATTTGGCATATGTTTTTACGTCGGATGCCCTTCCTGACACAACCCTTTAGCAAGGGACAGAAACACGCTGACGACTTTGCAGCTACTCTTTACGATAGTCATCCATAGTTCTTTTACATGAACCTCTCACCACAGACAGTGAGAGACATGGCGGCCTTTGATAACCCAAGTAGCTGCACTGGGGGGACAGTGATAACCTTGTGGAGAGTGAGACTCAAACTCCCAACCTTAGCATCAGTGATCCTGCACCCTAGACCACCAGGCCACCCCTGCCACTGATGGTCTGAAGGATACAAGTGACAAAATCCAACTATGAAATAAAATTACATTATCAAATTAAAAACCATCCTGAAAAAAAGAACATTTATGAATAATGGAACTTTATATAAAGCTATAATATATATATATTCCGTTCCAATATATCAAACCTATTCTATAATAATGAATAAATCTTTCAAGATGATGAGCAGACACATTTCATAATTTATATTTCTGGCATTTGGCGGACACCACATTGATCATTTTTATATACAGACTGTACAACGCCACTTTGTAACTGTCTGCGACAAAAAAAAATGGTTATGTGCAATAAGACCCTGTGCACTTTAATCAACCACATCTACCCCACTGATCTACATCTACCCCACCCATTCAATCTGCCCTCAGATACATGGACACTTGAAAATAGGCCTTTTTATAAAGTGTTCTTTTCTTTTTCTTTTTTTATTATATATTATAAATATAATATAATATAGGGAAATATTAAATAGGGGCCTAAAATAGGGACGCCTCCCTGGTGTGGTGTTTCGGGCATGTCCAACCGGGAAGAGACCCCGGGGTCGACCGAGAACACGCTGGAGGGACTATGTCTCTCGGCTTGTCTGGGACCGCCTCGGTGTCCCCCCGGGAGAGTTGAAGGAAGTAGCTCGGGAGAGGGATGTCTGGACCTTTTTGCTAAGGTTGCTGCCCCCGCGACCCGCCCCTGGACTAAGCGGAAGAAGATGATGATGATGATGATGATGATGATATTAATTTATACTATTTATGTATCTATTTATTTATTTAGTAATATAATATATATGTATGTGTGTATGTATGTACGTGTATGTATTATTGTATTGTATATGTCTCTATTTTGAACCCCCTACTGATGGCGCCTCAAGAGCCTGTAACAGTGAATTTCTCCATTGTGAGATTAATAAAGCTCTATCTATCTATCTATCTATCTATCAATAAATAAATAAATAACTGAACAATTATATGTTAAAGGAAGAACCCAACAATTTCAGATTGATGGTAGTGGGGTTTGAGTCCCTTTATTCGAAAGAGTAAACCCCTGAATCATTGAGCCACCACTGCCCTATTTAATAATGAATGTCAGGATGATGGTAATTGCCCTCCGATGGCACGGGGAACTGTCCAGGGTTGCAACCCTGTCCTCGCCCAAAATCCCCTGAGATGGGCGCCAGCCAAATTAGGATCAAGCGGTTCAGAGAATAACTGAATGAATTGTGATGGTAATAACAACCACAATACAGTAATAATAATAATAGTAGTAATAACACTAATAATGAGAAGAAGAAGAAGAAGAAGAGTCTCCTTGGAAAAAAATGTCCCCATGTTTGTGTGCGTAAAAAATAAATAAATAAAATAAATTAATATAAATATTCGCGCATGCGCCCTGAGTGTTGGGCAAACTACGCAGGTCGGGTAAGTGACAGGGCTCTGCGGCGGTAGTGCTGCTGCTGTGATGAAGTGCGGAAGAAACAAGGGGAATTCCTGAGAGCTGTCTACTTACATGAACAGATTGAATTGAACTGCCCTAGCAAGCTAGTGTGTGAGGCACATTTATATGAAGTATGCCCCCAGAATTTTGGAGCTATTGTTAGCCAGTAACGTTGATAGTGTTGCGGTGTTTATCAGACTTTTGTTCCACCTCAACAAGTCTTCCGCACTCGGAGCGACGCTAAGTTAGCTCTCTGTTTTGCTAGCTAGCTAACTGGGCTAACGCTTTTAGATACGTGTTCAGACTGCCAGGTAATATGTCGTCGAATTCATGTTTATTGTTATTGTCTTTTTCTTTTTAATCTGTTGCATGACGTGTTGTTCTCCATTTTCCATGAGCATGTGTTACCTGTGTTGTCTTATTAGCTGTGTTGCTAATGTTCTCTGTGTTGCTAGCCAGGGTTGAGTTAATAAGCTAAAACTCGAGCCAGCCAGTGAGAGAAATGTCACTTTGAAACATAACAGATGAGAAATAAGTGTTTAATTTATAAACATTTAGGTAACTTAATGCAGCCAGCTGTCTTTGCTAGTTATAGTGAAAAAAGTAAAGGTTGGTGATGGATGGGGTTACCCCATAGGCATTGGTGGAAATTTGATAGAAATCGGCTGAAATTATTAAATAAAGGCAGGTCATGATTGGCAAAAAAAACAAAACATTCACACTAATGTGACTTCTGGTACATTCGGAGTCTAACAATTTAACAGTCGAGGAAAAGGTAACTGAGGTCTAATCCAGGTGCTGCAAGAGCCGGAGTCCCTGAAATCAACACGATTTTTTTTTTTTTTGGTTCTGTAGACACACATCTGACTCGTCCTGTAGTCTTTACATTTACTTGCAATGAAGTCCTCTCTACAGCATTGCTTTTCAAGAGTAAACTTCGAACATGCTTGTAGCTGTCCTTCCTGTATTTTATCCTCATTCTTAACAATTCCTGGTGAGTGGAGATGTATAGTTAGAGAGTTCCTCTCTCTCTCTCTCTCTCTCTCTCTCTCTCTCTGTGTCTGTGTCTGTGTGTATGCATGTGTATCAGTCCTTTTGATGTTATGGAGTTTGGCCTTTCCAGGATACACTGTCATGATTCATGATCTATCCACTGCCTACAATTTCATATACAGTACAGCTAATGTGTGCATAGGAAACTCCTTGCTCACTCATTTTTTTTAACCCCTTTATCCTGTTCCGGCAGTGGTGGTCTAGTGGATAGGGCGCAGGATCACTGATCCGAAGGTTGGGGGTTCGAGTCCCCACAGGGTTGTCACTGTCCCCCCAGTGCAGCTAACTGGGTTATCAAAGGCGGGCCATGTCTCTCACTGTCTATGGTGAGAGGCATGTAAAAGAACCTCTTTCGTAGACTTTCCTAAAGTCTTTCGTAAAGAGCAGGCTGCAAAGCCGTCAGCTTGTTTCTGTCCCTTGCTAAAGGGTTGTGACAGGAAGGTCATCCGATGTAAAAACCTCTGCCAAATCAAATGTGCGAATCAGATGATTCGATGTGGCGACTCCCGAGAAAGGGGAAAAGCCGAAAGGAAAAGAAGAAGAAGAAGATCCTGTTCTGGTCGCAAGGAGGCTTTAGCCTATCACAGCCGACACTAGTCAAAGACAGCGTATATCCTGGACAGCTCGCCAGACCATTCTCATCTCTGGGTAAATTGGAACAGTTGATTCGCCTGCTTGACTGGACCAAGTTTCTGTTTTATTTAGTCATACTGTATTTGTCAGTCCAGTTTTTATTTTATTTAATTTATTTTGCCAGTAACCCTGGGTTTACACTTGGGCCATAATGTTCACAATCTCCATTATTAATAAAGCAGGGAACGCAATGATTGACTGCTTTCCTATGCGTTCCCTCAGTCTCGATCTGTAGAGTTTTATTATGAAGTCAAAATGATTCTGTCAAAGATCTGCCATGACTATCATCATGTTACTTCAAGTACGGTAACTAGGTCAAGTTGTCTAATGATCACTGTGATTTGCTGTCATGTTCTGTTCAGATCTTTCACATTATTGAAAGCTGTGTTAAAATTATAACCATGATTTGATCAGGATTGTCATACCCGGAGCATGATTGGGGTAGAAAGTGGAGGCAAGGGTCATCCTTAGGAGGAATCTTGCATCCAAGAGATGAAACTTGAAAGAATTGTGTTTCCAAGTGCCAAGATCTCCTACAATGGCACATCAGTGTCTGTTAAGCTTTAATGCACTCTATACACTGTACTACGGTTCCCATGGTCTATCATTGTTGTAGTTAAATTGTAATAATCATGTCACGATCATCATGATTCCAACAAAATTCTCACAAGGCCATAAAGATTTGACCCACCCCAATCAGGATTGAGATTGTGGACATCATGACCTAGTGTAAACCCCAGGTAACAAATAACCCAAGATCTATTATGTTAGGACACCTGGCAGTGAAACTTGTGTACATGCTGACAACACTTACTTAACCAGCTATTAATTTCTTTATATTTAGCATGAGGTGTTGTGTATCTTAAGTGACAGTTTAAGTGATTAAACAGTTTTAAACAGACATTATCTGCCTCTATTTATTCTCAGAATGAAGTACATAAATACACCGATTAAAATGACATATCTCATGGCATTTAATGGAAAGTTTTATTGAGTCAGAAATAAGTTATATTGTCGGGCGTGGGTGATACAGTGGCGTAGTTTTTAGCATATTTTCCTTCCAGGGAGAAGGTTCTGGGTTTGAGTCCCAGGCTCGGCCGTTTCTGTGTGGAATTTTCGTGTTCTCCCCTTGCTGGTGTGGTTTACTCTGTGTTCTCTCGTTTCCTCCCACAGACCAAAACTCATGCACATTAGACTAACTGTCTGTTTTAAATTGCCTGTGTTTGTGAACGGTTGTGTGTGTGTTTTGGCCCTGCTATGGTCTGGCAAGCTGTTCACGATGTACGCCGTGTTTGCCAAGTGTTGGCTGCGATAGGTTCCAGCCTCTTGGGGACTCTTAATAGGGTACATTGTTGGCAAATTACTGAGTGAGGTACTGCAGTAAAAACAAGGGTGGCTAATACTAATCAGTGAGGTTTGGAGTTAGCTTTTGTGTTCATGAGTGCCAGACACAAATGTGTTCTGTGTGGCCTAGGTCATGGTCCAGCCCCAGACTTACGGGGACAGTGCCTTTCAGTGGGACATGGCAGGAGAAGAGGCAACAGGGCCTGCAAGCCAGGGTTCACTAACAACTAGTTCTCAAGGATCACTAAGGGTACCACCTGAACTAGCTGGACATGAAGTGGTCAACAGGCTTCTTATGGATAACAATCAGTTGCGAGGTATGGTCATATATTTCATCCAAAATCAACAATACAGTCTCAGGTTGTTGTCTTTGCACAACATTGTTGACAGTTATGTGACTTTCTGACTTTCTTATAGAGGCACTGAAGAGGAGCAATGATGCCCTGAAGAACCGGTGTGAGGAGATGGAGGTATGGCAGCGCAGATCTAGGGAAGAGAGAGAATTTCTGAGTGGCAAGTTTTATGAGGCGCGGACTTTGGTTGAGCGACTGGCTCAGGAGAATAAGAGTTTGCTGGGAAAACTCAACCCCAGTGCCAGTCATGTAGTTCCTCAAAGCCCCGCCATCAGCACAGAGACGGCGTGTCAAAGTCGGAGCCAAGAGAGTTCTTCAGCAGGCAGGGTTGGACTGACGGAGGATCCCAATGTACAGTAATTCTCCAGAATCCTTTTAAGACAAATACAGAAATTCAACAGTGAATTACATAAACATGACATATATCCACAACCGGACTTCTAATTGTTTGTTTGCTGTTGCCTGTTTTTACTAGGAATCAACCCGGACTAAGCAGAAGGTAGATGCAGAACCCAGCGGTGACAGAAGTCTGGTAGATAACACTTAATTTCCACTATTCACCACAAAGTGTCTGGTTTATGATAACTGTTAATGTGTGTGTGTTTAAGAATATAATGAGGTCCTCAGTGAAGTACCTGAGTAGTTATTGAACTTATTCCACTGTGCAACCTTTCAACAAGTTGCCTTGATGTAAGAGCTTTTGTTTCCAACCATCGATACACTGATTTAGATTAAGACTACAGTCAATATGAGTCGTATAATATGCTCAGTATGAAGGTGCTACTGTAATTGGTTGTGAGTTAAGACCGTACATGCAGGAATAGACAGTGAGACAGGACTGGAAAAATCATTCTGAAGGTTTTCCCCCGCAAACCATAAATAGGTCTGTAAACCAAGGCAGAGAACTACAAACCCAATCGTGGCCATTGATAACCCAGTTAGCTGCACTGGGGGGACAGTGACAACCTTGTGGAGAGTGGGACTCGAACCCCCAAACTTAGGATCAGCGATCCAGCACCGTTACCACGAGGCCACCACTGCCTCTAGTCAAGATTAATAACTTTATATTCTGGTAGAGGATAAAGTTGGTATCAAACTCCTGCTGTAAATGCTGATTATAAATGAGATTTGCTCACTAATGAAACACTCGGAACAAATCATTAAACATTTGTTAGCTAAATGGCTCAGGATGAAACGCTCACCTGGTAGACTTGCAAGCACCTGTCTGGAGCTTTATCACCAAGAATGTATATTGTCCCACAACTCTGTGATCATGTTGTGTTGTGATGAAAACACTACACAACAGTGCACAGTTATTGCGACACTCTCTACCCGAGCATATAATACTACTCATAACATAATAACTACACATCACGGAAACAAAGATGACTGTCCTGGATAATAAGGTGAATATATCCTGTTTTGGTGAATATTTTCTCTGTGGGTGAGAGGGTGACATCTGTCAGCTTAATCACTCAACAACAATCCAGAACAATTTCTTTCTTTTTTGTTATACAGTGTTATCTCACCTTACGAAATTAATCTGTTCCAGAGGCAGCTTTGTAACCTGGATTTTTCGTAAGTAGAACCGCATTTTACATGTAAAACGCGTGATTCGTTCCAAGGCCCCCAATACTCCCCCGAAACCCTTTAAAAATTATTAAAGCATACCTTTTAAAGTACTTATTTCATGTTGGCCTTAGCAGAGTTATAATCATGTTGTCTTCTTAGCAGAGTTCTTCTTTTCTTTTCGTCTTTTTCCGTTCTCAGGAGTTGCCACAGCGAATCATCTGATTCACACATTTGATTCTGCATAGGTTTTTATGTCGGATGCCCTTCCTGTCACAACCCTTTAGCAAGGGATAGAAATACGCTGACGGCTTTGCAGCCTACTCTTTACGAAAGTCAGCAATGGTTCTTTTACATGCCTCTCACCATAGACAGTGAGAGACATGGCCCGCCTTTGATTACCCAGTTAACTGCACTGGGGGGACAGTGACAACCCCGTGGGGACTTGAACCCCCAACCCTAGGATCAGCGATCCTGTGCCCTTTCCACTAGACATAATCTTACAAATGTTTATGCAAGGTTAAAAACCTGAGCCAAAAAATAAAGTTGCAATGAGCACACTCGAAAAACTCATGAAATAACAGTAACTCTGTCCTTTACACGAAAAGCATCATGGCTATTATGGAGATAGATGGTGGGGTGGGATGTTTGGAGATTGCCAATGGAAGGGAGCTGCATCATCCCGCCTAGCCAATGGGAGGCCAGTTGGGCGGGATGTTGGGAGATAGCCAATGGGAGGCCAGAGGGGCGGGATGCTGGGAGATAGTCAATGGGAGAGCAGCTCGTGCATTATTTTAATTTTTGAGATGGTGCTTTCGTAACGTGAACTTGTTTCGTATCCAGAGACAAAGATTTTAGGAGAATTTTTTTTCATAACCTGGATTTTTTGTTTGCTGGGACTATCGTAAGGTGAGGTACCACTGTACTTGTATATTTCTTTTTTCTTTTTCTTTAAGCTGCTAATACGTCGCTGTTTTCTTCTGCCATTATAAAATAGACCTGCACTGCGTCAGGTTTCGTATTATTTTGATTACCCCAGTTTTCTGCCTAGTTACCAATGTTTTATGATCCAAATCTTAATAGTAACAAGAACCACCACCTGAGTTTACAGATAACTCTGTAAGGAAATGATATAGGACCACCAATTTTGGTGGATGTGTTCACCTCAGAAACATCTTGATTGCAATTGTATATGGATGCCCTTGACTTTGCATCAAGGTCACAGCAGACAATTTAATGATTTTTATTTTTTCTATATTGTGTTTATATGTATAAATATATTCTAGACCCCTGTAGTCTGTTTTTTTTTTAATTATCATGTAAGCATGATAAATAATTCTGAACAGTGGGTGTGTTTAAATAGATGTTGCTCATGGTTATAATTCATAGGGGTGAAAGGACGCTTGGTTTCAGTACACGTTCTTACTTACGAGTATGAAATATGTGTTACAGGTTTGCTAACCTCGTACACCTCTGTGTCTCGTAGCCTAATGAAGGTTCTAACGAAATTCTGAAGATGTTGAAGAGTCATAAAGAGAAGCTAGAGGAAGGAATGCGAGAGCTTAGAAGAAGAAATGAGGACCTAGAGAAGGAGAAAATGGAGAGCGAGAACAAGAACAAATACCTGCAAAGTACGGTGAACGAGCTCCGCATGAAATTGACGCAGCTTACACAGGTGCTTACATTTTCTGAATATGCCATCTTAAGCATGACTCTTTTGACACAGCTGTAATAAAAGAATAAATATGATGAGAGTGAGTGATATATAAGTGATATCGTACAGCAAGCTAGTCATTATTTGTTCATCAATTCATTTTCTGTTACCGCTTAATCTTAATTAGGGTCGCGGGGAGGCTGGCACCCATCCCAGCCGACTCCTGGCAAGGGCAGAGTACATCCTGGACAGCTCACCAGGCCATCGCAGGGTGGAAACACGCTGACAGCTTTGCGGCGACTCTTGTCGAAAGTCAGCAATGGTTCTTTTACATGAACCTCACACCATAGACAGTGAGAGACATGGCCGGCCATTGATAACCCAGTTAGCTGCACGGGGCTGCACTAATCCATAGATCCACAGGTCTGCAACTGACCAATCAGAATCATGTACAAAATGAGCTCTGTAAAAAAGCAGAAATGTCACACTGCTATCGCTCTGTTATAAATTCTGTTTTGAGCAGTAATGTAGTCCAGGTGCTGTAGTGTTCCAATTTCCATTCATTAGGACTTACCTTACGTTGGTTGTAGCAAGTGATGAGTCGCCATGGGCGTTTGGGGTGGGGTTGTGTATGTGGGCATGCAGCAAGACCTACTGTTGTTACTTGTGGATCTCTATCATCGTACCAGCTTTGAGTAGAAAGAGTCATTGCCTAATATTAGCCTGAAGCACAAGATGTGCTACAGTATAAATTATATTTGACTTTATAATAAAAAATGTTTGAAGATCAGTTGTTTCATGGATGTTGAAGGCCTGGTGTTCTCATATTTTGCAGTATAAACTAGGCAGTGGTGGTCTAGTGGTATAGGGCGCTGGATCGCTGATCCTAAGGTTGGGGATTCAAGTCCCACCCTCCACAAGGTTGTCACTGTCCCCTCCAGTGCAGCTAACTGGGTTATCAAAGGCTGGCCATGTCTCTCACTGTCTATGGTGTGAGGCATGTAAAAGAA
>CM045738.1:32412296-32512296 GCA_024760905.1 Plotosus lineatus | reverse complement strand
GTGACTGAGAGTCTATGGGAGCTAATTGGCCGAGCTCACACTGGAGGGAGGGTTTGCATACGTTTACCTTCTTGTCAAACACAGCGATCGCCAGCCAATCACAGGCATCTGTAAGCTCATTCATATGGGGGACGAATAGCACTTTTCCTCCGAGTGTGTTAGGACAACGCGCGCAGCAGTTTGAAAACAGCGAGTGGCAGCATTGCATGTCATGTAGGGGGCATTTGAATGTTTTCTCCCCTCCTTAGTTGGTGGTGGTTATTTGATAGGAAAGGTAATACTTGATGTGTGGGAACTGAATACGATTGAAATTAGGGGAGAGAATGGAGGAAAAATAATAAAAAAAGATGTTATAATGATTATAGTGTTGCTGATCAATAAATATGAAGGCGGAACAGTAGATTTATAATTTTACTAGTTCTGCAGGTCAGTAGCTTATTTTTGTGCGTTCCTCCCCTGCTAGTAAATACAATAGTTGTGTTTTGCCAAGATTTCATTTTTGGATCAAATCACTTTCCTGGTGTGTCGCTCCCCAAAGCATGCCATCCGAGTGGGACATGTACGGACAGACATACTTTCATATGAACCTTAAATTAAAACTTTCACTTTCGGAGTTACAGGGAAGTGAGCGTATGGCATCCCTCCCTTCTCTGAGACCTCAGCCGATTCGATCTCATGGACTCCCGGTCACACATGGCTGTCGAATCAACTTGGATTGAACTTGCGATCACTGGATTAATACTTACACACCTTGGCAGGAACGTAATACACAATATTAAATCAGATTTTTTTTTTATTCTTTGGTCAACTACAACTAGTCTTTGCTTCGTGTCCAGTCTAATCCAAGATTCTTCACTTTAATTAATGTACTAACTGTTCTTACACATGAAACAACTGATATATGTGTTTTTCAAATAATTAGACTGGAAAAAAATACACCGTTTCTCATCATTGTCTGCACCTGGAAATTGGCACTACACCAATAATTATTAAAACCCCCCCCCCCCCCCCAATTAAAGCACTTGAGACCTGTGATTGTGAGATTTCGTTCAGTTTGAAATACAGGGATCCCTCATTTTCCGTGGTTAACTGGGACTGAGATCCCTACGCAACCATCGAAATCCACGAAGTAGAATCACACCTCCACCCCCGACTGACGTCTACGTGCATGTATATGTGTATATAATATCAACAAATACATATTCAATGCTATAAATGCTTATAATAACAATTAATCATTAAAAAATAACAAGATGTAAACAATGTATAAATACACACATGCAGATGGTATTGCATGAGAAGACGACGACACACATACACGCATGCGCAGATGCAACAATGTAAGTAATTTTGATGGGAGATTTAGGGTTGTTTTTTTGTTTTGTGTTTGTTCGGGGTTTTTTGCATAATTGACCTTGTTTTTATTGCATTTACCTTAAATGTTTCCCTTATTCTTCCTTAATTTCCTTATTTTTAATTTGATGAATATTTATGAAAAAAAACACAATGCACTGAAGCCGTATTAATTGAAGCGCGAAGTAGCGAGGGATCCCTGTAGTTCTATTTTACAAAGATTTTTGGAACTGCAAGGCTGTTGTCCATCTTCATGGACGTCATATTAATGATTCGCACGTTTGATTTGGCATAGGTTTTTATGTTGGATGCCCTTCCTGGCACGAACCTTTAGCAAGAGACATAAACACGCTGATTGCCTTTAGCTGCTCCTTACGAAAGTCAGCAATGGTTCTTTTACATGAACCTCTCACCATAGACCAGGGGTGCTCAATCCTGCTCCTGGAGATCTACCTTCCAGAAGACATTCGCTCCAACCCTAATCACGCCCACCTAACCATCCAATCATCTCATGAAGATCTGACTGGGTGTTACATGTCACATGGGCCACATTAGGGTTGGAAATGAAGTCATCTGGAAGGTAGATCTCCAGGAGCAGGATTGAACACCCCTGCCATAGACAGTGAGAGACATGGCCAGCCTTTGATAACCCAGTTAGCTGCATTGGGGGGACAGTGACAACCTTGTGGAGAGTGGGACTCGAATCCCCAACCTTAAGATCAGCGATCCAGCACCTTTTACCACCAGGCCACCACTGCCTTGGCCTTAACTAGTTTTAATATTCACTGCAAATTGTCAAATCTGATCATCTGGAAACAGGTATCATATACATATTAGAGAGTCGGATCACTGGATAAATAGAAGCATGCTGTTCACCCACCAGTAACGACACTTGGTCATTTTCACCATATTAAAGAGTGTTGAATTGTTTAATCCTAATTCCACCTTTTTGTTTATTGTTTTGCAGGAGGAAGCTTGCTCAGCTCCAGCATGCTTACACCTGCCTCTTTCAGGATTATGACACCAAACTGAAAACTGAAAAGTTAGCTAATCACAGGGTGTGTGAGACACAACTTATTAAATCTTAATCACTTTAAACTGAATTGTGGTTGCTCTGCTGTTCCAGGCAGGAGGAGGGAAGTACAGTATTTAGTAATTTTCTGTGCGTGTATGTTGTTTCTATGTCAGAGTGTAGAAACAGAGACACTTCAGAGACTAGAGGAAGCTGAGAAAGCTCTGGCGCTGAAACAAGGTCACATTGACAAACTCAAGGAAGAAGTGGAGCAGCAGAGGACCTTACAGGAGACCATTGAAGTGCTGACAGCACAGGTCAGCAAGTGAAAAAAACAACAACTTTCAGTTCTGTTTATCCAAATACACACGTATTACTCACTTTAAACAAGTGCTGTTTCATTGGCTGGATCTACTGCAGTGTTCTCAGGCTTAATGTGTGGCAGAGAAGCTGTCATGTGCTAACTTGCAATTTTGCTCAGTTTTTTATTACCTTTTGGTGCCGGACTTTTGAAAATACTGTTCCTCCAGGAATGATGATAACATTTGTTTTTAAGATGCATTATTGAATCAAAGAAATAAATAAACAACCCTTCCACAGAGGTGTGTGCAGAACTCACCGGTTCAATATTTTAGTTGTAATCAAGTATTTGGAAAATAGAAAATAACACCAGGCACTCGCCTTCAAGTGCCTTTTCCAGACCTGGCTCCAGGGGAGACCCTGGTAACCTGTGCCTGGTCAAGGGAAACTGTCTCCTTAAAGTACTGCTTATAGAGATCTTACCTTGGGTGACCTTACGAGGGGCATGAACATAGCTCCCAGGATCACTGCGACATGCAAACCCTTCCAACACAATAAGTTGGCAATCGAAGGCGGGGTACCAGAGTAATGGATTGTACCGGAGGAACTGTTTTGTGTGTGTACGTGTGTATGTGTGTGTATATGTGTGTGTATGTGTGTGTGTATGTGTGTGTGTGAATCATGCATCAAAAAAATTTGTCAAAAAAAAGTGAATAGGCATTTAAAAATTAATCTTTTTGCAGTGCCGGTGTTTTTACTCATGTGTCCAGGCAATGCTGTATTGTGTACATGTTCTTTCTAGGGGTGCGTGGTGCAAGTGATAAAAATAGTAAGCTAGTGGGTTGTGGTTGCTCATCTCATGCTGTAACTGCTATGCTGTAACTGCTACATGCCAAATTGATAAAGTTACATTAATTGAGGTTGGATTGTATTTCAGTATTACTACAGGCATAGAAACAAGTTGCCAGGCACTTTAAAGGTAGCTCAGGCATAAGTTGTGTGTGTGTGTGTGTGTGTGTGTGTGTGTGTTTGTTTGTGTGTTTGTATGTATGTGCGTGTGTGTGTGTGTGTGTGTGTGTGTGTGTGTGTGTGTGTGTGTGTGTGTGTGTGTGTGTGTGTGTGTGTTCACTCATTACTCGGTTCTTAAGAAATAACAAAAGTGCGACATTTATCCAGATCCCAAACAGAGAGTAAGTCTGAAAGCAGGTGCTAATAATGACAGTTTAAAACAGATAAATAAATTAAAAAAACAATGTTTATTTACATATGGATTATTAAGTGCACAGAGATCAGCCTAAACATTAAAACCATCTGAGCACTGATAGGTGAAGACATTAAATAAAATAAGTTATTCCACGACCTTGAGTCATATATGGACTGATCTCCCACTCGGGCAGAGTCGCTGGATCAGTCATATGGTGAGAGTGAGTGGTATAACTGTTTTATTTTATCTGAAATTTTTATAAATATCCCGGGTTTCATATTTTATACAGACTTTAAAATTTTATATCTAAAAATATATGTTTTTATGGAAAAGCTGGATTGTCCCCTGCTTGTCGCACACCAGCCAGGATGGCCACTTTCTCAGACACTGGTATCAGGCACAAGGTCCAGCCCCTGTCAAGATGGGTGGTTCCCGAGCCCAAACTGTGTGGAGGTGAACCCCGACGATGTCTCGTTGGTATCTCTCAACCTCACGCACCAGCTCAGGTTCCTTTCCCGCCAGAGAGCTGACATTCCATGTCCCAAAAACCAGAGTCAGTAGCTGAGGATCAGTCCGGCAGAACCCACACCTTTGGTTGCCACTCGGCTCATACTGCACCACATCCCTATAGCCCCTCCCACAGTTGTGATGGGTCCATGTGTACTCTTCGGATTTATCCTCAGAGCAGGCCAATTCATATTTTATGAATGTGGGGGGAAAAAAAGAATTATTCATTCATTCATTCATATTTTCGATGCCACTTAATCATAATTATTGTTGCGGAGAGACTGGCGCCCATCTCTTCTGACATTTAATTATTTATATTGAACTTTGTTGCCTTTTTGGCGGACCCGACTGGTGTTAATGTTTAGCACCGTTTCCATTTTTGTTTTGTAGTGACAGAGCTATTAATAATGACTTGATATCCTAGTAATAGATTAGCCAATCAGAACACATGGTTACTCTTCTCCAGTGAATATGTGTTAGCCTTGTAGTGGTCTGGCGAACTGTTCAAGCTGCACCCTACTTTTACTCAGAATTGGCTGAAATGGGCTGCAGCCTGCCTGAGACTGTAGTAAAGGATAAAGTGGTCCAGGAAATGACATGTCGACAACATTTTTGTTAGTCTTTAAACCTTGTTGGCACGTACTGAGCATTTTTATTGAGGAATTATTATTCAGGAACACACATGCTGCTGTTAATTGGCTAACACTGAGCAATGTGTGCCATTCAGCCACAGCTGAAAGGAAGCGCATGCGCACGCACACACACACACACACACACACGCTGCCGCTCCTTCTTATAGAATGACTGTGAGACATCCCAAAATACATCCATTTCTTTAAACCCTGTTAACAATATTCTCTTTCTCAGGCGGAGATCTTCAAGTTGGATTTCCTAGCAGAGAGACGGGCGCGAGAAGAGCTCAACCAGAAAAAGGAGGAGCTGCAGGAAAAGCTGAACCAAACATCATCTGAACTGAATCTCCTCAAAAAGGAGAACATGCAGCAAAGACACATGGACAGCTATAGACCTCTCCCACACCTACCACCCCCTGGTACGCAATTGTATATTTCATATTTATCCCTAAATTCACACAAGCAGGCCAAAAGTCTTCGGTCTTGTTTGGGTTTGTTCTCTTGTCACTGTGTTGTCAACGCTACTGCTAGCGCTTATTGGCATGTAGTATCATGTGTCTTTTAGTTATGATGGGAAACAGATATGGCTCTTTGCAGTAATTCTAGTGTGAAGTGTGGCTGCTTGGTTTACCTGTTACATGCTCAGGTTTTGGGCGGTATAGTGGCGTCCTCCTCACAACAAGAAGAACTTGGGCTTGGCTCAGGTTTCCTCCTATAGTCCAAAGAAATTTACATTAGGCTAATTGGCTGTTCCAAATTGCTCTGTGTGTGTGTGTGTGTGTGTGTGTGTGTGTGTGTATGTGTGTGTGTGTGTGTTTGTGTGTGTGTTGGTTGGTTGGTCCTGGAATGGACTGGTATTCTATTCGGGGTATACCCTGTCTTTGCTCAGCCTCCCAGGGACTCTGATTGGATTAAAATTGGTTCAATGAATGAATGCCTAGTTTTCTCTTTTTCATTTCGGCCCTGTGTACTGAAGTGTTAGTGTATGTCATAACTAAATCTATAGATACAGTAACCCCCCGCCCATTCATGGTTTAGCGCTCGCGTCCCCGCATACTCGTGGATTGTTGCAGAGGGTACACCTCTTTTTTTCCTCCTTCGCATACATGTCATCAACGTTATTGCTTGAATTGTGAATTCACGGTTTTTTGGTGTGGTTTTTAATGATTATTTAATCCTTATGATGTCACTGAAATGTCTTTCATCTTCTGGTATAGTGCCTTCTTCTTCTTTTTTCGGCTTTTTCCCTTTCTCAGGGGTCACCTCAGCGAATCATCTGATTCGCACATTTGATTTGGCAAAGGTTTTTACGTCGGATGCCGTTCCTGACACAACCCTTTTGCAAGGGACAGAAACGCGCTGACGGCTTTGCAGCTCCTCTTTACAAAAGTCAGCAATGGTTCTTTTACATGAACCTCTCACCATAGACAGTGAGCGACATGGCCCGCCTTTGATAACCCAGTTAGCTGCACTGGGGGGACAGTGACAACACAAGTGCTTTATTTATTAATAAATATTATCACAGTAAAAAGTAAGTCTGTTGGGATTTTTACATCCGAGCCATAGTGGCTCATCAGGCCGATGCTTATCCCCTGTTTCCGTAGCGTGAAGCAACTAGGAGTACAACTCCTCCTGGATGTGATGCAAGTCCCAGATAATAAATATTATCACAGTACAAAATTTAAAAAATTTTACTTAATCATTACTACATTTTAATACATTATTACTGTACTGATGAATAAGACTCTATCGAATGTGTTTAAGAAGCCTGTTTTAGCGCATGTAATATCATACATAGGGTTTTAAAACCTTTTTTTTTAAGGTTTTAACACCGCGTCAATAACAACTCGCAAATTTTCTTGATCCGTGGGAAGGAGCAGAGCGTAACCCTCATGAATAATGGGGGTTACTGTAATTAAAAAAAGCAAAAAAACCCCAAAAACTAAATTCACTGTAGGTGTTGCATGAGAATTGCGCATTAATATGAGATAAAGAAAAACATCCATCATTCCATATCATCCTCTATCATTTTTATTTTCACAAATTACAATTACACAGTATTTTCCACATGCATTCATGTCGTATTAGTGTGTGTTTGTGTGTGTGTGTGTGTGTGTGTGTGTGTGTGCGTGCGCGCGAGAGAGAGAGAGAGAGAGAGAGCAGTAGTCTGAGTTTCCAGAAAAATGTTAGCACAATTTTATTTGTTATTTGTTTGTTATTATTTGTTATCAGAATGAAATTTTGTATCGTATCATTTATAACTTGCTTTCGTCACCGAGTTCACACCGTGTCACAAATGGTATGTGCATAGAAAATAACCAGTTAGAGTATAGAATAAATACAGAACACATGCAGTATAAAGGTCTAATTCAACCAACCAAATGGGGTTTAGTCTTTTAAATTTGTCTCCCTTGTAGTCTACACAATCTGTGTTGGTAAAATGGATTATGACGATCTTTTCAGCCCACCCTCAAACTTGTGTGTCCAAACTTTTGACTGGCACTGCATGCACCTTTATAAGCCAGGTCTGTCCACCAGTGTGCAGTCTCTACTGTCTACAGGAAAGCTGTTCTTCATCCCGTGCTATAGGAACAAGGTTGATTGGGTGATGTGATTTAGATATTGTTAATCTGTATTTGTATTACCAGTATGTTATATTTTCTATGCCCCTGAACTGCAATCTCAACCATATGGATGCTTGTGTGTGTGTGTGTGTGTGTGTGTGTGTGTGTGTGTGTGTTATTGGTTGATTATTATATTTATTTCTTCTTCTGTGTGAACAGTAATGCCAGGCCCAGGGATACCACCGCCGAATCGCAACGCCGCCGAGATGCAGCCTGAGTATCAGTGTCCTAAGTGTCAGTATAACGCTCCGGATATGGACACCCTGCAGATTCACGTCATGGATTGCATCCAGTGAGAAGAGGAGATCTACAGATCAAGAATAACGAGTATGATCTACAGAGATGCTGTCTGATCACAACAACTTTAGCGTAAACAATCTAAGCACAAATAAATCACTGAACAGAGGATTTGCTAAAAGAACAGGCCTGATGTTTACTCTTGTAACTGACCAAAAAAAGAAAAAAAGAAGACGACACCAACCAGTCACATTGGGCGTTTAATTTCAGTGTGCAAGAACTGTCTACGGTGTATTATTTAACAGTATATTAGTTCTGTTAAAATATTCTAGTATAGTGTTAGAGATGATGTGTACTGTCTCTCTGTGACGGTGTAAAATACTGCACGTGTTTTTGATGTACAGCACAAGTCCGTCTGTGACAACAGTCCTTTTATAAATGTGCTAATCGTCTCTGAATGTCTGGATTCTGAATGTATGGATTCGTGTCTGTGTTAATATTGTCTATATTCTTGCTTGAATGTATGAAAGACTGTACAGACTATTCTTGAGAGATTTAAGATTAAAACCAACTTGAAATTGGCTTCTGAAGGAATATTGCTTTCATGCAGCTGAACAAACCCGGTGTAGATTTAATTCAGGGCTTTGGGCCTGAAAGGTCACTGTTATGATTCTAGAACCAACAGGAAAAATGTGTGGTGGTGAGGGAGTGAGCTTCACCTTCCCCTCCTCCACATTCATGGCTGAAGTGCCAGGCTGTTCTCTGGGCATCCACACTGTGTGTGGCAGCCCACTGCTCCAAGTGTAAAGCGTGTGTGCTCATGTAGGTTCGGGAAAATGCAGAGGAAATAATTTCCCTTGTAGGATTAATACAGTTTTAAAAAAATCCCAATTATCATAAATAAAACTGGTTTGTGAAAAAAATTGTACACAAGACTCCATTCAAGTCATGATGACAAGTGCGAGCTTTGTAAATAATTTTGCCACCAGAGTTTCAGTCAGTCCTGATGTTTCTCTTGTTTGGTCTGCAGTGGGCTGCATTGGTGATACGGCTGGAAAACGTATTGGTGAATTATTGAACTGAAAGAAAATTGTGTATAAATAGAGAATAAGTAACATCGCGCTACATAAATAAACTAAATTAGAAAATTTTCTCTCTCAATCTCCCTCGCTTTTATATTTTCTCCTGGACTATGGGTTGATGCGTTTATGGGTTTTACGAGGGTGTTTCTGTGTGGAGTTTGCATGTTCTCCCTGTGCTAGCATGCGTTTCCTCTGGGTACTCCAGTTTCCTCCCACAGTCCAAAGGCGTGTACATTAGGCTACCTGGCTGTTCTAAATTGCCCCTGGATTTGAGTGTGTTTTGTGCTTGGTTGTGTGTGTTGGCCCTGTGATGGTCTACCAAGCCGTTCAAGGTGTATCCCACTACTTTGCCTAGTGTCGGCTGAGATACCCTCCAGTCTCCCACTGAGCCTAATCTGTTTAATCTGTTTGGCAAATAATTGAGTTAGAAGTGATTGGAAAGGGCGCAACGACAGCGTAGTGGTTCCTTCCTTCTGCGTCTACATCCATCCAATCAATAGGAATGGACTTTGATCCCTGAAGCTTGAATGATGCTCATACAGGAATTGCCATGGCTGTGATCACAATGATCTACTGTATGGTTCACCAGGCCACATACACTCACTCACACCTATGGACAATTTGGAACAGCCAATGAACCTACTGTGTGTGTTTTTGTACTGTACGGGGAGAACATGCAAACTCCACACAGAAACGCCCAGGCTGGGAATCAAACCCAGGCCTTCTTGCTGTGAGGTGGACGCGCTAACCACTACACCACTGTGCCCGCCTAGCGGAGTGGTTAGCACATACACCTCACATCGGCAAAGATCCTGGGTTTGAGTCACGTGCTTGATTGGGGCGTATTTGTGTGAAGTTTGCACAGTCTCCCTGTTAGTGTGGGTTTCCTCCCACAATCCAAAGGCGTGCACATTAGACCAACTGGCTGATCCAAATTACCCTTACATATAAGAGTCTTCTTCTTCTTTCTTCTTTTCCTTTCGGCTGTTCCCTTCAGGGGTCGCCACAGCAAATGATCTGTCTCCATCTCTCCCTATCCTCTGCATCTTCTACTCTTACTCCAACGACCTTCATGTCCGCCTTCACCACATCCATAAGTCTCCTCTTTGGACTTCCTCTGGGCCTTTTGCCTGGTAGTTCCAACCTCAGCATCCTACTACCAATATACTCACTATCCCTCCTCTGTACATGTCCAAACCATCTCAATCTAGCCTCTCTGACTTTGTCTCCAAAACATCTAACATGTGCTGTCCCTCTGATGTGCTCATTCCTGATCCTATCCTTATATATAAGAGTGTGAAAGGGTATGTATGTATTGGCTCTGTGATGGTCTGACGAGATGTACCCCGCCTTCATCCAGGGTCAGTTGAAATAGACTCCAGCCTCCTCGCGACCCTAGTAGGATTAAGCTGTTGAGTGACTGTATGAATGAGTGAGAATATCGAGTCCTATTGATATTCAGTCGCAGAGCACGTGTTCGTTGTGTGTCCGCAGTACCGGCGGGTTCCGCATGATGGCGCGCTCTAAATCTGCCGCACTCCATTGGGTTAAACATGACGTGTCTGACGATTTCATTGGTTGATCCTCTCGCTGCTTTCTTTCCTGTCCGAAGTTACTGTATTTGCTTTGGGTTCTCACAACCAACTGAAAACCAAAATGAAGCGAATAATTGTAGCAGTTCTGGCTTTGTATCTGACTCTTTGTGCAGGTAAATATTTTAAAAGTTTGGTTATTTTAGTATTTGTATCCTTAGTGCTTTATGTGTGGAATTTTAATCCATTGAAGAGCTTAACTCTAAACACTGAGCAATATTATATCATACTTCCTGTCAGATTTTTAGTGTAAACTTCATGTATCCTCCTAAAAAGCAGTGTCTGAGGTTTAAATAAACAGAATGGATAATAAAAGTCTTGGGTCTTCCAAAGTTTGGGGGAGGAAATGAGTCATGTTTGTAAAAATGTGTTCCAGCTGATACTTGCACAGAGCCAGTGATCTCCACCTCATCATACACAACAGCTGATGCGTTGATCTCCTCTGAGACTGTCTTTATTGTGGAGTTGAGCCTCGCATGTGGAAATGGAGCACAGGTAAAAAAAAAAAAAAAAAAAAAATTCAGCTGTCTCAGCGAGCTTTGGACGAAGGCGGGGTACACCCTGAACAGCTCACTAGACCATCGCAGGGCAACAACACACAACTATTTGCACTCACATTCACAGCTGGGGTAACATGGAGCAGCCAGTTAACCTATACAGTATAATCATGGTTTTTTAATGTGTGAGGAAATTGGGAAGGAAACCTGCACCAGGAGAACGTGCAAACTTCTCACAAACTTCTCACAAAAATGCCCCAATCTGGGACTTAAACCCAGCCGTTTAGCTTAAATGATTTATGCATCCCTAAACAAATTTTTTTTATTTGTTTGCAACATTCATTTTCATGATTGTTTTGTTTTGTTTTGCTTTTTCTCGACCTGCCTTTTTGGGTTTCATTGTGAGACATGCAGGGTCAGCAAAGGTAAATGTTTTCACTGTTACAGTGGTCCTGTTTAAATGATGTTGCCTCCCTGCAACAATTGTAGGATTAAGTGATTTGACAGTTGAATGAATGAATGATTGATTATATTCACACACACACACACACACACACACACACACACATATATATATATATATATATATATATATATATATATATATATATATATATATATAAACATTGCCTAAGCACACACTCTCTCTCTCTCTCTCTCTCTCTCTCTCTCTCTCTCTCTGTCGCTTTCTGTCTTCTGTCTCTTTAGAGTGTTGCCCTTTATGCAGATGTTAATGGCAAACAGTTTCCTGTGACCAGAGGCCAGGATGTTGGAAAATATCAGGTACATAATATTATATTTGCATCAGTCAGCATCAACATTAGCACCACCTGACTGATCTGTGGCTAGGCCTTTCTATCCTAGCCAGCATTAACAGTATGCATCCCAAGAATACCCCACACCTGCCATATTGGAGATGCAGTGGTAAGTCCCTGGTAAGTGAAGTGGCGTGATTGTAATCTGTGACCAAGGCTAATCGATCCCACACAAGCTGCTGGAATTGTTACTGCTGATTATGATGGAAATTAGTCACATGGTGCATTTCAGCTCGTTGTGTTTGGAGTTGTCCTACTGCAGGCAATACTGGTTGGGGTATGTTCATATTTTAATCCATGTAAATTGTGGCACCTAAAAGTGACCTGATTATGCTTTTCCTTGTAGATCTCCTGGAGTGTTCCCCACAAACAAGCCAGCTCTGGCACATATCAAGTAAAGTTCTTTGATGAGGAGGCTTACAGTGCCCTACGTAAGGTGTGGTAAATTGATTGGAATCTTTATATACAGTATATATATAAACACACACACACACACACACACACACACATACATACATTGTGTGTGTGTGTGTGTGTGTGTATGTATATGATTATACAAAATTATATGGTGAAGTTGGAAAGAGTTACTAAGGGAATGTACAGTATGATCCTATCAGTTTCTTAGAAATCGATGACTCCAAACATTGTATTATTTCAGGCCCAGAGAAATAATGAGGATGTAGAAGCCATCAAGCCTTTGTTTTCTGTCAATGTAGAGCACAGAGTAAGTACAATTTAACAAGCATGTATTGGTATTTACATTTAAAAAGTGTCTTTCCATTCAGGCCTTATCTCCTCTTTATTTTAGGGTTCATGGAGCGGTCCTTGGGTGTCCTCTGAAGTCTTCGCAGCTGCCATCGGCATTGTCCTGTATTATTTGGCTTACAGTACTAAAAGCTCAATTCAGGCATAAATAACTCAAGTGCTAGATTTGTGAAAAAAGCAATTTCTTGTACCAGCAAGTTCTCACTTCTGTGTTTTGTAAGTCCCCCCCCCCCCCCCCCCCCCTCCCATCCAGGACACTTTTTATTATATGGAGTCCACAGAAGGCTGAGTAATAAACTATTGTTAGATGATGTGTACTTGATATTCTCAGGACTCATTCTGGCTTTTGGGCTGTCTGCTTGTCAATGAAATTCATTGAATAAAAACAAACATTTTTAGTGTTTTTTTTTCTCCTCTACCATATTTAGTCCATAAATTAATAACTATCACAAATTTAAGGTGAATGATTTACATTTATGGCAATTAGCAGATGCTCTTATCCAGAGTGAATAATTGTTTCGTATATGGATCTGATCATAAAACTGGTACTGAAATGTGTGACACTGATAATTAGCATTTTCTGCAGATTTGGAGAAAATTTTTTCCTATTTTTAAATATATTAGGCAAACTAAGGGCTGATGGATGCAGGATAATATTCCTTGGAGAAGCATCATCATCAGATTATCAGTAGGACAACTCAAAATCAGTATGTACCATGGACAGAATGAATAGCCCACAATGAATATTCACTAATAATTGTGTAATTAATGACACTGTGCTGATTGATGGTGCTGGACATGTTCAACTTTTCTTTATATTCTAGTGTTAATGAAAGCGATTATATCAGTGGTTGGTGGTAGAACAAGATACACCATGTAACATGGACAGGAAAAGTTATATACATCATCGATCCTGTTTTAAGTCTGGTGCTTCTTTACCAATCTTACCATGTACATGAAAATTCCATGGTTCATGGTGCACCTATGCTCAGATGTATGCTGCTATTGGACCTGTGGAGACCTTAGGCTCAGCAGGACATGAAAATAATGAGGTCTTTTGTTACAAAATTGAGCAGGAAAAGGTGCAGACTAGGAAAGAATATACTTTATCTCAAAAACTGTGTTCACTGTATGTACATATTTTGAGAGGATATTCTCTCTCAGGCATGCACTAAAGATTTTGATGCAGTAATTCACAAATAACTTGGACATGGAAAATTTATTCTAGTCTGAAGTTGGGTAGTTGGAAAATGTACCCATTTTGTGATCAGACCCATATACGACAGAACTATAAAGAACAGAAAACTAAAATGAGATGATTATATTCAAAGCTCCATGCTCATGCAAATGTCGGAATGCCGTGAGCTTGATTTTGTTGTCGGCTTTTGCTAACATTTCTACACAGACAACCCAACGCACGTATCTTCATTCCTTGCTGCAGCCACCGTCAGTTCTTTTATTGAGTCAATAGTCTTTCTTCTTAAGGAGAAATAAATTTACAAAGGCGATTCAGAAGACAGTATGTTATATAGTATAGTTGTTTCTTTACTGGAAATGAATGCAAACTTTTCTAGAGCTTCACTTCAAGGCAGTGATTTATTATTATTATTATCATTATTATTATACTATACTGTATTCATTCATTTTCTGAACTGCTTAGTCCTAATTAGGGTTGCAGGGAGGCTGGTGCCCATCTCAGCTGACTCTGGGCGAGGGCAGAGTACACCCTGGACAGCTCACCAGACCATCGTAGGGCAGAGACATGCTGACGGCTATGCAGCTTCCTTTAACTAAAGCCAGCAATGATTCTTTTACATGAACCTGTCACCACAGACATTGAGAGACATGACCAGCCTTTGATAACCCAGATAGCTGCACTGGTGGGACAGCAGTGACTACCAGTGGTGCTTGAACCCCCAACTTTACTTACTTACTTTGTCTTGTATGGTTTTCTTGATAAGAGTTCTTCTCTTCTATTGACCGGTCGTGAACATATCATGGAATCCACCTCTCTGGATTCTGTATATTTGTTCCTCAAATTGTATCCACCGCTCAGGACTGCATTTAAGCTTTCAATGTTGACTTGACTACTTCAGTAGGTCTCTTACCAATAGGCATAATGGAAGTACATTATGACATATTGATTTGCAGTTGCATGAAAGATGGGATGAACTTGATGGGGTTTTTTGACCAATGCTTGTTCAATCGTTCCTTACAGCAGTTAAGTGACGGCGCAGCCACCACCTCTTCTGGTAGCTTATTCCACTCATCAACAACTCTGTAAGTAAAGCTTCTCATCCTCATGTGTCTTACACTGCCTTTTGTGTAGCTTGTATTGTTGTTCTCTAGTGCGATCCCCTTTGGAAAGCTCAAATCGTTGGAGCGGGTCTACTTTATCAATGCCATAGAACACTCTGTATACCTGTAGAAAATCAGCTGTTATCCGTTGGTATTCAAGTGTTGGAAGTCCCACTGACTTTAACCTTTCTGGATACCGTTTATCCTTCACCTCATGTACCATCTTTGTTGCTCTGCGCTGCACTCCTAGGAACCGTATCTCAGAAACATTGGAAGGTGACCAAGATGTGCTACAGTATTCCAGCAATGGTCTGACCATGGTCTTATGTAAGCTGGTGAACACCTCTTTGCTAATGGACTTGAAAGAATGTTTGATAATGCCGAGCATTATATTAGCCTTTTTAACAATTTCCCCTATATGTTCTTTGAAGTTCAACGTTTCATCCATAATAATGCCAAGATCTTTCTCAGCTACTACATTCTTGATATTCAATCTATTATTACCGTCCGCCATTGTGTAGGTATATTTCATGTTGTTCTTTCCTAGATGGGGTATCTTGCATTTCTCTGGGTGGTAATGCAGTTTCCGTTTAGTAGACCATTCTGTCAGATATTCTATGTCATTCTGAAAAGCTGCAGTATCTTGTTGGCTATTAACTTTGATACTGATTTTGGCATCATCAGCGAACAGCATGATATTGGTGTTTACGGCACAAGACACTATATCATTGATAAATACTACAAATAGGACTGGCCCGAGGACAGATCCCTGCAGTACACCACTGGCTACTGAAACTGGTTTGGATAGTTCAGTATTTGCCCTGACCCTTTGAGCCCTTCTGCCCAAAAAGTTTTCAATCCATTTCAGCACATTATCTTTCACCCCAGCCCGTTCTAATTTGGCCAGGAGACGCCTGTGAGACACTGAGTCAAAGCTTTCTTGAAATCTGTGTAAAGAATGTCCACATTATTACCTTCATCCAACGCATCCCATCCACAATGTCTAAAGACCATGAAATAATTTAAATTTAAAAGACCATGAAAGAATTTAAAGAGACATATTAAAGACTTGAGTAAATGGAGTAATAGCTCAGGTAGGCCAACACATTGTAAAGACTTCAGAATCCATTCATGAGGGACAGAGTCGTATGCTTTTCTGTAGTCAATCCAGCACATTGAGAGGTTGCGGTGGTAAATTTTAGCCTCTTCAAGTATCATTTTCTGGACTAATAACTGATCCTTGCATCCCCAACATCCCTTTCTGGCTCCCTTTTGCTCCAGGTAAATAATTTCATTGGAGGAGCAATAGGATGACAGGAGATTTGTCAAACAGGCAGTTAGGGCGGTAATTTTAGGATCTGTCAAGTCTCCTTTCTTTGGGAGGAGCCTTGTGTGATCTTTACAGATCCAAGGAGGGACATCTGTGTCCATCAAAGAATTAAAACAAGTGAGCAGATGTGGTTGGACACGGGGGAACAGTTTCCAAAACCGATTTTGAATGCGGTCAGGTCCTGGAGCTGTGTTAGATTTGGACAATTTTATTGTTTTCTTCAGGCAGTCCGAAGTAATAAGATACAGCAATGGTGAATTAACGTTTTCTGACGTGGCTTTGCTGTATTCTTCCAGCCATGGTTCCTCAAGGTTACAGTTACAGGGTATAGACCACAACTGTGACCAAAACCTCTTAGTGGATTCCATGGGTGGTCTCTGGTCGTCATTACTTGTAGGTGTATTTAGTTGCCTGTAAAATTGTTTTTCGTTGGTTTTAAATATTTTGTTTTGTCTAATGAATTTATTCTTCTTTTCCCATTTTCTTTTTCTCTCTGTCCAAATCTTAACCTTTGCCTTAAGGGAATCAAGTATTTGAAGGAGAATTTTTTCCTTAGTTGTTTTGTATTTTGCCTTTAAATTTCTCCAGATTGTCTTTTGTCTTCTTCACATTGACTTGCCATGAGATCTTAATTTAAGGCAAAGCTCCAGCCACGACATGTCTTTCCTTGTTTCTTTTAATTGGTGTTGAAACCGGTTTTCTTTACTTTTCTTGCTTTTACCATTGTTGGAAGGTTTGGAAACTGTATGTAATTCCTCTAAAGTTCGAATAGCAGCAAACATGCAACAATTAATCTCATGCAGGGAACACTCCGCGTCAAGAGTTACAGAAATGATTTCATTTAATTTATCAATTTCATTTTGTGGAAAAGATTTTCTTGCAATTTTAACTGGCTTCCTTTTGTCAATCGGTAAATCTAAAATGTCTCTATAATAACGGTTAAACAAAACAGAAATATGATCATCATGAACTGAAGATGTGGAAAAATCATTGGTCAAATCAGAAAGTGGAAAGCCAGGGGAATTTTCATTGATACCGTCAGGTGGGCTAACTTCATTGGGAAGAGGGGAGAGAAGGACGCAGGCATTCATCTGCAATTTAGGGTCTGCCTCTATCCGAACGTTGGGTTCTTGAGAAGGTACCTGACCACTTGCAGGGAAATTATCATCTGCAGTACGGCGCATGTAGATCTTTAATCTCCGGAGTTGATCTCGCAAATTTTGTTGGGCCAGGTAAGCATACAAAGGGTTGGCATTGTCCTAATGTTGCTTTAGCGACTTGCCATTGATACGTGGATTTTCAGGCCAACCAGTCGCCTTCGCACACTCAAGTAGTGTGGATTTTAGATGGTTCGTCCAGGATATTCGTGGACGGGTTCTTTGCCTCTCCTTGGGGCAAGTCCCATTTCCAGTTTGGCAGGTTTGATTACCAGAGGGAGGCTGACTGGCCTGCAGAAGTGAAAGATTAAATTTTTTTTTAGTTCAGTAACCCAGTAGTAAACCAGCCTAGGGGGTCAGCCCTAACTGGGTGATGTACGTTTAGTTCAGGGAAAATCCCCTATCCAGGCCCACCACCCAGAGGCGTACATCACCAGGCCCTTATTATTATTATTATTATTATTATTATTATTATTATTTACACTTTTCACTGATTGACGTGTCCTCTAGAGTTTACTGAATGGATAACGTTTAATTATCCTGAGATGATGAACCAATCAGATTACACCGTTTCCATGTAGCGTGGAGTATATGATACTCAACACACTTTAGATGTCTTCTCCATCCAGTTGAATGGTGTCTGAAATAGCTGGGTCATACCATTTTGAGAGAGTTACGGGTAACAGGATCAGCTATTACAATTTATGTTCTGTTTTATTTTTGTAGTTATTTTATTCAGTGAATTTTGCAGTAGAGTCCTCTTTGTAAAATTGTAATTTTGTGATTAAAACATCTAAATGATTTGTTGATTTGAAAAAAAAAAAACGCTGTCACACCGATCAACCCTCCCTCCCTTAGGTTTGAAATGGTATCGACAGAAAACCCGACAGTGTCTCGATCCCAAATAGTCAATAATTCTGTATATCAGTGCCCTACCTAGGGTACAAAATCATGCTTCTACTTTCTTTAAAGTGCACTCAGCTCCACATATAAATCAGTTTGGATTCAGCCATAACAGAAAATATGCAGCAACCGTTTTTATATCATCCATCTTTACTTCCTTGTAGGAATCGGCGGTAGCTAATCCATGCCGTTTCCTTATTTCAGTGCCTGAATGAGAGGTGAATAACTGGGGAGATTTAATAACCATGTCCCGTTCGCCACCGTCGGCTGAACTACCGGGATACTCGGCTTTTTACCCGGCAGGTTACCAGTCTCCAGAAACCCATGGCCTGGACCGCACTTTTCGCCTCACGGCCTTTTCCGATATGAAAGGATGAGGGTGTAAAGTCCCGCAGGAGACTCTGCTCAAACTCCTGCAGGGACTGGAGCCCGAGGTTCAGCCGGAACAGGAACACGACGGAGCGGGGGCAGGAGCCGGGGATGAGGCCTCGGAGTTCGGTCAGTTAGCTCCTCTCTCACACGGTCCCCGGTTGGGTAAGTCTGACTGGACAGCGTTTCCAGCTGGTTAGCTGATATGCTAATTACTGTTACAGGAGATAGAGCTGTAGTGCTGTTCTTCAAAAGGGTAATACTACTAGTATTACTACCAGTACTACTACTACTGTTAGTACCAGTATTACTACTAGTAATACTTGCAGTATTACTACTAATATTAGTGCCAGTGTTCTACTAGTATTCGTACAAGTACTAGTATTAGTACAAATATTAGTACCAGTAGTACTACTCGTATTAGTACCAGTATTAGTACTACTATTACCGCCAGTATTACTACCAGTATTACTACTGGTATTAGTACTAGTGTTACTACCAGTATTAGTACCAATATTAGTACCAGCATACTACCAGTAATAGAACCAGTACTAGTGCCTGTACTACTACAAGTATTAGTACCAGTATTATTACTAGTATTACTGCTAGTATTAGTACTTGTACCAGTACTAGTTCCAGTGTTACTACAAGTATTACTACCAGTATCAATGCCAGTATTACTACAATTATTAGTGTCAGTATTACTACTGGTATTAGTACCGGTATTACTACTAGTACCAGTACTAGCACCAGTGTTACTACTAGTATCTGTATCAGTATTTCTACTAGTATTAGTACTAGTATTAGTACCTGTGTTAAAACTAGTATTAGTACTAGTATTACTACCAGTATTACCACCAGTATTAGTACCAGTATTACTATCAGTATTAGTACCAGTATTACTACAAGTATTAGTATCAGTGCACAGTTTGTCCAGGTGAGATGATTAAGAACATCCATGGAGAACATCTCCACCGTGGCATTAATAAACAGTAATACTGACAGCTGGAGGCTGCTCCAGCAGGGTAATGACTGAACCCTGCACAATAATATTCATTATTCATGGGTCATGGGTCATGGGGGGCTGAAGCCTATCTCATCAGACAATGAGACAAGACTGGGTGCACCCAGAACAACTCGTCAGTTCATTGCAGTTCAAAACACACACAACTATTCTCTCTGTCTCTCCTCCCTCCCCTTCCCCCCCAGGGGCAATCTGGGACAGCCAGTTATTCTAATGTGAATGTTTTTGATCTGGTTGATCTGCGAGTGGAAACCGGACAAGCCACACAAACACTAATAGGTAGAGAAACAGGTTCGGTAAGAAAAACTTACTGGTTTGATTCCTGCAACAGCAGTAATACAGTGTGGCTGTGGGTGGGGGGAGTGAGCACCAACTTCATCTTCCTCCACCTTCATAGCTGAAGTGCCCTTAAAGAAGGCACCAAACCCCCAGCTGCTCAAAATACTGATCGTAATTCATTAACATTTCACTGAACAGTAGCCGGGCTGCTTTATCTGTGAGATTTAGCTTGTTGGTTTTATTTATTTATTAATTTATTTATTTAAGCTTGTAGGAGAAACTTAAGACTTCCTGGCAATGATTCAATTCAAAGCATTTCACACCCCATTGAGAAGTGAACTACATTTATGAGACATACAGTGTAATTGAGTTAAAGTTGTGTGTGTGTGTATTCTAGGCATTGGGATGGATTCTTGTGTCATTCCTTTAAGACATGGAGGTTTGTCCCTGATCCAGACGACAGATTTCTTCTATCCATTAGTTGAAGATCCATATATGATGGTATGTATTGTGCTAGTAACCCGAAATCTGGTGCGTTTTGCACATGTTTTTTTCAACTGTGAATGTTCTGACCAGTCATCTGTTAACCTTGTACTGGTTACTTATTTAATGTTGACACTACATGTGGTGGTGTGTGGCCTGCACTCTGATATACTGCAGCTAGTGATGCATTATTCTTGTTTTACAGGGTCGTATCGCATGTGCTAATGTGTTAAGTGATCTGTATGCGATGGGAATTACTGAATGTGACAACATGCTGATGCTCTTGAGTGTCAGTCAGAAGATGAGTGAGAAGGTGGGACCACACACACGTCTACACAGCACCTGTAATATCCAACTTGATTTTTTTTTATTTATTATTTTTTGAATGATTAAAATGTGGAAATCAAGACGCTTTGCATAAAGCTTCTGCATTGTGAATATTTGGAAATGGGTCTCACTCCACTCGATTCAATACCCGATTTTTTATTTTTGAATTATACATCATGAAGAATTATGTAATAGTTTAGAAGTAAAGGGTTTTTTTGAGGTAAATGAGTGACAGTGGATGGAGTGAGCAGCACCTTCATGGTTGAAGTCCATTTGAGAAAAGCACCTAACCACCAACTGGCTCTCCAGGTCTTGCAGTGTGGCTGCCCACTACTCTCCCTGTGTGCGTGTGCGTGTGTGTGTGTGTGTGTGTGTGTGTGTGTGTGTGTGTGTGTGTGTTCACTTACGCGCTCACTGTTTGTGTGTTCACTTACTTTTGATGAGTCACATTTCTTTTGTGGGATTAATCTTCTTTTTATTTTTTCCTTTCGGCTTTTTCCCTTTTTCAGTTGTTGCCACAGCGACTGCACTGGACAGCAGCTTGATTGCCATTTACTGTCCTGTGTCAGCTGATCACATGACTTGTGGTTTTAACAATTAAAAAAATCCTGCAATTTCCAGTCAACTGGCCTCGAAACGCTATTTATTTGCATTATATACATCGAATTTAACTGATTGAATAAGTATATTTGTTACCTTTTGAGGACTTGCTGAACAGCACCTCCTGCCTTGGTACAACCTCTGTGTCTGGCTTAAACCTGACCATGCAGTTTTATTCTTGGTTAAATCTATTCATTTGAATCTGATTTCATGCAACATTCATCTCTGGTTGAGCCATCTCCAGCCATTCATGGGTGTATATGAGCTCATTCGCATGAGGCGGGGAGAGTGCTTTCCCTTTGTGTGTGTGTGTGTGTGTGTGTGTGTGTGTGTGTGTGTGTGTGTGTGTGTGTGAGACTGCAATCAAAATCAAAATACGCATGCGCCGCAGTTTGAGAGGCGGGTGGCTAGCATTGCATGTCAAGGAGGGGGCGTGTGCATGCTTTTGCCCCTCCCTGGTTGGTGGTGGTCGTGGTGGTGCTGATGGTTGTGTGATACCTAATGGGTGGGAATTGGATACGATTAAATTGTGGGATCCATCTCTGTGTGTAAATGTTTAGACTATAATGTTCAGAGCTTACTACAGGACTGTGTGCTGTACAGAGTGGATACAATTCTTTTCAAAGACCCAATGGCTATTTTTAAAGATTGTAAATATAAACTTGGAGCTGTCTGATATTGTTCTGGAATGCTTTCCCTATACAATATTGTGCAGTTATACCGCATTACATGAACTGAAGAACTAATTTGTCATATTTATTGTTTTACTTCAAACAATATTTTCCTTTTAATTCTGTCACATGTATATAATTTACCTTTTAATGTATTATTCTTTAGTTTTCAGAATTGCCTAATCTTACCTGGGCCTACATGACCATTCACACTCACACCTAGGGGCAATTTGGAACAGCCATTTAGCCAAGCATGTCACACATACAAGATGTATAAATTCAATCGGGTGTACCACCTGATCACGTCCTCTTTCGCTTTCTGCTACGTGGCTTCAATCTGTGATCAATTATAATCATTACAGCATTTGTTCAGCATGATAATAGCTATTTCTAGCATTCTGAACCCTGGAAGTGTAAGTGAGAAGCAAATAACCGACTATGGGTGGCAAGCTGCTGTCAAACGTCTCAAGATAAAGTTGTGGACAGGCACTAAATACAAAAGACAGAAACTGGTAAGCATAAGGAACACGGTAAAGGTCAAAGTCCTGAATTGAAAACGGTTTTCCAGTACTACGACCGTTCCCAGATCAGGTTAATTCCTCCAAACTGAATGGAAGGGTGAGAAGAAAACTGGGCAGAGAGGCTCCCAGAGACCTTTATCAACCTTGAAGCAGTTAAAGGAATTCAGTCCTTATTGTGTGCATGTAACGTGATCAGGGTTACGCAGAGTGAAAAACATGGTCTGTGCGGGGGGGGCACAGAAAAAACACAGAGTCTCCCTTTACAAGTACAAGTATTTTATTTTCTAAAACACACGGAGTGTCAAACATCAATACTACAATATATTAAAATGTGTTGCATAATAAAAATACAGATCTGCTTTTTGCGGATGACATTGTCCTTTTGGCTTCATCAAGCCGGGACCTCCAGCTCTCATTGGAGCGATTCGCAGTCAAGTGCGATGCGGCCGGGATGAAAATCAGCACCTCCATGTCTGAGGCCATGGTTCTCAGTCAAACAAGGGTGGAATGCACCCTTCGGGTCGGGAATGAGGTCCTGCCCCAAGTGGAGGAGTTTTAAGTATCTTGGGGTCTTGTTCACGAGTGAGAGAAGGATGGAGCGGGAGATCGACAGACGGATCACTGCAGCCTCTGCTGTAAAGTGGAGTCTGTACCGGTCCGTCGTGAAGAGGGGACTGAGCCGCAAGGCAAAGCTCTCAAGTCACCAGTCAGTCTATGTTCCAACCCTCACCTATGGTCATGAGCTTTGGGTAGTGACCGAAAGAACAAGATCGCGGATACAACCGGCTGAAATGAGCTTCCTTCGCCGGGTGGCGGGGTTCTCCCTTAGAGATAAAGGGAGAAGCTCTACCATCTGTGGAGAGCTCGGAGTAGAACCGCTGCTCCTCCGCATTGAGAGGGGCTAATTGAGGTGACTCAGGCATCTGGTCAGGATGCCTCCTGAACGCCTCCCTGATGTGGTGTTTCGGGCATGTCCAATCGGGAAGAGACCCCGGGTCGACACACTGGAAGTACTATGTCTCTCGGCTTGTCTGGGTACGCCTCGGTGTCCTCCAGAAGAACTGGAGGAAGTGGCTGGGGACAGGGACGTCTGGACCTCATTGCTTAGGTTGCTGGCCCTGTGACCCGACCCCGGAAAAGGCGGAAGAAGATGATGATGTTGCATAATAAATGGTTTAATTTATGATACAAAATTATAGACGTTTATAGATCTGTTTTACGAAATACAAATCCCATTTTTAGCAGTTTGGTAATGGAGTCACAGGGGACCTTTGCGCTCGTCACGAGTGAATAAATATTTATATAAAAGCTTAAGAGGACTGTATTGTACCAACAGCCACAATGCCAGGTGCTCAGTGTATATTTAAAGCAGAATGGCAGGAGAACAAAGGCTACAGTGATTGGATAGACGTCGGCAAAACCCAACATCATGTGCTTTGGAAGGTATGTGAAAAAAAACATTGCAGTTGGTGCTCTGGGGGAGGAGAAGTAGAGTCACACATAAATTCAAATGTCACCCCCTCAAAAACATGCAAAGACTTAAGAACCAAGGAGCACGAGGGTAGTCTGGTAACGGACTATTGCAATGGAATTACAGTCGGAACAACTGCCACAAGCACGAATGTTAACCTTCACTACCCCTAGTGGATCTGCAGCCAGTACAGGTGTTGACTCGAAGCCAAAAGTGAAGAAAGTGTTTACATATACAGTAGGCCCCCGTTTTTCGCGAAGATTCGGTTCCGGCCCTTCCCGCAGATCTTGAAAATCTGTGAGTTACTGATGAGGTTTTAAAACCCTATGTATGATATTACATGCGCTTAAATCTTCCTTTCCTTTCAGCTGTTCTCTTTTTCTCAGGGGTCACCACAGCAACTTTATGATTCGCATGTTTGATTTAGCATAGGTTTCTTGCGTCGGATGCCCTTCTTGACACAAACCTTTAGCAAGAGGCAGAAACACGCTGATGGGCCACCACTGCCCATGCATTACATGCGCTAAAATATGCTTCTGAAACACATTTATTAATAAATAAAGTGCTTAGGCTCCTTTCCAGAAGCTAGAGAAGATGCAGGGTGTTGAATGACATCATATTATTATTGTGGATGCTTATATAGTGCAATTTCATACACACATTTGCTCAATGTGCATGAGACCCCAGTGCTCCCTGCGCTCTGGGCACCCGTTGCCATTGTACTGCACCAGTTGTGTTGTTCTATCCTTTTGATGCTGAGCGCCAAGCAGGAAGCAACAACTCCCAAATTTTAACATCTCATGGTATGACGTGGCCGGATTCGAACTTCGACCTTCCGGAGGATAAAGCAGACGCTCTACCAACTGAGCTAAATCCCCGGATCAAAAGAAAACAAAGAAAAATACAATTTAAATATACCCAAGCCTATCTAAAATATCACATTCAGAACCGCATTATTATTATTATTACTATTATTATTATTATTGATTATTATTATGATAAAAAACATCTGGATATTTAAATAACACTCCTAAAATAAAAGCACTTTGAGATCAACCTTCGAATATTATCAAACCCAAATTTATTATTTGTTCAGCATCATCGAGTGTCCTTGTAATTTGTTTCCTTCCCCCCTTTCTGTCCCATTTTCTTGTTCTCATCTCGCTCTTTGTCTGCTGCCTTTTGAATATTATTAAAATTGTAAATAGTAACTTTTTTAATCTGTGAAGTTTTTGCTGTTAAACTATCTTATTTTCCAATCATAGGGCTTAAATAATCATTAAAAACGCACTATAAAATGTAAAGTCACAATTCAAGCAGTCACGTTGATCACATGTGTGTGAAGGAGGAAAAAAGAGGTGTACACATCATCTGCAACCAATCAGCAGGAGGGAGAAACAAAAGCTCTCAGCCAATGGCTAAATTTAAATCACGTGCCAGTAACTTCCGGGTTTGTCACCATCTGCGAGTATGCGGGGGCGTGAGCGCTGAGCTGCGAATGGTCAAGAGCCTACTGTATATTTATATTTACATAAACGTTTAAGAAAGTCTGTGGTCTTGTTAAGGTTTATTAAAATTATTCCCATATTTTACAGCAAAATGATAAATGATTAAAATTACTTTTTGGTTATTACATTAAAAATTGAAATTTTAAGAATGTTTGTATTTTTGCATATATTAATTTACAGTATAATAAAATTATTGTATTTCACTCTTTGAAGGTCGAGCAGTATTTCTTGTTGTATTCTACTCTTTTAAACGGGACTTGAAAATGATTTTTTTTCCCTTTTAAAGTGCTTGAATGACATTTGGCCCAATCTGTGGGAAACATGGAAAACCACACTGAGCGGACGGTAGACCGAAGTCTCTTTGTGTGTGAAGTCTCTTTTGATATGTTTTTTGTTTTAGGAGAGAGAGATGGTGATGCCCTTAATGATGAAGGGTTTCCGTGAGGCAGCTGAAGAGGGCGGGACTTCGGTGACTGGTGGACAGACAGTAGTAAACCCTTGGATTATCATTGGGGGTGTGGCCACTGTGGTGTGTCAGCCGACGGACTTCATCATGTAAGTTTTTTAATTAGTGTGGTTTTTTTTTTTTTGTTTTGTTTTGTCCTGTAACAGAACTAGGGACCTGAGCTGCTGTTCGTTACACTTGGGGTTGGACGATATATTGATAAAATATCGTTATTACGATGTTATTTTATGATTTGTACCATCGTGCAACTGAATATCACCAGATTTAACAGAAATATTAACTTTTCAATAAGTGGCCCAGTGGTGTAGTGGTTAGAATATCCATCTCACAGAAATAAGATCCTGGGTTTGAGTCTCTGACATTTTGGTACAGAGTTTGCATTTTCTCTCTGTTCCAGAGAGAAAGTCCAAAAGATGTGCACTTTCGGAGAATTGGCTGTTCTAAATTGCCCCTGGGTGCGGTTGTGAGTGTGTGTGAGAGTGTGTGTGTGTGTGTGTGTGTGGGAGGGGGTGCATTTGAAATCTTTTTATTTCTGGTCATGGTCATGGGTTTTTGGAGCACATTATTATTCATGTTAATATGTTTTCAAGCTGCTTGATATTTAGGGTGATGGATGAATGGTTTCGCTTTGCCGCTCTGCCCAACCCCATAATTTCGAACCTCATACCTCTCTGCACTTCTGCACATTAGTGCTCTCACTCGTACTTTCATGTCTTTCTCGTATTCTCACCTTGTTGTGCCTTCCATATGTCTGATCACGCTCAGCTCCCTCCTCTGGAACTCACTCCCTCCCTCCCTCCCTCCGTCCTTCCAGACATCAAATCTCATCTTAAAGCACATCTATCGAAATGGGTGTGTTTCTTTTTTTAAATAAAGATTATAATAAAGCTGTATGTTTTTCCTGCATGCTTTACATACAGGCCAGATGGAGCTGTACCAGGTGATGTGCTCGTTCTGACAAAACCTCTTGGAACCCAAGTAGCTGTAAATGCTCATCAGTGGCTGAACATGGTAAGAGCTTTTCCTTACTGTACGTATTCTATCATGGACTGTTCGAGCGTGTGTGTGTGTGTGTGTGTGTGTGTGTGTGTGTGTGTGTGAGGAGGGATAATTCAGAATTATTTCTGAATTTTCTGTCTTTTTTTTTTTTTTTTTATCACAGCCTGAGAAATGGAACAAGGTCAAGCTGGTGATCTCAAAGGAAGAGGTGGAGCATGCTTACCAGGAAGCCATGCTTAACATGGCTACCCTTAACCGCACTGGTAAATGATTGTCATAAGGTTTTCCCTCAATCACTCATTTGCTGAAACGCTTAATCTCACCACTAGGTTGGAGGGTAGGATGGATGAAGCCAGGGTGCACCCTGAACAGCAATAGTCCATCATAGGACCAACACACAATCATTCACATTCACACCCAGGGGCAATTTATGACCACCAATTAGCTTAATGTGCATATCTTTGGTGTCTGGGAGGAAGTCGGAATACCCGATGGAAACTCATGCAAGCATGGGATGAAGATGTTAACGGCACATGGGAACACCCGCACAGAGCCCAAGACTCGGATCAAGAACCTTCTTGCTGTGAGGTGAACATGCTCTGTGTCATCAGGCCACGCACTAAATTACATCCAATTAAAAAAAGATAACAATTTCATCTCGGACTTTGAACCAAGGCTCTATGCAGACTTTGCTTGCAGACTGCAGCCAACGTTCTGTCATTTTAAAGGTTTTTTTTTTTTTTTTTTTTTTTTTTTTTTTTGCCTTCCCAGCAGTAGCGGATTGCTACTTTTAAACACCCATGTTCAACATGATATGTGTGACCCACTACAGAATAATAAGGATAAATATGAAATTTGGCATACTGAGATGTTGATATATTAGGAAAGAGAATTTAATTTGGTTTAAAATGAGGTAATACAACATGAGTATAGCATGAAAATGACCCGAGTTACAACACTCTGTACGTCACTGATCAGGAAATACTACTTGTAATAAAATGGTCATTTCAGTGACAGAACCAATTCCTGAATGTGAGCATTTGAAACCACCTAACATCCCTAAACTACATAAATCCAGCTCTCAACCAATCAGAGCCATCGTACTAATGTCATCCTAGTAACAGATGAGTCATGTTGGTTTTGAGGTTTCTCCTTGGTTTAGTGTTACAGTGAACTCTCTCTTTCTGCGGTTAATGAGGACCAAGACCCTCTGCGAACGACGATTTCCGCGAAGTAGGATCGACCCACGCTATAAATGCTTATAATAACAATTAAACATTCAAAAATAATTCTTAAGATGTAAATAAAATATAAATATACACACACAGACGCACCCACACACACACACACACACACATACACACACACACACATACACACACACACACGTGCACCCAGACGTGCGCAATACAGACTCAGATGCACACCTCACATAAAAATGTAATTAGTTCTGTTAGGGGGGTTTTGGGTTGTTTTTGTTTGTTTGGGGTTTTTTATTTTGCATATTTGTCCTTGTTTTGCAGCATTTTCCTGAACTTTTCCCTATTATTCCTCAATTTCCTTATTTTTTTTTATTTTTCGATGAATACTTTTGAGAAACCCGTGATGCACTGAAGCCGCAGAAACTGAAGCGCGAAGTTGCGAGGGATCACTTTATAGGGATCCCACACTTTCTGCGGTTAATGGGGACTGAGACACCCTGTGACCGCCGATTTCCGTGAAGTAGGATCCACCCCCCTGACCGACGTATACATACATGTATATGTGTATATAATATTAATAAATACATATCCAATGCTATAAATGCTTATAATAACAATTAAACATTCAAAAATAATACATAAAATGTAAATAAAATATAAATACACAACATACAGATGTGTGCACGCACACAGATGCGCACCTCACATAAAAATGTAGCTAGTTTTGTTCGGTTGTTTTTTGTTTTTGTTTTAGGTTGTTTTGCAGAATTGGCCATTTTCCTTAACTTTTCTCCTATTTTTCATTAATTTCCTAATTTTCTATGAATATTTTTGAAAAACCTGCGATGCACTGAAACTGAAGCACGATGTAGCGAGGGATCGTTGTATATGATTGGGGGAATCGTTCCGTTAGTATGGAGCGAGTTCCGGTAGTGAATTTGAATAATTAGGAAATACCCTGAGCAACCATTACAGTGGATTAAAAGTCAGTAAAATAACAATGTGGACATGGACTCCTTTCTTAAACTGGTATTTTAGCATCGATAGATTGTGTTTATGGATATTTAAATTAGGCCATGATGAGGATTTAGCTTTGAAGGATGTATTTTTGGCGATATCACGTTTTCGTTCCCATGCTTAATTACGGTTGATAGATTCTCAGTCACTCAGCAAAAAAGCTGTGGGGCCATTATTTATTTATTTGTTTGTTTTTAATGGATATTTCCATTTAGCTGCTGCTCTCATGCACAAGTTCAACGCACATGCTGCTACTGACATCACTGGCTTCGGGATCATTGGCCACGCACGGAACCTGGCCAAGCAGCAGCGCAATGAAGTGGCCTTTGTTATCCATAACCTGCCCATCCTCGCCAAGATGGCTGCTGTCAGCAAGGCTGGCGGGAACCTGTTTGGCCTTCTACACGGCACGTCGTCCGAGACGTCAGGTCAGGCCGAAAGATGGAAAAAATTTGGTGCCGAAACTTAAAAACTCAATCAGTGTATCATGATGGTGTTTAATCCATCCTTGTGTGTCTCTCAGGTGGCTTGCTGATCTGTCTGCCGCGGGAGCAGGCAGCACGCTTCTGTGCTGAGATGAAGGCTAGCCGGACAAGCTCTCTGGGTGACGGACAGCAGGCCTGGATAATTGGAATCGTAGAGAAGGGGGGCCGCTGCGCACGCATCATCGACAAGCCCCGCATCATTGAAGTGCCATATCGTGGCCTCGCAGCAGCTAACACACAGGAAGGCACCAACACAATCACCACCCCTACCAACACCAGCAGCAGCCCCTCTGAAACTCCGCCCACTCTGGCACAGTGACACAGCCTCTAACAACAGGAGCGAATTAGGAATGATCATTGATTATATTCATGCTTTGTACGTTTCACCCCTCCTCCCCCCACTCCCTCCCTCCTTCCCTCTCTCCCTCGGGTGTGGCTTCTCAGGTTGTGTGAGGCCAGAAGGGTGTGGGAATCTGAAATGTGTGGTGTGTTGTTTGTACTGGTATGACTGGGACTCAGTGAGTGAGTAAGAGAGAGAGAGAGAGAAGGTGAAGGCATGCATGTAGTGAGTGTGATGGCGTGTATGTGTGAGTTAGAAGGAATATGAGCGGGGGATTTGTGCATTCATTTCGCTTTCCATTTCATCTCCCTGTTCAGCCGATGGGTTGAGAGCAACAGACCAAAAATTTCCTTTTTACCTGGTGGGAGGTGAAATGGATCGCTTCTGGGTTTTTTCTTTGAAATCATCCACATTACTCTGTTAATCCATTTATAGAAAAGCTTTCATTGTTTCTTGTTGTATTATTAGGTTGTGTAAACGCCTCTGTTCGTATACAAGGAGTGATGTAGCTGGAGGGGAAAATAAAAAAAATCACGCGGTCGTTTATACACCGCAATTTACAGATTGGCACAATTTGCAAAACTCGCATTTTTAACGACAATCAAACTCGTTTCAGTAAAGCTTAGGGACCCAAATACAACCAAATCAAACCAACTCGCTAAAAAGGAATATTTAATACTGGTATATTTAATTTATTTGATATTTAATCAAATTTATATTTGTGTCGTAGATTTGAATGCAAATTAGGAAAGATTATTCGATTACGCTTCTGGCATCGCTTTCGCTCCGATCAGCATGACCTTCTCGTTCAGTTACTGATTGAATGGTTGATTAGATGTTTACATTTGTTTAAGTCTCTGGAATGTTTGCTTCAGTGTGAATTTGTGAAGCATCTTTGCATATGATCTTGTGCCGTATTTCTGCACCGGTAGGCCGAACTCGTATCCTGTTCATTCTGTCTGTAGGCTGCAGTAGCGTTTAGCAGTTGTGTAGCCAGGTTTGTGTGACGCTTCGGGATATGGAAAAATCTGTTTTTCCCATTAATGCTGAGGTGTGTGTGTGTGTGTGTGTGTGTGTGTGTCACTCTTCCTCTGTGTGTGGGCATTCTCATTACGATCAGTGATAAAGTGGATTTCTGACTCCTCCTCCCCACGTATCGAAGAGAGGATTGAGCAGCTCTCTCGAGTCAAAGGGACGAGACCAGAATCTCAGAGACATCAGCTGAATGGCTGCAGTGGATCAGAAGCTCTCACCCTTTCTGATTATGATGTGTTTCCTGTTAAACCCCAGCCAATGGGGAAGGGAGACATTGATGTTACTTATAAGAATGGGTGGGAACTGGTGTGGCCAGTCCATTCAGCTGATTCCAGCTTTGTCTTAATTTACATCTCGTCTTCAGACAATAAAACTGATGAAGGGGTTTGTGTGTGCAGTCTCTGCGGTGCTTATTCACTCAGTGATTTCATTCGGTTTATTCATTCATTCATTCGGTAATTTTTAAACCAATTAATCCTTCTGGGGTCATTGGGAGGCTGGAGCAAGGTATGCCATGAAGATCATCATCATCAGTCCATTGCAGGGACAACACACACTCATACAAACATGCACACTTGCACTAAGGGCAGTTAGGAACAGGAAATGAACCTCAATGTCTTTGAACTGTCTGAAGCAACTGGAGTACGGTAAACCGATAAGAAGCAGGGAGAACATGGAAACTTTATACGGAAATGCCCTCACGAAGCCCCGGACTCAAACCCAGACCCTTCTTGCTGTGAGGCTATGACACCACAGACACCTGGTGTACACAGGACTGTCCATTTTAAGTGTGTGCTCTAAAAGTAATTATACTTTTTACCACAAGGTGGCAGCAGAAAATAGTAGCTAATCTTTCTCTCACACACACACACACACACACATATATATATACTGTGTGTGTGTGTATGTATGTGTGTGTGTATATATATATATATATATACACACACACACACATACAGTAATGTGTGTGTGTGTGGTCCAGACGTCAGACTTGACCCATGTCTGCATAAGGAGAAGATGGTGTAAGCTTAAAAATGGTGCGACCCTGTAAGTTCATAGCTCTCTGGCCTGGTACTGTGAATCAACCCATACACGGTGTTGTGCAAATATGGAGCAAAATACATGTGTCTACATTAAAATTAACACCATAAAGCGCCATATACAGTATTAACGATGACAAAAAAAATACATGGCACGTGAATCCTATTTTTAAAATTCTTTACCGACTTAGAATTTTTGCATGAAAAATCAAGCAGCCTTCTATACAACTTCATGCAAGAAAAGATACTGAAGAGCAGGGGATGACAAAATGAATGTCAAATGTGGCTTTGGTTAAGTTCAGGAAAAGATGGTTTGAAACAGGCTTCTCTGGGTGAGGTTGAAATCGTGCAATGTTAGAATACAGCCCATTCATCAGGGTAAGGCAACTACAGCCAGGCTGAGGTTTGCACTGTAGACGACTGGAGTAAGGTCGTCATCTTTTCTTTTCCTTTTGGCTTATTTCCCTTTATCAGGGGTCGCCACAGCGAATTATCTGATTCGCATGTTTGATTTGGCGTAAGTTTTTACGTCGGATGCCCTTCCTGACACAACCCTTTTAGCAAGGGACAGAAACACGCTGACGACTTTGCGGCTCCTCTTTACGAAAGTCAGCAATGGTTCTTTTACATGAACCTCTCACCACAGGCAGTGAGAGACATGGCCGGCCTTTGATAACCCAGCTAGCTGCACTGGGGAGGGGGGGGGGGGGGCAGTGACAACCTTGTGGAGAGTGAGATCTGAACCCCTAACCCTAGGATCAGCGATCCAAGCACCCTTTACCACCAGGCCACCACTGCCCTAGACAGGTCATCTCTGAATGGTCTAATTTTCAGGGGGGTTTTTTCCCATCACTGCATTGCCTATTTAATAGACAGAGCCCCGTGGGGAGCATTCTTGATGACCTGAGGTGGTTCAGCAAGGCTGGAGTAGGGCAGATTTTTGTTTGAGAAGGATGTAGGAAGCCACACTTCCACAGGGTAGTCCTGGTAGAAATCTTCTCTTGTTCTGCTCTGACCGCACAGAGTTGGGTTTCCCAGTAGGTTAGTGACGTCGTGGTCTCACATCGGCCTCCCAGCAAGAAGATGCTTTGGGTTCAAAAGACTGGGTCGGTGAGTGTGTCTCTGAGTGGCATGTTCTCCCTGAAGCATGTGTGGGTAATCTGGTTTCGTCCGTGATCGAAAGACATGATGTCCCATCGGCTAACTGGCTGTTCCAAATTGCTCCTAGTGTGTGTGTGTGTGTGTGTGTGTGTGTGTGTGTGTGTGTGTGTGTTTTGGTGGGGAGCAATCCATCAAAGAAAGCTGAGTTAATTGAATTTTTGTTCCAAGAGTTTCAGAAATCAACCAATAGCAAGATGAAAGACGGGTGGACAGCATGCCAGGACGCGTGAAAGCTGTGATTAAATGTCAGGGTTACTTTTCCAAATAATGACTTCTGAACTCATCTGTATTTCACATATTAAAAAAAAAGACCACATGGTTCCAGATGCTCCCTCTGAAGGGACCATCTCATATCCTACCAATATTATAATTTAAAAGGCCCAGCTTCAGTGTGTGGAAAGCAAATGTCTTCGAACTAAATTGTGCCTGACAGACGGACGGAACCGATTCCTATTGCTACCGAGACACTATCTGAGCGGGAGATAACAATGCTAACTATGGGTGGCAAGGAACTGGCAAAAGATCTTTGTGATAAAGTTGTGGACAGATGAAGAATCATGAGATAAATAATAATAAAAAAAATCAAAAGTTTGTTAATCAGCTGGAAATATTTTTGTGTCTTCATGTGAAGTTGCAAAGCATTCATTCATTTTCTGAAAAGTTTAATCCTAAGTAGGGTCATGGGGAGGTTGGCACCTGTCTCAGCCAACTCTGGGTGAGGGCAGAGTACACCCTGGACAGGTCAACAGGCCATTGCAGGGTAGAAACATATTGATGGATATGCAGCTATGGTTATCAGCAACGATGTTTCTTTAACATGAACCTCCCACCATAGACAGTGAGAGACATGGCCAGGTGGACAGCTGTTGACAGTGGGGCTTGAACTCCACACCTTAGGATTGGTAATTCAGCACCATATCACTGAACAACCACGAGACCCGGTCGCAAAGCAGAAAAATGTAAATATTCAAGTGGGTACACACACACACACACACACACACACACACACCTACATATACATACTGTACTGCAGGGGTCAAGAACCTTTTTGACTAATAGAGCCAAAAAAAAAAAAAAAAAAAAAAAAAAAAAAGACATTTTAAAATCTAATCCTCTCAGAGCCAGATATATATATATATATATACATACATATATATACACTAGTCTTTCTCAAAAAATTTGCATATTGTGATAAAGTTCATTATTTTCTGTAATGTACTGATAAAAATTAAACTTTCATATATTTTTAGATTCATTGCACACCAACTGAAATATTTCAGGTCTATTATTGTTTTAATGCTGATGATTTTGGCATACAGCTCATGAAAACCAAAAATCCCTCTCTCAAAAAATTAGCATATTTCATCCGACCAATTAAAAAAAGTGTTTTTAATACAAAAAAAGTCAACCTTCAAATAATTATGTTGAGTTATGCACTCAATACTTGGTCGGGAATCCTTTTGCAGAAATGACTGCTTCAATGCGGCGTGGCATGGAGCCAATCAGCCTGTGGCACTGCTGAGGTGTTATGGAGGCCCAGGATGCTTCGATAGCGGCCTTAAGCTCATCCACAGTGTTGGGTCTGGTGTCTCTCAACCTTCTCTTCACAATATCCCACAGATTCTCTATGGGGTTCAGGTCAGGAGAGTTGGCAGGCCAATTGAGCACAGTAATACCATGGTCAGTAAACCATTTAGCAGTGGTTTTGGCACTGTGAGCAGGTGCCAGGTCGTGCTGAAAAATGAAATCTTCATCTCCATAAAGCTTTTCAGCAGATGGAAGCATGAAGTGCTCCAAAATCTGATAGCTAGCTGCATTGACCCTGCCCTTGATAAAACACAGTGGACCAACACCAGCAGCTGACATGGCACCCCAGACCATCACTGGCTGTGGGTACTTGACACTGGACTTCAGGCATTTTGGCATTTCCTTCTCCCCAGTCTTCCTCCAGACTCTGGCACCTTCATTTCCGAATGACATGCAAAATTTGCTTTCATCCGAAAAAAGTACTTTGGACCTCTGAGCAACAGTCCAGTGCTGCTTCTCTGTAGACCAGGTCAGGCGCTTCTGCCGCTGTTTCTGGTCCAAAAGTGGCTTGACCTGGGGAATGCGGCACCTGTAGCCCAGTCCACTGCTTCCACAGGTTCCCCAAGGTCTGGAATCGGCCCTTCTCCATAATCTTCGTCAGGGTCCGGCCACCTCTTCTGGTTGTGCAGCGTTTTCTGCCACACTTTTTCCTTCCCACAGACGTCCCACTGAGGTGCCTTGATTCAGCACTCTGGGAACAGCCTATTCGCTCAGAGATTTCTTTCTGTGTCTTACCCTCTTGCTTGAGGGTGTCAATGATGGCCTTCTGAACAGCAGTCAGGTCGGCAGTCTTACCCATGATAAGATAAGATAAGATAGAGCTTTATTAATCTCACAATGGAGAAATTCACTGTTACAGGCTCTTGAGGTACCATCAGTAGGGGGTGCAAAAATAGATACATATACAAACATACACACATACATATATATTATATAAGTAAATAAATAAATAGATACATAAATAGTATAAATTAATCAACAATAAAAGAAAAGAAGGGAACGACTTTATAGACTGGCCTATATTCAAGTGTAATGTATCTGAGTGCAGAGTAGATGGGTTGATATGGTTCAGTCAGTGGGGTAGATGTGGGTGATTAAAGTGCACGGGGTTTTTATTGCACATAACCCGTATTTTCACAGACAGTTACAAAGTGGCGTTGTACAGTCTGACAGCGGTGGGAATGAACGACCTGCGGTAGCGCTCCTTCCTGCACTGAGGATGCCTCAGTCGTCCACTGAAGGAGCTACTCAGCTCCTCGACAGTCTGGTGAAGTGGGTGAGAGCTGTTGTCCATGATGGATGTGAGCTTTGCTACCATCCTCCTCTCACTCACCTCCTCCACAGAGTCCAGTGGGCAGCCAAGGACAGAGCTGGCCCTCCTGACCAGCTTGTTCAGTCTTTTTCTGTCCCGCTCTGTGCTGCCCGGGGCCCAGCAGATGGCAGCGTAGAGGATTGCAGAGGCTACCACAGAGTCATAAAATGTCCTGAGCAGAGGTCTGCATACTCCGAAGGACCTGAGTCTCCTCAGAAGGTGGAGGCGACTCTGGCCCTTCTTGTACAGGGCGTTGGTGTTGTGGGACCAGTCCAATTTATTGTTAACGTGAACGCCCAGGTATTTGAAACTGTTCACTATCTCAATGTCCTGTCCCTGGACGTTCACTAGTGATTGTGTGTGTGTGTGTGTGTGTGTTAGTGTGCCTCTTCTGAAGTCGACCACCATCTCCTTCGTCTTCCTGGTGTTCAAGCACAAGTGGTTGCGCTCACACCAGTCCACGAAGTCAACGATGACCGACCGGTACTCCAGCTCGTTCCCCTCTGACACACGGCCCACGATGGCAGAGTCGTCCGAAAACTTCTGGAGGTGGCAGCTGTCTGTGCTATAGCTAAAGTCCGAGGTATAAATGCTGAAAAGGAAGGGTGAGAGGACGGTGCCCTGCGGTGCCCCCGTGCTGCAGACTGCCACCTTTGACTTACAGCCGTGTAGCCGCACGTACTGTGGACGGTTAGTGAGGTAGTCAGTGAACTGTGGACGGTTAGTAAGGTAGTCAGATGCGGTTTTGAGTAATGAACCAGGCTGGGAGTTTTTAAAAGCCTCAGGAATCTTTTGCAGGTGTTGAGAGTTAATTGATTGATTCAGATGATTAGGTTAATAGCTCGGTTAGACTACCTGAACATGATATGCTAATTTTTTGAGATAGGAATTTTGGGTTTTCATGAGCTGTATGCCAAAATCATCAGCATTAAAACAATAAAAGACCTGAAATAGTTCAGTTGGTGTGCAATTAATCTAAAATATATGAAAGTTTAATTTTTATCAGTACATTACAGAAAATAATGAAGTTTATCACAATATGCAAATTTTTTGAGAAGGACTAGTGTATATATATATATATATGTGTGTGTGTATTAATACTGAATACAACTAAATTGAAAAAGAAGACCAACAATTTGATTGAGAGTATAATAAGACTGAATTTATTTTGAACGACATGTTATAATGAAGTTATTTATGAATAAGAAAAGTACTCCTCACTCTTTATGTGACTTCTAGTGCTGCATGATTTTGATGATGGCTTTATAGTCTGGTTGATACGTGCTGAGGACTCGATACGACAGGACTCACACGCTGCAGTGTTTATGTGACAGGAAGCGCGTCCCAAGTTTTGGCAATCAGTTGGTCTGTGGGTTGAAGTTTTTCCATGTTTGTCCATTTGTGCTTGCCAGCTGTGCTTGGCTTCGTGGAAATGAGCCGATCAAAAACGAGGGAAATGTATCTCTTTCCTCAGAAACAACACGCGCAGTCTGTGGCTGTTGTTATAATCCAATAAAATTAGAATTTCAAGTTATCGGACTCGCCCACATACAGAAAGGATTGGCTCTCCGCTTCGCTCCACAGTGACGTGGCATTGAAAATTGATGAATGGATTTAAATGTGCGAGATTTATTCATCAGTTTTTGTTTTATTTGTTGGCTTTTTTATTTTTATTTAAATGACAGTGAAATTATGTATTCGGTATTCTGTTAAGAAAGGCCACCTGATTTATCTGAGAGCCAGATACAGTCATCAAAAGAGCAACATCTAGCTCGTGAGCCATAGGTTCCCGACCCCTGTTGTACTGTATATTTCTAAAAATAATTTTTGTATTTTATTTGTTAAATTAGGATGAACTGCAAAGCAAATCATTTTCACCCAACGCGCGCGCGTGCACACACACGCACACACACACACACACACACACACACACACACACACACACACACACACACACACACACACACACACACATTTCCTTTCAGCTTTTTCCCTTTCTCAGGGGTCGCCACAGCGAATGATTCGCACTTTTGATTTGGCATAGGTTTTTACGTCGGATGCCCTTCCTGAGACAACCCTTTAGCAAGGGACAGAAACACACTGACGGCTATGTGAAAACATAGGCTATGCCTCTTTATGAAAGTCAGCAATGGTTCTTTTACATGAACCTCTCACCATAGACAGTGAGAGACATGGCCCGCCTTTGATAACCCAGTTAGCTGCACTGGGGGGGGACAGTGACAACCCTGTGGAGAGTGGGACTCGAACCCCCAACCTTAGGATCAGCAATCCAGCACCCTATACCACACCTTTTTTTAATAGAACTGTCACCCCAACACACACACACACACACACACACACACACACGCTTATAAAATCCCTTTTAAATGATGACAAGGTTAGAGTTTATACACACTATTTAAAAATTTTGACGGGTTACTTTGTGTTATTGTCGTCACCGGTAGTTGACCCTCTGTTATGTGGGAGGGAGCCTGCTGATCCATATTAATGGCCTCATGAAAAACTGTTCTTTTGGACAACATGACCAAACAAATCTCTGCTCACACATTATATTCTACACATTCCTTTCAGTCTTTCAAAGCTGTGAGAACCAGATGCTTGTAATGTTCATCATGACTTTAAAGAAATATTTAAAAATGTTTTTTCATATTTCTTGTTTAACAGTGAAAGCAGTTAAAGAATAAAAACAAATGGTGCCCCCCCCCCCCCCCCACACACACACCCTTTTTAAATAAGTGAGTGTACCACAGCAATCGATCATAACATTAAAACCACCTCATTCTTGTGTAGGTCCTCCTTGTGCCACCAACATATTTTTGGCCCATCAAGGCATGGACTTCACATGATCTCTGAAGGTCGGCTGTGGGATCTGACATCAAACAGTTCAGCACACATTTTAAATCCTGTAAGTTGTAGGGTGTGGTGCCGGTGGTGTAGTGGTGAGGGTGGTGGGGTAGTGGTGAGGGTGCTGCGCTCATGATCGGGAGGTTGTATGTTTGAATCCCTGTGAGACCCCCCCCCACCCCCCCACTGTGCTAAGACGCCTGCGCAAGGTCCTAACCACAAGTGTGCCTTTGTCCACCCAGCAGTATAAATGGGTACCAGTAAAAACATGTTGGCAAGATAACCTATGATGGACTAGCATCCCGTCGAGGAGGAGTTGTACTCCTGGTTGCTACAGAAACCGGGGATAAACACTGGCCTGATGAGCCACTGTGGCTTGGGTGTAAAAAGCCCCAAGTTGCAGTGAGGAGTCTTCATGGTTTGGACTTGTTTGTTTGTTTAGCTGCTTCCATTAAGGAACATCACTGCCATTAAGTGGTGTAATGGCCTGGAACAATATTTAGTTGGCTAGTATAACCACATGTCCAAAAAAGTTAGCATGCTCTGTAAAATGTAAAAAAAAAAAAAAAAAAAAAACCCAGAATGTCGTCATTAGCAAATCTCATAAACCCATAATTTAATCACAGAAGAATATAGAAAATCCATCAAATGCTGACAGTGAGATAAAATTATTTTGAGTTTAATGGCAGCAGCATGTCCCCCCCCCCCCAAAAAAAGAGAGCTGGAGACAGTCAAAGCCTGGAAAAGTAAACGTTAATAAAAAAGAAACAGCTGAAGGAACATCCATCCATCCATTTTAAACCGCTTAATCCAAATAAAGTTGCGGGAAGGCTCTCAGCCAACTCTGGGCAAGGGCGAGGTTCACCTTGAACAGCTCATGAGGCCATCGCAGAGATAAAGAAACATTTCCCTCCCATTTAGATTAATTAGCAATAATGTGGACAGTGGTGGTCGAGTGGTATAGGGCGCTGGATCGCTGATCCAAAGGTTGGGGGTTCGAGTCCCACTCTCCACAAGGTTGTCACTGTCCCCCCCAGTGCAGCTAACTGGGTTATCAAAGGCGGGCCATGTCTCTCGCTGTCTATAGTGAGAGGCATGTAAAAGAACCATTGCTGACTTTCGTAAAGAGTAGCTGCAAAGTCGTCAGCATGTTTCTGTCCCTTACTATAAAGGATTGTGACAGGAAGGGCATCCGACGTAAAATCCTCTGCCAAATCAAACGTGCGAATCAGATTATTCGCTGTGGCGACACCCGAGTAAAAGGGAAAAAAAAGCCGAAAGGAAGACAGACAGCAATAGATCAGGAAGATGATTTATTATAAAAAGAGCATCTTATAGAGGCGGAGCCTCTCAGAAATAAAAATGGGCGACTAACCCGCAACACATCAGGGAACAATTTTCAGAGGAATGTTCCTCAGTGTAAATTGTGAGGACTTACTTTGAATATCTCATTATCATACAGTACATAATATCATCAAACATCTCTAAGAGTCTGAAGCAATCTCTGCATGCAAGGATTAAGAATCAATACTGGATGCCTGTAGTCTTCAGGTCCTTAGATAGCACTACAGTGAACACAGGCATGATTCTGTCGTAGATCTCACTGCATGAGCTCAGGAACACTTCCAGAAATCAGTCTGTGAATACAGTTTTCCATGCGAACCATTAATGCAGGCTAAACATTATCATATAAAGAAGAAGCCATATGTGGACATGAGCTACAAACGCTGTTGCCATCTTTGGGCCAAAGCTCATTTAGTGTCAGGTTGGAGGGTCTCATTGAACTTGAAGACTCCATAATTAGGCGGCTCCAGTGTGATTACATGGATCCCTGTGTGAAAGAGGTTCAACTGTACGAACAGCAACAACGGCATCCCTGCTGTGGTAGTAGGTGTCAAAGTAACGTCCGCATGAATTCCATAACTAAAATTTTCCCACCAGAACATCACCCAGAACATCACCCAGAACATCACATTGCTTACCGTCTTTGCATAGTCTATCCTGTTGCTGTCTTTTCACAGATGGAAGTGATACACACACACACACACACACACACACACAGTATAAGGTGCAACACATTGTGGTGTCTGGAGATCAGTTGGAGGTTATGGTGCCTTGCTCAAGTGCACATCAGTCATGAATGTGGAGAAAGGAAGGGTGCTGATCACTCTCCCGACCGCCACATAAATTTGCTGGAAAAATTCAGGCATCTAACCAGTGACTTTTAGGTCCCAAACCTGCTTCTCTTACCATTCGGCCACAGTTGCCCCAAGCTAAATACTGAAAAAGAAACGTCCCTTTAATTCTATCTTCATGATTTTCATCATCTTCATCTTCTTACCCCTAACTCGGCAACAGGTAGCAGGGGCAGCAGCCTAAGCAGTCCTGTCCAGACTTCCCTCTTCCAGCCACTTCCTCCAGCTCTTACCAGGGGACGCTGAGGCGTTCCCAAACCAGCCGAAAGACACAGTCCCTTCAGCGTGTTCTGGGTCGACCTCGGGATCTTCTTTAATTCCATAGCACGTAAAAAAGTATCCTGTATGTTTGAGACTGGTCTTGCTTGGGTGAAGCTATGTTTCCAGAAACTTATTTAAAAATCTTTTATAAATATATTTAAATATTTAAAGCTGGGGAAGATTACTGTATGCGTTTATGTGGTTGGAACTGCAAATAAATGATTTGCCAAGTTGGATAAGAAGCCTTCAAGTCATGGCCTATTGAGACGTAGACAATCTGGCTATATTTTTAATATGCGTTTATTATTTGTAACTGCACTTGAATACAGTGAGAGCTTAAAAGTGCTTGAAAACAGGGGGGTTGTTTATGAAGATTTATGTCCTCATAGAAGGTACGGGGCCTCGGATGAATAGAGATAACTAAAAGAAACTTTTTATGATCACACTGTGATTCGAGTGCATTGTTATTTTGGTTATGTCTGTAATAAAATAGCAATGGCAAGACTTAGACGACAGGCCTGCAGCGCTCCCTCGCCTTTCCTCCATCGCATTCCCATCATATTTTACTCTTGCGCAGTAGTTAAAGGGACCTTAATGAAATAGAATAAGCAGTAACTAATGAAACATTGCAGCATCTTGAATGATTATACTCCACATGACATCTTGGCAGTCCTCATATCAAAAGTTTCCCAAGAAAAGTTTGGCGCAGCAATACATTTACTCACTCTTTCATTTGCTGAACCACTAAATCCTACTACTAGGCGGACGGCGTGGTTGTGCTTATCTCAGCCAACACTGAGCAAAGGTGGGATACTCCCTGAACAGCTTGCCAGACCATCACAGGGCTAACATTCGCACAACTATTCACGTTCCTGCTCACACCTTGGTGCAATTTGGAGCCGCTAGTTAGCTTAATGTGCATGTCTTTGCACTGTAGGAGGAAACCTGAGTACCTGTAGGAAACCCACGCAAGCAAGTGGGACTTGAACCCAGGCTCTTCTTGCTGTGAAGTGAACTTTGCCACCGTGCCACCCAGCATTGAGTTTATTGTGGATAAAAAGCCTACATGGCTTTTGCAGAAGTGCTTCATCCCATGAGGGCAGTGATGGTCTATGGTATATGGTTCAAGTCCCACTCTCCACAAGGTTGTCACTGTCCCCCCAGTGCAGCTAACTGGGTTATCAAAGGCTGGCCATGTCTCTCACTGTCTATGGTGTGAGGTGTAAAAGAACCATTGCTGACTTTCGTAAAGAGTAGCTGCAAAGTCGTCAGTGTGTTTCCGCCCTGAGATGGCCTGGCAAGCTGTCCAGGGTGTACTCTGCCCTCGCCCAGAGTTGGCTGGGATGGGCGCCAGCCTCCCCGTGACCCTAATTAGGATTAAGCTGATGAACTGAGCTTCATCCCGTAGTCCATGTGTGCACCGTGTATGATTTTATTGTGATTTCCCTGCAGCAACTGGAATAACTATACCTGATCGGGATAAAGTACAGCATGTACAAATTTATTAATAATCAAATTTTACTTCAAGGCGAACATGATATATATGGCCAGTTCTCCTTCCAGAACACGAAGATGTAAAGAAGTCTGAGGATGTTTCTTTAGGATTTGTGTAGCTGCCATGTTTTTGTAAACGAAGACAAAGCTATGGCAAGGATCAGCCCGCAATCTAATGATCTTCTGACTGCTTTCCCACTGCAGTATCCAGAAGCTCACCTACACAATAAAATTTGACATTGGTTTGACTTGTGATGAAGTTTTATGAGTCAGGACCTACGGTACAGTTATTTATTTATTGCATATCTTTGAACAGAACAAGTGTGAGACAAAGCGTTGCACAGTAAACGCAGGATAATATCAATCAGAGGATTTTAAAACCACTGGACAAAATACCTCTACAGTCTGCAGCTGCAAGTGTGAGTGTGAGTGTGTGTGTGTGTGTGTGTGTGTGTGTGTGTGGTATTTGATTTTTGAGTCTTTGAACACTGCTTAAAGAATTTTTCTAGTATCACATAGCATGTAGCCAAATTTTTGACAGAGAAGAATTGCTGCTTAATTTATCTTCCGGGAGTCACATGGTTAGAACTGCACACACTGTTATTTGCATCTTTGCCAAACAGATTGGTAAATCATTTCATATTTATCTTCTCATAACATAATATGAATATTCTTCCTGTTTCTCCTCAAAAACTGGCTCCAAACACACACACACACACACACACAGATGCACCACCGTCTGTGTGTGTGTGCGGTTCCCTCCATTTTGTTCCTATTTTGTGCACCTTACATATGCAATATCTTTACTAGCTTTATGAATGAAATACTCGGTGTGATATTATTATATATATTGTGCAACGTAAGGTGAAGGTAAAGTCTGTTGGACTTTTTACACCCGAGCTGAGTGGCATATCAGGTCCGTGTTTATCTCCGGTTTCTGTAGCGTGAAGCAGCCAGGAGTACAACTCGTCCTGGATGGGACGCTAGTCCGTTGCAGGTTACCTTCCCAGTATATTTTACTGGTACCCATTTATACTGCTGGCTGAACTGAGACACACTTGTAGTTAAGACCTTGCCCAGGGGTCTTAGCACATTGGGGGGGTCTAACAGGGATTTGAACTCACAATCTCCCTAGCATAAGCCCAGCACTGTAACCACTACGCCACCGGCCCCACATATTGTGCAACATAGAGGAGGTTTTTAAAAAAAAAAAAAAAAAAGATGAGAATTCGGTTCCTATAATAGCTCCTGTTATGTATGTCCGATGTGAATAATTTGGGATTCAACCCGCAACAGATCCTCTCTTGTCCTGCTAATAACTAAAAACACATTTGAAACCCATTTTGTTTCTCCTAATCTGCCCATCTGCTCCCTGCTTTTCTTTTTCATTTATTTTCCATTCCTACAGAAATAAGTTCTTAATTACACCCAGGTGTTGCCCGTCCTTGTGAACACCCCATGTGCTCGCTACACTTTCCCCCCTTTTTCTAAAACAATAACTTTTTTGGAACTCATTACACATTCTCTCACACAGAGTCTAATCCGGCTTGCACAATCTCAACCTGCTGGGCCTCCAGGGTCTACTTACCCGTGTCTGTTATCAATACGCACAGTTGGCTTGAAGGGAGGAACTCATTAGCACCAGCAAGACCAACAATAACTCATCTTCTAATAGCGAGTCCGCCGAGACTTAGGAATTGCTTCATGCTACAGTTCCTCTCCTTTAGATTTAAATACCGGATTTGTTTTTTTTTTTTTTCTTGTACAGGTGACCTGGTCACTTAAGCCTCTCTCTCTCTCTCTCTCTCTCTCTCTCTCTCTGTCTCTCTCTCTCTCTCTCTCTCTGTATGTGTGTGTGTGTGTGTGTGTGTGTGTGTGTGTGTGTGTGTGTGTGTGTGTGCGTGTGTGTGTGTGTGTGTGTGTGTGTGTGCGTGTGTGTGTGTGTGTATGTGTGTGTCTGTGATGTAACTGTGAACATGAGCATGTGTGGAATGACTGATACGGGCTTTTGTGGTTTGGGCTCAGTTTCAGATGTTAGAATTGAATGTTTTATTCTCTAACGCGCGTACCACCCCCCGAGCGTAACTCCCACCCCACACGCAGCTGTTCTTAGAACTCTGTACGCACTTCCAAGCTGATCTGGAGCCAGATGAATCTTCTGATCGTCGTTACTGATGAATTAAGTTTCCTTTATTTGAAGATTTTCTCAACTCTACAGGACAAGCTCAGTTCTTCTTTTCAATTCTCAAACGCCATTTCCTTAGTGTTGCAATAAAGAAATTTAGGTTCGAGATCAAAGAATGATTATGAGATGATTTATGATGAGATGATCTCATATTCAGACATTCAGTCTGGGTGGCATGCTGGCGAAGTGGTTAGCACATCAGCCTTGCAACAAAAAGTTCTGGTATGTGGTACCCGGGCTCGGCGAAAGCATTTCGGTGTGGAGTTTACATTTTGCATGATTGTGCAGGCTTCAACTGGGTATGCTGGTTTCCTCCCACTGTCCAAAGACATGCACCAACTTTCTCACACATTTGCGAACCTCTTAATGCTACTGTAAGACTGTAAGGTCACAAGGAGGCTGGAGTCTCTCTCAGCTGACACTGGCTGAGGGCAGGGTACACCCTGAACAGCTCACCAGACAATTACAGGGCCAAGACACACAGGGGTAATTTGTAACAGCCATTGAGCAGAATGGACATGGTTTTGGAATATAGGAGCAAACTGGAGTACCCAAAAGAAATCCACACAAGCACTCAGAGAACACGTAAACTCTCCAGAGAAACTCTACAGTCTGAGAATCGCACCTCGGGCCTTCTGTCTGTGAGGTGAATGTGCTGAACCATCGTGCAGTCCCGGTGAGCCCCGAGAGGACATGCACATTAGGCTAATCCAATGCTTCTCAGATAGTGTGGCGTGCCCCTCTTGGGGAGCGCGGTGTGATGCAGGGGGAAAGCGTATGATCCTGGGGAACATGTTTTTCTGGAATAGTGTACGAGAATTAAATGTAATTGCACCTCCACTCCAGTAGTTGGCAGTGGCGCTCTTATTGCAGCACTTTGGTGAAGCGGTTTTTCGCAGGAGCAAACGACATGAAGTCAACAACCCCTCAAGAAACAACACGGAAAGTTCTCTAACAGGAACGAAGAGAAAGGTGGAGAGAGATGGAGATATTAAGACTTAAATAAGTTGAGTTAAAGTAAGGATGCATTTTTTAAATTTCAGTCACACTGGTGCACTTTAGCTCTTTTCTGTTACAGATTAAAAACAATGACGTTTTTCTTTAGTGTAAGTTGAACTATATTTCTTTCTTTTTTGTCTTTAATTTTAATAAAGATACAATGTTAAGCAGAAGTGTACTAATTAACAATTTTATGGACAAATAATACTACAGTATTTATAAAGATGGGTGGGAGGGTGGTGGTGTGAAATGTTTTTTCTTCCGAGAGGGGGCGCCACAGAAAATAATTGAGAAGCACTCGTCTAATTGGATCTTACATGTTGTCTCAAGGTGCGAGCGTGCATGGTTGTGTGTGTTGGCCCTACAATGGACTGTCAAATTGTTCTTGGAGTCCCCTGCCTTTCCCCATAGTCGGCCGAGATAAGATCCAGTTTCCCTGTTTGTCCAGCAAGATAAAACAGTTCAGCAAATAAAGGAATAAATGATGGAATGAATGCATTTCCGCTTAGCACTGCAATTTTCGTGGCGGGTCACCCATTTTTCAGGTGAACAAAAGTTTTGTAAAATAGCCCAAAAATATATATTACTTATTATTTGATATTTGTAATCTTCTTCTTTTCCTTTTGGCTTTTTCCCTTTCTCAGGAGTCGACACAGCGAATCATCTGATTCGCGCATTTGATTTGGCAGAGGTTTTTACCTCGGATGCCCTTCCTGACACAACCCTTTTAGCAAGGGACAGAAACACGCTGACGGCTTTGTAGCTCCTCTTTACGAAAGTCAGCAATGGTTCTTTTACACGAACCTCTCACCATAGACAGTGACAGACATGGCCCACCTTTGATAACCCAGTTACCTCCACTGGGGGGACATTAGACCTTCAAATTTGACTTTTTTCATCAAACATATGCAAACTGATATTTTTCCCATTCTTCAAGGTCTAAATGAACTAAATATACCAGTTACTTTGATCTTGGACCTTGGCTATGTCTGCCCCAAGAGCCATGTAGTTTTATTGTTGAGGTTTTTCAAAAACGCTGCAAAATTGGGGATATTTTGTCTTCGTTTTCATTGTAGCTTCCCAGAGGTTGATGCTATAGCATTAAAATGTGGTACCAAATGAAAGCCAATAAAAATTTCTTGCACATGGTAGTAAACACAACAAAACATATGAACACCTGTGTAAATTTTAACTAATTTTAATGCACAAACAATTGGGACACTGCAAAAAATCAAGGTAGTAGTGTGATAGCGATGCACCGACATATTTTGCATAACAAACTGTCAGACAGACTTTTTGAGACAAAGTTATGTATCGTATGTCATCCTTTTGAAGCACAAAAAATAGGTATTTACAGTATTAGTTAAAATTTACACAGTTGTTCGTGTGTTTTGCTGTGTTTATACTACCATATGCAAGAAATTTTATTGGCTTTCATTTGGTACCACTTTTAATGCTATAGCATCAAACCTCTGGGAAGCTACAATGAAAACAAAGACATAATATCCCCAATTTTGCAGCGTTTTTGAAAAACGTCAACAATAAAACTACATGGCTCTTGGGGTAGGCATAGCCAAGGTCCAAGATCAAAGTAACTGGTATATTTAGTTCATTTAGACCTTGAAGAATGGGAAAAATATCAGTTTGCATATGTTTGATGAAAAAAGTCAAATTTGAAGAGGTCTAGGGGACAGTGACAACCCTGTGGGGACTTGAACCCCCAACCTTAGGATCAGCGATCCTGCGCTCTTTCCACTAGACCACCACTGCCCCTCTTGATATTTGTAATATAATCATTAAATTGCGTGCACTTCTCTGTAAATTAGCAGATGAAATGATCCTGTAGACTGAACTCAGTGCAGAGTGGTTTATCCTCCTGTACTTCTGCTCTCAAAACCTCCTGTGGGCTTGATATCCTTACGCTTGCCCCGTGGAGGTCATTGCTGATGTCACTGATTGTTGTTTTGGGGTTTTTCCTTACAGCTTTCACAATATTTCGGTAATCAAATGCTGCCCCCCCCCTTCCCCAAACTATCTGATATCTGACTATTAGTATTTCAACATATTTATCTCACACATCTACATAAAAAAATCTCTCCTTAATTTGCTGATCCGCTTTATCCCTCAAAGATTAAGCCTATCGCAGCTGACTCCGGGCAGAGGCAGGGTATATTCTGAACAACTCGCCAGTCCATTGCAGGACAAACACTCACACAACCATTCACACTCAAATTCACCACCAGTTAAGGTAACGTGCATGACTTTGGACACTTGGAGGAAACCAAAGTATCTCCAAAGAAACCCAGACAAGCATGGAGATAACATACAAACTCCACACAGAGGTGTCTCAGGCCCTTCTTGTTGTGAGATGGACATGCTGACCACCACATCACCATAGTGCCCCTAAAGTTCTGGAAATAAGACCTAAAATTCTGGGCTATTGTTCATTCATTCATTCATTCATTCATTCATTTTCTGAGCTGCTTAATATTAATTTGGGTCTCGTGGAGGCTAATGCCCGTCTCCGTCCTCTCTGGGCAAGGGCAGCGAACACCCTGGACAGCTCGCCAGTCCATCTCAGGGCAGAAACACACTGATGGCTATGCAGCTCATCTTGATGAAAGTCAGCAATGGTTCTTGTACACCTCTCACCTCAGACCGTGAGATCTGAGCTGTCATTTATCGTTTGAATTAAATGTGTTCAATGAAGAACAAAAGAGTTTGCCGTAGTGTTGCAGTACTTTCAGAAGTGATAGCTTGTCATTAACGCCCTAGAGCAGCATAATGATGACAGTTTGAGCGTTTTCCTGTAGGGTGGCCATGCCAGTGTTGAATGCCGATGATGATGATGATGATGATGATGATGTGTTAATAATATGACAGCTGGTGGGTTCAAACTGACAGTGTTATTTGCTGTCCTGTCTCACTGGTTTGTGTAGAAGGGGAATGAAATGCATGAGAGGAACCCAGCTCACGTGTCTCACAGTCATCTGAGGTTCAGGTAAGTTCACATTATTTCTCCTCTCATCTCTTTTCCTTTCCTTCTCTCATGTCTTATTAGCGGTGGCGCGGTGGTGTTATGGTGAGCACATCCGCCTGTGGAGTTTACATGTCCTCCTTAACACTTTCATGGGTTTCCTCCGGGTACTCTGGTGTCCTCCCACTGTCCAAAGACATGAACATTAGACTAATTGCCTGTTCCAAATTGACCCAAGTTGGAGTTCAGGGTGTACCCCACCTTTTCCTAGAGTTGACTGACACAGGCTCCAGCCTACCTGGGCTAGTATGATTAAGTGGTTACGAAATGAGTGAGAGTTTTATTTTTATTTTCCGTCATTCCTTTTATTTCTTTTCCCCTCTCTTCTTTTTTACCCCATCTTCTTCTATCTGCATGTTTCAGTGTATACATGTAAATTGTACAATCTTCGCACCTACCTTATCTAATGTGGCACTTGTAGGTCCGATAATGTAGAATTTGGTTCATGGGGTCAAAAGGTTAGCACTGTTGATGCACAGCAACAAGGATCTGGGTTTAAACCCTTCCGAAGAACAGGACCTCACTGTGTGGAGTATGTATCCCAAGTGTGTGTGTGTGTGTGTGTGTGTGTGTGTGTGTGTGTGTGTGTGTGTGTGTGTGTGTGTATGCATGGGTTTCATCTTAGTGCTCTGGTTTCCTCTGACAGTCTCAAAGCAAATGGATGGATGAAGTAGTTGGAAACTATAAATTTGCCAAAGGGTGTGAGTGTGAACTAGTGTGTGTGTGTGTGTGTGTGTGTGTGCGCGCACTGCAGTGGTCTGGACGGTGATTTGTTTGAACTGAATCATGCCTCAGTCAGTTGTGATTGGCTCCAGCTTCCCCACCACACTGAAGAAGAAGTGGTATAGCTCATGGATGGATGGATGAATGGATGGATGAATAATTAAATAGTTAAAGGAAAGCCGTGAACTAATATTGAAATTTAGAGAATTTATTACAATGTTTGTTATAATACATAAACCATACATCAGGTACATACTGTATTTATGATCAATTCTTTAAATAAAAATGATTTTATGATTATACTTAATAATTCCGTATAGTTGTTGAAATACAGACGCATAGAAGTTTTACATCAAATGGTTTGCTGTCATTTAACAAATCTCATATCGAATAGTTTAGGATGTCAATAAAAGACTGAGAAAGTTCAAAATCATCGTCTTGCTATCAGTAACATAAACATGTTCATCACTACAACCAGCCGTGAAGAGAAAGTGTTGGCTCTATCTTTCATCCCTTCAGGTCGGTGATGCTACAGTTACTAGACGCTACAACACGTAGCATGGGGACTTAGCAGAAGTAATTTTTTTTTTTTTTTTTTTTTTTTTTTAATCAGTATGATATATTAACCTATGCGTATTTTTAATCCTTTGACATATGGTTGAATTAGAAAAATTTGAACATTTGTAATATTTTTTATACAAATAAGTTATGTATTTTATTATTTCTGAACAGCGTATAAACAGGATGGTCCCTAATTCCAACCATAAAACGCATTTCTGAGAGAAGAAGCAGGTTGCACGTCGAGCTAAAACTGTGGCACAAGATAATATTCTTTTTTTAAAATATTGTTTTATATTGTATAAATTGGTGTATAATACAGAGTTCCAAAGGTTAGCACAAATTCAACAAAAGTTACAGTCTCCATAGAAATTCGTGATTGTGAAAATGATAGTGCTGTTATAAGTGTATGATAGAGTAAGTTTGGGTTTATTTTAGAATAAATTTTATACCCTAATTCTACACAAAATGCTGTCTAATACAAATTTTAGCTATGAATGCATTACATTGACACAACTGGATTTAAAAACGTTTTATTTATTTTATGAAGTTTACATTGTTTTACACCTCAGCTTTGGTTCACCTTGGTCCTTTGGTCAACCAGGGGCCTGACTGGCTTATGATTGACATGATTGCGGGTTTAACTGAGGGACCCTGCTTCGCCTTTTTTTGAGTACCATATCAGCGGTGTATATTTCACTTACACCTAAAGCCTAGCAGTACAGCTCACTTCCATACAACTACTCAGTGCTTTAAATTGAATATACCATAATTACCCTCATTCACACACTCTCACTACTTTGCCAATCCGTTTAATCCTTTTAGGGTGGTGGGGAGGCAGGAGCCTATCTCGGCCAACAGTGGACGAAAGCAGGATACACCCTGAACAGGATGCCAGTCTGATGCAGGGTCACACACATAACCAATCACATTCTTATTTACACCTAGGATAAATTTGGAGCAGCTAGTAAGCCTAATGTGCATGTCTTGGACTATGAGAGGAAACCGAAATACCCAGAGGAAACCAGCACAAAGACAGGGAGAACACACAAACTCTGATTGGAAACGCTTGAACTCAGGACGCAAACCTAGGACCTTCTTGCTGACAGGCGGACGTACTAACCACTACGCCGCGTGCCACCATAATTACATTTGTGTTTCAAATTAGTTTGTAACTATGGTTCTACAGTTGGTGGAGAGAAACCAGATTCATTCATTTTCTGAATAACTTTATCCTAATTAGGGTCATGGGGAGGCTGGTGCCCATCTTGGCCAACTCCGGGCATGAGCAGAGTACACCCTGGACAGCTCACCATCGTAGAGCTGAAACACACTGACGGCCATGCAGCTATTGTTGATGAAAGTCAGCAATGGTTCCTTTACATGAAACTCTCACCACAGACAGTGAGCGACTTGGCTGGCTTTTGATAATCCAGTTAGCAACACTGCGGGACAACTCTTGACAGTGGGACTTGAACCCCCAGCCTTGGGATCAGTAATCCAGCACCTTACCACCGGGATACCACTGCCCTGCCACATGACATTTTTTTTTAATTATTGGAGAATTTCAATTTGCTCCTTTCTTTGAAGTCTATCAATAGTGATATCATCAGGTGATACCCTGATCATAATACCATTTGAGGAGCCTATAAAAAAATCCCCCTGCTACATTGTGCTTGTCGTCTGGCAAGTTTTAAACCTGAGATTCAGGTGTCATGGTGGTTTTCGATTCAATCATGCTCATTCATTGGCAGGGTGTCATCAGCCTCTAACAATCCCAAGACCGTCTGGAGTCGAGTTAGTATATAGACCTGGGCATGACCAAAAGCAGAGTGCCCAATAGACAGGTGATAGATAGGTGATAAACATCCAAGCCTGGGTTTGCTTACCACTGCTTTTCCTTACACAAACTAATTTCTTGGCCGCCAGCCTCCCCACGACCCTAATTAGGATTGAGCAATTCAGAAAATGAATGAATGAGCTGATCTCTACATTCGCATGTATCATCCATCATTTTAGTTTACTGATCTGTTTAAGGAGTTCACTTCCTGTCTAGCTGCTGATTTCGGTGTTTTCTCCGGGAACATTTACTGGCCTGCAATCTGCCTGCCTACCTGAGTTAGATTGTGTAATATTTATTATGTGCAAGTCTGAGCAGTGGTGTATGAGCCTTCATTTTTGGGTTTCAGTTTTGCTTTCAGTAATCAATCAGTTTTATTCTATTAGCTGTCTATTGTCGTGAAAGTCGGCAAAGCATAACAGGCAATCAGCATCAGCTCAGCAGTTGGGTTTCCTATGCTAAGTATATCTAGACACTGGACAACAGGAACACCATCCGAGCCGTATTACTTCACAATGGTGCTCAACTATTAATCTCAACCATTTCCCTGCATTTGCAGCCGGTGTGTATTTGCTTTCCTTGTATCGCAGCTTCAGTGCAAATTGTCTGGGTGAATATACCACAGAATGAGCAAAACCTTCAGCAAGGTTAAGTGCAAAACCTTTTATGGTTTCAGGTTTTAAGATAGTTTTAATTTCAGGCTGCAATGCATTTGTTGTTCCTGAGCCAGTCCTGCTTTGCACACTAATCATCAGTCCTCTGATGGTGAGCTGTCAGCACCTTCCTGCATGGCTCAGCTCATTATTCATGCTAAGAGAATGGGAACCAGTCATGGACAGTTCATATGAGACTGTCTCTGTATGCAAGGCAGCTGTAAGAAACTCCACAGTGAGCTGTACTTCATTGTGATGCTGCATTGAAGCTCTTGCATTTGTCTCATGCCTTCTGACAGCACGTATTCTTTTCTGTGCTGTACGGGCGCTCATTCTTCCTGTCTGAGAGCTTTTTTTGCTTATCGCCATCCCTTTAACCTTCCTAAAGTGGATCCATGTCTGCGGTTCATGTCAATCCCTGCTGTGAGCATGCGGTGTTAAAATAAAGATAAAAACTAGTCAGCAGTATTTACATTACATTTTACATATGCTTCCTCATCCACTCAAACAAGATGAGAATGGGAAAGAGGATGAACGTGATATAAAGGTTTTGCAGTCACGTGACTGCCGAGTAGCTGCCGCCATGTTGGGGTGAAAACAAATGTGTACTTACTTTGGAGGTGCCTGTTTTTAGCGTGGTAGATTATACAAATATGAACGTTGACAGCCGTAATACAATCCCAGTGCTTTCCGAGCTCCCTGGTAATTATGATAACGATCATAAACTACAGTATATTCAAAAACTACGGTTATCAGGGCTAACAAATGACCCATACGTTTTGCCCGATGGTTGGTTTGTTAACTGCATGGATGAAGCAACAGACAGGATACCTGGTTTAACATACCCAGATATCTATAATTATTTGATTAATCACACATCTGATTATACTCACGAAAAACTGAAAAGTTTCAAAGGGCGTAGAGCAGGGGTGCTCAATCCTGCTCCTGGAGATCTACCTCCCAGAAGACATTCACTCCAACCCTAATCACACCCACCTAACCATCCAATCATCTCATCAAGACCTGACTGGATCTTACATGTCACATGGGCCACATTAGGGTTGGAGATAAAGTCATCTGGAAGGTAGATCTCCAGGAGCAGGATTGAGCACCCCTGGCGTAGAGTGTAGCAATCATTGTTAGTAAACAACCCCCCCCCCCCCCCCGAAACTTGGTATATTCCGGTTCTGTAATGCATTGTGGGATTAAACAAGTGAAGCGGAAACCAAACAACAGCATGTTTGTTGTGTGTGTTAGAACACATATTAAAGACTGTTAAAGTTAAATCCGGGAAGCGTATGAGTATTTTTTTTACCTGGATGGGTTTTGGCACTTCGCGAGCATATTATACCCAGAAAAGCCTCTAATATCGCCCATGGCCAGCTGTGTGAGGACACCAAAGTATTAATCATGGCAAAGGTAATTATGACTCGGATTTTGTTTGGTCATTTTGCCTACATTGTATATTAAGCACAAACATGTGGATCTAAATGTATGAAGTATTATAATAGTTATATTATATGTACTGTACATGTTATAATAAAGACTAAATAGCATTTTAGCTGCCCTCAGATTCTAAATGGACACCAGATATACAGTTAAATAGAATCAAACTGTGGTTAAGACAATAAATAATAATATATCTACTGATAAAAATTACTTGCCTCCAACAAAATGTTCGCTACATACACGACTGGTAGGAGCTGGTCGCCAATCTTTCTTTGTTGTCAGTATCAGCTCTTTTCAAAGCAGAAATCCATTTCTCTCGTCGGGCTTTATTAGCAGGGAATCTATGATATTTAACACCAGCGTTCTTTCCTCTATAATTTGTACAGCCGACAGAAACACAGTTAACTACCATTTTGCGCTTGTTTAATAAATAAGTAAAGTATTAAACCCTTACACACGCGTGTGCTCCTGTGTTGGGACCGGAGTGAATGGTTTAATTTCACCCCAATATGGCGGGATGACGTCTGCATGACGTCAGCTGCAAAACCTCTATAGGGGGCACAGTCATGGTAAAAAGGTGGAAACTTTGCTGTCAGTGCCGAGCATGGACAGAATTAACAGGTATATTTTACTAGTTCTGAAGAAAATTACCCCAGCAGATCCGCAAGGAATGGACACAGAGACAGTTTCTTGAAATACCAACATCCACCTCTGGAGTTCTTATTCTCCGGATGTAACTCTTCATGTAGTTTAGAGAAGATCTTTATCTCCCACTGCTCTCCCTCCTCCCCACGCACAGCTCCTTCCAACATTTCTTTTAAAGTAATACTGGCATAATTCATATTTAAATTACAGAATCTTGAAAGAATCTGTTCGGCAATGTCGCCGGTGCCTGCTTACACAGTATTCTCCACTACTGTTCCATTCCAACCAGTGACGACATCTCTTTGGCTGGTTCTCCACCAGTTCAGAGTACTTTTCCTGTTCAGCCATTTGGCAGTGTCTCATATTCTCACAGCTTATTCTTCACACGTCTCCCAATACTCAAACCTCACCCACACACACACGCACACAAAAGTCTCTTTCACCGCTTAGGTTCATTGCTAACTGTATAATGTAACTTCATGATGTCTGCTGCCTGCGGGGCATTGTCCTTTCAAGTATGTCCATACGGACAAGCGTAAAACATATAAGCCTTGTGAGGACTAGTGCAGGTAATAGATTTGTATCTGGTTGTGAATCCATATGTGCTGGTGTCCAGGTTAGTAGATACTGTCCTTGGTGGTGGTTGAAGTGTGCGTGGTGGTGGAGTCATCGGGCAGCGAGCCGCGGCGGGGAGTGGGCACATGGCAGCGCAGCAGAGTGAGCAGCTCACGTGACACACTACTGGAAAAAGCTGTATAGATCCATGGATTCGTACACGAGTTCAAGCTCGCTAGCAGCATCAGGATGGTGAAAGCTACTCCTACAAAATAAAATTATTATATAAGCATATATATTACAGGGTGGGGACAATATTTCTTTCTTTCAGAATTACATTTAACATAAAAATATTTCCCATAACTAATTAATTATAGAAACATTTACTTGTTAAACTGCGTAATCCTACTAGAGTCCATTGGAGGCTGAAGCCTATCCCAGCCGTCTCTGTGCGGTACACATGAAACAGCTCGCAAGTCTGCATGCCAACACACACAACCATCACACTCACACCTAGGGGCAATTTATAACAGGCAACGAACCTAATGTGCATGTCTTTGGATTGCGGGAGGAAACTCGAGGTCCTAGAGCAGGGGTCACTAACCTTTTTGAAATTGAGAGTTACTTCTTGGGTACCAATTAATGCGAAGGGCTACCAGGTCGATACGCACTTCTGAAATAACACATTTGCTCAATTTACCTTTTAATTATGTTATTATTAATAATTAATGATATCCATCAATGTGAAGATATTGATTTGATTTAAAAAAAGAAATGGCAAAAAAAAATAATAAAAAATTAGATGCAGCTCAATGGAAAGTGGCGTTATGGAGCACTGGGCCTGTTCTAAAAATAGCAGTGAACAGGCCCATTGGGGACTCATGTTGTTCTTGTGGGTGACCTGGTGCCCGCGTTGGTGACCCCCGTCCTCGAGGAAACACATGCAGACTCCATACAGAAACATCCTCGAAAAATTTGGGAATGGAATCCAGAACCTTCATGAGCTTTACATACAAGTGGTGTAAAAAGCTGCAAATGGTAATGCATACAATAATTTTGTAGAATAAAGTGGTACCTCACCTTACGAAAGTCTCACCAAACGAAAAATTCAGGTTACGAAAAGTATTTTCCTAAAATTTTTGTCTCAGGATACAAAACAAGTTCACGTTACGACAGTGCCATCTTAAAAGTTCAAACGCGCCCTCTCCAAGATGGCGTCAGGTGGACCTGTCCAAGATGGTGCTTGAGTGAAGGCGACATTAAAACACCAATGCATGAGCTGCTCTCCCATCAATGATGTTCAAACATCCCGCCCCGCTGGCCTCCGATTGGCTAACAACTGAGCTGTCATTCATGTCGCCTTCACTCAAGCGCCATCTTGGACAGGTCCACCTGATGCCATCTTGGACGGGGACGCCATCTTGGACATCATTGGCTAGGAGGAATGACGCATCTACCTCCCATTGCCTATTATAGAGCTGAATCCACCATGATGCTTGTTGTGTGAAGGACAGAGTTACGGTTGTTTTATGCTTTATTTCTTGGCTCAGGCTTTAACCTTCCATAAACATTTGTAAGATTATAACTCTGCTAAGAAGACATGGTCAACACGCATGAACACACACACACACACACACACACACAGAGTGAGGAGAAGAAACGGGCTCGAGTGATATCACAAAGGAATATGGCCAAACCCGTCTACCATCGGTATGATATTGAAGCAGAAGGAGGTCTTAAAGATCTGCTTTTATCATTTTTAAAGGGTTTAGGGGGTAGTATTGGAAGCCTCGGAACGAATCACACGTTTTACATGTAAAATGCGGTTCAAATAAGGAAAAATGCAGGTTACGAAAGAAGCTCTGGAACGGATTAATTTCGTATGGTGAGGTACCACAGTATTCGCCCAACTTTAGGGTGCAGTGGATCATGCAGCATTCAGTGTTGCTGTAATTCAAGGTGTGTCACGGATTCTTAGATAGGTTTAGGGTGGACATTACTTTAATCAGGCTTTATAAATCATATTTTTAGATCCTGACTTGCTCTTTTATGCCATTCAAATACAAAGTATCTCGTGCAAAACCCTAATAAAACCACCTCCAGATCTTGGCTGTCAGATGTACACACTGTAAATCTTGTGTGAAATGTAATGCTATTTACAAGCCATTAAAATATCCAAATAGCAGCAAAACATTTGTAACCTAGCAACTCGGTCTTTATTTAAGCATATTATTTGACTTTTTTAAACTGTGGTAAACTCATACAGTCAAACAGGTCAAATGACTATTTATCTTTGACAAACATTTTTTTTCTGCCCAAGACTTGTTAGTAGGCGGCACAGTGGGGTAGTGGTTAGCATGTCTGTCTCGCAGCAAGAAATTTCTGGGTTCGATTCCCAGCTTGGATGTTTCTGTGGAGTTGGTATGTTCTCCGCGTGCCTGTGTGGGTTTCCTCTGGGTATGCCAGTTTCCTCTCACAGTCCAAAAACACGCACAGTAGGCTAATTGGCTGTTCCAATTCACCCCTAGGTCTGAGTGTGAGTCTGAGTGGTTGTATGACTATTGGCCCTGTGATGCCCTAATAAGATGTCCAGGGTGTAACATGTCATCGCCCAGAGTTGGCTGAGATGGGCGCCAGCCTCCCTCTGACCGCAATTTGGATTAAGTCGCTTAAATAATTAATGAATTTGTTAGTGTTAAAAACTCAAAGCATTTATTTATAAAATTTCCCATCTGTTAATCCTACTATGGTCACTCAGTGAACTGGGCAAAGGTGGTGTACAACCTTAATAGCTCATCAGTCCATTGTAGGACCGCAATTTGGAACAGACGGTTTGCCTAATTGTGTATGTCTTTGGACTGTGGGAGGAAACCGGAGTACACAAAGAAAACATGCAAACTCCACACAGCGTCACTGAGCCCAGGACTCGAATCCAGGACCTTTTAAATTTAACAGCAAATTATGAAAAAATGGTCAAAACAAAATTTCCTTTATTTTATTTTTTTTTAAATTTTGAGATAAAACTGTAAATACTAGGGGCGGCAAGATGGGTTTCCTCACAGCAAGATATGGGTTTCCTGAGGTCAATCGTTTCTGTTTAGAATTTGCATGTTCTTCCTGTGCTTACGTGGGTTTCTTCCGGGTACTCTGGTTTCCTCTCACACTCCGAAGATATGCACAAATTGCAATTAAGTGTTAGTGTGTATACTTGTGTCTTAGCCCTACGGTGGTCTGGCCTGCTGTTTAGGGTGTACCTTGCTTTCACCCAGTATCGTCTGAGATAGGCTTCAGCCATCCCCATGACTCTAGTAGTAGAATTAAATGGTTCATCAAATGGATGAGTGATGGATGTAAATGATTCTATGAGTGATATTACAGATGCACACTTTAGGATTCTGAGGTTATGAACTCTGCGTCTGCAAAACCCAGGCTGCTACAGTTGTTATGGTATGCAGCAAAGGAATTTTAGAAATAATAAAATTTGTAGAAGTCAAACAATTTGTGACTCAGTGACTTGAATCTGATTACTCAGTTCCTTGAGAAATAATGGAAAGAAAAACAGACATTCTGGGGACTTTTTATGGAATACACGGTCATGGTCACAAGACTATTTGTACTCAGTAAGCAAACTTTTTTTTTTTTTTTTTTTTTTTAGAAAATGGGAAATGTGAATGTTTCATGTATAAAATGCAGGCATTGTACTCTATATATGGGCATTTAATGTTACACTATGCCGGGTGACAGAAAAGTTTGTTAATTAATAATTTGGAATAATAGGTCATCTGTGCAATATGAGATGGGCATATGGAACCAGTCACACTGCCAACTTACAGGCCATCTGTTTGGCGAGGCGCTGGTTACTTGGCAACTGGCTGTGCAAGCTGCGAGAAGCCCACTTAAAATTAGACGTGGAAATGCTTCACATGGCCAGAGAGATTATATTGCACCTCGGTGGGGTTACATCTGTGCATGTGCAAGTGGACGCGGTTGATTCCCTTAATGACGATGAGCAAAAACAAATGCAGTGAGTAATACAAAGCTCACAATCACGGGTCTTTGGACACATTGCTATTTTTATTTATTGTTTTAGTTGATTGTTTGTTTCATATAATAGAGGTCTATATATATCTGTCCCGTCGTGCTAAAAGCTAGCACGTTCCCTCTGAGTGTGTTAGACTGCCTCCAAATGCGCATGCTCAGCAGTTTGAAAAAAAGGCGGGTGGCAGCATCACATGTCACGGCGGGAGCGTGTGCATGCTTACACCCCTCCCTGGTTGATGGCGCTCGTATGTGATAGGGAGGCAACACTTGACGAGTGGGAATTGGATACATGTGAAATTAGGGGGTGGAAAATCGTGTGTGTGTGGGGGGGGGGATCAGTACAGGGAGACTTCACGATTCAATTCACTTATAAGGTGACACTGTTCTTCTCTTCTCCTCATGTGGTCCACCTGACCTTTATATCAATGAGAATTTATGTTTCTGCAGGTTTTTGTTTGTAAATACTGTACGCCCAAAGACTGTCTCGGGAGGAAAGGTTTGTGTGATCAGTTTGGGAGACAATTAAATCCCATATTTGTTCCAGTGGATTAAAATCTGGAACCTGGTTTAGGCGGTCCATAATTTTCAATGTTCTAGATTGCAGTTTCTTATTCAAATAATCTTTAAATAATTTAAATAAAATAAACGAAATGTCTGGGATTGCTGTCTTCCCGGTACTGTATCTACATGATGAAAAACAATTTGCCTTCCTTTCATTGATGACAGGTGGGATTTTAAATCTGATCACGGTCTATATAAGCCTGACGGTATTATAAATAAACAATAAAAAGTACATTATGATATTATAGTACTATATTGCATATATTGATTATTGACAGGAGATTTTAGATTAATATTTATCGTATTGTTAATCTGACACAGGCCTGAGATGGCCTATCCAGCTGTTCAGGGTGTACGCTGTCCTCACTCAGTCGGTTGAGATAGTGCCAGCCTTCTCGTGACACTAATTACGATTAAGCGGTTCAGAAGATTAATGAATGAATAATCTGAGATATTTTATATTGTTAGGATCATTTTACAAGTGCCAACATAAGAATCCGTTTAATATGTAACCCGTCAAATCAAATCAGGTATTAAGTCACATTTTGAATTATATCAGTTATGTGTATTTGAAGAGTTTGTTTGCAAATGCAGATAAGTCCAATTGTTGTAATTAGGAGGAAAAACAACATTTTTATTGGCTTCATTTTAAACTTACCGAAAAAAAAGATCTTGAAAACAACTGGAAAAAGTTTTTTTAAGATATAGGATTTTTTAAATTAGAGCTACTGGGGAAAGTTTTTTTAAAAGCTACTTATAAATAGTTTTCTCATAATTAAAACAATTGGACTTAAATATATTTGCAAACAAGCTCTTCATTTTCACATTCCTGAGTCAATAAGCTTCATTTGCTAGCAAAATCACTTTTTCTGGCAGTTTTGTGTATATGACACTTAAAAATGGATAATTTGTGAAAAGAGATTAGAAATGTAAAAACTAATAAACTTAAAAAAAACACGCTATATTAAAAATAACATCACGCAATTATTCAAATACATCAAAAGAAATCATACTAACAATATTTTAAATATTTATATAGATTTCTAGTGTCAAAAAGTGTATACTGTATATTATATATATATATATATATATATATATATATATATATATATATATATATATACACAGTGATACCTCAGCTCACGAACATAATTGGTTCCCAGAAAGTGTGTGTAAGGCGAAAAGTTCGTCTTCCGAACATTTATTTCCCACAAGAAACCATTAAAATGAGAATAATCCGTTCCCAGGTCCCCATAAAACATAATTTTCTACTAAATAAGCCTTAAAACTACACAAAAATATACCTTATTTTATGTATAATAAATGTGCTATTGTATTGTAATTAAAGAAATAAACTGTACTGTATAATAAAGTGGTTTTATTTACCTTTGTGATGGTAGTTGATGGCTTGATGGAATGGAGTGGGAGGAGGAGGGAGGGAGGGAGGGAGGGAGGGAGTTACTGTTTGTAAGGAGAGTCACCTTCCATAAGGACTGTAGGTAACTCAACCTGTGGGTGGGGTCTTTTTCGGTCCCATAATAGCAAAAGTACACTCAATATGGTCCAAAATGTCTCTCAAACACAAACCACGTCCGCACTCAAAGAAAGGGGGTGACGAACTGGGACGCCATAAGCGTGCGTCAGCTTCTCGTGGCCGCCACCGTGGCGCTGTTCGACCGCGTGGTTTGGTTCGTCCGCCGAAAACTAGTTCGTCAGCAGAGACTATATGCTCGCGAATTTAATGTTCTTGAGGCGAAAAGTTCGTGAGCTTAAGCGTTCGTCAGCGGAGGTTTTACTGTATATACACATACATACACACACTGTATATACATACATACATACAGGGATCCCTCGTCGCGCTTCAATTCATGCGGCGACAGTGCATCACGTTTTTTTTTTTTTAACAAATATTCATCGAATTAAAAAATAAGGAAATTAAGGAAGAATAGGATGAAATGTTAAGGAAAATGCCGCAAAAACAAGGCCAATTATGCAAAAAAAAACCCAACCCTAAACCAACAAAAAACAACCCAAAATCTCCCATCAAAACTACTTACATTGTTGCATCTGTGTGTGCGCGGCGTATGTATGTATGTGTCTTTTTCTCATGCAATACCATCTGTGTATTTATATTTTGTTTACATCTCATGTTATTTTTGAATGTTTAATTGATATTATAAGTATTTATAGAATTGAATATGTATTTATTGATATTATATACACATATACATGTATGTATACGTCAGTCAGGGGGCGGGGGTGTGTGTGTTGGGGTGGTGATTCTACTTCGCAGATTTTGATGGTCGCGGGGGGATCTCAGTCCCAATTAACCACGGAAAGTAAGGGATCCCTGTATATGTATGTATGTATGTGTATATATTATATATACAGTAAAACCTCCGTTGACGAACGCTTAAGCTCACGAACTTTTCGCCTCAAGAACATTAAATTTGCGAGCATATAGTCTCTGCTGACGAACTAGTTTTCGGCGGACGAATCAAACCACGCGGTCGAACAGCGCCACGGTGGCGGCCACGAGAAGCTGACGCACGCTCACGGCGTCACAGTTCGTCACCCCCTTTCTTTGAGTGCGGAAGTGGTTTGTGTTTGCTAGACATTTTGGACCATATTGAGTGTACTTTTGCTATTATGGGACCGAAAAAGACCCCACCACAGGCGGAGATCATTGAAAAACACAAACGAGGTGTGCGTTTGTGTGACTCAGCGTCCCAGTACCAGTACGATAAGTCTACCATTGCTCCCGTCCTTAAGAACAAGGAAGCTATTAAGGGTGCGTGTGTGGCTAAGGGTGTTTCCAAACAGTAGGCGTTTCCAAACACTCCTTCCAAACAGTAAGTCCCTCCCTCCCTCCTCCTCCCACTCCATTCCATCAAGCCATCAACTACCATCACAAAGGTAAATAAAACCACTTTATTATACAGTACAGTTTATTTCTTTAATTACAATACAATAGCACATTTATTATACATAAAATAAGGTATATTTTTGTGTAGTTTTAAGGCTTATTTAGTAGAAAATTGTGTTTTATGGGGACATGGGAACGGATTATTCTCATTTTAATGGTTTCTTATGGGAAATAAATGTTCGGAAGACGAACTTTTCGCCTCACACACACTTTCTGGGAACCAATTATGTTCGTGAGCTGAGGTATCACTGTATATATACACACACATTTATAGGATATATCCTATAAAATTTATCCATGTTCCAAAATGGTGAAATTCATCTAAAATTGACCCGATAAGTTCAAATGGATAAATGGGTCAAATAATTTAATTCCTCCTGTTTTCTCCAGATAACTGGCACGAATAAAAAGAAGGGTTTAGGATTTATAAGGACTTATAAAGGCGGCGACGCCAACTCAAAATAAATATGGCAAAATCTTGCTCCTTAGAATCTAAAAGAGTATGTTATTATTTTTTTTAAACTTTTACTTTCTTTGCAGATTTAATTCCGACAACTGTTTCCCTTCTTTTATCTTTGCAGCCTTTTTGTTTCTCATAATTCAAACTGGCTCATGAAACGTAATTCCTGATTTTATGTGATGGGTCATATATGTGAAACCAAGCACAATGTTAAAGGACACCTGTTTTATTTACTGGAGTAAAAAATTGCATGTTATAATGTTACAGCTATGTTTTTTCTCCATATTATCTGAAAGAGTGCCAATACATCTGGAATTGTCTGTGTATATTTCAGTTGCTTTGGAATTGCAAAAAAAAAAGTATTTTCTATTATATGGTGGAAGCTTACATGGTCCGATTGTTTTCTTTTAAAGCTTTCCTAGTGTGCTCTGAAATAGGTGACATGTGCTGTATGTTTACTGAGCTCTTGACAGGGATGAAAACAAACACTGAGAATGCAACCAAGCTATTTATTACTGGCTGCAACGTGTAACATGAACACAGAGATGAGAAAAGCAGATGGGCACGGAACTAACACACCTTTTATATTTTCTGTTGCTGGGAAAGTGCAGGTGCATCGAGCAACTGTGCAATGGATTTGATTCACATAAAGAGATTCTCCATTCTAACCTTGGTCTGGAGGATTTGGGTCCCAGGCTGCCCACAGCTGGACGATAAAGAAGGGAGACCAGCAGACAGTGTAGACCAACACTATGACCAACGTCATCCTCACTGTCTTTGACATGGCCTTAGAAATGCCAGGGGGAGGTGCCGGTGGAGGATCTGGTAACACATCTGGCCAGAGTTCAGGAGTTCCTGAAAGTTGGCCAACCAGCGAAGATGAGGCTCTGGACTGAGCATATGCATTGTTGGCTCTCAGGGCGTGTGCGGGTGATGGATCAGATGGATCAGGAATTAATTTCTCTAAAGGTGGACTGGAGATTTTCGTGGATGGCAGGGGCACAGAGCAGGGGTCACAAGAATCACTGGGGTTATATATGGAGTTTCTGAAAGACTCAGGGTTGGACAGATCATCATATGAGTTCTGAAGGTCTGTAGGGGCGGAGATAACGCAGTGGCATCCATGGATGTCAATCTGATGATTATGGCTTTGTGATCCTCTGTCTCTCCCAGACCGCCCATGATGTCCTTCTTTCTGAGGGAAATTTAAGACCACGGAGTTCTTCTTAAACTCTGCTGTTACCATTCTCTCCGACTTCAGGTAGATATTGTTGTGGATCTCTCTGAATATACGCACCTGAGATGGAGGGATGAAGCAGTTATTCAAAGGCAACAATTTCTGACTACAATGTAATGCAGACATAAGGAGCTATTCCACTCCTTGATGAATCTGGTGGCTGTAAGTGCAAAAAATCTTGGAATACTTTACTGTGGTTACAAAAACAATGAAAGTTTTGATTTGAGATTCTCTTTATAGAACATCAACTAAGTTCACATCAGACTGGAAAAACACCAAAAAAATTAATTGCGATAATATAAACAATTCATATGAGAAGACATGACTTAGCAACACATCTATCACTGGTGAAGAGAGATGAAAACCGCTCCAGCTGCAGAATATACATCTAACTGTCAAAAATGATCCAATCCAAACATGTAAAGGATCTTCACCCCGTTCACATATAGGTCACAAACTCTTTTTTTTTAAATGACTAGTCACAAAATATACTCCATCTCAAAAAAAAAAAGTAAACGTGGCAGTTTTGACTCGGAGGTAAGGTGCAGGATTATTGACCCCAAGGTCGGGGGTTCAAACCTCACTATCATCGGGTAGTCCCTGCTGTCCCCCCAGAGCAGCTTATTGGGTTATCAAAGGCCAGCCATGTCTCTCACTGTCTGTAGTGAGAGGTTCATGTAAAAGAACCATTGCTGACATTCATCAAGAGTAGCTGCATAGCCATCAGCGTGTTCCATGCAGTGGCCTGGCGAGCTGTCCAGGGTGTACTATAACCTCACCCAGAGTCGGCTGAGATGGGTGCCAGACTCCCCGTGACCCTAATTATGATTAAGCAGTTCAGGAAAAAAAAAGCAATGAATGCAACTATGCACGTATATATATATATATATATATATATATATATATATATATATATATATATTGTGTGTATATATATATATATATATATATATATTGTGTATATGGATGTGTATGTATGTGTGTGAAAATATATATGTATATCTCTGCTGGGGAACTGGCTTTTTCGGGCGATTAGTCTTGTATTCTTCCGTGTGTATTCCTCCGCGCGCCGAAAATGCCTTGTGTTTATTTTCTGTGATGTCGCCTCTAGAAAGAAAAAAAAATTGCATGCCAGCACCCCGTGTGCGACTGTAAACAGTGATTACTGCAGTTCATATCATTTGCTCGGTGCTTTTTCTCTACACCATAGCATGACAATGAGAGCGCCATCGCCACCTACTGTAGAGGATACACAATTACACTTAATTCTAGTACAGTATGGCAAAAAAGCATGTTCCCCAGGGTCATACGTTGCCCCCATCCCCCCCCGACATCAAACCACGTTCCACTATTTGAGACGCACTGGCCTTGTGGGAGCTCAGCATGAGCCTTTCTTTGCTAGCATTCGTAGCGTGCACATGCACAAAATGCTCCTCTTCCTCCTCCTTCTTCTCTGTTATGCACCACCTCATGCCTACCCATGTGACATCTCCACCACAGTTGATGATTGGAAGGGCTAGCTGACTTATTGTTTATTCTTGTTTTATAATTATTTATTATTAATTATTATTAATGTTAATGTACATGTAAAAACAATAAATATTTCATAATAATAATAATACAGGTTTATCTTTAATATATTAGTTCAAATATACGTATTTGTGTCAGGTTATATGAGTTTGGGAGGGGGTTGGAACGGATTAATTAGTTTGCTATTATTTCCGATGGGAATTTTTGTTTAATCTAACGAACGTTTTCACTTACAAGCTTCCCCTCGGAACGGATCAATTTAATAAGTCAAGGTACCACTGTATGTATGTGTGTGTATATATATATATATATATATATATATATATATATATATATATATGTATATATATATATATATATATATATATATATATGTATATATATATATATATGTATATATGTATATGTCTTCCTTTCGGCTTTTTCCGTTTTACTCGGGAGTCGCCAATCATCTGATTCGCACGTTTGATTTGGCAGAGGTTTTTACGTTGGATGCCCTTCCTGTCACAGCCGTTTTAGCAAGGGACAGAAACAGGCTGACGACTTTGCAGCTACTCTTTACGAATGTCAGCAATGGTTCTTTTACATGCAGTGAGAGACATGGCCTGCCTTTGATAACCCAGTTAGCCACACTGGGGGGGACAGTGACAACCTTGTGGAGAGTGGGACTCGAACCCCCAACCTTTGGATCAGCGATCCAGTGCCCTATACCAATAGACTACCACTGCCCCATATATATATATATATATATATATATATATATATATATATATATATATATATATGTGTATGTGTCTATGTGTGTATATATATATATATATATATATATATATATATATAATATAATATAATATGAAATTATCAATGCTGAGAAAAAATGCAAGTGTAGAATCACCCTGAAATTTGCATTTCTAAAAAAAAAAAATGACTAGGTTGTATGGTGGCACAACGGTTATCAGGACCTTGTCACAGTAAAAAAGTCTGGGGTTTATGTTCCGGTCTCTGGCATGTTCACGCTGTGCTTACGTGGGTTTCATCCAGTTACTCTGGTTTCCTCTCACAGTCCAAAGACATGCGCATTAGGCGAATATGTTTTTCCAAATCGACTCTAAGAGTAGATGTGAGTGTGAATAGTTGTGTGTTGGTCCTGTGTTTGTCTGGTGGGCTGTTCCGAGCTGTACCACACCTTTGCCTATGGTGGGTGATATGTTCTAGTATCATGGTTAAGCCGTTTAGAAAATGAATGAGTGAGTAAAAGAAACACAGGAACATGAACAATAAAACTTATCCTTCAGTTCCAAGAGAGCGTTTACAGACCATAAATACAGACAAGCTTGTTAAGACAAGCTGATGGATTTGACAAATTATGGCTCCAGTAAGAAAGTCCAATTGCATCTAGTCCAATTGCAAGGATCATAAATCTCCTTCAAGAAGGAACTCCAACACAGAGTGTGGCAAAAGGTGCTTTACTGGTCAGCTGTGTTTAAAATTTTGTGCAAGTTAAAACAAAAGGAGAAGATCATAGAAGATCACAACATACAGGTAGACCAAGGATAATATCAAAGCATCAGGATAGGAAATCTAAAGCAGCAACGACATATAGAAAATACATAACGAAACAAATGAGTGCGATCAGCAGGAATCAATATCCGTATTAGAACTGTAATAAATCAGCTGAATGAAATGGAATTTACATAACGAAAAGCCAAAGCCTGAACACTAAAACCAAAACCTGTAAACAATTACATCATCATCAACATCAAAAACAACAACAAAGACATAAGGTATCGGTAGGCTAGAGTGAAGCAATCATGGATAACGGATGTTGATGAGATGAAAATAAAGTTCAGTGCAGATGAATCCCGCTGCAGTAGACGAGTAAATTACGCTGCAGCTTTTATTCGTTCATTTATTTTCTGAATTGCTTAATCCTAATTAGGTTTGTAGGGAGGTTGGCGCCCATCTCAACCGACTCTAGGTGAGGGCAGAGTACACCCTGGACGACTCGCCAGGTCATTGCAGGGCAGAAACATGCTGACGGCTATGCAGCTCCTCTTGTAAAAGAACAATTTCTAACTTTTGTCATGAACCTTTCACCACAGACAGTCAGAAACATGGCCGGCCTTTGATGACCCAGTTAGCTGCACTGGGGGCTGCAACTTAGATTTTTTTCAATTTCATTTTATGCTGAATTAATTCTGCCAGGGGAACATTGACTTTCGCACTTTAGCCGTGGAGGGAAGGTGCAGTTCACTCCCCCACCCTCACACATTTTTCCTGCTGGTTCGGGAATCAATCCAGCAACCTTTTGGAAGGAAGACCTGGTATCTTTTTCTGACAAAGTTAAGTGTTAAAGCTTTTCAGAATGAAAGGAGCATCATCTCAATGACAGGGCTGTAATACAGTCCAGATCTCAATACTTTTGATTCCATCATTTTTGGCTGGGATTACAACGGCTCACATTCTCTCTCTCTCTCTCTCTCTCTCTCTCTCTCTCTCTCTCTCTCGCTGTTTCACAAACACTCATTTTCCAAACCACTTAATCCGAGTAAAGTCTCACAGGGAGGCTAGTGCCCATCACTGCTGAAACTAGGCAAAGGCAGGTTACCACCTAAACAGCTCGCAAGACCATCACAGGGCAGAATTCGCAACCATTGACACCTGCAGGAAGTTTAGAATAGCCAACTAGCCTAATTTGCTTATCTTTAATAAACTGTTGGAAGAAACCAGTGTACCTGGAGGAAACCCACACAAATACAGAGTGACCATGCAAACTCCACACAGAAACACACTCGCTGAGCCCAGGACTCGAGCCCAAGACCTTGAGCCCAAGACCTTGCTGTGAGAGAAACATGACAATCACAACGCCACTATGTGAGCCAACTCATAACATGAAGTAAACTGATCTGACACGTTCAGGTTTTGGTGTAATATTATTGGTAAAAAATATATATATTTGACTTTATGCTGCCACACATGGGCCTATCATACTACTCAAGATATGAAAGGATGATTGTGCATGTTCTGGGTGATACAGGTATGGGGAAACATCCGCTTGTAGATGAAGCACAGACATGCAGAAAATAGGTTGATTTTTTACTCAGTATGTAATGATGCTTCTTCGAGAAGCAAAGACAAATAAAAGAATTTGAAAGCAGGAAACTGTTACCTGACAGACTGTGATGATGATGGCTGGTAGAATGAAGACCGCTATAGTCATCCAGGTGACATAGGCTTTGAGACCCCATGGCTGAATAAAATGGCCCCAACACTCATACTCCCCCTCTGACATCTCAGTTCGAGAGAAAATGAAAACCTGTGAAACAATAAGGAGAACACAACACCAGTCATTTATAGTAAATACAACACTGTACCAGACATCTAATTCCTTGAATATAATCTGTAATTACACCTTATATACCGCAAATATTATCCGTTATTACACCTCATATTCCAAAAACAATAACTTATTACAATTCGTATCCCCCAAACTATATCCTGTTATTACACCTGATATATTACAAATATAATACGTTATTATATCTCATATTACATAAATATAATGTATTACACCTCATATTCTCCAACTATAATCTGTCATTGCACCGTATATACCCCGACTATAATCTGTTATTCGTGCTTCAGTTTCTGTGGCTTCAGTGCATCGCGGGTTTTTCAAAAATATTCATCAAAAAAATTTTTTAAATAAAGAAAAGAAGGAAAACTAGCGGAAAAGTTAAGAAAAATGCTGTAAAACAAGGCCAAATATGCCAAAAAAACCCCAAACAAACAAAAACAAAAAACAACCCACAAAACTACTGTACTTCAGTACTCCATTTTTATGTAAGGTGCACATCTGAGTGTGTGTGCACGCGTCTGTATGTATTTATATTTTATTTACATCTTATGCATTATTTTAGAATGTTTAATTGCTATTATAAGCATTTATATCATTGAATATGTATTTATTGATATTATGTACACATATACAGGTCCTTCTCAAAAAAATTTGCATATTTGATAAAGTTCATTATTTTCTGTAATGTACTCATAAACATTAGACTTTCATATATTTTAGATTCATTACACACAACTGAAGTAGTTCAAGCCTTTTATTGTTTTAATATTGATTATTTTGGCAAAAAAGTAAAGAAAAAACAAAAATCCCCATCTCAAAAAAATTAGCATATTTCATCCAACCAATAAAAAAGTGTTTTTAATACAAAAAAGTCAACCTTCAAATAATTATGTTGAGTTATGCACTCAATACTTGGTCGGGAATCCTTTTGCAGAAATGACTGCTTCAATGCGGTGTGGCATGGAGGCAATCAGCCTGTGGCACTGCTGAGGTGTTATGGAGGTCCAGGATGCTTCGATAGCGGCCTTAAGCTCATCCACAGTGTTGGGTCTGGTGTCTCTCAACGTTCTCTTCACAATATCCCACAGATTCTCTATGGGGTTCAGGTCAGGAGAGTTGGCAGGCCAATTGAGCACAGTAATACCATGGTCAGTAAACCATTTAGCAGTGGTTTTAGCACTGTGAGCAGGTTCCAGGTCGTGCTGAAAAATGAAATCTTCATCTCCATAAAGCTTTTCAGCAGATGGAAGCATGAAGTGCTCCAAAATCTCCTGATAGCTATCTGCATTGACCCTGCCCTTGATAAAACACAGTGGACCAACACCAGCAGCTGACATGGCACCCCAGACCATCACTGACTGTGGGTATTTGACACTGGACTTCAGGCATTTTGGCATTTCCTTCTCCCCAGTCTTCCTCCAGACTCTGGCACCTTCATTTCCGAATGACATGCAAAATTTGCTTTCATCCGAAAAAAGTACTTTGGACCACTGAGCAACAGTCCAGTGCTGCTTCTCTGTAGCCCAGGTCAGGCGCTTCTGCCGCCGTTTCTGCTTCAAAAGTGGCTTGACCTGGGGAATGCGGCACCTGTAGCTCAGTCCACTGCTTCCACAGGTCCCCCAAGGGCTGGAATCGGCCCTTCTCCACAATCTTCCTCAGGGTCCGGTCACCTCTTCTGGTTGTGCAGCGTTTTCTGCCACACTTTTTCCTTCCCACAGACGTCCCACTGAGGTGCCTTGATACAGCACTCTGGGAACAGCCTATTCGCTCAGAGATTTCTTTCTGTGTCTTACCCTCTTGCTTGAGGGTGTCAATGATGGCCTTCTGGACAGCAGTCAGGTCGGCAGTCTTACCCATGATTGCAGTTTTGAGTAATGAACCAGGCTGGGAGTTTTTAAAAGCCTCAGGAATCTTTTGCAGGTGTTTAGAGTTAATTGTTTGATTCAAAAAATTAGCATATCATGAAAAGGTACTCTAAACGAGCTATTATCCTAATCATCTGAATCAACCAATTAACTCTAAACTCTAAATATTTCAGTTGGTCTGCAATGAATCTAAAATATATGAAAGTTTTATCAGTACATTACAGAAAATAATGAACTTTATCACAATATGCTAATTTTTTGAGAAGGACCTGTACATGTACGTATAGGTCAGTCTGGGGGTCGATCCTATTTCGTGGAAATCGGTGGTCGTGGGGGGTCTCGGTCCCCATTAACCGTAGAAAGTGAGGGATCCCGGTACTGCAAATATAATGTGTTATTAAACCTCATATTCCAAAATCTATATTCTGTTGTTGCATCTCATATTTCCCAATTATAATATGTTATTACACCTCATATTCTCCAACTATAATATTCTATTACATCTCATGTTCCCTGACTATAATCTGTTATTGCAACTCATTTTTCGCAGTATAATGTTATTACACCTCATATGCCCCAATTGTAATCTGCTATTACACCTCATATTGCCCAACATAATCAGTTATTACACCTCCGTTACTCATATTTGGAATCTTGCCCTTCTCACCTGTGGTAGACTGAGTGTTAGGGCCAGGCTCCAGGCTATCATGATGGGCATGTTCCACCGTGAAGGTTTACCTCCACGGTATGCTTGCAGAGGGCAACAGATGGCATAGTGGCGGTCCACTGTCATGGCTACAATCATGTATGAGGAAGCAAACATTCCAACAATCTGCAAGTACTTGACAAATCGGCACAGAGCGTCGGGACCCTGAAAGCGCTCTGTGATATCCCAAAGCAGCTGTGGCAGCACCTGTGGGAGCAACAGAGATGGAACTGACTAGATGAATGGCACACCCTAAAGCTCACTGCCTATTTATTGTCCAAGGCCTCTAACTGTGACACAGACAAATGTGAGGCTTGTATAAAATTTCAGGATTGGGGCAATGACATGGTGCAGGTAGGGATATCTGATAGTGGTCTCTACTTCCTGTATAATTCAGTAAAAATACCACTTTTTCCAGTATAAATAACTTTTATCTGCTCACAAATTCAGCTCATCAAATCAACAAGGAATGTTATTCCAACATATATTAAGTGTTTATCAGCTTCTATCAGGTATAATGTTTTGATTTACAGACTCATCAGTACATTGGTCACACATTCTTGTCAGATGTGTTATGTTTTGTATATCTTTGCCCTGTTATTGACTGATGAGATGTTCAGGTTGTACCCTATCATCACCCAGAGTCTGCTGAGATAGGCTCAAGCCTCTATGTGACCCAAGTAAGATTAAGTGGTTGGGAAAATGAATCAATGAATGAATATTTTAATATTTCACGGACACCAGGTACCCTTTTTCCAAGGCCTTTGGAGAAAAAAAAAAAAACATCCCCGCAACGTCACAAAACCTCCACCATATTTTATAATTAGAATAAGGTTATGTTCATTCTGGTTGTTTCATTATTTTTCTTTATACCAAAACCCACCTTCCAGTCAATCTTGTACAAACATTTCATAAACCCCAGGTGCTTACACTTGTAAATAAACACAGAATAGGCTTTTTCCCCCCTGACACACCGACTGAATTATCTGATGGTACCTTTAGAGAAAATTACATTTTCTTGAAATTCATCAACAGTAATCCTTTGGGATTTCTTGCCTCCCTGATCATGCTCCTCACTTTGCATGGGGGTAAAATAAACTTGGCTCCTCTTCCACGCAAGTCTGTAAACGGTTCAAGTTAATGTCCACCTTATTTCCCTCATTCAGTTCATTTTCTGTAACCACTTAATCCTAATTAGGGTTTTAATTGGCGCCCATCCCAGCCGACTCCGGGCAAGGGCAGAGTACACCCTGAACAGCTCACCAGGCCATCGCGGGGTGGAAACACGCTGACGGCTTTGCAGCCTACTCTTGTCGAAAGTCAACAATGGTTGTTTTACCTGAACCTCACACCACAGACAGTGAGAGACATGGCCGGCCTTTGATAACCCAGTTGGCTGCACTGGGGGGACAGTGACAAACTTGTGGAGAATGGGGCTCGAACCCACAACCTTAGGATCAGAGATCCAGCAACCTTTACCCCCAGGCCACCACTACCCCACCTTATTGTCCTAACAGTAGAAATTTTTTTTGTATGAACAGCTAATTTTTATAACCATTTCCTGACTTATGACGGTTAAAATGCTTCTCTTTGGTTTGTGTACCAGATGAATGATAGAATTCGGACTCTATGTCAGCTCATACTCATACCGCAGTTCAAATAGTCAGCAGAGAAGGTGTCAGCAAAAATGCAATGATCAATCATTCTAAATAAGGGATTTTTCCCCCCTAAATAAGTTTATTTCTATAAACAGTGGATTATTCTCTTTTTTTTCAGTCACTTTTTAATTTTTACAAAGGATGCTAATAATCATAAACGCACTGTATATTGCCACTTTTAATGCGCAGAACAGGAAGAAAGCATTGGAGGTCTTTGATGGTTCGAAAAATGGGGCATTCTGTGAGCACTTTGAACTTATTCATTCATTTTTTAAACGTCTTAATCCTAATTACGATCACGGGGAGGCTAGTGCCTATCTCAGCCAAGTACAGGCAAAGGTGGGGTACATCCCATAGGTGTTTTAGAACAGCTACTGTTCATAATTTTGGACTGTGGGAGGAAACCAGAGTACCCGGAGGAACCCATACAAGCCACGAGGAGAACATGCAAACTCCACTCAGAAATGACCAAGCTGGGAATCGAACCCTGGCCCTTCTTGCTTGTAAGGCAGACGTGCTAAACATTACGCCGCTGTGCTGCCTTTTATCCATTATTATGTCCTCTTAATCCTACTATGATGGTGATGCGGAGGCTGGAACCTACCTCAGTCAACATCAGGTGAAAAGTAGGGTACAACCTGAACAGGTCTCCAGATCATCACACGATCAACACACTCGCATCAGGAGCAATAACAGCCGATTAGCCTAATGTGCATATCATTGGACTAGGAGAGGAAACCGGAGTATCCAAAGGAAACCCACATAAGTATGGGGAAACATGCAAACTCCACACAGAAATGCCCGAGCCCGGGACTTGAACCCACGATCCTCTTTGTGAGGCGGCTGTACTAACCACAATGTCACCTTGCCACCTTTTTTTCAATTGCATTCCCCAGAAATCTGATTGTGGGAATGGGAAATATGTATGCTTTTCTTCCTGGGACACACAGATGATTCTTGCTGAGCAGCACAAGAACTCTCTTGAAGTGTGCATGGGTTCATAGGAAGGACAGTTAGATCAGAATGTCTTCCAGGCATGCAATCACAAATTTGCCCAGACATTGCTCAGCATGTCATTAATGAGACACTGGAGGACCAGGGGGTGTAAGGTAGTGCATATGGCATGTTATCTTCCACCTGTCTCCCTACTTGATGTGCACCAAGTTATACACATTGCACAAGTCCATTTTCGTAAAGATACAAGCCGTTCTAGAGTAGCAGGGACTAGTGGTACTCGTATAGTTGTACTAGTATGAGTATTTGATCATTATATAAGTGAATCCTCAGTAGCCTACGCAGGAACAAAGCCCTCTTCCCTTCCTCTTCACAAAATAGAAATCATCAAATGCAGAGTAGATGGATGGTTAGATGTTTTCCTCAATAGAGGTTTATTTGGTTATTGATGGGTATAAAAAACTGGATTCCAAAAAAGTTGGCACACTATACAAATTGTGAATAAAAACTGAATGCAGTGATGTGGGAGTGCCAAATTTCAATATTTTATTCTGAATAGAACATAGACGACAGAGTCAAAAGTTTAAACTGAGAAACTGTTCATTTTAAGAGAAAAATATGTTGATTTTAAATTTCATGGTGTCAACAAATCTCAAAAAAGTTGGGACAGGTAGTGATAAGAGGCTGGAAAAGTCAGTTGCACTTACAACAAACAGCTGGAAGACCAATTACCACTAATGAGGTCCATTGGCAACATGAATGAGTATAAAAAGAGCTTCTCAGAGTGACAGTGTCTCTCAGGCGCGAAGATGGGTAGAGAGTCACCAATTCTCCCAATGTTGCACAGAAAGATAGTGGAGCAATATCAGAAAGGTGTTTCCCATCAAAAAATTGCAAAGAGTTGGAAGTTATCATCATCTACAGTGCATAACATCATCTAAAGATTCAGAGAACAATCTCTGCGCGCAAGGGTCAAGGCCGAAAAACCATACTGGATGCCTGTCATTTTCGAGCCCTTAAACGGAACTGTACCACAAACAGGAATGCTACTGTAAGGGAAATCACAGATTGGGCTCAGCAATACTTCCAGAAACCATTGTCGGTGAACACAATCCACCATGTCATCCGCCGTTGCCAGCTGAAACTCTACAGTACAAAGAAGAAGCCATTTCTAAACAGGACCCAGAAGCACAGGCGTTTTCTCTGGGTCAGGGGTCATTTAAAATGGAGTGTGGCAAAGTGGAAAACTGTTCTGTTTGGACGAATCATGATTCAAAGTTCTTTATGGAAAACTGGGACACCATGTCATCCGGACTAAAGAGGACAAGGACAACCCAAGTTGTTATCAGCGCTCAGTTCAGAAGCCTGCATCTGTGATGGTATGGGGTTACATGAGTGTGTATGGCGTGGGCAGCTTGCATACCTGGAAAGGCACCGTCAATGCAGAAAGGTATATTCAGGTTCTAGAACAACATATGGTCAATCCAGACGTTGTCTCTTTCAGAGAAGACCTTGCATTTTCAACATGATAACGCCAGACCACATGCAGCATTAATTACAACATCATGGCTGCATAGGAAAAGGATCCGGGTATCGAAACGGCCAGCCTGTAGTCCAGATCTTTCACCGATAGAGAACATTTGGCGCATCATAAAGAGGAAGGTGCAACAAAGAAAGCCCAAGACAGTCGAACAGTTCGAGGCCTGTATTAGACAAAAATGGGAAAGCATTCCTATTCCTGCACTTGAGAAACTTGTGTCCTCGGTCCACAGACGTTTGCAGACTGTTGTAAGAAGAAGAGGGGCGCCCTCACAGAAGTGAAAATGGCCTTGTCCCAACTTTTTTGAGATTTGTTGACGCCATAAAATTTAAAATCAACATATTTTTCCATTAAAATGATACATTTTCTCAGTTAAAACTTTTGACCCTGTCATCGATGTTCTATTCAGAATAAAATATTGAAATTTGGCACTTCCACATCATTGCATTCAGTTTTTATTCACAATTTGTATAGTGTCCTAATGTTTTTGGAATCTGGTTTGTATTTGTGGTGGTGGTGAAATGGTATTGGGGTTGAAATCAATCATCCATTTGTATGGTCAGTACACGGGCAGACTGCTTTCTTCCATTTTGCTAAACAATGCTTTAACTGTTACTCTCAGGGAATTGCATGAGAGAGTCTGGGCTTTCAAACAGACGTGGCGAGGTATTGTGCACAGTCCTGAGACCATTTCAGAATACCACTCCAACCAGAACTTTACGGCGCTGGGGAGGCAAACCAGAGTTAGCCCAGGATTTGGGGTTGTTTAGGTGCAACAATGATGTAGCGGGAGATATTCTCCGTACTTTCAGTGATCACGCCCGACCTGATTGGAACCACAACAATTTTGCAGATTTTGAGAGTATGACTCGGGGAGTGTAAAGGAATCAGAGGAATCCTGACTTTTTGCGCTGTGTTGTGGTCAATCATATTAGTTACCGAGCTTGAATGAATAAATGTCGCATTGTGGCATTTTCTGAGTATCTAATCATAAAGGGCAGCTCACAATGTTGTTGCTGTCGTCACCCCAGAAAGAAACAGAGCTAATCCTGTCTCTGGCTCATTTTCAGAGATACTTAGGTGGGCAATCTGCATGAGCTCAGGCAAGGTGATGTCATTCATTTTATTCATGTTCTGAACCACTTAATCCTAATTAGGGTCACGGAGAAGCTGGCACCCATCTCAGCAAACTCTGGGTGCACTCTGGACATCTCGCCAGGCCATCAGAGGTCAGAAACACACTATGCAGATACTCTTGAAAGTCAGCAATGGCTCTTTTACATGAATCTCTCACCACAGACAGTGAGAGACATGGCCAGCCTTTGGTAACCCAGTTACCTGCATTGGGGGGTGGGGGGGGGTGTCAAAAGAGGGTGAAACAGGCTGAGGATGAGGCTGTCCAGCTTGATTGTGAGGAAATCAGTGGTGGCTGGGTTGCCACTTAATCCTACTAGGGTCACAGGTAGGTTAGAGCCTATCTCAGATGACTCTGAGTGAAGGTGAGGTACCCCATGAACTGCTCACCAAACCACTGCAGGGCAAACACACTCACAAACACCTGGGGTACATGTAGGAACCAGAGTGCCCGGAGGAATCCCATGCAAGCATATATAAGCACATTACTGTATATCTTATCAAATTAAGAGGAGGAAGTTTACATCCTTATATTGCTTAGTAATTATTCATTCATGTATTTTCTGAACCACTTAATCCTAATTAGAGGCTGGTGCCCATCACAGGTGACTCTGGGTGAGAGCACAGTACACCCTGGACTGCTTTCCAGGCCATACACAGAGCAGAAACATGCTGACAGCAATGCACTCTTTGGTGAGTAATTCTTCTTCTTGAAATTTATCCTCATTTTTAAATTCACTCCTAAACGAGTACATACCTGGAAGAATGCCACCACAAGGTCAGCCACACATAGGTTGATCATAAACAGGTGCATGGGTGCATGGTGCTTTCTCCTGCGCAACAGTACCCACAGCACAAAGCTGTTGCCTAGAGTGGTAAGCGCTAGCACCAGGCTAAGCACTCCGATCTCAGCCTGTGCCAAAGCCGGGTCCCGCTGCCTGGCTGTCCCTGGCTGTGAAGTAGGGCTCCATGACACCGTGGTGCTGTTCTGGGAAAGCAGCAGAGAGGTCTCAGTGCTGTTGAAGTTACTGTTCAGGTTAAACAGAGGAGGACTGGAATGAGATGAATCCACTTCCCAAGAAGCTGCTGTCATACCTGTGGCCTAAAAATAAACATTAAGGCGATCAATGGTTAAATAAAAAAGGAAAGAAAAAAAAAGGGTGTATATTTACACCCACTGAGACACACTGCTTTAAGAAACAGGTCTGAATCTTTTCCTATCCAATCAGATTTCAGTTGACAGATTGCTATTCTGGTGAATTGCTCTCCTTTAGAAATGAGTCAATAATGAACACAAACAGATTGCATATATCAAATGAGCAAACTAAAAAAAGTGCATCTCCATCATGCTCAGGAGATTGACTGTGCAGCCTTAGCTATTGTTTAAGAAATGTAAGACAGAAAGTACTTAAAGCTTGCATTAAATCCAATCAATTCTTTCAACCAAAACATGAATGAAATTAAATCTCCATCATGTCTCGAAGATCATTTTTAAGGCACCCCCCACACACTCATCAAAATCAAATGAAAGCTGGAGAGCCTAATTAAACTAAACTTGAAATGCTGAAGTGGCTTTTGGAGCCCATGAGATCTGTTCTGCGTGTTCTTTCTCATGACTTCATGGTGTTCTTATCTTTACTTATAACTATGTTTCTTTGGTGTGGAGCACATGAATTTTACTCACTCATTTTTCAAACTGCTTAATCCTATTAGGCTCACAAGGAACCTGGAGCCTATCTCAGCCGATGCTGGGAGGAGGCAGGGTACACCCTAAACAGCTTGCCTAACCATCACAGTGCAAACCCATACACAAGCACTGATCTTCACACTCACAACGAGAGACAATTTGAACAGACGTTAGCCTACTGTGCATGTCTTTGGGAAGAAAAGTCTGCAGAGTGAACCCATGAAAGCACGAGGAGAACAGGCAACCTCCTTAATGAAATGTCCTTGTAATATACACACACCCACACACACATATATATATATATACATACACACACACACACATACACACACATAGTCGGGGCTCTACTTACGAAAGCCTCTGAATACGAAAAATCCAGGTTACGAAAAACATTTTCGTCCTCTTTTTACAAAACAACCTCTTTTTACGAAAAGCGCCAAACGCGCCATTCAAACGCGCCATGCACAAATTCAAAGAATGTGCGAGTTGCTCTCTCATTGGCCGTCTCCCAACATCCCGCCCCGCTGGCCTCCCATTGGTTAGGAGGCAGCTGAACTGTACCCATACTTCCTGTACCTATACTTCCTGTTTGTCACACGCGTGTGAGAGGAGAGTCGAACAGGAATGTTGGCTCGAGAGTTTATTTTGAGATTGATCATTGCAGTGTTATATTTCGTTATCCATCATGGACCCGGAAAATACAGAAAAGCGGAAATACAGTGATGGAGGCGATTATTTCGGAACGATATTGAAGCAGAAGGAGCATGAAAACAATGCTCCGTGGGACAAGGCCTCCGATCTCGCAAGGAAGCAAGTTAATATTGAATCAGGACCTCTGATCTTTCAAACAGGTACTGTAATTCCGCTTTAAATACAACATCCCGTCCAGTTAAACATTTAAATACTATTGCTCCGTTAGCTCTGGGCTGCATGTGGGCGGAGCCCGCATTCGGCAAAATACGACAGAGAAAGAGAGAGTTGTGTGTGTGTGTGTGAGTGTGTGTGTGTGTGTGTGTGTGTGTGAGAGAGAGAGAGAGAGTGTTGCGTATGTGCATTAATAAAAAATGTTTAATAATGGTTTAATTAATAAATATGTTTATAAAATGGTTTAATAAATAATTTTCTTTTATTTTTAACACATATTTCATACAAAATTGGTGTACTTTTATCATTTTAAAGGGTTTATGGGGTAGTCTTGGGAGCCTTGGAACGAAACACACGTTTTGCATGAAAAATGCGCCTCTACTTATGAAAACTCCAGGCTACGAAAAAGGCTCTGGAACGGATTAATTTCGTAAGTAGAGGGCCGAATGTATATATCCTGTATATATATCTTCTTTTACTTTCGGCTACTCACATTTTTCTCAGGGGTCACCACAGCAAATGATTTGCATCCTCGATTTAGCATAGGTTTTTTTTAATGTCGGATGCCCTTCCTGACACAACCCTTTAGCAAGGGGCGGAAACACACTGACGGCTTTGCAGCTACTCTTGTCGAAAGTCAGCGATGGTTCTTTTAACATACCTCACACCATAGACTGTGTGAGACATGGCTGGCCTTTGATAACCCAGTTAGTTGCACTGAGGGGGACAGTGGCAACCTTGTGGAGAGTGGGACTCGAACCCCCAACCTTTTGAACAGCGAACCAGCACCTTTTACCATGAGGCCACCACTGCACCCACACAGATATATATATGTATGTGTGCATTTATGTACGTGTACACATATATATATAATACATACTATATAAATACACAATTTACAATATATAGTTCACAAAAGTTCACAAAAGCAACAATATGACTGATGACTGATGTCTCTTCAGTTCCAAAAGGGGGAGTCATTCATCAGTGTTTATATTGCAAATTACCAGCTAAACAAATACACACCTTGTTCCTCAATCCCTATAACACCAACAATGCCCCCCCCCCCCCCCCAAAAAAAAAAAAATAAAAAATTAAAAAATCTGCCAATCTGTAACAGGCTAACTGCTGATTGGCCAAAAAATGTTCTGCCACGTTGTTTACTAGGACTTTGTCCGAACACAGAACAGAATTTTTTTTCAGTGCATTAATGGAATAGGACAGTGAACAGATCATGAGGTGCATTGAAAAAGTCTATTGGATGAGAACTGAATCACTTAGTATACAACCATTTAAAAACTGCATCATTAATGATTTATTTTATGGATTTAAACCAGATAATTTAAAGCTAAGCACAAACATCAGATAAAGGGCAGATGCCGAGATACAGAATGTATAGTAAAAACGCATGAAGCCAGGCAGTGGTATCTAACCCCAGTAAAGCCAATACCATAAACAGAAAACAAGCAGTAAGTCAGCGGGATCGGGCAAACAGAATAGTACAGGCAAGGTGATACACACTATTCAGAGACCGCCCAGGGGTCATATACAAAAACAGCAATATCACAGGATAGGTAGGAGAACAGGAACGGATAGACAAAACAAGTTATTAACTGGAATAGAACACATTAGAATTAAAGCTTGGTAAAGATCACAGGGATGCATTAATACAACGCTTTGTGATGTGTAATGGTTTGAACGAGTATTTATAGTCCTCTCCATTACATGTCTGATAGATTGCACTATTCCACTATATATACTCAGAAAGGACTGCTGAGCTCTGAATAAGACTCAGCTGTGCTGAATTCAGAATGAAACAAGAGGAAACCATGAAAAAACTATGCTCTCCGATGTTCTCAGATAAGACCAGATAAGGTAATTTTATAAACATTTGTGAAAATTCTCAATGGGCTTGGCATCTGTTACCCTGCAGCTTGGGTGCATTTCAAAACCCTTAAATTGCCTTTACATTTTTTTTCACTTAAGTTGCAAACCCTGCTGAGGAAATATGGAGAGACACAAGGAAACGATGTGAGGAGCGTGGAACCTGAGGAAATGTGTTTTCAGAGAAATGAAATGTCTGCGGTTATAGAGCTGATGTGCTGCGGAAATTCAACATCATATAAGAGGCAGGTGTCATTTATATGCTGGCATACAGCTCTTACGGGAAGGCTGCTTTCATGTGTCCATGCTCATCAGTCCTCCCTCCTCACTTCTCTGTGTAAAGATACCAGATCGGGGAAGGCTGGCAAAGATGGCAGTCTATATGAACTTCTGGTTCAAATGGGGATTGAGTAGCAAGTAAACGAGAAATACGGGTTTTGAGATGCACCCCTGATCATCGTTCTGATTAGTTTCTTTGAGCAAAATGATTATTGCATATTATTGGAAAAGCATTGGTAGATCTTCTCCAAAATCTAAGTTCCAATTAAAGCTGTTGAAGGATGACTAGGTTTTTTCTCTTACGTTGATCAACTCTTCTTCCAGTGCTGGCTCTATTCTGAAACTTGGGCCCACCAGGTGATGAAATCCAGTATAGAGTAACAGCAGACACTGTCATAATGCGCATGAACAAAGAGGACAATCAGCACCAAGAACATTAAGTGCATACCTTCTCAAAATACCTTTTCAACTTGGTTAAGAGCACTGTAAAGCTTTTAAGTAAGCTTTAAAGAGGAAGAGAACTTCAAAATAAAGTGCGGCAGAAAGCATTCAAATGGAACATTTAAAGAAGCAATCAATAAGTGCTGACGCAGCTGCTCCTGGACTTCAGAATTTACTTAGAGAAGGTACAGTATGTGTTCAACAATTTCACGTGTGGTGTTCCCTGATTTCACAATCATCAGAATGCCATTCAGAAATGACAAATGTATATTCATTCCATCGTTTTCTGAACTGCTTCACCCTATTAGGGTCACAGGAAGGCTGGAGCCTATCTTAGCTGACTCTGGTCGAAGGTTCATCACACACTCAAGCATTGACACTTGGACCTAAGAGCAAATTGGAACAACGTATTAGCCTAATTCGCATGTCTCAAGAATGTGTGAGGAGACCACAGGAGCCAGAAGAAGCCCACACAAGTATGGGACAACATGCACATTCTACTCAGAAGCACAGTCAGAGCCCAGGACTCACCCCCCCCCCCCACCGCCACCGCCACCGCCACCCCCATGCACCCTGACAAATGTATATAGTGTGTCAATTGCACTGCATTCTATTTTTAGCATGGAAGCATGGGTTGTGTTAGTACTTTTCATTCTTTTTTTAGTTTATAACTCTAAGATTTTGTTTCCCCCTGGGATGTACAGTACACTACATCCTTCTATGTCCGCGTTATATATGTGAAGTTTAAAAGAAAAGCAAAATGTCAGAAAACAACAAATGCTTCAATAAGAACACTTACACTTGTGTTCCATGCAATTATCCGATCAGTCAAACGTGCGGCAGCAGTACAGTGATTAAATCCGACAGATAGAAGTCAAGCTCAGATAATGTACACGTTCCTCTTCTTCTTTTCCTTTCGGCTGTTCCCTTCAGGGGTCGCCACAGCAAACCATCTGCCTCCATCTCACCCTATCCTCTGTATCTTCTACTCTTACTCCAACGACCTTCATGTCCTCCTTCACCACATCCATAAATCTTCTCTTTGGTCTTCCTCTAGGCCTTCTGCCTGGTAGTTCCAACCTCAGCATCCTACTACCAATATACTCACTATCCCTCCTCTGTACATGTCCAAACCATCTCAATCTAGCCTTTCTGACTTTGTCTCCAAAACCTCTTACATGTGCTGTCCCTTCCTATCCATCCTCGTTACTCCCAAAGAGAACCTCAACATTTTCATCTCTGCTCCCTCCAGCTCTGCCTCCTGTCTTTTCCCCAGGGCCACTGTTTCTAAACCATACAACATCGCTGACCTCAACACCGTCTTGTACACTTTTCCCTTCAATTCTTGCCGATACTCTCCTAACACACATCACACCAGACACTTTTCTCCAACCATTCCAACCAGCCTGCACACACTTCTTCACCTCTTTTCCACACTCTCCATTGCTCTGGATTGTTGAGCCTAAGTACTTAAAATCCTCCACCTTCCTTATCTCTGCTCCCTGTAACCTCACCGTTCCTCCTGGGTCCTTGTCGTTCACACACATGTATTCTGTAGATAATGTACACGTTAAACATTACAAATACGTTTACTGTGGTACGATGGGTTGGAGAGAGGATTTTTTTGAAACTGCTGATATCTTGGATTTTTCATGCAAAGCACTCTCCAAGGTATACAAAACGTATATAAAACTTCCAGGAAGCATTGATTTTCTGGTTTCGATGAGTCAGCCCTCTGTAACTTCAGATTCTTGTTCTTGTCTGACAGGAGTGAAAGCGGATATGGTCTGCTATTGTCGACTGTGAATTCTGATATGCTTTTCTGCTCACCATGGTGGTAAAGAGTAGTTACTTTAGCTTTTGTCTTAACTCAAATCATCTGGCCATTTTCTTCTGATCTCTGTTATGCACAAAAATTATTTCTGCTCACAGATCTGACATTTATTGGATCTTTTCTTCTTCTTTTACACGCATGATTTTTTGGGGTGACAGCTCTATGTTCCAACCACCCATTGGTCCAACGGCCGAACTCATTCAAGATGAGCTCCTTTCCTAAATCAGTTGGGAACCTGAGTAGGTCATTTGGTTTCAGATTAACGTTTGAGCCCTCGGACCAATGGGCTATAACCGTCAGACTGGTGGGCTATAGCAGTATAGCGCTATAATGCTTTTTTTTTTTTTAACTCCATTTTATGTTAAGCAGGAGTTTCAACCTCATTTTCATTGAAGACCAATGTTACTAAATATCTACAGTAAGTAATTGAACGCCGAATATTCGCTGAATATCTATCCAAAAAGAGCAACCATGAAATCCACGTGGCAAAATGATTTGTATATGCATTTATGCACATTTCCTTTATTCATTTTACATTTCTAACGACGCTGGACAGCAACAGGCTGGCATGCAATCTTTCTTTGTTGCTTATTTGAAAAAAGTGGGGCCGGTGGCGTAGTGGTTAGGGTGCTGCGCTCATGATCGGGAGGTTGTGAGTTCGAATCCCACTGAGACCCTCACTGTGCTAAGACCCCTGGGCAAGGTCTCAACCACAAGTGTGCCTCTGTTCACCCAGCAGTATAAAATGGGTACCAGTAAAATATACTGGGAAGGTAACCTGTGATGGACTAGCATCCCATCCAGGGGGAGTAGAACTCCTTGTCGCTTCACGCTATGGAAACCAGGGATAAGCACCGGCCTGATGAGCCACGATGCTCGGGTGTAAAAACCCAACAGACTTTACCTACTTGAAATAGATTGCTTTCACCCAGTGGATGGATGATGTTTTATGGTAAGTGATAATCCAAAAAATGTACAATGGCCCTGCAATAGGCTGGAGAGTTGTCTAGAATTTACGCTGCCTTTTCCCAGAGTCGGCTGAGATAGGATCCAGCCTGTCTGTTACTCTAATAAGATTAACAACTATTTACACTTACACCTAATTTGCATATCTTTGGACTGAGGGACGAAACCAGGGTGCCCAGAAGAAGCCCACTGAGAACATATAAACTCCATACAGATACACTCTCGCTGAGCCTGGGACTCAAACCTTGGACCATCTTGCTGTGAGGCGAACATGCTAACCACTACTCCACTGTGCCGCCTAGTTTACATAATAAAGTTATTTTAAATCACAAGTAATGGCACTGATAACCAGCTGATACACAACCGCAACTCTATCTTTCCATACAGCAACTCCCAAATGGACGTCATACTTTCCTTCATGTCTGGACACCCACCCCCCACCCCCATACCAGTAGTCATATGCTTTTCAGGAAACAGATCCCCCTATTCCGTCAACTTCTTGAAAGTAAGCTTACACTTTGTTCATGGGAATCTCAAAATGCGTTTTCAGCAACAGGCTACAAGAAGTGTTCCAGAAACTGACACAGTCTCCAACTAAGCTATGTAAAATAAGCTTCATAAAAATTTTAAAAGGCATTAAAAGTCTGGCTTTCCTTCAACAGCTATTCTAATAGAAACTAGTTTGCCATTTTATATCACCTCTGGGATCTTATATATTGGTACATAGATGTGCTTTCTTTTTCTGAGTTTGCTCTCTGTTTGCTCTCTGTCCCTTTTTCCCCCGCGTCCCACTCGAGAAGAGCAGCAGCCAGCGATAAGTTACTAAATATATATCAAATTCCCTGCCACGCACCTCCTATAGGTCAAAAGGGTAAAAGATAAAAAAGAGATGCGAGTAAGAAGGTCTGGGCCAACCGCTGAGACCAGCAGCATTTTCACCTGCTACTCGTCTGTCTGCAATGTATCGCTCTATCCAAGTTCCTCACACTGGACCTCATTACTCATGCTGTGTTCTGTCCAAAAAACAAACAAACCAAAAAAACCCCAAAATAATAAAAAAAAAAGAAAAAATGTGAAATGACTGACCAAAAACTAATATTGCTTTTGGATTTAAATGAGTGAATATTTAACTCTTTGATTGGATAATCACTGCAGTGAATAATCTGTTTAATTCAATTTAAGAAAAACTGATGCAGTGAGTAGCTTCATATTTCTTAAGCAACGCTGTCATAAAACATGTCAGGCGGTCATGAAAAAGATACTATTGTGTTTCAAAAAGGTCAAATTACACTGGTACATAGATTTTCGTTTGCTTCAGAAACAAAATGTGCTATTTATTATGGATTTTGGGGTTCTGACTATAAATGTGACAATAAAACCAGCCGATTGGCTACTGTTTCCAAAATATTTAAGCTTTTTCATTTGACACCTACATAATCATATTGAACATGAAACTGCATGTATCTGGTTTCTAGAGTTGATGTAGAGCAATCTGTTCAGCAAATCGATGGAAGTTGAGTTAACGGAGATAAATTTGCATCATCCATGACTTCTACTGATGAAATGATCAAGTCCATATCAGTTATGATGCGATACCAGCTTCAGATTGCATCATTCATTATTTTGCCTAAAAATAAAGAATAAAAGTAATTATAAAATCTAGTCATTGATTATTATTATCATATTTATATAATATATCAACAAATACGTACTGTCATTATTAATAAATCACTGTAATCTTAGGTGGAGAATTCAGGGCATGTCAAACTCCCGCCATGTCCCAAGTTTTGAACATATAACCCACTGCGCCTGAAGTATGTTCCGGCATTGAACCTATTTACATAAAATTTATTCCTACATTCAATTAAAGATGTATTTACTGACTTCTGATTTAAATTGTGATCCCTTCCCTCTATAACTTACCCATCCTTCATGATTTCTAAGTCATGGTCGTGTATGCTGACCCAGGAACACATCTCAAAAACTACAGCCAATCAACTACGTATTTTAAACACCAGTTTTATTCCCAGCGGCCCAAAATTTCAAATGTTAGACTATATTTATTTCAGAAGCAGTTTGGTTGTACACCAGTCTAACTGACCAACAGCAAGTAAAGCAAATTACAATAATACTGAGAATAATAATAAATCCAAATCCAAGGAGATTGCTGATATGACTGGAATTGGGTTAAGAACTGGGTTACGTATGCACTTATGTGCTGATCCACCAGCCTTATAGAAGAAATGTAGTCAGAAAACGTGTGTGAATCTTTCAGGAAAGACTTGTGTCACCTGCAATGCTGATTTACATTAAAATTAAAAATCTTCATTTTTAAATAATTTATTCAATACAAAAATAAAAATATGAAGGGCGCAATGACATTATGTTATGAAGACTGTTAAAATTTCATTGGGATCCATTTGCACATGCAGGACGACTTGGGGATTACTGATAGCATCCCCCTTGAGGGCCAGTGACAGAGCCCATGTTTTGTTATTTGAAAGGCAAAAAAATTCACACAGGGTGGCACAGTGGTCAGTATGTTCGAATCATTGAAAGGTCCTGGGTTCGAATCCCTGGCTTGGCTGTTTCGGTGTGGAGACTGCATTTTCTCCCTGCGCTTGTGTGAGTTTTTTCCTTGTAGTCCGGTTTCCTCCCAGAGTCAAAAGACATTCATTAACATGTTAGGCTAATTATCTATTTCAAAATTGCCCATAAATGTGGATGTGGATGTGAATGGTTTGGTGTGTGACCCCGCAATGCTCTGGCAAAATGCTCAGGGTGCACCCCACCGTTACCAAGTGTTGGTTGAGTAGTCCAGCCTCGCTACGCCCCTCATAGAGTTAAGTGCTTTGACAAACGAGTGCGTGATTTAACACAAAAATAAAATAGGAGGGACATTACAGGATGATGTCTATAAGATTCTGTGAAAGTTTGGTTGAAATAAGTCGACTGGTTGAGGATTACATAAAGTAATGTGGCAGCAATGAGAAATAAACCCACACAAGCATGATGGGAACATAAACACTCTATAGAAAAAAACGCCTGAGCCCGAAACTCGAATTCAGGACCTTCTTGCTGTGCAGCAGACGTGCTACTATGATTTGATGAAGCCATGTTTACCTCATAACAGAGCGATGGGCATGCCAGGGTAAAAAATACCCATCATACGTAGAGATCAATGTGCAAGCCACCTGACTCAGTATTATGATGTGAAACTGATTCAGTTGGTCTGGTCGAGGCTCAGCAACATTATGTATCAATAAAATAAAGTTGTATGTTTTAGGTGGTTTTAATGCATATGCATACGGGTATAAAATCTGTGCTCAGTAGAGGTTTAGGAAGTGAATGGAACTAAACTTGCGATTGTATCTTCTTTCCCTTTCGGATTTTCCCTTTCCGGGGTCACCACAAAAGTGTACCATAATCACAGCTAATAACAGATAACATGATATTTTGGGCAGGCAGTGGATTACCATGTTCTGTATTTAAATTTGTCATAAAGAGGAGGCTAATAATAAAGGGCTGGATTTGGGGAGATGAAGAGATCAGAACGATGAGATCAGGAAGTAATAGTCCGGATGTGTTTGTGTTTGTGTGGGGTGGGGGTGGGGGGGGGTGGAGATATAAATAGGGGAGGTTGTGGTGTTTATTTAATATAATGTTGACAGTAAAAGGTTGAGGAGACAAGCTTTTACAACCTGAGAAAGAAATTCCATTTCTCACTTCCTAGTTTTATTCCTGAAGTCATTCTGCTGTTGGGTAGTTCAATCCTCGCTGTACATAACACCCCACCCCCACCCCATGTTTATTTATTTTTTTATTTATTTTTTTTTTTGCAGTGTCTCTTGAGAAAGAAAAATGTCAGTGAAAAAAACAGCGTACACGTTTGACCACTCAGCGTCTGGTCGGCGCTTCTGTATGGCTAACCCACTTCCACCCATTTTCTCCTTTAATGTTCAACCTCATGTGGTCACTGACTCCCAGGCCCTATTTGGCGCTGTCTTACAGCCCTATAGGCAAATCATTCCTCTCATGGTATTCCAGGATTGTGCTTACTGACCAGAAAAGTTTATCCTTCCTCTAAGGAACAACATTCTGCATCTTGATGATTATGTAAATTCATTTTTTTTGAGTATGGTATCGAGTAAAAGACTAAAAGATTGTTCTGTTATGCTTTTAAGCCATAAAAACAAACATACAGCTGGAAGCTATGTAAGTGAAACGGTAAGACGGAAGGTGAGAGAGAGGTTGGTAACTCGGGCGCAAACGTAAATTTGCTAGAAATAGGCATTAATATGCACTAATAACCAAGAAATACACATATTAACCTTGAATGAACTGCCTTATTCAAACACACACTGCTTTATAATGTGCTACATTACACATAAAGTCATAATGATGTCATCCTAATACAGCTTTCTGCCATGGATGACTGATGACTGTTTTCCTGTTTCTAAAATCAAATCTACTACTCTGGCAGTTGTGGCCCGGTGGTAAGGTGCTGGATCACTGATCTCAAGGTCTGTGGTTCAAGCACCACTATCAACGGGTTGTCACTGCTGTCCCCCCAGTGCAGCTAACTGGGCTATCAAAGGCCAACCATGTCTCTCACTGTCTATGGTGAGAAGTGTAAAAGAAGCATTACCAATTGCGTCAAGAGTAGATGCAAAGCTTCTACGGAGCCTGTTTCTGCCTTGTGATGGTCTGCTGAGCTCTCCGGGGTATACTCTGCCTTAGCCCAGAGTCGGCTGATATGGGCACTAGCCTCCCCGTCACCCTAATTAGGATTAAGCGGTCCAGAAAATGAATGAATGAAATCTAGTACTCCCTCGTGTTTCTATTATTCTGATACACACACACACACACACACACACAGAAAGACAAATTTATTTCATTTTAAAGTTTTTTTTCTGATTTTGGCCCCTAATGTTAAGTTATATCCAATTCCACCTGTCAAGTTTGACCTCCTTATGAAATATGATCACCACCAAGGTGCACATGACCCATCCATGAAATGCTGCCACATGCCTCCTTACCAACTCTTTGGAGGTGGCTTAACACACTTGGAGAAAAAGCACTCCCTGCCCCATTTTCTACACATAAGGTCACAGACTCCTATGGATTGGCTGTTGATTGCTGTGAGTGACAAGGGAGTGAATGCCATCTGTCCCTCACATCAGACTTCGGCCAGTCAGCTCCCATGGACTTTCAGTCACAGATGCCTGCAGCGTCAACCTAGATTCGGACTTGTGATGTCCAGTTGACGGTCATGCACCTCGTCAATGGTCGTCCGGTTAGCCTCCACAGAAATGCAGCATTATTCACCGAGCCGAGACCTTTAAGCTGAATAAAAAATCTCTATCATGTTGGGAAGGCATTACCTTTAAAATGTTTTTAGAATTCCTTCTCTATAAGTAGATGAACGTGTACCAGCTCTCAGAAAGTAGTTTGGAATGATGGTTCGTGGCATAAAAGTACATTTTGTATTAAAATAATTGAATTGTCATTGATTTATCTTCTGTGTGTATGTTCCATTAAACCGTCTGTACTTGTATTCGCTCATTGAATTTTCACTTCAGTATGGTGAGGTAGTGGTAAGCACATCCACCTCAAAGTAAGAAGGTCCTGGGTTTGAATCCTGGAATCAGCGAGGACATTTCTGCATGTTTTTTCCTTGTATTCGCATGGTTCTCCTCTGTGTGCCCCGGTTTCCTCCCATAGTCCAAAGACGTGCATTTTAGGCTGACTGGCTGTTGTAAATTGCCTCTAGGAGGCTCTTTTCTTTTATGGCTGTTTTAGTTGTGTTGGTTTGTCTATTTGTTTGTTTTTGAAATCCGCAGTACGTTGGTACAGCAGATAGCAGCCTCTCAGCGGCCCTTGCTTAATCTTCAGCTCTGGTTACTGGCTGTACAAAGTTTGTGTGCATTCGAATTCTTGTGTCTGTCTGGGTTTTATTTTTTCCCCATATATAAATATAATGTCAGTAGGTATATTCAGTATATAAAATTGATCTATTTCACTGTATATTTCAATTCCATAACCAAGTGTAACATGTATAGGTTTTAATCTTACAGTAACCCTTACCACAAGGAAGCAGTCCCCAACAATAACTGAATAAATTACATTTTTAAACAATATTTTCCTTCTGTTACAAGTGGACAGAAATGCTATTGCTCATTTTATCTTATGTCCCTACAACACCATGATTAAAATATTGTCTTTATAGAGCAGTGCTTCTCAAATAGTGGGGCGCGCCCCTCTGGGGGGGCGCGATGGGATGCTGAGGGGGGCGCGTGTGACCCAGGAGAACATGCTTTTTTTCCGCCGTACTACAAGAAAGTGTAATTGCACATCCACTCCAGTAGTTGGCAGTGGCGCCCTCATTGCCCATTGTGCGCAGCAAGTACAGGTCCCAGCTAAACATTGAGCAGGAGCTGAGAGTTGCAGTGTCATGCTTCAAACCTCGCTTTGAGAAGCTGTGCGCTGCAAAACGTGCTCATTGTAGCCATTAATCTTGGCTTCCTCATTTTGAGTAAAAAATCAGCACAAATTGTTCTATTTGTTCTTGTTTTGTAGGTTAAAGTGTTTATATATTGTGCTTCTGAGTTAATGTTTCTGAAGTCAATTTGAATTAATTATTTATTGATTTTATTTTCAGCAGCAAATGGTGTGGTAAGTTTGTCAAAAATGTAACAAGGATATTATTATTTTTAATTTTAAGGCAAATTGATGCACTTTCTTTTACAGACTAATAAAAAATGTTAAAAAAGTTATTCTTGTAAGTTGAACTATATCTCTTTCTTTTTGTTTTATTTATGTTAACAAGGATACGATATAATGAAGAGATATACCTGTAACTATATTATAGAAAAAAGTTATAATTTATAGTTGCGGCGGAAAGTGGGTGGTGGGGGGGGGGGGGCGCGAATTGTTTTCTTCTTGCTAGGGGGGGCGTAACAGAAAATAATTGAGAAGCACTGTTATAGAGGGATCCCTCACTTTCTGCGGTTAATTGGGACCGAGATCCCCCCATGACCGTCGAATTCTGCGAAGTAGGATTGACCCCCCCTGACTGACGTGTACGTACAGGTATATGTGTACTATATAATATCAATAAATACGTATTCAATGCTATAAATGCTTATAATAACAATTAAGCATTCAAAAATAAGATGTAAGTAAAATATAAATACACACACGCACACAGATGCGCAACTCATAAAAATGTAAGTAGTTTTGATGAGGGGGTTTGGTTTGTTTAGGTTTGTTTTTTTGCATAATTGACCTTGTTTTTCAGCATTTTCCTTAACTTTTTCCCACATTTGTCCTTAATTTCCTTATATTTTTAATTTGATGAATATTTTTTTTAAAAACGCAATGCACTGAAGCCGCATGAATTGAAATGCGAAGTAGTGAGGGATTCCTGTGTATATATATATATATATATATATATATATATATATATATATATATACACACACACACACACACACACACACACATATATACCATATTCGATGTGATAAGTGCCCAGGGTGCTTAAAAAATTGGAGTGGGTGGGCGCTAATTAAAATGCTTACCAGCTGAGTGAAATGGTAAGTGCTTATTAGCATAGAGGTGGAAAACATGAATAATAACAGAACAATAAAAGAGTTTTACTGGTATTTGTGTTATTCATTTTGTGGTATCAACCAAATTACTTACATGAAAATAAACAGAAAACAGCATAATAGTAATAAAAAAGGCCCTTTAATTTTCCCTCCGAGTGCTGTTCCTTTAAATATTTTCTCCCCCAGATGTAAAATTGAGCCAATCAACATGAATGTCAACTTTAGCACATGGAATATTGAACCAAACAACACAAACAAGCACATGGCCAGGAAAATAGATGTGAGATCAAAAACACTGTGGGGGCTTACTGGATCAGGGCACTTATATATACATATATAATGAAAATGGATATGAAAAGAATCACCTTTCAAATTTTTCACATTTTGTTGCTGTTCAGCTGGAAATAAACAAAAAAACACACAAAACAAGCTGTGTTTCCTCAGTCCAACTTATAACAGCTAAGTCTAATATCATAAGAACAGTTCAGAAAAAAATCAAAAGCAGAATAACTGAGATGGTTAAAGGATCATCTGCCTCCTAAACAACAATCGTAAACTCATTCATCTGGAACTAATGACCTTCTCCATTGCACACCAAGCTTCCACCTTTCCACATTAGAGGCTTCCACCTCTAATCAGTTGTCATTCTGATTAGTGAAGCATAAAAAATGATGTTCATGCAGCATTCCAGTGTTTGGAACTGTAACTAAAAGCAAACTATTAACTATGGATGGCAAGCACTGTCAAAAGATCTCATAGTTGTCGACAGACAACTTGAGATAAATTAAAAAAAAAAACATGTAATGAGTTCATAAATCCCCAGGAGCACAGTTAAGCCCTTCCAAAATTAGGCCGTCCCTCCAAACTAGATTTAAGAGAGGAGAAAACAGGTCCGTGAGGTTTACATAATGCCTATGTCAACTATGAAACAGTTAAAGAGATTTTTGGCAAATAGAGGTCAACAATATCAACAATGCTCCAGACATGTGGTTTGTATTCACTTTGAATCCGTATCTGTATCTAGAAACCCAGCACAGCTTACCATCCAAGGATCGTTATACCTACAGTAACACATGGAGGTGGCAGCATCCTGTTGTGGGGATTATTTTGTGCAGCAAGGACTGGGAAATTTGTCAAGATAGAAGGAAAAAACAGCGGGTTTTATACTGCACTCTGTCGGAAAGTTGTTATTGAGTAGAATGTTCAGCTTCCATCAGGACAATTTGTCTGCGCTCTTGCTAATAGTTCTTTCACATGGCTTTTATAAATTGCACTGAGTAAATACAGCTGGACCAAAATATTTGTCTTCTCTTCAGGCTGCAAACCAAAAAAGTAAATATCTTAAAGGTGGTAACTCTTTTCTTCACCTACTGTACTAGCAGAGCCACAAAAACCCACCCATGAGCCCACAGCCATTTGTCAATATCTCTGCATTCATCCATGGTGAGAGCAGTCAGACAACTGCACCAGTGCCCAAGTGGACAGCAGGAGCTATTGACTTCATTCAAGTTCACTGAGGCATTGATGCTCCAAACATTATTTCACACACAATTTTTTGAATGCTCTCGTCTTTATTTGCTGGATTATTTTGACTCGTAAAAAAAACAGCTGGTGCTCCACTTGAATTCATATGTAACACTCAAGCTCTGGCAGTTGTCTCACGAATAATCTAAACAGCATCATTCAATACTTCCAGTATAGCCTGAATTTCCAAAAACACATGAAACGTTTAAAAGAACCAGAGCTCCAAATAATGTCAATAAGCAACATAACATTCATTTATTTTCTGAACCACTTAATCTTAATTAGGGTCGCGGGAAGGCTGGCGCCCATCTCAGCCGACTCTGAGTGAGGGAAGCGTACATCCTGGACAGCTCGCCAGCCCTCGTAGGACAAACTACATAACATAACCTCCAAATATTTATGCGCGATGAATGACTACAAGATCTTAGAGTAACACATGACTAACCAATCGGCACTAATGCACAAGATAAGAAAAATTAACTGAAATTAGTCGACTCAAATCAAAGTTCATGTCCCATCATCACCCTGCATATTTCGTAGGAGTAAGAATAAAAGAAAGCCTGCACTGTGCATAAAAACACGACTTTGGAGCAATGGTTGTTTAAACAATACAACAACCTGAACTGTTGGACTTATTCTTTACTTTGGTGTGCGTCCGTCAAACAAAGATTCTGTTTTCTTTAATCGCGCAAATAGTCCGCAGGCTGCTGCATAAATCGCTACGTTAACCTCCCGCTTTACTTCCACTTCATTTCAATTCACATTTGTTTACTTCAGAGCTACCAATAAATCAGGACCTGATATACAGTGTGTATATATATATATATATATATATATATATATATATATATATATATATATGTCTGTCTGTCTGTCTTCCTTTCGGCTTTTTCCCTTTCTCGGGAGTCGCCACAGCGGATCGTCTGAGATAGGTTCCAGCCTTCTTGCAACCCTAATAGGATTAAGTGGTTTGACAAATGAGTGAATGAATATTATGCTTATCATTATCAGTATTTATAATTTAAAACATGATTTCTGACCTTTTTTAGAAATTCTGACTTCAAGACATGAAAGATTCAAGAAACATAGGTACTTGGTTTAGTCAACATCAACAACATCAATTTTAATTCTATTATTATTATTATTATTATTATTAGTCATTCATTCATTTTGTGAACCAATTAATCCTAATTAGGATCGTGGGGAGGCTGGTGCCCATCTCAGCCGACTCTGGGCGATGGAAGAGTACACCCTGGACAGCTCACCAGGCCACTGTAGGGCAGAAACACGCTGATGGCTATGCAGCTTCTCTTGTCGAAGACAGCAATGGTTCTTTTACATAAACCTCTCACCACAGACAGTGACAGACATGGCTGGCTTTTGATAACCCAGTTAGCTGCTCTGTGGGTATTATTATTATTATCATTATTATTATTATCATTATTATTATTATTATCATTATTATTATCATTATTATTATTATTGTTATTATCATTATTATTATTATTATTATTATTATCATTATTATCATTATTATTATCATTATTATTATTATCATTATTATTATTATCATTATTATTATTATTATTATTATTATTATTATCATTATTATTATTATCATTATTATTATTATCATAATTATTATTATCATAATTATTATTATTATCATTATTATTATCATTATTATTATTATTGTTATTATCATCATTATTATTATTATTATTATTATTATCATTATTATTATCATTATTATTATTATTATCATTATTATTATTATCATTATTATTATTATTTTCATTATTATTATCATTATTATTATTATTGTTATTATCATCATTATTATTATTATTATCATTATTATTATCATTATTATTATTATCATTATTATTATTATCATTATTATTATTATCATTATTATTATTATTATCATTATTATTATTATCATTATTATTATTATTATCATTATTATTATTATTATTATTATTATTATCATTATTATTATTATCATTATTATTATTATTATTATCATTATTATTATTATTATTATTATTATTATCATTATTATTATTATTATTATTATTATTATCATTATTATCATTATTATTATTATTATTATCATTATTATTATTATTATTATCATTGTTATTATTATTATCATTATTATTATTATTATCATTATTATTATTATTATTATTATCATTATTATTATTATTATCATTATTATTATTATTATTATTATCATTATTATTATTATTATTATCATTATTATTATCATTATTATTATTATTATTATTATTATTGCTGTTATTATTTTTAGAATTATTATTATTACCTGCAGTAGTACTTGTGGTCCTATATTAGTGTTTATAAAATTTGTTAGTGTTATTACTGTGCTTGTTTTTTTAACAGTTTCTACATGCGCTTATACTTTACAGTGTAAACAAAGAGCGTGGGAATATCTTGGCGAGAACATCAGAACATCTGCAGAGTATCAAAGCTGTTGCAAGATGGCTCAAATATTTATCATAAACATCGTGTATATCCAAACTGAAAGATTCAGATTTGATGTAAGATTTTTAAAAACATCTGTGCAGTGAGTAGTAAACATTGTGTAAATCAAAGCGATGAGACGAGAACGTGTGTGTAGTTACAGGGAGGTCGAGCTTCATGTAGAATCTCAGAGTTGTGTGAAAGTCCACCTGATGCACCGTGGCGACGGTTTTTAATTCTACACAGAGAATAATCAGGAAGCACATTTCTGAAATGAACCCATTTTTTGAGGCTCTGAACTGGTACCAGTCCAGTCCAGAGTGTACTGAGCCTGTGAGAACCACAACGTTGTTCTGTAAGAGACCACAAAAGTGCAAACTCTCAATAAACAGAAATAATAAAACGTGATGGGGAAAAGTTTCAAGTTCAACTCTCAGGGTACACGAGAAAACGGGACAAACATTCATTAACTATTAGTTCATTAATGACCACACACTCACTCACTCACTCACTCACTCACTCACTCACTCACTCACTTATCCATTCACACACTCACTCACTCACACACTCACTTATTCACTCACTCACTTATCAACTCACTCACTCACTTATCCATTCACACACTCACTCACTCACTCACTTATTCATTCACTCACTCACACACTCACACACACACTGACTCACTTATTCACTCACACACTTATCCATTCACACACTCACTCACTCACACACTCACTCACTTATCCATTCACACACTCACTCACTCACTCACTTATTCACTCACTCACTTATCCACTCACTCACTCACTCACTTATCCATTCACACACTCACTCACTCACTCACTCACTTATTCATTCACTCACTCACACACTCACTCACTTATTCACTCACTCACTTATCCATTCACACACTCACTCACTCACTCACTCACTCACACTCACTTATCCATTCACACACTCACTCACTCACACACTCACTTATTCACTCACTCACTTATCCACTCACTCACTCACTCACTCACTTATCCATTCACACACTCACTCACTCACTATTAGTTCATTACTATTAGTTCATTAATGACCACACACTCACTCACTCACTCACTCACTCACTTATCCATTCACACACTCACTCACTCACACACTCACTTATTCACTCACTCACTTATCAACTCACTCACTCACTTATCCATTCACACACTCACTCACTCACTCACTTATTCATTCACTCACTCACACACTCACACACACACTGACTCACTTATTCACTCACACACTTATCCATTCACACACTCACTCACTCACACACTCACTCACTTATCCATTCACACACTCACTCACTCACTCACTTATTCACTCACTCACTTATCCATTCACACACTCACTCACTCACTCACTCACTTATTCATTCACTCACTCACACACTCACTCACTTATTCACTCACTCACTTATCCATTCACACACTCACTCACTCACTCACTCACACTCACTTATCCATTCACACACTCACTCACTCACACACTCACTTATTCACTCACTCACTTATCCACTCACTCACTCACTCACTCACTCACTTATCCATTCACACACTCACTCACTCACTCACTTATTCACTCACTCACTTATCCACTCACTCACTCACTCACTTATCCATTCACACACTCACTCACTCACTCACTCACTTATTCATTCACTCACTCACACACTCACTCACTTATTCACTCACTCACTTATCCATTCACACACTCACTCACTCACTCACTTACACACACTCACTTATCCATTCACACACTCACTCACTCACACACTCACTTATTCACTCACTCACTTATCCACTCACTCACTCACTCACTCACTCACTCACTCACTCACTCACTTATCCATTCACACACTCACTCACTCACTCACTTATTCATTCACTCACTCACACACTCACACACACACTGACTCACTTATTCACTCACTCACTTATCCATTCACACACTCACTCACTCACTCACACTCACTTATCCATTCACACACTCACTCACTCACTCACTTATTCATTCACTCACTCACACACTCACACACACACACTGACTCACTTATTCACTCACACACTCACTCACTCACTCACTTATCCATTCACACACTCACTCACTCACTATTAGTTCATTACTATTAGTTCATTAATGACCACACACTCACTCAATCACTCACTCACTCACTCACTTATCCATTCACACACTCACTCACTCACACACTCACTTATTCACTCACTCACTTATCAACTCACTCACTCACTTATCCATTCACACACTCACTCACTCACTCACTTATTCATTCACTCACTCACACACTCACACACACACTGACTCACTTATTCACTCACACACTTATCCATTCACACACTCACTCACTCACACACTCACTCACTTATCCATTCACACACTCACTCACTCACTCACTTATTCACTCACTCACTTATCCACTCACTCACTCACTCACTCACCACTTATCCATTCACACACTCACTCACTCACTCACTCACTTATTCATTCACTCACTCACACACTCACTCACTTATTCACTCACTCACTTATCCATTCACACACTCACTCACTCACTCACTTACACACACACACTTATCCATTCACACACTCACTCACTCACACACTCACTCACTTATCCATTCACACACTCACTCACTCACTCACTTATTCACTCACTCACTTATCCACTCACTCACTCACTCACTCACTTATCCATTCACACACTCACTCACTCACTCACTCACTTATTAA
>CM045738.1:32387296-32407296 GCA_024760905.1 Plotosus lineatus | reverse complement strand
TCACTGTCCCCTAGTGCAGCTAACTGGGTTATCAAAAGCCGGCCATGTCTCTCACGGTCTATGGTGAGAGGTTCATGGAAAAGAACCATTGCTGACTTTCGTAAAGAGGAGCTGCTGCATAGCCGTCAGCGTGTTTCTGTCCCTTGCTAAAGGGTTGTGTCAGGAAGGGCATCCGACGTAAAAACCTCTGCCAAATCAAACATGCGAATCAGATGACTCGCTGTGGCGACCCCTGAAAAAAAAAAAGGGGAAAAGCTGAAAGGAAAAGAAGAAGAGTGTATACTATGTACTACAAGGAAACACCATAAAAACAAACTAAAATGATGATGCGGCCTGCTCCAGTTCACGATGAAAAACTGAGAGTGTCCATTGTTTTGATTTAAACATTATTCAATCAGAATAATGTTTTTTTTTGTTTGTTTGTTTGTTTTGAATCCTCTGATGCAGACCAATAAGATCACACCATTTGCACAAAGTGTATACTCATGTTTTTATTCTATCCAAACCTAGATACGGGAAATTGCACATTCTGATTGGCTGATCGACTACTAGGACATCATCACATATACCATGAGAAGCTGTAACACTAAGAAAGAGTACATTTTTCCATCAAACACAACTTTATTAATCTTTTGGACAGGCCTCCAGGCCGTGTTGTCATATGATCCCGGTGACCGTGGGAGAGAGGCATTGTTAGTGCTGTGTGGCAACAGGAAGTGCGACGCAAATATATGGTAATCAGACTGGTTCTTTCAGTAAGCATTATAGGAAACAAACATATTTTATAATATTCAGGAAGTTGAATAAAATAACAAGAATGCTTTTGCTACTCATAAGCCGGTTAGCATAGACAGAGCACGGTTTATTATTTATTATCAGATAAATATGAATGATGGTGTAAAAATCCTGAGGTGAAGAAGCGTGTGCAGAGGTGAAGAAGCGTGTGCAGGGAGGCTGGAATGGTTGGAGAAAAGTGTCCGGTGTGATGTGCGATAGGAGAGTGTCAGCAAGAATGAAGGGAAAAGTGTACAAGACGGTGGTGAGGCCAGCCTTGTTGTATGGATTAGAAACAGTGGCGCTGAGGAAAAGGCAGGAGGCAGAGCTGGAGGTAGCGGAGATGAAAATGTTGAGGTTCTCTCTGGGAGTAACGAGGATGGATAGGATCAGAAATGAGTATATCAGAGGGACAGCCCACATAAGATGTTTTGGAGACAAAGTCAGAGAGGCTAGATTGAGATGGTTTGGACATGTACAGAGGAGGGATAGTGAGTATATTGGCAGTAGGATGCTGAGGTTGGAACTACCAGGCAGAAGGCCTCGAGGAAGACCAAAGAAGAGATTTATGGATGTGGTGAAGGAAGACATGAAGGTCGTTGGAGTCAGAAAAGAAGATGCGGAGGACAGGGTGAGATGGAGGCGGATGATTTGCTGTGGCGACCCCTGAAGGGAGCAGCCAAAAGTAGAAGAAGAAGAAGAAGAAGAAGGTATAAAATCCTTTTTGAGTCAGTTTTCATTTTCAATTGTAATCAACATTTCAGCTGGAGTTGTTTTTTTTTTTTTTTTTTGCTGTATATACAGTGAGCGTTTAGCACAGGGGTGGGCAATCTTATCCACAAACGGCCGGTGTGGGTGCAGGTTTTCAGTTCAACCAAACAATAGCCACACCTTCCACCTGTTTCCACCAATCACTGATCATCAAAAGAAAAGAAAAGAAAAAAAAAACCTAGATTGGACATTACTGTTTCAATTCTGAAGTGGCGCCATCTTGGTGAGATCACCTTGCTTTAAGTCTTAAACAGTAATGTGATCTCACCAAGATGGCTCCACTTCAGAATTGAAACAGTAATGTCCAATCTAGGTTTTTTCTTTTCTTGTCTTTTGATGATCAGTGATTGGTGGAAACAGGTGGAAGGTGTGGCTATTGTTTGGTTGAAGTGAAAACCTGCACCCACACCGGCCCTTTGCGGATAAGATTGCCGACCCCTGGTTTAGCATCATCTCTGAAGAGATGCTAGCACCACATTTTGGGAATTATTCCAGATTACCAACCCCAACTTCATCTCTAAATTAAACTCTTATCTTTTACATTTGGGAGACTCTCTTATTCAGATTGACTTACAATTATATATATTTTTATACAACTGAGCAATCAAGGATTAAAGTTGTTAGTCAAAGGCCCAACAGTGACAGACTGGTGCTGGTAATTTGAACCAGCAACTTGGGGATCCCTTGGGGATCAGCAATTTGGGGATTACTGACCTATTATTAATTATCTCCTGAAAGTGTTCTGGCCATTTCCTTTTTTTAATGATGGTGAGAAATTAAACTTCACATGTCTAAGCCTTTTAATTCATTTATGCGTTTATTTTTGCACCGCTGTGAACTTTTTGGTGAAGCTGTGTATCATTATTTATTTATTTTATTCTTATTGGCACTCTTATGCCCAGTCCATGTCACTGTCTTCTGCACTTTGTTGTAGTCTGCTATTCAGAAATAGACTCTGAAAAAAAAAGCCTGAGAAACATTAATTTCTCACAGTTAAGCTGCCAGTCCCCGGAGGATTGATCAGCTCCCAGTAAGGATGCCAAGTCGAGATCCAATATGAAATAAGTAATTAATAATTTGTTCTGAGAGTTTCATCTGGCAGTAGAATACATGCCTTCTTCTTCTTCTTCTTCTTCTTCTTCTTCTTCTTCTTTTCCTTATAGAAATCCTCAAACATGTAATTTATATATCTAAACACGACTCATATTGTGTTTCTGAGCCTGATGTAAATACCTGATCTTCTAGCAGGAACTGTGCACAAAAAAACAAATTCACCAGCTGTATTTTTGCTCACTTTGCATGATCATGAAACACCTTTGTGCCAGCCAACACAAATAGAGATTTGCACCTACCCCTCTTCCTCGCCCTACCGCCCCACCTTGGTCTTTAGAATCTATCTGTCCATATGAAAGTTCAATAACAAAAGTAACAGCATGAGGGAACATGCTATTGTTTTTCGATGTTGAAACTGTGTTGTCCTGCAGCAGGAGAGTTGGAACGGATAAACGGGATATCTGTGATGTTTGGGTAACTACTGACCCTCTGTGGTGAATTTATGTGAACTTTGTACCACCTCACCCTGACCGCAGAGACACTGGTGAGATCTGGCTGACCTGGTGCATGTATCCTCCCTGCCTTTCCTCACTGTTGCAGACTTCTTCTTTCCCACTTCAAAAGCTGAGTGTATCTCCGTTAAGTGTTATACGTACATGCTCCAGCATTATACATTCATTCACTCACTAATCCTATCAAGGTCGCAGCGAGGCAGGAGCCTGTCTTGGCTAACTCTGGGTGAAGGTGAGGTACATCCTGAACAGCTTGCCAGTCCATCGTAGGGCTGTCATATATTCCACCATTCACGCTCACACTCACGTCTTGGGGTGATTCGGGAACAGCCAGTTATAGTGTCATGTGCATGTATTTGGATTGTGGGAGGAAACCAGAATACTTGGAGGAAACCCATGCAAACGCAGTGAGAACATGCAAACCATACAAAGAAATGCTCCCGTCAAACCCAGGGTTCGAACTCAGCAGATAGTCAAATAAAGAAATGAATTCAGGGAGATGTTTGCTGTGTGCACTTACACATTAGATCTCTCATTGAAGTCGCATTGAGCAAGGCTGGAAAATGGTGTTGCAAAAATAAGTCCGTTTTCTCCTAATTAGTTCCATCAGAATTCCTCTTGTATGTCCCTTGGTATTAGAACAGCAGAGGTTCACCAAAGAAAAAAAAAAAAAAGAAATTACTGCATAAAACAAAACTTTAACACAAATTTAAGCTCATTGGGGACATCACAAACATTTAAATATAAACTTATATTGTTTCAGGATCAATTTTACCTTTAAGTCCAATATGTGTCTTTATTGATATGCGTCCGTGTCTTGGTTTGTTTCCTCGGCGACCTTCCTTTTACTTTCTGATCCCCGCTTTCTTTTGTATCACTCTTCTTGTTGGTTTAATTACCCGTTTAACAAGTTCATGTTCCGTGAAGTTTATGATTTCAGTGTTTGCTCCATCAACACTTATTTTTCTGCAAGTTTGTCCAACTGTCTCATATAAATTGTGTGTTTTTGATCTGTGCATACATGAGGCTCTCTTCTGGTGCTTTCAGTTTTATTATTAATAAATGTGTATACAGTACAGTAACTTTAATTTCTTCCATTCATTATGCAAGTCAGCGATTTACAGTAGCCAATCAGCAACAATCCAGCGACACTGCAGCCCTATTAGGTTTCCTATAGTAGGATTCTGCGTATAGCGGACAAACAAAATGAATTTGAGTTTACTGGGTTATAAATATCCTTCCATATTACATGAATGTAGTGCTCTGTTTATGAGCTCCACTATTAATTACACAATAATTATAAAATCATGACTTTTAGGACTGATCTACTGAAAGGTTTGAGAGTTTAACGGACTCATAAAATTAATATCTAATGTAATTACTTACCTCAACAGAAGTATCGGAGTATTTAATCATGTTCGTATTGTGTCATGTCTGTCTGGTTTTTCAGATTTTCTTTAAGTGCTAAGAACGCCTGACCTCATAAACATACACTGTTCATCAGCACTCGAAAGATTGAGTCGGGCTGCGTTTACACTTCAGTAGCAGTAATAGTCGAAATGTTGTTGCAAAGACCTGCAATGCTAGACTGAAAAAAAAAAAAAAAGGACTTAGAGAATGTTTGATGATTTTTGTAAGTTGATGAAGAACATGATGCTTCTTTCCACCATTCCTGTTTTACAGTGTTCATCCAAAGCAAAGTTTGTCATTGGCGTTTTGTTATCATTAACTATTATTATTCTCATCAGCACTGTCGTCATTCTCTCCAAAGATTACTCTACATTTAGGTGAACGAGACTCAGAGGAGTCTCTGCGCAAACACACATTTGGTGCACACATGTTTGGAGCTTATGTAAATCAGATGACAAATGAACAACTCTTCTCAGTCCGCTCAAACTGTTGGCAGTGGTCTGAGTCTGTCATCAGCCCCCTGAAAACTACTCTCAGCATGGGCCAGTTCCCCCTGTGCCTGCTGACGTTGTCTCCTAGCGCTATGAGAAAGTGAGTTCTGGACCCAGGCTTGAGATTTCCACTGATATTTCTCTTGCATCATAGTAATGTTAACTTTTTTTTTTTCCTATGAGGAGGAACACTGGCGTGTGAAAATTATACAGTAATTATTCAACTTACTTGATAACAAAGATCGAAAAATTAGCGTGTACAAGACTTCTAAGAATTTGCTGGCGGCTTTCCACCAAGCAGAAAAAAGAAGCCATTTTAAACGTGTAATAATGACAGTTATAAATGATTACAGGTCCTGCAGGGATGGAGGGAGGATGAGATATACAGGGATCCCTCACGTTCCGTGGTTAATTGGGACCAAGATCCCCACGCAACAACCGAATTCCGCAAAGTAGGATCGACACCCCCCCCCCCCCCCCCGACTGACGTATAAGTACATGTATATGTGTATATAATATCAATAAATACATATTCAATTCTATAAATGCTTATAATAACAATTAAACATTAAAAAATAATGCATAAGATGTAAATAAAATATAAATACACACACACATACATGCAGATGCGTGTGCACGCACTCAGATGCGCACCTCACAAGAATGTAATTAGTTTTGATAGGAGGTTTTGGGTTGTTTTTTGTTTTGTGTTTGTTTAGGGTTTTTTTTTTTTTTGCATGATTGGCATTGTTTTTACAGCATTTTCCTTAACTTTTTCCCCTATCCTTCCTTAATTTCCTTATTTTCTAATTCGATGAATATTTAAAAAAAAAAAAAAAAAACCCGCGATGCACTGAAGCCGCATGAATTGAAGCGTGAAGTAGCGAGGGATCCATGGACAGTATTTCTGTATTGTTTGTTCTGTGTATGAAGCACGAGCATGTGGGTATTTAAAGATTAAAACAGTTCACAATAAAGATGTATTATTTTAATCGGAGAACATTGGTACACATCGGAAAGCAAGTACACATTAGAAAATATAAGCAGACATTGTAAAATTTTGGGAAAAACTTCAGGGAAGCGTGTGATATTTTGAGAGTGTTTTTTATGTTCGGAGTACATCTGGGGAGCAGGAAAAAGTCAGAGTAATATCAGTAATGATCAGGTGTTGGAGTGATCGGAAATAATGGAAGTAATTCTGATAAATTTGTGGGGTTTTATAGAATAAAAGAAACACATCAGAACAACATTGGTACAAATTGATAGATAATAATAACTTCTGATGGAACATCAGAATACAGACTGAAATGATATCAGGAGACATTTGGAGACTATCAGTACATATCAGAACACAACTGGCTGAAACATTAGAATAACATCGGGATCTGGTCGGCTCACATCGTGTTATGATCTGTGTCGTGTGCGTGGAACTTAATCTGACACGCCAGAAGGAAAAGGGTTTGAATACAAGTTTTATTTCAGTAATGTAATATATTTATTTGCATTCTATGAGCATTGTGTGCGTGCGTGTTTGTGTGTGTGTGTGTGTGTGTGTGTGTGTGTGTGTGTGTGTGTGTGTGTGTGTGTGTGTGTGAACTTTGACTTTCTGCACAGTGAAGTGAGTGATGGAGAGAAATGTCCATATGGAAATCAGGTTTTTGCCACAAGTGTGACATTGTCTTTACATATTGTTCAGGAAATTCCTGGTCATTACAGAGTGTAATGGTTCGTGATGATCTGCAGGGCCTACGTGCGTGTGCCCCCCCCCCCCACACACACACACACACATACACACACACACTTCTAAAATCTATACAGGATTCGTATAAATGCCTGATACATGCATTGCAATTCTTAAGGGAGAACTGAAGTATGGAGTTCTGGAAACAAGACTAATAGCTCGGCTCCAAGTAAAATGAGATTCCCAAGTTGGGCCTCGGGCTTTGCTTACACTGACATTTTACGAGAAACCACATTTCTAAGATGTTGAAACCATAAATTTTGTCAATATTAATGTGATTCCCAAAAGAAGAGACTCTTCTTAGTACATTACATTTGACGAATTACCCCACTTTCTTGTTATGTGTTTATGCACACACACACACACACACACACACAATTTTTTGTGTACACACATCCATACTGATCAAGCAAGCGCCAAAAGGCAAGCAAGCTACTTATTTATATGAAACAAAATAAAAGCCGATCTATTTTTCATAGTACATTCTGGTATGCAGCACAGTGGCCTGGTGGTTCACAAATCTGCCTCTCAGCAAAAGGTTCTGGTTCTGAATTCTAGTCCCAAGCATGGCAAAGGGGTTTGGATGTGAAGTTTGCATGTTCTCCTTTTCCTTATGTGGGTTTCCTCTGGGACCTCCAGTTTCCTCCTACAATTCAAAGACATGCACATTAGTCTAATTCGTGGTTCCAAACATGCCCCTGTTTGTGTGTGTGTGTGTTGGTCTTGCAATGGACCAGTGACCTGTTCACGGTGAACCCTGCCTTCGCCCAAGGTTAAATAAGATAAGCTCCAGCCTCCTCGTAACCTTTGTGGGATAAAGCAATTTGGTAAGTGAACGAATGAATGTGTCATCTATCATTATTTCCTTCACACACACACACCATCTCACTTTCAGTCTTCTTTTAATGCACTGCATCCACATGAGCCTGATTAGTCATTATTTGATTAATATATTGCAGGTTAATTAAAAGAAAGCGCACGTTAATCATCTCTCACTTCACCACTACGTCATTGCACTTATTTTTCATTGTCACTGTAATGACTAACCCCGTTCTTATTTCATAAGTGCTGCAGTAATTACAGACAGTCTGTATCGAGGCTTATCAAAGAAAGTGATATAATACAGTTCTATATGTGAGATGAATAAAGTGCAGAAGTATTCATGCCCATCAACTTGTCCACATTTCATAGCATTACAGTAGAACGGTAAAATGGGTTTAATTGGGACTACACTGGTTGGTGCCCCCGCTGTCCTCTGTCCTCACCCAGAGTCGGCTGAGATGGGCACTAGCTCCCTGTGACTCTAATGAGGATTAAGTAGTTCAGAAAATGAATGAGTACTATATAGTATATATATATATATATATATATATATATATATATATATATATATATATATATTCTTTTCCTTTATGCATATACTAGTATGTCCTCCATATTAATTCTACAAGGGCAATTATTGCCTCTGCTTTTACATACTTGTCAACTCTCACGCATCAAGTGTGAGATTCACGCATTTCATCTCGTCCTCAATCTTTCATGCAAGGTGTCTAAAATCCCATGCATTGGTACAATTATTTCCCAATTTTATTCATTTTAAAATTTTTTAAGGATGTAATTTCCGTGAGCAAATGCCAAATCACGACTTTTCCAGATTATAAGACTTCCGCTTTCCCCCCACTTTTAGTTAGCGTTCACTTGATTGGCTGATGACAATCAACCAGCAATCGCTATACACAATTCTACCCCATGCTTTGTTGTTAGCCCGAAACGTGAAAATGGCTGGCTCGGACGATGAGGGACCTTCAAAGCTAAAAAACATGAAGCATCAAGGAGCTGCAACTTACCAAATGAAATTTAACAGTGACTGGACATTGAAGTATCCATGCATCATAGCCGACAAGTCAAGTACGTAATACGCATTTGCGATGCACGACCTGTGACAAAACATTAAGCTAATCATCAGGGTTTCTGAAATGTTCAGCGCCTCATCGAAAGTGATTCGCATACAGATTTGTCGAAGATCAAGTGTTCATCGGCTTCTGCGAAATTACCTGTTTGAAAGATCTGAGGTCCGGATTCAATATTAACTTGCTTCCTTGTGAGATTGGAGGTGTTTTGTCCCACGGAACACTCTGTGCACGGAACATTTGTAGCACCGCCCACTTCCATGCACAAAAATGCTTCGTGGCCGAATGCGGAGCTTTTGAGACGGGGCGCGGCTCATCTGGACCTGCTCAAATAAGCTGCAATGAGTACTCTCAAAAAAACTCACGAAACTCACGAAACAACATTACATCTTTCCTTTACACGTGTGACAAACAAGCTTATGGGTCCAGTACTATGGAGATTCAGCTCCCTCCTGGCCAGCGAGCAACTCGCCCATTGTTTGAATTTTTGAATGGTACATTTAAATTTTTTAATGGCATGTTTGGTGCTTTTTGTAAGAAGAGGTTGTTTCATATACAGAGGATGAAAATTTCGGAAAATGTTTTTCGTAACCTGGATTTTTCATATTCAGAGGTTTTCATAAGTAGAGGGCCGACTGTAATGAGATATTTTATGCATAACTTTACATGTGATTGAGTTACATTGTTATAGCCATTCAGTGTGTGACTCATTTCAACTCCTTATTCATAAAAAAAAAAAAAAAATATATATATATGTATATATATATATATATGTATATAAATATATATACACACACACACACACACACACACACACACACACACACACATATATATATATATATACCTGTTCTTAGTTACTATGATCTATAAAAGCGAAACTTAAGCAATTCACTGGAAGCAGAATTAACATTAACTTATTTATTGCCTTGCTTCCGGACCCTCACTAAAATGACCGGTGCACATTGTTGTTGCTGTGACCAACGTTATACAACATGTAACATGTTTAACATGTAGATAAGAAACTTTTAGTAACATGTCATGCTCATTCCAGGTTATTCGGGCTGAAGTCAAGATCGCACGTCTGATAGCACACTAGATAGTTTACACTTCATATTTCATTAGTTCTTTCATTGAAGATTTCATTTACATTTGATTATTAAATCTTAAAGACATGTGTAATTTTGTATTTTCCCCCTATGTCTGTGTTAAATCATGACATATAAAACTTGCATGAAATGGCTTAAAAATCACTCTTAAAAACCCTTAAAACCAAAATTTTCTGGGGGCTTTGACCCCACCCCCCTCGCCCTGTACCTGCCCGGGGGTTGTGCCCCCTGGACCCTTGCTTTTCACTATTTATTAATCTTAGGGGTTGACAGCTATGCTTTTAACCATTCCAAAGTGAGCACACACATAAACAGTGAGCGCACGCATGCACACATGCCAACACACACCCACACACATACATGCACGCACACACACACACACAGACACACAGCCATACACACAGGAAATACAGCTAAAAGCAAATATCACAGATCACTGAGAGATCGGCCTTTTTCATGATTGTAACACATTTTGATTGCATGAAATCAGTGTGTTGTTTGCAGTGTGTATGAGATGTAATATCAATTAACATTTTCAAATCAAATAGTCTGTGATCATCTGAAACTCCTGAAACTCTAAATCCTGAAAAGGTCAAACCACAGTTAATTAAGCACATTAGTCTTCAATGACATCATATCTTATGCAGTTTTCACTTTTGTTCATTCATCTGTATCATTTGTAATCTTTGGGGGCTTTGGTTTAAGATTTTAAATTACAGTATCGTTTTCTCGCTATTTCGCGAGCGAGGTTGATTTGAGAGGAGTCATTAGGGATTGAGAAATTCAGTGATGGATGTTTTGACTTCAACAGACATTATTGAGCGCATGATAGGCTGCAAGGAGGCACAGTGGTCTAGTTATTGGCACATTTGCCTCACTGCAAGAAGGTCCTGAGATCAAGTCATGGGCTTGGCATGGCAGTTCTATCTGGAGTTTGCATGTTCACCCCATGCTTGTCTAGGTTTCCTCTGGGTACTCTGGTTTCCTCCTTCAGCCCAAAGACATGCACATTAGACTTATTGGCTTTTCCAAATTACTCCTGGAAGTGAATGTGAACGAAGTCCGTGCAATGAATCTGGTGAACTATTCAGGGTGTACCCCGCCTTCAGCTAGTGTAGACAGAAATAGGCTTCAGCCTCCCTGTGACCGTCATAGAATTAATCGGTTTGGCAAATGAGTGAGTATGAATTTATATACTGTAGTATAAGATACGTTTCGCAGATAAAACTCTGGGATGATTACTTTTGATATGTCTCCGTATACCTCTATGTCTCCGTATACCTCTGAGAAGGTCGGTTGTCTTTGTAGGAGGACACGGCTCATTTAATTAAGACAGTGGTAGGGAAGGCAGATGGTTCACTCTGCAGGTGTATAAATCCATAGAGGCATAAGGACGGCTGAGCAGGGAGCCAGAGAGATACATGGAGATGATAATGATTAATAGATTAATAGTAAACGTAGAGCAGCACAGTAATGCAGTCGTTAGCACGGCTGCCTCACAACAAGAAAGTCCTGAGTTCAAGTACAAGGTGTTTCTTTGTAGAGTACGAATGGTCTCCTCATGTTTGTGTGGGTTTCCTCCAGGAATACTGGTTTCCTCCCACAGATAAAAAAAAAAAACATGCAGTTTAGGCTGATTGGTTGTTACAATTTGCCCCGAGGGGAGGGATTGGGATGGACCGGTTGGGGGGGGGTGCCGACAACACAGTGAGAGTGGGGCTTGAACCCCCAACTTTTGGATTCGTCAGCCAACACCCTACCACCGGGCCACCATAGCCTCACATTTAATCCATTCAAGCCAGGGGTCTCAGACTCATTCCACCAAGGGCCGCAATGGCTGCAGGTTTTTGCTTCCACCGCTTCAAACTGCAGCACACCTGACATGACTCATTTAATAAACTGATCTGAGTCTTCAGGCAGTTGATTGGTCAATCCGTGTGCTATGTAGAGAGATTGGCCTGCTGCTGCTTGGTTGAAGCAAAAACCTGCAGCCACTGCGGCCCTTTGTGGAATGAGTTTGAGACCCCTGATTCAAGCTAATAATAGCCATTAACTATAGAGGCTGTAAAACACACCATGCTATAGATAGACCACTTTAAAGAGTGATAAAGGTTTTTTCTCTTGAGTCCTCCAAGTCGACCGTGATCCGAATATGAACTGACTTAATGAGCCTTTAATTATCATTAGCAGCAATCAGTACAGTTGGAGATCCATTCTAATCATTCAGTTTCCTGGAAGCCTTTGGAGGTTTAACTGAATGACCCAGGCTGTGTGCACTGTTGTTTTCGTGTGAAGCCGTCTGCTGGGTGTGATTGGGTTGAGTGGAGCATTGGAAGTGCTTCATTAAGAGAGTTCGCTGTTTGCATCTCTAGCATTTATTGAAACTGGTAGAGACGATTTCCTTCATTTCCTTCATTTTGTCTTGCTTTTCCATATCCTGATCACTGACTGTAATTTGGGTCTTTGCAGTTCATGGTCCAAAAAGGAAATTTACAAAAAAATTATGGGAGATGGTATAATATTCATTCATTCATTCCCTAAGCCATTTAATCCTAATTAGGGTCGCGGGGAGGCTCATGCCCTTCTTGGCCGTCTCTGGGCGGTGACAAGGTACACCCTGGACAGCTCGCCAGGCTAACGTAGGTCGAACACTCACACAACCATTCACATATTCACATTGACACCTAGGGGCGATTTGGAACTGCCAATTAGCATCATTTTGGACTTTGAGAGGAGAAAACAGAGGGAGTATCCGGAGGAAACCCACTCAAGCACTGAAGAACATGCAAACCCCACACAAAATCACCCAAGCTGGGAATTGGACCCAGGCCTCCTTGCTGTGAGGAGGATGTTCTAAAACCACTCCGCCACCATGCCGCACCATGGTAGAATATATAGCCTTTTTTTTATCAGCAGGTTACACGGGACCTGTCAATCAACCAGTTCCACATTTATCAGTCTGTTATGTCCTGCTATGTTATCTGGGCAACATATGAAATACAATCTTGGTTAGAAAAGAAAACATGTAAAACAGGAATATAATCACTAAATAGCTGTTCTCTCTCTAACAGGAAGAATCGAAGCCTCTTTGAATCTGAGGCACCAGATATAGCAGGATCTAGTCTGTTATAATGTTTTCGATTTTCTTGAATTTGTCCATTTCTAGGCCCTTGTCTGTGTTCCTCACATGGTTCAGAATATGTGAATTTTTTTTTAATTACGGTATGAACTTGACCTATCAGGTCCCATGCCATGCCATGATGAATGCTATGGTTGTGCACTGGGAAGCTATTTATCCAATAAACACAAATTCCTCTTTCAAGGAATACCTCCATTTCCAACAATGATACAGAAATTTCACATAGGTGGTTTTATCAGTATTTTATGTATCATGCCAATATCACATAGAATTAAATAATAGAAATTAACTTTTTTAATTCTAATCAGAAATTAATGTTTAAAAGCTTATTTATGTTTGTTCTTACCATTTCATTCATTCATTTTCTGAACTGTTTGATCCTAATTCATGTCACAGAGAGGATGGCACCCTTTTCAGGCGACTCCGGGCTTGGGTAGAGTACATCCTGGACAGCTTGCCAGGCCATCGCAGGGCACAAACACGCTGACGGCGATGCAGCTACTCTTTGACAAAAATCAGCAATGGTTCTTTTACATCTCTCACCATAGGCAGAGAGACTTGGCCAGCCTTTGATAACCCAGTGAGCTTCACTTGAGGGTCAACAGTGACAGTGAGGCTTGAACCCCTGACCTTACGATTAGTAATCAAGCACCCTACCACTGGGTCACCACTGCCCTCATTTGTCCTTGCCTTCTGTGATCAATCATCCTCTGAAAGAATCAAACTATTGTAAGAGGAGGAGGTTTACTGATTCCATTTTATCATACACTGTAATAGTTCACTGGACATTGATTGGTTATAATAGCTACTCATCCATCCATCCATTCATTCATCTATCCATTCTGCATCACATCGCGGGTAAAGTTCAAACCAATCCAAGCGGGAGGCAGGGAACACGTGTCTGTTTCAGTGTTAACACAGACAAAAACAGATTCACACTCACATTCGCACCTACAGGCAGTTTTAAGTATCCAGTACAGTAAACTTTAGTACAAGACTCAAACTCAGAACCTTCTCACTGTCTGGTAACACTTAGGTCGACTCCTAAGCCACTGTGCCTCCCACATCATTTATAACATGATACCTATAAAAAAATATAGTACATAAAGTACAAATATACTGTTTGCTCACTCACAAAAGACTTGATTAGAAACATCTGTGTAACTGCTCATCATGTCCAGCACCATACTGGGAAAGCACATGTAGCATTCCAGCCCCTCCCACCCGCAAAATCTGGGCATCCAGACATATTCTACTCAACGAAGGTAAAACTCTATAAAGTTCTGGAGTATATTCTACATTACAGTGCAGAAAAATAGAGACCTGTATACAATCTCACCCTATTATTGCCAAATTTTGGTGATCCTACGTCATTATCTTTTTTCTATATGGAAAACGTGACTTTGTGACTTTGGAATAAGGTCGAGGTGACCCGTATACAGTTACACCCTATTCGTCCCTGAGGGGGATCCATACACTAAATTAGGCGATCCTATGTCCTTTCCTTTTAAAGTTATTGCACTACTAACAAGTCATACAGCTGGACGGAACCCAATCCTATAGCACACAATCCACTCACCTTTGTTGATGGCAAGTTCTAAAAAAGTCGAACAATGGAAACAGAAAAGAACGAAAATTGTGGATTGCATAAACATACTTACTGAAAACTGCCAAATAGGTTGTCTGGTAACTGGTCTCTAATCTTATTGTTATGGTCATGTGAATAAATGTATAAATGTAAATATAAATATAATGAATGTATAAATGTTGGATGTAATTATATTCAGTTGGTGTGCTGTAAATGGAGCCTGCATGGTCTAATTGGGTCTGGAACTTTCCGGCATGTTAGGGAAACTTCGAGATGGACCTAGTTGCGCATGCACCCTGTGACGGGTCAGGTGATTAGAACATTCGAGAAAAAGGAACTTTCCAGAACTTTAGAGAATCTATATATGGACCCGTTGCCGACCGGTTCGGGCGGAATCATCTAGGCGAATCGTTCAATGTGTGTCATCCAAGAGTCATCATTCAAGACTTCATCACTCAAGTCCATCATCCGCGTTCATCCACAGCAACGCGAAGATTTTCATCATTTGCTTCTTTTGATACGCGGGATTCCAAGCTTTCGACCGCCAACGCTTTGCAGTTGCTTGGTGACTATCTTTATTTTGTGACCCCTGTTCAATTTGTATTTTATTTAGGTTTAAACTGTGAGTTATTATTTTGTTTTATTTCGTTCATATTATTAAATTGTATATATTGTATGTCGTGTTTTGTCGTGTTTTGCTGGTTTCACGGGGCACTTTTCATATTCCAAATTCCATGCATAACATTATCCACAAAAGGGCCGGTGTGGGTGTAGGTTTTCACTTCAACCAAACAGTAGCCACACCTTCCACCTGTTTCAATCACTGATCATGAAAAGAAAAAAAAAACTAGATTGGACATAACTGTTTCAATTCGGAAGTGGCGCCATCTTGGTGAGATCACCTTGCTTTAAGATTGAAAGCAAGGTGACCTCACCAAGATGGCCCCAATCCAGAGTTGAAACATGGATGTGGAATCTAGTTTTTTTTTTCTTTTCTTTTTTCTTTTGATAACTGGTGATTGAAACAGGTGGAAGGTGTGGCTACTGTTTGGTTGAAGTAAAAACCTGCATCCACACCGGCCCTTTGTGGATAAGATTGGAGACCCCTGTTGTACAATATGATATTGTGAGTATCATGGTTGAGTATGAAAGGATTATTTTTAAACTATAGAAAAGTATTTAATTCAATTCATCATGAGGAAATGTTCACAATCCTGAAAGCCTGTAATGTCCTGGGTGATGAACACGCCCATCAAGGTTATCACTACAGATGGCGAGTCTGATGAATCTGAGATCACTGCAGGTGTGCTTCAGGGAGATGCATTGGCACACTTTCTAATGCAGTTCTTGATTACGCCCTTCAGAAAGCCATCAACAGGAAATAGGCTTGACTTGACCGCATGGTTGAGGGTTCAGGGCGTTTACATATCTTGACTACACTCACGATATTTTTAAATAATGTTTCACAGGACCAGACTACTGAGGCTTATTGAAGTGGAATGTATGGGGGTTGGGCTCATATTCACTGAACAGAAGTCCAAGGTGATGGCCTGCAATGTACCCTCTACTCCACTCCGAACGAAAAAAAAAAAAAATTGACAATCTTCTCAAAGTAGATGGTGACTTCAGGTTTCTTGGCTGCTGGATTAACTCAACTCTTGAGTGGAAAGCTCTTCCAGATATGAAAGACATATGGAGACTGAATGTTTTGTGAGATCTCAAGTTTCTACTATATGGAGACAAGTGCTGGACATTTAATGTCTCCCTGCTGAAGTAGATGGATGACTCACACATAGCATGTGTGTTGTGTTAAATGAGAACTGCAGGATAATGTCTCCATGAAGTTTGAGTAAATGCAAAGCGCACGCGGACCTTTGTGACCTTCATGTAACTGATATAAAAGGACATGAGTATTGACTACACTGGAATGGCAGCGTCTGATTGGTCCACTATCTTGGAATTAAAACATAATTCTAGTAATTAAAATTTTAACCGAATTGACAGACACTCGCAGTTTGTCAGGGTTACTTGGAGTAGATGGTAAAAATAATGTACGTATAGATTCGAGCACTGCTGAAAAGCAGAACTCCTGATAGACATCTCTCTTGATCGGCGTCTGAGTGTGAGTTTGTTTTTTACAGCCTTTCTCATTTATGCTTTCATTTGTATCACCTCTACTGTTAGTTTAATTATCCGTTTAACGAGTCTATGTTCTGTCACGCTTCTGATTTTGTCATTTGCTCAACGAACAATTGACTCATCATGACTTATTGACCTGCAACTCACCTACTCGCCTCGCTGAGTTAGATTGTGTATGTTTTATTCCGTACGAATCTGACCAATGGTGTGAGAGCCTCTATTTTTGTCTTTTAGTTTTGTGAATAATAATAATTAAAAAATTTTAATTTCTGGCTATTATCATGCAAGTTGATAATACATAACAGCCAATTAGCATCAACTCAGTGAGCTGGCAGCTGTATTGGGTTTCCTGTGGTTGGCATGCACCAACACCAGACGGATATGGGACAACCATCCAAGTGATATTGCATAACTATAATTCTCTACTCCGGTAGGAGTGTGTGTGTGTGTGTGTGTGTGTGTGTGTGTGAGAATATATCAAAAGCATTCAGAAATGCCACATGACCCAAGCTCATTTGAGACACAGTGTGTGCTACAGTTAAATGATCCCGATTTCAATGCTTTTTTTGGAAATCATGGAAGTTGTGTCCTCATCGCTAAAGAAAAAAAGACCATCTGCCCTGAAAACACCAGCATCTGGGATGGCATGAGAGGATGTTCATCCACGTGATAGGAAACTTTATACCTTTTAGTGCAGAAAGGTTCTCAAAACTTACTGAGTGTTGTTTCGAGAAAAAGTGATGTAACAAAATGGTAAAAATGACCCTGTCCCAACATTTCTGAAATATATTGAATGGGTGTGTACTTGAAGCAAAGAATAAAGTGTGCCAGGATATTAAAGAGGTTCATTCACTTTCCTGGTATATTAAATAAACATGACCTGGTGGCAAGGTGCTGGATTACGGATCCCGAGGTCAGGGGTTATTACATTATCATCAGGTTGTTACTGTCCGTCCCCCGTCCCCCAGTGTGGCAAACGAGGTTATCAAAGGCCGGCCATGTCTCTCACTATCTGTGGCGAGAGGTGTAAAAGAACCATTGCTGACCTTTGTCAAGAGTGGACTGCATAGTTATCGACGTTCTTCTGCTCTGTGATTGCATTGCAACTGGCTTAGTATCTCTTAATCGCCTGGTTTACACCTTGCTTTGGTTCTGTCTGACTGGAAGAAAGATCGTGTACATTGTAGAAAGTGGAAAAAGCTGAGATTAAGTGTGAGGTGAGTGTATAAGGCATGTCATTTAAAAATTAAATAAAAAAAAAGGATAAAATAAAAATCATAAATGCTGGGGGCTTTACAGTCATAATATTTATATTATAAAGCTGGGGCTTTATATTCAACCAAAATGAACCGATCAGTCAAAATAAAGCACATCAGATATTCAGGAGTGAATGGACATCTTTAAATATCTTGTCTTTGCATTGGGGCGGGACAGCAGCATGGCACGGCATCACAGCAATGTGTACCACATTTCTGTGTGGCGTTCGCATGCTCTTCCTGTACTTGTGTAGGTTTGCCCTTAGGTTTCAGTGTGAATGGATGTATGTGTTGGCAATACAACGCTCTGGCGAGCTGTTCAGAATGTACCCTTCGCCTAGAGTTGGCTGAGATGGGCCTCAGCCTCCCCTGGTAGGATTAAGTGGTTTGACAAATGAATGAACGAATATTGGAAATCTGTTTTTTTTTTTTTTTTTTTTTTTTTTTTGTTAACCTGTTTCAGTTTCCCTGTCAGTCTGCTTGCTTATTTATTCCCTTGTTGGTGTCTGTATTCTTTTGTTTACTGCTACCTGTGTTTATTACCGTCCCAGGTTTGCACACCTTCTGTTTGCGAACAGCAGATGGAGTTTTTGTGTGTTGGGCAGGCCACCACTCCTGTGAAGGACCTTTTTTTTTTTAAGTTCAGTATTTTTGACTTTTTGTTTTATAGAGTATTGTGTTTTGACTGCTCTACATCACCTTTAATATTTATAAATATAAATGCCCTTGCAATGCCTGTCCTGTTCCTGACACCCTGTTAGTCAGAGAGTAAGGCTCACGAGGAAGCTGCTGAGTGAAGCAGCTGAGACAGCCTCATTTATCACACTCATGTAATGGGTATCCAACATTTAAACCAAGAAATATACTTTTTAATTTTCAATTTAATTTGCCAGAAAGAATCAGTATCATGTGGTGAATTACGTTTGTGATGATTTTTGTACAGACGAAATACAGAAATAAAACTGATTTAAAAATAGATGGATGCCAGTGATACGCAATGTCTGGGAGAAACTCCAAAAGAGAACAATTTGATGTTGTGCTTCACAGCGAACTGCCAGCTCCTCCATAATAAACAGTTGGAGATGATATTCGTTTGTTTAGACGCCACTTCATAAGAAGAATTAGTTCTTCATTAACTTTGGAATTTAATGAAGAATGTGTCTTATAGTAATAGAGAAGTACAGAGAAGGTCAATAGGAGCTGCATTGTGCCTTTGTGGATCTGGAGAAAGCATATGACAGGGTGCCGAGAGAGGAACTGTGGTATTGCATGAAGAAATCTGGAGTGGCAGAGAAGTATGTTAGAGTGGTGCAGGACATGTATGAGAGATGTAAGACAGTGGTGAGGTGTGCTGTCGGTGTGACAGAGGAGTTCAAGGTACAGGTGGGACTGCATCAAGGGTCAGCTCTGAGCCCCTTCTTGTTTGCTATGGTGGTGGACAAGTTGACAGACGAGGTTAGACAAGGTTCCCCATGGACTATGATGTTTGCAGATGACATTGTGATCTGTAGTGAGAGCAGAGAACAAGTGCAGGAAAATCTAGAGAGGTGGACGTATGCCCTGGAAAGGAGGGGAATGAAGGGTAGCCTCAGTAAAACAGAATACATGTGTGTGTGAAAGACAAGGACCCAAGAGGAACAGTGAGGTTACAGGGAGCAGAGATGAAGAAGGTGGAGGATTTTAAGTCCTCAACAATCCAGACCAATGGAGAGTGTGGAAGAGAGATGAGGAAGGGTGTGCAGGCAGGTTGGAATGGTTGGAGAAAAGTGTCCGGTGTGATGTCTAATCGGAAGGTATCAACAAGAATGAATAGAAAAGTGTACAAGACGGTGTTGAGGCCAGCGATGTTGTATGGGTTAGAAACAGTGACCCTGGGGAAAAGACAGGAGGCAGAGCTGGAGGTAGCAGAGATTATAATGTTGAGGTTCTCTTTGGGAGTAACGAGGATCAGGAATGAGCACATTAGAGGGACAGAACATGTAAGAGGTTTTGGAGACAATGTCAGAGAGGCTAGATTGAGATGGTTTGGACATGTACAGAGGAGGGATACTGAGGTTGGAACTACCGGCACCAGGCAGAAGGCTGAGAGGAAGACCAAAGAAGATAT
>CM045738.1:32357296-32362296 GCA_024760905.1 Plotosus lineatus | reverse complement strand
GAGACGATACACAGAGAGAGAGACGAGCACAGAGAGAGAGAGGCGATACAGAGAGAGAGAGAGACGTACACAGAGAGAGAGAGAGAGGCGATACAGAGAGAGAGAGATGCCTGAGAGAGAGAGAGGCGTACACAGAGAGAGAGAGACGTACACAGAGAGAGAGAGAGACGATACACAGAGAGAGAGAGAGACGATACAGAGAGAGAGAGAGAGATACACAGAGAGAGAGAGAGAGCGATACACAGAGAGAGAGAGACGTACACAGAGAGAGAGAGGCGCATACAGAGAGAGAGAGAGACGACACAGAGAGAGAGAGAGATACACAGAGAGAGAGAGAGACGATACAGAGAGAGAGAGAGACATACAGAGAGAGAGAGAGACGATACACAGAGAGAGAGAGAGACGATACACAGAGAGAGAGAGACGTACACAGAGAGAGAGAGAGCGTACACAGAGAGAGAGAGAGATACACAGAGAGAGAGAGAGACGATACACAGAGAGAGAGAGAGACGATACACAGAGAGAGAGAGAGACGCATACAGAGAGAGAGAGAGGCGATACACAGAGAGAGAGAGCGGCGTGCACAGAGAGAGAGAGAGACGTACACAGAGAGAGAGAGACGTACACAGAGAGAGAGAGACGTACACAGAGAGAGAGAGAGACGTACACAGAGAGAGAGAGAGACGTACACAGAGAGAGAGAGAGACGTACACAGAGAGAGAGAGAGACGTACACAGAGAGAGAGAGAGACGTACACAGAGAGAGAGAGACGTACACAGAGAGAGAGAGACGTACACAGAGAGAGAGAGACGTACACAGAGAGAGAGAGAGCGATACACAGAGAGAGAGAGACGCATTACACAGAGAGAGAGAGAGGCGATACAGAGAGAGAGAGACGTTACACAGAGAGAGAGAGGCGATACACAGAGAGAGAGAGACGATACACAGAGAGAGAGAGACGATACAGAGAGAGAGAGACGATACACAGAGAGAGAGAGACGCATACAGAGAGAGAGACGTGCACACAGAGAGAGAGAGAGCGATACACAGAGAGAGAGAGACGATACAGAGAGAGAGAGAGAGGCGATACAGAGAGAGAGAGAGATACACAGAGAGAGAGAGAGAGAGAGACGCATACACAGAGAGAGAGAGATACACAGAGAGAGAGAGTTACACAGAGAGAGAGAGGCGATACACAGAGAGAGAGAGAGACGCATACACAGAGAGAGAGAGACGATACACAGAGAGAGAGAGAGCGATACACAGAGAGAGAGAGCGATACACACAGAGAGAGAGACGTATACAGAGAGAGAGAGACGATACACAGAGAGAGAGAGGCGATACACAGAGAGAGAGAGGCGATTACACAGAGAGAGAGAGACGATACACAGAGAGAGAGAGCGATACACAGAGAGAGAGAGAGAGACGATACACAGAGAGAGAGAGACGATACACAGAGAGAGAGACGATACATACAGAGAGAGAGAGCGATACACAGAGAGAGAGACGATACACAGAGAGAGAGAGACGCACACAGAGAGAGAGAGAGAGCGATACACAGAGAGAGAGAGTGCACAGAGAGAGAGAGACGTACACAGAGAGAGAGAGACGTACACAGAGAGAGAGAGACGTACACAGAGAGAGAGAGACGTACACAGAGAGAGAGAGACGTACACAGAGAGAGAGAGACGTACACAGAGAGAGAGAGACGTACACAGAGAGAGAGAGACGTACACAGAGAGAGAGAGACGTACACAGAGAGAGAGAGACGTACACAGAGAGAGAGACGTACACAGAGAGAGAGAGCGCATACAGAGAGAGAGAGACATACAGAGAGAGAGAGAGCGATACACAGAGAGAGAGAGACGATACACAGAGAGAGAGGCGTGCCACAGAGAGAGAGAGCGTACACAGAGAGAGAGAGACGATACACAGAGAGAGAGAGACGACACAGAGAGAGAGCGTACACAGAGAGAGAGAGCGATACACAGAGAGAGAGAGACGATACACAGAGAGAGAGACGATACACAGAGAGAGAGACGCATACAGAGAGAGAGAGAGACGATACAGAGAGAGAGAGAGGCGATACACAGAGAGAGAGAGACGTACACAGAGAGAGAGAGACGTGCACAGAGAGAGAGGCGATACACAGAGAGAGAGAGACGATACAGAGAGAGAGACGTACAGAGAGAGGAGTACACAGAGAGAGAGAGACGTGCACACAGAGAGAGAGAGACGTACACAGAGAGAGAGAGATACGACAGAGAGAGAGAGACACAGAGAGAGAGAGCGTACACAGAGAGAGAGAGAGACGTACACAGAGAGAGAGAGAGACGATACACAGAGAGAGAGAGAGAGACGATACACAGAGAGAGAGAGAGGCGATACACAGAGAGAGAGAGAGAGAGACATACACAGAGAGAGAGAGAGAGAGAGACATACACAGAGAGAGAGAGAGAGACATACAGAGAGAGAGAGAGAGAGACATACACAGAGAGAGAGAGAGAGACATACACAGAGAGAGAGAGAGAGACATACACAGAGAGAGAGAGAGAGAGACATACACAGAGAGAGAGAGAGAGACATACACAGAGAGAGAGAGAGAGACATACACAGAGAGAGAGAGAGACATACACAGAGAGAGAGAGAGACATACACAGAGAGAGAGAGAGACATACACAGAGAGAGAGAGACATACACAGAGAGAGAGACATACACAGAGAGAGAGAGAGACATACACACAGAGAGAGAGAGAGAGACATACACACAGAGAGAGAGAGAGACATACACAGAGAGAGAAAGAGAGACATACACACAGAGAGAGAAAGAGAGACATACACACAGAGAGAGAGAGAGAGACATACACACAGAGAGAGAGAGAGAGACATACACACAGAGAGAGAGAGAGAGACATACACACAGAGAGAGAGAGAGAGACATACACACAGAGAGAGAGAGAGAGAGACATACACAGAGAGAGAGAGAGACATACACAGAGAGAGAGAGAGACATACAGAGAGAGAGAGACACACAGAGAGAGAGAGAGACATACACAGAGAGAGAGAGACATACACAGAGAGAGAGAGAGAGAGACATACACACACACACACACAGAAGAGAGACATACACACACACTCAGAGAGAGAGACATACACACACACACAGAGAGACATACACACACACACACAGAGAGAGAGACATACACACACACACAGACAGAGAGACATACACACACACACAGAGAGAGAGACATACACACACACACAGAGAGAGACATACACACACACACAGACAGAGAGAGACATACACACACACAGAAGAGACATACACACACACACACTCAGAGAGAGACATACACACACACACACACACACAGAGAGACAGACACACACACACACACACACAGAGAGAGACACACACACACACACACACACACACACACACACAGAGAAAGAGAGCGAGAGAGAGACATATACACACGCACACAGAGAGAGAGACATACACACACGCACACACAGAGAGAGACATACACACACGCACACACAGAGAGAGACATACACACAGAGAGACATATACACACAGAGAGAGAGAGAGAGAGAGACATATACACAGAGAGAGAGAGAGACATACACACACACACACACAGAGACATATAAACACACACACACACACACACACAGAGACATACACACACACAGGAGAGAGAGAGAGACATACACACAGAGAGAGAGAGAGACATACACAGAGAGAGAGAGAGAGAGACACACACACACACACACACACACAGAGACACACACCCACACAGAGAGAGAGACATACACACACCGAGAGAGAGACATACACACACCGAGAGAGAGACATACACACCGAGAGAGAGACATACACACACCGAGAGAGAGACATACACACACCGAGAGAGAGAGACATACACACACGAGAGAGAGAGAGAGACATACACAGAGAGAGAGAGAGAGATACACAGAGAGAGAGAGATACACAGAGAGAGAGAGAGATACAGAGAGAGAGAGAGATACACAGAGAGAGAGAGATACACAGAGAGAGAGAGAGACATACACAGAGAGAGACATACACAGAGAGAGAGACATACACACACACACAGAGAGAGAGAGAGACATACACACACAGAGAGACATACACACACAGAGAGACATACACACACAGAAAAGTACACACACACACACACACACACACACACACACACACACAGAGAGAGACACACACACACACAGAGAGACATACATACACAGAGAGACATACACAGAGAGAGAGAGACATACACAGAGAGAGAGAGACATACACAGAGAGAGAGAGAGACATACACAGAGAGAGAGAGAGACATACACAGAGAGAGAGAGACATACACAGAGAGAGAGAGAGACATACACAGAGAGAGAGAGACATACACACAGAGAGAGAGAGACATACACACAGAGAGAGAGACATACACACAGAGAGAGAGACATACACACAGAGAGAGAGAGAGACATACACACAGAGAGAGAGACATACACACAGAGAGAGAGACATACACACAGAGAGAGAGAGAGACATACACACACAGAGAGAGAGAGACATACACACAGAGAGAGAGAGACATACACACAGAGAGAGAGACATACACACAGAGAGAGAGAGACATACACACAGAGAGAGAGATACATACACACACACACAGAGAGAGAGAGATACATACACACACACACACAGAGAGATACATACACACACACACAGAGAGAGAGACATACACACACACACAGAGAGAGAGACATACACACACACACACACACACAGAGAGACATACACACACACACACACACAGAGAGACATACACACACACACACACACAGAGAGACATACACACACACACACACACACAGAGACATACACACACACACACAGAGAGAGACATACACACACACACAGAGAGAGAGACATACACACACACAGAGAGAGAGAGACATACACACACACACACAGAG
>CM045738.1:32232296-32347296 GCA_024760905.1 Plotosus lineatus | reverse complement strand
TTGGCACCAGGACACCCGAGGCTGCAGTTCAATGATCAACGTTGTAATCTCATCATCGGACTTGTGGTAGCATGTTCTGGACACTCGGGTGAAGAGGGGAGCTGAGATATCAACTGATCACCACCTGGTGGTGAGCTGGCTCCAATGATGGGGAGGCCACCCTGCAGACTTGAGAGGCCAAAGCGTGTACTTCGGGTCTCCTGGGAACATTTGGTGTAGTCTTCTGTCAGAGGGTCCTTTAACTCCAACCTCCAGCAGAGCTACAACCACATCCTGAAGGAGGCAGATGACATGGAATCAGAATGGGCCATGTTTCGGGAATCCATCTTTGAGGCGGCAGCCATAGCTGTGTCCGGAAGGTCATCGGTGCTTGTTGTGGTGGTAACCCCAAACCCGGTGGCGGACACCTATGGTGAAGGGGGTTGTCCAGCTGAAAAGGAAAGCATATCAGGTCTTATTGGCCTGTGGGACTCCCGAGGCAGCAGACAAGTACCGGAGGGCCAAATGTGCTGCAGCCCAAGCTGTTGCCGTTGCAAAACCTCGGCTGTAGGAAGAGTGCAGTGAGGACTTGGAAAGCGATTATCGGATGGCCTCAAAAAGGTTCTGGATCACCATCTGACACCTCAGGAGGGGGAAGAGGTTTTCTACAAATACAGTTTACAGTGGATGTGGGGAGCTGCTCACCTCAACTGGGGATGTTGTCGGGAGGTGGAAGGAATACTTCGAGCACCTCATCAATCCCACCAACACACCCTCCTTGAAGGAAAAAGATCTTGGGGGTTTGGGTGGAGGTCCACCCATCACTGAAGCTGAAGTCGTTGAGGTTTTCAGAAACAGAAAGCTACTTGGTAGTCAGGCTCCGGTGGTGGATGAGATCCACCCTGAATATCTCAGGTCTCTGGATGTTGTAGGACTGTATTGGTTGACACGTCTCTGCAACAATGTGTAATCATTGTGGGCCGTACATCTGGATTGGTAAACCGGGGTGGTAGTCCCCCTTTTTAAAAAAGAGGACCGGATGGTGCCTTCCAATTATCGTGGAATCGCACTGCTCAGACTACCCGGGAAAGTCTATGCGGGGGTACTGAAGAGGAGGAGCCGACTGATGGTTGAACCTCAGATTCAGGAGGAACAATGTTGTTTTTATCCTGGTCGCAGCACTCTCGACCAACTCTATATGCTCTGCTGGATCCTGGAAGCGGCGATGGGAGTTTGCCCAATCTGTCCACATGTGTTTTATGGATTTGGAGAAGGGTTTCGACCATGTCCCTCAGGCTATCTTGTGGGACGTGCTCCGGGAGTATGGCTTACCAGACTCATTGCTATGGGCCATTCGGTCTCTGTATCACCGGAGCCAGAGCTTATTCGTATTGGGAACAACAAGTTGAATTCATTTCTGATTAGGTTTGCAGTCTGCAGGCTGTCTTTTGTCACCAATTCTGTTCATAATTTTTATGGACAGAATTTGTAGGTGTTGTTGAGGGGTTCTGATTCAGTGGCCATTGGATCTTACCTCTGCTTTCTGCCGATGACGTTATCCTTTTGGCTTCATCAATCCGGAACCTCCTGCTCTCATTGGAGTGATTTGCAGCCATGTGAGAAGCGGCTGGGATGAGAATCAGCACCTCCAAGACCGAGGCTATGGTTCTCAGCTGGAAAAGGGTGGAATGCACCCTCAGGGTTTGGAATGAGGTCCTGCCCCTAGTAGAGAAGTTCATTGTCTTGGGTGTTGTTCATGAGTGAGGGAAGGATGGAGGAGCAGATCGACAGGCAGCCTCTGCTGTAAAGTGGAGTTTGTACCAGTCCGTTGTACTGAAGAGGGAGCCGAGTCGCAAGGCAAAGCTCTCAATTTACCTACTTTTCACGAGATTTAGGTAGTGACCAAAATAACAAGATCATGGATACAAGCGGCTGAAATGAGCTTCCTTCACAGGGTGGCAGTGCTCTCCCTTTGAGATAGGGTGAGAAGCTCAGCCATTTGTGAGGAGCTTGGAGTAGAGCCGCTGCTCCTCTGCATTGAGAGGAGCCAGTTGAGGTTTCTTGAGCATCTGGTTAGAATGCCTCCCGACCGCCTCCCTGGTGTGGTATTTTGGGCATGTCCGACTGGGAAGAGACTCCAGTGATCTCATAAAATCAAAATAATAATATTTCACTTTGCTCAAATCATTTTCAGCTTTGAAAGTGCATGTGGTCTCCTAAACCAAATCCTGTAAAAGTATAATACATATTTGAAGAGATTAAATGTGCAATTGCTAAATAGCAGTGAATCATTTTGGATTAATATTCTACTGTATTATGTTATTGGTTGATTTATGTACTTGAGTTTTTTATTTTTGAATGTTTTTAAAATTGAGGCCTACAGCTATTTTCCAAATCTACTCTTATAATGGAAAACAAGGAAAAATAATCAAACATACTCTTAATAGCATTCTGCTGGAGACAAAGAAATACAACAGTTTGAACCATAAAATGCCTAAGATGGAAGATCACTCACGTCAATGTTTATTCTTTAAACTCCAGTTAACATCTTTTAAAATTAAATTTTATAGCAACAAGGCTTTTAAATAGCAATTTTATAGTTGATGTTCTCAGTGAGGTGTTGAACAGCTGTCAAGATGTTTTTCTCCATAAAACACTGTCAGATGAGAAGTATGCAGCATCAGCGGTCCATATTTTGTCCATATGTATATTAAGACCTATGTCTTTTTAATGCTTTTCGCAGGGCTTCACAGTAAAATGTTCTGGGTTCAACTCCTGGGCTGGACTTGGGTGTTTGCATGCTCTTTCTGTGCTTGCATGGTTTTCATCCGGGTATTCTGATTCCCTCTGGCAATTCACAGACCTGCACGTTAGACTAACTGATTATTCACAATAGCCTCTAGCTGTGAGTGCGAGTGTGGGTGTGAATGGCTGTGTGTTTTGGCCCTGTGACGATCTGGAAAGCTGTTCAAGGTGCACCACCACCTTCGCCCTGTCTTTCGACTGAATTAGGCTCCAGCCTCCCCACAAGCTTAATAGGATTAAATGGTTCGGTAAATGAGTGAGTGACTGAGGCATGGTTACTTTTGAGGCTCTTTGTTAAGATGGCTTTAGGTTGATGACTGGATTTCAGCACCATCTATTGGCAGGGAATAATCTGGCATGTTTTTAATCAAATGGCTATTTTTTTTTTTAAAGCAATGAATAATTAATTCATTTTCTAAGCCATTTAATTCTAGTTGTGCAGAGGCTGGCACCCATCTCAGCCCACTCTGGGCGGAGATGGTCAACACCCGAATCAAGTCTGCCAAGGCCATGGCATGGCCAACACACATACAAGTTCAAGTCTTAACTGTCATATTCAGATAACAATGGAACATCATAACCAACAATGAAATTCTTGGACTCAGAGCCCCCTCAATGTTCCATGTGAAGAAACAATCATTCACACTCATAGGTAATTCAGAACAGCCAATTAGCCTACTGTGCATGTTTTTGGACTGTGGGAGGAAACCAGAGTACTGGAATGAAATCCACGTAAGCACATAAACTCCACACAGAAAATACAGAAAACACCCAAGCCTGGAAATCAAACCCAGAAATTTGTGCCGTGAGGCGAACGTGCTAACCACGGCTCCACCATGGCGCCGTGCATAAAGTTACATGAAAAAATATACAATGCAATACATTTTTTTGAGTGAGAACTGTTTATTGAACAAAATCTTATTGGTTAAAACTTTTCCCACAGTGATACATTCATGGAAAAAAAAAAAAACAGATACAGGTTACAATAAATAATTCGGTGTGCTCCATTATAATGCAGCAGATTCCTGATGGAACGTTTGTGTTTTCTTGTATGAGCAGACAGTGAAAGCTGGAGTTCAGTAACAGCATTGGGCAGATTAAAAAAAACTGGTTTTACTTCCATTCCTTGTTTACTGCTGCTCGTGTAACGATCACATGTAACAGCCCGGCCATGTGGGGCAAATCACATTAGTTTAAGATTCATTTAAGAATTGCAGTGTTTGTTGGTCATTAAAGCTCAATTAAAGCAAGAGAATACCCCTCATTCACTTTTTTGCTGAACTATTTAATCCTCAGGGTTGCGGTGACTGGAGCCTATCTCAGCCGACACGGGGGAGGGGAGGGGACAAGGTACACCCTGGATATCTCATCGGACTTGAACACCTGCAATCATTCACACTCACATTACATCTGGAGGCAAACTGGAACAGCCAATTATCCTGTTGTGTCAGAGGAGACCAGATTAACTGGAGGAAACCCATGCAGGCACAGGCAGAACACACAAACTCCACATAGAACCATGCTTGCCAAGCCCAGGACTTAAACCCAGGACCTTCCTGTTATGAGGCGGATGTACTAACAACTACGCCTCTATGCAACCCGGTGAGAGAACAGCCTACACATAAATCACACATCAAGTTCCGAACCCTGTAATCCACTGTTTCATGTATCTGTAATAAACCTAATAATGACTTATAACTTGTTCTGTTGGCAGAAACAGCCTTAGAAAGCATGGATCTCTCTGAATGAAACACATCAGTAACTTTACAGCTCCTGGATATTTATAATAAATAAGGTGACATCATAAACAGCCAATCAGCAGCTTTCTTTTACCTTCATACTGGGAACTGAATTACATATTAAACCAAAAACAACATGTTTAGTAACTTAAATTTAGTAATGTGTTATACAGTTTTGTGCAGATGCACATCTGGAACATCGGAATAAACAGATGTGTTCTTGTCTCCCTTGGAACATTGATAAATGAGCGCTTTTAAGCACTTAGGTTCATAATGAGAGTCAGCCTTACATCTGAAGTGTTTACTGAAAATGGTCACAGCACGCTGGGTTCAGGGTTCAAGTCGTATTGCTTGTATGGGTTTTCTCCAGGTACTGTGGTTTTCACCAACAGTTAAAAGATATGCAGATTAGGTCAACTAGCTCCTCTAAATTACCCCCTCGGGGAGAACGTGAGTATGAATGGTTGTTTATCCCTGCAGTAGACTGGCAACATGTTCAGGATTGAGTCCCTGCCTCTCACCCAGAGCCAGCTGGGATTGGCTTCTGCTTCTCTGTGGCCCTGATGAATATACTGTACAAATAATAGATGTATGGATGGATGGATGGACACTTTTGATGTGATAATCTTTGCTTTTAATTGGGCATCAGCCTCCCCACGATCCTGAATAGTTTGAAGCGGTTCAGAAAATGGATGGATGGATGAATAGATGGATGGATGGATGGTTGGATGGATGCATGGATGGATGGACACTTTTGATGTGATAATCTTTGCTTTTAATTGGGCATCAGCCTCCCCACGATCCTGAATAGTTTGAAGCGGTTCAGAAAATGGATGGATGGATGAATAGATGGATGGTTGGATGGATGGATGGACACTTTTGATGTGATAATCTTTGCTTTTAATTGGGCATCAGCCTCCCCACGATTCTGAATAGTTTGAAGCGGTTCAGAAAATGGATGGATGGATGAATAGATGGATGAATGGATGGTTGGATGGATGCATGGATGGATGGATGGACACTTTTGATGTGATAATCTTTGCTTTTAATTGGGCATCAGCCTCCCCACGATCCTGAATAGTTTGAAGCAGTTCAGAAAATGGATGGATGGATGGATGAATGGATGGATGGATGATCTTTGCTATGTTTGACTGAAACTTGTAGCTTATATCCATCAACAATGTAAATTATTGAAATAAAACTCTTCTAAACTCAGAATTCCTATGGAGAAAGTCACAGGGCCAGCACGCGCACACACACACCCATTCACACTCATGCCGAGGGGCAATTCAAAACAGCCAGTTAGCCAAATGTGCATGTCTTTAGACTGCAGGAGGAAAGAGGAGAATCTAAAGGAAACCCACCCATACACAGGGAAGAACATGCAAACTCTGCACAGAACCGCCATCTCACTGACCACTATGGCACCGTGCCACCTCGTAGCATTTCTTTATGTGTAAATGAGACTAAATTCTCTATATACAAGCATTTGCTTTTGATCAGTGGGTGTACACTTGTAAATCTTTAACACTGAATATACAGGAAATCATTATATACAATATTACAGTTAGCTTGCTTGGTTTTTGCGAACCCAGGGTTGACACTGGGCTATGATCTCTAAGATCTCTATGATTTCAGAGAATTGTGATGAGCATGGCAGGTCATTGGATTGAAATGTCATGATGTTGATCTTGATGTTGTTGTTACCTGTCAAAAATGTTTCTACATTTAAAAAAAAAAAAAAAAAAAAAAAAATTATCATTTGATACCAATCAGTTGCGGCACGATGGCGTAGTGGTTAGCACGTCCGCCTCACAGCAAGAAGGTCTGGGTCCGATTTCCAACTCAGGCGTTTCTGTGTGAAGATTGCATGTTCTCCCCGTACATGCGTGGGTTTCTTCCAGGTACTCCGGTTTCCTCCCACAGTCCAAAACCATGCACAGTAGGTTAACTGGCTGTTCCAAATCGCTCGTAGGTGTGAGTGTGAGTATGAATGGTTGTGTGAATGTTGGCTCTGCGATGGCCTGGCGAGCTGTACCGGGTGTACTCTGCCGTCGCCCAGAGTCGGCTAAGATGGGCGCCAGCCTCCCCGCGACACTAATTAGGATTAAGCGGTTCAGAAAATGAATGAATGAATGAATACCAATCGTGATAGAAAGTGGGAACCGTAGTAGGGCGCAGTAAAGCTTAACAGACTTTAACTGAGTGGAACAGGCCTTGATGTGCCATCGTGGGGGATTGTTAATCTTGATTAACCTGAAAACTCAATTCCTTCAAGTGTCATCTCTTGAATGCTCCCTTTTAATCCCTAAATCGTGGTCTGAGAAAGATGATAATTCAAGGCGTGCTGTGCTTTTTGAAATTACAGCGATCGTCGTGGTTCCAGTATGAACCTAGTGCTAACGCAAGGCAAACACTGAGGCACTCCCGTTTCTATCCCTTACAAGTTTACATTATTTCAAGTTCTCACTTCCCATTTTAGGTTCAGATAATCTTTCAAGCAAACTCTTTTTTTTTTTTTTTTTTAATCTGTTTAATCACTGCTAATTTATAATCACTCTCTGAAAAATGTACATATTATGTATTTACCCCACATGCAGGGACAAGCATTCATGCTTTTCAAAGCACTTTCATTCAAGTGTCTAGAGTTTTAAATTTGGAAAGTCACACACACTTACACACACAAGCTTCACTCAATTTTGCAGTACTGTACATATTGATTTGAAGACTTCTCCCTGAAAAGCATAAAAAACCCAACAGATTATTATTTGCGTAGCATGCTTACCGATTTCATGATACCGATCATCATCCTGATTGTCTAAATCATATTCCAGTGTTACATCAGAAGAAAGTGGAGATCATCCGTACATTGGAGAAATTTGTAGAATTTCATTGAAGACTTCGGGGAAGAGTAAAATATTATAATAATATATCACAGTACATTTTGGAAACAGGAAAGAATGAGAGTAACATTTGATGCAACATCGGTATATAATTTGAAAATTTGGGATCCAATTTGTGTTATTATTTTGGAAACAGTATTGGAGACACATCACAAAAATATAGGCACAACATCAGAGTGACTCATTTGCAAAACCCACTTAATCCTGTGCATAGCCCAGCTGACACTGGGTGAAAACAGGGTACACCCTGAACATCTCAGTAGATCATTGCTGGGGAACACACACACACACACACACTTTGGAGTCTGTGGGAGGAAAACAGTGTAATCAAAGGAAACCCAAGCAAGCACAAAGAGAACGTGTAAACTCCACACAGAAACGTCCTCACCAAGCCCAGAACATTCTTACTTTGAGGTGAACGTTCTAACGTCTACACCTCTGTGCTGCCTAGATTGGAACAACATCAGAATCACATTGAGTAACAGTCTGAGACCATTGATATATCTTGGAACAAAATCGCCTGAGACATCGGACTAACAACATGACTGGTATTGTTTTAGCGCAACCTAAAGGAGAAAACCGCACGTTTTAGAAGCAAATCTTAAAAGTCAATATTAAAGCATGTAAGTGTGTAAAAAAATCTTAAAGTAATAACTGATATTCTACTGATATTATGTGGGATTATTTGAAAATGAATCTCAGAATGAGAACATCTTCAGAGCCCAAGTTATCATGGTTTTAAACATCATTTATCTTCTAGCCCTTCTGACGCCAGGAACATTCAGCCAGACCCATAAATGTAGGACACAGGGTGTGATGAAAACGGATGCGCTTTATTGTTCACAGGGAAGGCACTGGAGCAAGGGGACATCATAGTCACTGTTAGAGATGCGAAGAAACACAGAAATCATTAAACTAAAGCGGGAACTGGTGGAGCACGGAGCTGAGAGCCAGAGCGATCACGGGGAAGTAGGGACAATCTTCTAGCACCGGGAGGAGCGCTCTGCTCATCTTTATAGCCCATGATTAAGTGGAATCAGGTGTGTGTTTCGCACTCCACCCGTGTGTGACAGCCATGCCCCTCTCCAGTGTGCAGAGAGAGAGAGAGAGAGAGAGAGAAAGACGCCAAAACTAGAATCTCTCACAGACCATAACATAGTGTACGGAATTCAATCATTTTTTCACTTAATTTGCAGACCTATGGTATGAGGTACGGTACTGTTAAGTTTTGTTCAAAAGACGATGGAACAGAGACCATTTGCATTATCTGTAATAGGAAAAGCGGATTCAGAATTCGACCAAATCAGAATTCGACCAGCCATCTGGAAGGAATTATGGTCAAGTACTGAGGCACCACTGTATGTATTATTTTGTTTCTTGTACATTTACAGCATTTGGCAGACACTCTTATCCAGAGCATCTTATGGTTATCATTCTTTTTATTCTAGAATTGAGCAATTGAGGATTAAAGACCTTGCCCAAGGGCCCAACAGTGGTGACTGTGGGGACTGAACCGCTGACCTTTGAATCAGTCACTGATCACATTAACCACTAAGCCACACCACTGAACAATGTACGAGAGCAATTTGTCAATTCAGCATGTTGTATAGTCTTTCTTTCTTATTGTGTTATCATGATCACAGTTACAAATTATATCTGGTTTAACCACAGCCGGGCACATCATTTCCTTGTTTTATTATATATTGCCAGGTCTGATGCTCTGCAGCGGTACTCTAATAAGCGGAATTGTTCTATGATGTTGCATGATTTGTGGTTCAGTCTCACAGTCACTGACCATTTCTTCCTCAATGCTCTGTGTGGGAAAGATGTGCCTACTTCAAGAAAGTGGATCCAGTCATGTTGTGTGGTATATAGTTGTTGGTGTCTCAAACCATATTGGGGCCAAAGTAGTTCCTAGAGAGCCTAAAAAAAGGAAGTACTGGATTCACCTGCAGTTCAGTCTTTCATTGCTATTTTAGGAATTATTTGGCCTGGCTGTTGTAGCCTTAATCATCTGTCCAATAAAAAGTTTGGTGTCACTCACTCATTTGCAGAACTTGTTAATCCTCCATGAGGGTTGTGGGGAAGCTGAAGTCTATCTCAGTTAACACTTGGGCAAAGGCAGGGTACACTATGAACAGCTCGCCCATCCATCGCAGGGCAACACACACACACACACACACACACACACACACACTGGACCAGCCAGTTAGCATAATGTGGGAGGAAACAGCGTAACCTAGAGGAAACCCATTCAAGCATAGAGAGAACATGCAAAGTACAGTACATACAGAAATGCCTTTGCCAAGACTAGGCCTTGAGCCTTGACCCCATTTATATTTCAATCTCATACTTGTAATCATGTCCGCTCCACATCCAGTGCATTCTTACTTACTACAACCAATCAGTTTGCACCACAGCCTTACCACATTCTCATGGTGTCTGCCTGGTGTGTGATTATCCTGATTCAACCACATCTTACTGCAGTCACATTTTCTTAGATTATTTTTTAGATTTTTTTTTTCTCCATTAATTTAGCCATGACCAATTCCCGCCAATCAAGTACTGCATTGGTTCCCTGTCACAACCAACAAAGGAAGAAGTGAAAAGCATACTTCCCCTCTGTGACAAGTAATGTTGCCACCTGAATCTTTACCAACTGCTGCGCAAACACATTTAAGGGCAGCCTAACACAGAAAAATCATACGTATACATACACTCCCTGACTTACTTTCATCCATTTTACGTTTTTTCAATTTAATGTTTTTTTTTTAAGTCAAATTTTGAGTTTAGACGTACCTATGTAGTATGCTGACGTAATGATGACGTAATGACGATGCATCCATTGTTTACAAACAACAGACTGAACGTGCTCCTCATACTTCCCAGTTCATTGTTTTTATATATATATATATATATATATATATATGTATATGTGTGTGTGTGTGTGAGAGAGCGAGAGAGAGCATGTTGCCTTGTGTTAAGACTAGTGGGGCAGTGATGGGCTAGTGGATAGGGTGCAGGCTTGCTGATCCTAAGGTTGGGGGTTCGAGTCCCCACAGGGTTGCCACTGTCCCACCCAGTGCAGCTAACTGGGTTATCAAAGACAGGCCATGTCTGTCACTGTCTATGGTGAGAGGCATGTAAAAGAACAATTGCTGACTTTCGTAAAGAGTAGCTGCAAAGCCGTCGGCGTGTTTCTGTCCCTTGCTAAAAAGGTTGTGACAGAAAGGGCATTCGACGTAAAAAAAAACCTATGCCAAATCAAATGTGCGAATCACATGATTCGCTGTGGCGACTCCCCCGAAAAGGGAAAAAGCCGAAAGAAAAGAAGAAGACCTTGTGTTAAGACGTCGTCACTGTGAACTTTGTGTTTACACTGTTTTGTGGACTTTTGTAACCCTAAGCAAATATGGTTGATCAGAAGCGTAAGCCTAATAGTATGGGTGCAAGTCTTATACACAGAGATGAATTAACTATCTGCTCGGATCAGTGCAATCTACCATGCATACTCAATTAAGCAAAGAGAGTTGTAAAATGAATGAAAACCAGATTCCAAGAGAACTCGCCGCTCTGCTGAGTGCACTGCAGCGTTCTAACATCAGTGCAGGCTGTGTTCTAAACGAGTTCAACGGCACCCTTGCGCACTCGAAAGACCAGAAGTCCGTATAACCCACAGCAAGTACACTACTTTCGCAAGTACACTACTTTTGGTTTTGAGCACCTCACATATTGTCAGCTGTTTTAAGCTTCATGTAAAGTGGCTCGGTATAAATAAGTGACTTATTTGAAATGAATGTTGGTATTATTTGATATATTTGATATTTTTTACAATGTTATGTTTATAATAATTGATTTATGGGTGTTTTATGAGATACGGTAATGGTATTTATGGATGTATAGTAGAGTACGAGCATCATACGTCACACGTCATATGTCATGCGTCACTGTAACAACTTACGTTCACGTTCAACTTATGTTCAGCCGTCGGAACCAATTAAAAACGTAAGTCAGGGAGCGTCTGTACATGAGTTCATAGACACCCACGATTGATTGGTGATCATAATTGACAGAAAGGTGAGTGTATGCCCCCACGTGAGAGCTTTGAGCTTTGGAGGTTAATGTCTGCGTGCATTAACCTGGATTCCACCTTGTGATCTCGAGGATGGTAGTCAATATGTCAATGTGCCACTCAAGAGCCCTCATCCATCCACTTTTATTGAGGTCGTAGTAGAAAGGTACCTGAATGGGCTAACTTAGAATCTAAGTTGGATATCAGCAATCACAATCTTGTAACAATGCGTTAGACTAAATATAAAATTGTGTTGGGCTTCCTTATCAGTTCGACATGAGGTGCAGTGGTCAGGGTTTTGAATTGAAGGGCTTGATAATGTCATTGAAATTCCCTCTATCCCCATCCCCCCTATTTCCTACGCCCTGTATTTGTTTATAGTAACATTCAATGTTGTGGAACATTAGTTCCTGTTAGCACTCCCATTATAAAAGCCATAAAGACCTCCCCCCCTTTCTTGAAGTTAGTACAGTAAAATGGAAAAACACACAGCTTGTCACATCATTAAGAAAACACAAAGAGCAAAGCCCTCTGAAGACTTTCCTGTCTTGTAAGATGTAATATTACTTTACTTCACAGTTATGAAGCTCTGAGTCTGGTTCTTTCCAAAATGGCACAAAAATGCCTTTTCACAGAAAAATCTATAAAATTAATAAAAGCTTTCATACATCATATACATCTTTGCACATCATAAAAGGCTTTTTCTTGGAAAAAAAAAACACAGTAATACATCGTATTATGACATATCATGGAATACATTATTATTGGTGGGTGTCGTTGTACAGCAAAAAGCTGCACGTGATTCACATGAATGCAACAGTATATATGGAAGTAATATGCATATATAATGGAAGAACATGCCATTCATTAATGTAAATATGCATCTGACTGATGTATATAAACAGAAGCTTGTATTATGCGCAGATGTTATTATATATTTAAGATATTTTATTCAGAAGGCCACTGTTTCATATCTGAATTGTTAAATTTATTATCCGTAAACTGTTATTAGTGCCATTAACTTGCTTTATATGAACGGAAGAATTCACATTTTATTCTTGTGATTTCATGCCCCACAAGAGTGAATCGGAAGCCTTTTGAAATTCACTAATACAAACTATCAAATAGATTTTAGTAGATCGCAACATTGAAAATGTAAGTAAAACCTCGTAATTAAAATATACACATGCTTGTGTGGAACAGAAAAGTTTGGAAGGCTCCCCTTTCAGTTCACTTTAACATAAAAAAGCATTATTCATTCACAAGGAGTGCCATCTATGCTATACATGTTATCCTAGAAGTCACAACCTATTAGAACATACATATTAAAATTAATCTTGCAGCTCTCAAGACTGCTTTCATAGAAGAGTAATCGGCGCCATCTGACTGCTCAGCACTGATTTTTGACAGAACAGTGGTCTGAATGCTGTATATATAATATTGTAGTATTACAAAACACAATGTTTTATTTGAATTGTTGTTGCTTGCTAGAGAGGGGGTGGCACAGTGGTTAGAGGTAATGGTTAGCACCGCACGGCAATAAGGCCTGGGTTTGATTCCCAGCCTGGACGTTTCTGTGTGGAGTTTGCATGTTCTCTCTGTGCTTACGTGGGTTTTCTCCCACAAGTCCAAAAACATGTACAGTAGACTAATTGGCTATGCCAATTCACCCCTAGGTGTGAATGTTGTGTGCAATGGCCTGGCGAGCTGTCCAGGGTGTACCCCGCCCATGCCCAGAGTCAGCCTCTTTCGACCCCAATTTCATTTAAGCAGTTCAGTAAATAAATGAAGGGATGAATGAATGTTTGAGAGAGGGTTCCTCCTACCTGATGTTTAGGTCTTGTGGTTGTCAGAGAGTTTTGGAGATATGCATTCTGCTCCTCTGAACTTCCTGCATTGTTGCTTGCACCACCTCAGATGTTGTCCTCTGACCCCCCAGATCAGCCGTATGTAACTGCATAAAATGAATCATAATTTAGAAAAAAGTATATTAATGGATTCTGTTTCCAGGCGGCAAGGTGTTGCAGTTGTTAACACATCCATCTCACAGGAAGAAAGTTATGGGTTTGCGTCCCAGGTTTGGTGAGGCCATTTCTGAGTGGTGTTTGCATGTTCTTCCTGTGCTTGTGTAGTTTTTCTCCAGGTTCTCCGGTTTCCTTTCACAGTCTGAAGACATGCAGTTCATCAGTTCATTTTCTGTACCCCCTTAATCCTAATTTGGGTCACGGGGAGGCTGGCGCCCATCCCAGCCAACTTCGGGCGAGGGCAGAATACACTCTGGACAGCTCGCCAGGCCATCGCAGGGCGGAAACACGTCGACGGCTTTGCAGCCTACTCTTGTCGAAAGTCAGCAATGGTTCTTTTACATGCCTCACACCATAGACAGTGAGAGACACGGCTGGCCTTTGATAACCCAGTTAGTTCCACTGGTGGGGGGGACAGTGACAATCTCGTGCAGAGTGGGACTCGAACCCCCAACCTTTGGATCAGCGATCCAGCGCCCTATACCACTAGAACACCACTGAAGACATGCATATTAGGCTAATTGGTTGTTTGAAATTGCCCCTAGGTGTGAGTGAGTGTAAGTGTAAATTGTTTTGTGTGCGTACTGACCCTGTGATGGACTGGCAAGCTGTACTTGGTGTACCCCACCTTTGCCTAGTGTCTTCTGCAACTCTAATAAGATTATAGAGTTTGGCTAATGAGAGTGACGAGTAGATTTAAGAAAATTGTACAATATTTTTGAACCTGGTGGAACCTGGTAGATGGGCACCAGCCAAGCTAACAGATTTGGCCAAATCAAGGTTATGGTAACGGTTGGGTGAAGGCGAAGGTTACTGGCAAAGTAAGTTGAACATATAACACAGAGTGTATATGTGTATGTGTATGTGTGTGTAGGGGGAGGTCTTGGTATTCATTGTCTGTCTTCCTTTCGGCTTTTTCCCTTTTACTCGGGAGTCGCCACAGCGAATCATCTGATTCGCACATTTTGATTTTGGCAGAGGTTTTTACGTCGGATGCCCTTCCTGTCACAACCCTTTTTTTTAGCAAGGGAGAGAAACACGCTGACGGCTTTGCAGCCTACTCTTTACGAAAGTCAGCAATGGTTCTTTTACATGCCACTCACCATAGACAGTGAGAGACATGGCCCGCCTTTGATAACCCAGTTAGCCGCACTGGGTGGGACAGTGGCCACCCTGTGGAGAGTGGGACTGTTTACATGCACCCTGATAGAATTTTATTGCCTTAAGGTACAATAAGCTAAGCTTTGCAATCAATGTGTTCTTTTGAAAATCTGTAAAAATGGTTATTTTAGCTATAGAGGCTCAGCCAGCAGTTTAGCGGTCAGCTTGGTACTCACTCATCTTCTGGACCACTTAATCCTAGTAGGGTCACTGGGAGGAAGGAGCCTATCTCAGCCAACACTGGGGGAAGGTAGAGTACACCTCAAATAGCTTGCCAGGTCATCATAGGGCCAACGCACACAGACAGACAGACAGACACACACACACACACACACACACACACACACACACACACACATTTCCACCTAGGGGCAATTTGGAACATCAAGTTAACTTAATGTGCATATCTTTGGACTGTATGGGGGAAACCAGAGTATTTGGAGGCTAAGCACAAGGAGAACCTGCAAACTTCAGGGACTTGAACACAGGACCTTCTAGCTGTGAGCTGGACGTGATACCCATTACAGTACATAACAGTGCAACAGTTTGTTAATTATGCATAACAAGTTGGATCTCTTTCGCATATAATCCACTTGCTGGCTTTAACATGCCCAGAAAATGTCCTGGTCTATTTTTTTATCAGCTTATTTGGATGTTCCTCAGACTATGTAAAAAGTTGGTATTGTAAGAGTGTATGTAATGTTCAGGTTGTGTGATTTGGACCCAGGACCTTCTTGCTCTGCGGGGGCCATATTAAATACTATGCCACCATGTTGTCCCATACCCAGAAAGGGTGTTGTTGCCTATAATTTGCATGTTCTACCTGTTATTGTGTGGGTTTCTTCTGGGTGCTGGTTTCCTCCCACAGTCCAAAGGCATGCATATCAGGCTTATTGGCTGTACCAAATTGCCCCTAGGTGTTCATTGTGAATGGTTAAGTGTGTAGACCTGCTATAGTGTGGGAGCTGTTGAGTGCACCCTTCCTTATAGTGTCGTCTGAGATGGACACAGCTTTCCCGCTAGGCTAACTGACCAAATTGCAAATTACCCCCAGGTGCAAGTGTATCTATGAAAGTTTGAGTGTGTGATGGCATTGCAGAGGTCTTGCAATGGTCATAGTGTACCCTGCCTCTCCCTACAGTCTGCCAAGATAGGCTCCAGTGTCCCTGTGACCCCAGTAGAATTAAATGATTTGATGAGTAACTGAGTGAGTGAATAAGAGAGTAAAGTAGATTCAATCATACCTGAGTCTCAGATAAAGTTGTAAGGACTGCTTTTCGAATGATACTGGCATAATCATGAAGTCTAGGAGAGACAATATAAGATTTTAATTACAAGGCAGGAATAATATTACTTTAATCCAAACACAAATAGTCATGTCATTCAAATGGTGAGTGGAAATTATAATAAAGGAACAGCTGATGGATTTTTTAGAGAATTTTACCGCGCATGACTCAAATGTTTTGTTTTTCCCACCATCCCCCAGCCATAATGATTTGCTTTTTTGAAAGCTGCTTTTACACATGTATACAGGGATCCCTCGCTACTTCAATTCATGCGGCTTCAGTGCATCGCGTTTTTTTTTTTTTTAATATTCGTCGAATTAAAAAATAAGGACATTAAGTAAGAATAGGGGAAAAGTTAAGGAAAAAGGCCAATTGTGCAAAAAAAAAAAACCTAAACCAACACAAAACAAAAAACAACCCAAAACCTCCCATCAAAACTACTTACATTGTTGTGAGGTGCACATCTACGTGCGCATCTGTATGTGTGTGTATTTATATTTTATTTACATCTTATGCAATATTTTTGAATGTTTAATTATTATTATAAGCATTGAATATGTATTTATTGATATTATATACACATGTACATATACGTGAGTCAAGGGGGGTTGGGGGTTATCCTACTTCGTAGATTTCGATGGTCGTGTGGGGATCTCGGTCCCAATTAACCGCGGAAAGTGAGGGATCCCTGTATCCACTGGAACAACTTTCTTCTGGAGCATTTTGTTCTGGGTGCAACCTGCTCTCTGAACCAAATCGGTATCAAATAGAGGGGTTATGAATACACAGTAGACTCCATCCGGGTCACGAGGTCATTTCACAGCGAGTGGACGATTATTCTTTAGTGGTTTGTTTGCATATGTGTTTTCTCTTTAGAGTCCGGCTTGCCGATGATTTGATGAAAACATGTTAGAAAATAGGTCCAATTCGCTTTGGGTACAAGATGTTTCCATTACTCATGTAAAAGCAGCTTTAAGGGAAAGGTAGCATGCCTGCTCTGTGTTTGAGCACAGCTCATTTCTGCACCAGAAAAATGAAAATAAAAATTTGAAGAAAAATAAAAAATAAAAAGATCAATTGCATACAGCAGAGATGTCCGGGAGTGGGTGCAGCTTTTCATTTAAACAAGCAGTAGCAACACCTTCCACCTGTTTCAATCACTGATCTAAAAAAAATTTGACTTGATTTCACATTTTCAATTTCAGTGTTTCAATTTTGGGTGACATGATGGGGTAGTGGTTAGCATGTCTCACTGCAAGAAGGTCCTGGGTTCAATTCCCAGACTCAGGCATTTCTATGTGGAGTTTGCGTGTCCTTAACATACCTGCAAGGTTTTTCTCTGGGTACTCAGGTTTCCTCCCACAGTAAAAAATAAGTAATTGGCTGCTCCAACTTGACTCTAGGTGTGAAAGTGAATGTAAATGATTGTATGAGTTTGCTTTAATAGAGAAGTACAGAGAGGGTCAGAAGGAGCTGCATTGTGCCTTTGTGGATCTGGAGAAAGCATATGACGGGGTGCCGAGAGAGGAACTGTGGTATTGCATGAGAAAGTCTGGAGTGGCAAAGAAGTATGTTAGAGTGGTGCAGGACATGTATGAGAGATGTAAGACAGTGGTGAGGTGTGCTGTCGGTGTGACAGAAGAGTTCAAGGTGGAGGTGAGACTGCATCAAGGGTCAGCTCTGAGCCCCTTCTTGTTTGCTATGGTGATGGACAGGCTGACAGACGAGGTTAGGCAAGAATCTCCATGGACTATGATGTTTGCAGATGACATTGTGATCTGCAATGAGAGCAGAGAACAAGTGCAGGAAAATCTAGAGAGGTGGAGGTATGCCCTGGAAAGGAGAGGAATGAAGGTTAGCCTCAGTAAGACAGAATACATGCGTATGAATGTCAAGGACCCAACAGGAACGGTGAGGTTACAAGAAGCAGAGATAAGGAAGGTGGAGGATTTTAAGTACTTAGGCTCAACGATCCAGAGCAATGGAGAGTGTGGAAAAGAGGTGAAGAAGCGTGTGCAGGCAGGTCGGAATGGTTGGAGAAAAGTGTCCGGTGTGATGTGTGATAGGAAGGTATCGGCAAAAATGAAAGGAAAAGTGTACAAGACGGTGTTGAGGCCAGCGATGTTGTATGGTTTAGAAACAGTGGCCCTGGGGAAAAGACAGGAGGCAGAGCTGGAGGTAGCAGAGATGAAAATGTTGAGGTTCTCTTTGGGAGTAACGAGGATGGATCGGATCAGGAATGAGCACATCAGAGGGACAGCACATGTAAGAGGTTTTGTAGACAAAGTCAGAGAGGCTAGATTGAGATGGTTTGGACATGTACAGAGGAGGGATAGTGAGTATATTGGTAGTAGGATGCTGAGGTTGGAACTACCAGGCAGAAGGCCGAAAGGAAGACCAAAGAGATGATTCATGGATGTGGTGAAGGAGGACATGAAGGCAGTTGGTGTAAGAGAAAAAGATGCAGAGGATAGGGTGAGATGGAGGCAGATGATTCGCTGTGGCGACCCCTGAAGGGAAAAGCCGAAAGGACAAGAAGAAGAAGAAGAAGAAGAAGAAGAAGTATGTGTTTGCTTTGTGATGGCCTGGTGGGCTGTCCAGGGTGTAAGCCGCCCTCACCCAAAGTCGGCTGAGAAGATTGCCAGCCTCCGCAGACCCTTATTAGGAATACGTAAACAGATTACAAAATGAATGAATGCATCTATTCCTCCCAATTTTCTCCCTAATTTAGTCGTATCCAATTCCCACCCGATCACACAACCACCACCAATCAGGGAGGAGTGAAAACAAACACCCCCTCCATGACATGTGACAGTAGCCACCAGTCTCTTTTCAAACTGCTGTGAATGCGTATTTGGGGCAATCTAACACACTCGAAGGGAAAGCACTATCTGCCCTCTCATACAAATGAGCTCACAGACAACTGTGATTGGCTACTGGGTGAACGTATCGGCCAATTAGACCCCATGGCCTGCTAGTCATGGATGGCTGTGCATTAAAACGGATTTGAACTTGCGATCTCTGGATTAATAGTCATGCACCTTGTCGATATGCCACTCAGGAGCTGAATGCTTCTACAGTATTTGGAATCTGGGAGGCAGCCATAATACATTTACACCATTCAGCAGACACTCTTGTCCAGACCAACTTAGAAGTATCATTTTTCGAGTTATCAAATTATCGTTTTTTTTCATAAAATTGAACAATTGAGGGTCCAACAGTGGTGATAGTGGGAATTGAACCACTGACCTTCAAATTAGCAACGCATTGCCTGATCCACTGAGCCGCCACTATCCCAGTGGTAAGACCACTTTCAAATCTCAAAATGGAGCTGTTGAAAGTCAATTCTGCTCAAAAACCCTGAATATTTTACAGCTGAAAGTCAGAATATCTTAAATTCATATAACTTCCCCATTAATTTTACTGACATTTGCAATTAATTAAAAATATATATTATAATAAAGATCTTCACGTTGCATGTCATGGAGGGGCGTGTGCATGTTTTCACCCCTCACTGGTTGGTGGTGGTTATGTGATAGGGAAGGTAATACCTGATGGGTGGGGATTGGATATGACAAAATTACAAGGAGAAAATGGCATGGGGGGGGGTCAAAAAAAAAGATCTGCAAAGCTGAAATTTAGCCAAAGGGGGCACTTAAAAATGAAATGTACATCGTGGATGTACATTTTCCATTTCTCAATGTTCTCTGTGTCTTATTTGAGTATAACAATAGTACAGTGGTCTCACCAAGATGGCACCAGTCCGGCTTCAGGTTTTGCCACATGCAAACAATAGGATACATTATCCACTGATTTTCTGTGATCATTGGTCCACACAGATGGAAGGTTTGGCTCCTGTTTGTCCACACTGTCCCTTTGTGGATAAAATTGGACACCCCTTGAATTGGGTTATTATAAACAATAACTTCCCCAGTGTCTCCCTAAAAACATATTAATATTATTATCATTGTTGAAATGGTTTTGATTCATGACAAACTGCATCTCTAAATCAGTACATTCCAAATCCAACTTCTTTTCACACACTTTAAGTGATCCAGCATAAGGCAGCTGGCCAGCAGTGTTGCAGTGGGGTTTGCAGTGTTCTTGTTGGCGATGCTTTTCCCCGTGTTCCTTGTGGCCTGCGTTACGGAGCACAAAAATGATGAGAATGTATGGAATCTTTTACAAGAGCTCTGTTACCCACAGTTGAAGTGTAAAGTGTGAATCCTCTCTTACCGTTTCAAAAACAGCATAGTCTATACCGTAGTTGGCCCCTGGAACTAAACCTGGGCCACCCACGAGTCCAGCACAAACGTTGCTCACTACATTACCATAAAGGTTTGGCATCACCATCACATCGAACTGTTGTGGCTTAGAGACGAGCTGCATGCACAGAAACACATATATAGCTTAATGCTTTGACTCCCTCACACGATTTATTTACATTCGTCTCCGGCAGTAACCTGCCTCACAGCAAAACTCACTGCTGATACGCAACATGCTTAAAATACTAGTACACCTCAAAATTGAATTAAATTATAAAAATTAAATCACAGATTAAATTCAATTACTTCTGAATCAATGCCTTAAGTATTAAGGCTTTAAATTAAATATAAATTTGATTTAATATTAAAATATTCCCACTATCTGAGTGCAGGCTTGGAAACAGATACCTGCATGGTGGTGTTGTCCACAATCATGGTTTCAAAAGAAATATCTGGATATCCAGTAGCAACCTCCTTACAGCATTGCAGAAAGAGACCATCGCCCAGCTTCCTGTACATAGCAAAGCAAAGATAAAGGCGCTCAAGGTCTAAGCTACGTTTGTGAAACTCAGGACCTGTTGGCCAAATCTGGCCCACTAACATGTTTTACGTACCTCAAAAGATCAATCAAAGAACATGATTATCCTACATTCTTTCAACAACCATTACCATGAAATGTAATTCTTCATCTGTCCACTAGCTGGTGGCGATCTTCATTTATTCATTTCTTAATTTATCGAACTGCTTTATCCTACTCGGTTATGGGGAGGATGAAGCCTACCTTAGCAGACTCTTAGCTGACTCTATAGGAGGAAACCAGAGTACCTGCATGAAACTCACTCGAGCACAAGGGGGAAGATGCAAACGCCACACAAAAATGCCAGGACTCAAACTCAGGGCATTGTGCTGTGATGTAGATATGCTACCCACTACACAACTGTGACACCTTCATTCTTTCATTCATTCGTTCACTCATTTATTAATTTATTCTGTCTTTCATGTGCCAAACCGCTAAATCCTATTAGCGTTACAGGGAGCTATGCTAAGTATGGCTCCAATACATCATCGGGCATTGATTTATCACTCGCCTAAAAAATCCCCTAAACACTGTGAATCAACTCTGAGAATTTTGTTGTGTCAGAAAATGTTATGGAGAAACACTACTCCACAGTTTTTACTTCTGATATGTTGTCCCCGTGCTTGCGTATGCTGAGGAGATTGCTAATCGGCTGTTCCAAATTGCCACTGGGTGTGAGTGTGAGTATGAATGGTTGTAAGTGTTGCCCTCTTCTGGTTTGGCGAGCTCTATCCCCATCTGTCAGAATCCTTCAGCTGCCTTCGCCCAGTTTTGGCTGACAGAGGTACCGGCCTCCCTGCGATGGTAGTAGTAGGATTAAAAGGTTTCATCAAATGAATGAGTGAGAACGAGTAATTCAACATAATGCAAAATTTTCCTTTAGACAGAAAGCATAGAATATAACAGTAAATGTTGTAAAAGTGAAACTGACATGATGTTGGCTTTATGTATAGCAGTGACCTTGCGGCGACCTTTTTCTCTGGCATGTTTGAAGGCGTATTCAGCGATCCGCAATGAGTTCATCCGAGTTATGATCTTCAGACACTCCACAACACCTGGAACATTCTGAAGAAATTAAAAGATTTGAATGTATTAAAGGACATTACAGGTACTGTATTACTGTGTCACTGATGGGGTATTTGCATTTGCCCCTCTCTGGCTGGTGGAGCCAATGCACATGCCCCCTCTGTGACACAAAGTGCTGCCAGCTGGCTCTTTATGAACCAATGCGCATACATAGTCAGAAGCAGTCGAACATATTTGACGTGAAAACAATATCTGCCTCTTGCACAAATGAGCTCACAGACGTCCATGATTGGCTGGTGATTGCTGGGAGTGACTGGGAAGTGAGCGCATGCCACCGCTCTCTTCCATGAGAGCTAGGCCAATTAGCCTCTGTGGACTCTGGGTTACAGATGGCTATGGCATCAACCTGGATTCAGATTTCGATGCGCCACCGTGTCGATGTGCCATTCAAGGTTTATATTGATGCAATTTTATAAATAAATTATTTAAAGTGTTTCTGTGCATGAGCTTGAGATCAAACGTTCACACACCTCATGTTCTAAGCTGCTGTACTCGCCCTCTGTATTCTCTCTGATGATGATGATGTCTATGTCTTTGTGCCGGGTTTGGACACCAGGAAAAGTCTGGCAGTGCATCACATTAGCATACAGGTCCAGTGATGTGCTAAGGTTTTAAACAGGAGACAATAAGGACTGAATCATAAAACCTATTAAACAGTACTTTGTAATTTTTGTGTCACCATTCTGAATTCAATTCCATTTTATTTATACAGCACTGTAAGCTATAGACAGTGTAACAAAGTAGATGGAGATGGAGATTTCCAGAAGAGCAAAAAAAAGAAAAAAAAAAGCTGACACTAGGAAAGAAACCCTTCCTGAGCTGGTACAAGGGGACTTTGAGAGGGACTGGGGACAGAAGCCAGAGGGATTATAGTTCATTACACAACTGCGAGCAACCTCAGTGACCTCCACTCCAGTCATGGGCGGACCCCCAGGGTCTTCCTCTTCCACAGAGGGCGTGTTGGTGGGATTGAGGAGGTACTCAAAGTATTCCCACCACCTCTTGACGACATCCCCAGTCGAGGTAACTAGCTCCCCACCTCCACTGTAACCAGTGTTTGTGGAAAACTGCTTCCCCCTCCTAAGGCATCAGATGGCGGTCCAGAACCTTTTTGAGGCCAACCGATAATCACTCTCCAGGCACTCATTGAGCTCCTCCCACGCTCGAGATTTTGCATCTGCGACAGCCTCGGCTGCAGCACGTTTCGCCTGCCGGTACCTGTTTGCTGCCTCGGGAGTCCCACAGGCTAATAAAACCCGATAGGCCTCCTTCTTCAGCTGGACGGCCCCCTTCACTGTAGGTGTCCACCACCGGGTTCGGGGGTTACCGTCACGACAAGCACCGACGACCTTACGGCCACAGCTATGGGCTGCCGCCTCAGCAATGGAGGCACGAAACATGGCCCATTCGGATTCCATGTCCCCTGCCTCCTCTGGGATGTGGTTGTAGCTCTGCCGGAGGTCGGAGTTAAAGGTTTCTCGGACAGGGGACTCCGCCAAACGTTCCCAGCAGATCCTGATTACATGCTTGGGCCTGCCAGGTCTGGAAGACAGCCTCCCCCACCACCGAAACGAACTCCCCACTAGGTGGTGCTCGGTAGACAGCTCAGCTCCTCTCTTCACCCGAGTGTCCAGAACATATGGCCGCAAGTCCGATGACTCGACTACAAAGTCAATTATCGAATTGCGACCTAGGGTGTCCTGGTGCCAAGTGCACTTATGGGCACACTTATGTTCGAACATGGTGTTCGTGATAGACAAACTGTGACGAACACAGAAGTCCAACAACAAAACACCATTCGGGTTCAGGCTGGAGCGGGCGTACCTATCGATCACACCCTTCCAGGTCACATTATCGTTGCCCACATGGGCGTTGAAGTCTCCCAAGACAACGAGTGAGTCACCCGAGGGAGCATTCTCCAACACCCCCCCCCCCAAAGACTCCAAAAAGGGTGGGTACTCTGAACTGTCATTTTACTGCATAAGCACAAATAACAGTCAGGACCCGTCCCCCCACCCGAAGACGGATGGAAGCTTCCTTTTTGTCAACCGGGGAGAACCCCAACATTTGGGCACCGAGACGGGGGCAACAAGAATACCCACACCGGCTCACTGCCTCTCCCCATGAGCAACTCCAGAATAGAATAAGGTCCATCCTCTCTTGAGATGGATGGTTCCAGAGCCCAAGCTATGCGTTGAGTTGAGCCCGACTATATCTAAGCCGGTGACTCTCCACCTCACTCACCAGATCAGGCTCCTTCCCTGCCAGAGAGATGACATTCCATGCCCCGAGGGTCAGAGTAAGTAGCCGAGGATCGGTCCAACAGAACCCATGCCTTCGGCTGCCACCCAACTCACACTGCACCCGACCCCTAAAACTCCTCCCACGGGTGGTGGGTCCATGGGAGGGCGGACCCATGTCTCCTTTTCGGGCTAGGCCCGACCAGGCTCCATAGGCAGAAGCCCGACCACCAGGCGCTTGCCTTCGAGCCCCTCCCCCAGGCCTGGCTCCAGGAGGGAACCCTGGTGACCTGCGTCCGAGCAAGGGAGACTGCTTCCTTAGACGTCTCTCCATCATAAGGGTCTTCTGAATCGCACTTCATCTGGACCTTCACCCAGAACCTGTTTGCCTTGGGTGATCCTACCAGGGGCATTATGCCCCCGACAACATAGCTGCTAGGATCATTAGGTCACGCAAACCCCTCCACCACGATAAGGTGGCGATTCAGGGGGGGCGAACATGCCCTTTTACCAAATACTCGCCACAGTCACCAACTCTTCTCTAAACGATCTGTAAATGTTCTTTACTGTCGTCAACTATTCTTCAAATATTCGACTCCCTCAGGAATGTGGTAACTTGTTGAGGAATACCTGTAGAGTATTTGCCGGGTAATTTGAAAACTCTGCTTATATTTTGTGAATACCTGTGGTTATGTTACTGTCATGTGACCATAATGCGATATGAAGATAAATCGTGGGCATTTGGTAAACAGTCAAAAAACAGTTAGCACAATTGTCACATTTTCCAGTCACTGAGTGAGCAGCATTTAAACTTAATATAGGGACAAATATACTTATTCAGTTCAGTTCATTTTATTGCAATCGCTTAATCCTAATTAGGCTCGCGGGGAGGCTGGCGCCCATCCCAGCCGACTCCGGGTGAGGGCAGAGTACACCCTGGACAGCTCCCCAGTCCATCGCAGGGCGGAAACACACTGACAGCTTTGCAGCTACTCTTGTGGAAAGTCAGCAGTGGTTCTTTTACATGAACCTCACACCATAGACAATGAGAGACATGGCTGGCCTTTGATAAACCAGTTATCTGGACTGGGGGTAAGTGATAACCTTGTGGGGAGTGGGACTCGAACCCCCAACCTTATGATCAGCGATCCAGCGCACTAGGCCACCACTGCCCAAATATACTTGTTTAAATAAATAAAAATCATATAAACATTAATATTAAGAACAATAATAATAATAATTATTATTATTAATTATTATTATTATTATTACTATTTATATTATTATTCATCCACTACTGAGACTCTAATCAGAAGCTATAGACTCTGATGGTAGGTCACGCGTGTAAAATGGATAACTGTAGTTTGATGAGCTGACCGGTGAAGTTATGTTATCTAATTAATTGCCGCTCAAAAAAAAAACACTGAAAGGACTGTGCAAAGGACGACTTAAAAGTGTTTGGCTTGATATTAATTGCCAATCAATGGTAGTAGATATGAGCTTGACGTTCAGGGATCAGTCATGGCGTAGTGTTGTAGAAGAAACACATCATGAACAAACGGAAAGCTGGAGGGAACCCCAATCGTCATGTGAGACGTTGATAATGATGAATATTATTTATTAGTAGTACAGTACGACTAAAAATAATAATACAAATAATAACAATTCATGATCCTGAGGTTGGGGGTTCAAGCTCCACTGTCAATGGGTTGTCACTGCTGCGCCCCCCCCCCCCCCCCCCCCCGTGCAGCTAACTGGATTATCAAAGGCCGGCGAGATCTCTCACTGTCTGTGGTAAGAGGTTCATGTTAAAGAACCATTGCTGGCTTTTGTCAAGATGAGCTGCATAGCTGTCAGTGTGTTTCTTCCCTGTAATGGCCTGGCGACCTGGCCAGGGTGTACTTTGCCCTCGCCCAGAATCGGCTGAGATGGGCACCAGTTTCCTCGCTTCCCTAATTAGGATTAAGTGGTTCAGAAAATGAATGAATGAATGAAAATGAATGATAATAATCCATTCCTGTTCTCAGTTCATTTTCTATAACCGCTTAATCCTAAGTAGGGTTGTGGGGAGGCTGTGCATGTTTTTGGACTTTGGAAGGAAACCATAGCACCCGAAGAAAACCCACAAAAGCACGAGGTAAGCATGTAAACTCCACACAGAAATGCCCAAGCTGGGACATCAACCCAAGCCTTCTTGTTGTGAGACGGAAGAGCTAAACCACTACAGTATGCCACAATGTGGCATAATAATAATAATAAGAAGAATAAGAATAATAATACCGTAGTAAATTGTTCCTAGACTTGTGAGAGGGTGGAAGTTTGTGACTAGTCTCTAAATTACCTGAAAAAGTAGAACAAATAGTCATCATTATTATTGCAGTTATTATTGTGGAGCAAATACTTTCCAACTTGTTCACCTTCACCGCCATCTCCTACCCTTCAGTGCAACTCCATTTCGTCTGATAGCTGTGACGGCATTTTTAATGTCAACCTCTGATGTAGCCATTGAGTCCACATTCACTACCTCGAAATCCACAGGGACGCAGCAAAACCTGTAAAGATCTAAATTTATCAAAGATCCAAATCTTCCAAAGCCTAAATTATGAGTTATTCCCAAACCTGAAAAGCTCCCGGACATGGCTCAAAAGTTCAGGTCCGATACCATCTCCAGGGATTAGCGTTACTGTGTGTCGGCCTCCATACTTTGCAGGAGGGGGCTGGAGTACAATAACAAGAGGCAGACTGTGAGAACAAATGGGCACTCACTATAAAAATAACAGTGATTAAAGGATCTTTATGGGTTCTGTTGTAAGGATGATCATGTAAATCTTCTAGTTTATAGTTCAAAAAGACTAATCTACATGATTGCATACATGCGTACAAAGCATAACGTGGAAGCATGCTGGTGGAAAGGTTATCATATCCGACTCTTAGCAAGACCAAGGTCCTGGGTTCCAGTCTTGGGCTTGGTGAGAACATTTCTGTGCGGAGTTTGCATGATCTACCCGTGCATACAGGAGCGTTCTTGGGGTAAACTGATTTCCTCCCACAGTGCAGACTGAGATAGGCTCCGTAATAGTAGGATTAAAAGTTTCACAATGTGGTAGCTAGCTATTCGCATTGCTAACTGAAATGAAGCTATTGTCAGCAATAACTTAGATGCACTCATTGTTCATTCATTCATTTGTCTGTAAACGGTTAATCTTAATTAGGGTCACGGGGAGGCTGGCGCCCATCCCAGCTGACTCTGGGCGAGGGAAGAGTACACTTTGGACAGCTTGCCAGGCCATCGCAGGGTGGAAACATGCTAATAGCTTTGCAACCTACTCTTGTCGAAAGTCAGAAATGGTTCTTTTACACACCTCACACCATAGACAGTGAGAGACATGGCAAGCCTTTGATAACCCAGTGTTAGCTGCACTGGGCGGGGGCAGTGGCAACCTTGTGGAGGGTTGGACTCAAACCCCAACCTTAGGATCAGCGATCTAGCACCCTATACCACCAGACCACACTGCCCCTGCACTCATTGTTTTTTTGCTAAAAGCTAATTTTGCATCAGAAATCTTTAACTTATGTGAAGAGTTAGAAGCTGAACATGTTTTCTGAAGTGTTTATTTAGAGCATCAAGAACTCAAGGCCCATGAGCCAAATCCGGCCCACCAACTCATTTTATATGTGCCAAAAAATCTTCTAAAGATTATCGTACATTCTTTGCACTAACCATTACCATTCACTCATTCATTCATGCATTTTCTGAATCGCATAATTCCTAATTAGGGTCACGGGGAGCCTAGTGCCCATCTCAGCCAACACTAGGTGAGGGAAGAGTACACCCTGTACATCTCACCAGGCCATCACAGGGCAGAAACACATTGATGGCTATGCAGCCTAGTCATGTTGAATGTCAGCACTGGTTCTTTTACATGCCTCTGACCATAGACAGTGATGGCTGGCCATTGATATCTCAGTTAGCTGAACTGGGGGACAGTGACAACCTGTTGAGAGTGGGGCTTGAACCCCAAACTTTGGGATCAGTGATCCAGCACCTTACCACCAGGTCATCACTGCTCCATTGACCATCACCATGAAACCTAATTTGTCATCCATCCACTAGATGGTGGTAGCTTATTTCAAATCAGCAGATCGCCTTTCATGACTCAAGAAGGATTACATGCTAGCTTGTCGCTCTGAAGCTGTATCAGAAAATGGAACAAAGGACTAAAAACTAATAATTTTACCATGCAGACTTCAAGGCTGCCCTTTTAGCACAGATGTTCAGTAATTTTTGGCCCTCGATCACCATAACCTTTGTGATGTGGCCCTCAGTGGAAATGAGTTTGACAAGTCTGATTTGTATCCCTGGATGAGATAATGTAGTGGTTTGGTAAAGACTTGATATTACTGTGAGACAGTAGTGGTTGTAGTCTGTATACTAAAATGTTAGCATTTTAAACTTGTTTTAAATTAAGTTGGAGTTTTACACTTGCCCTTCTAAAAAAAATTGAATCAAAAATGTTTGATTTGGCATAAGTTTTTACATCAGATGCCCTTCCTGACACAACCCTTTAGCAAGGGGAAGAAACACGCTGACGGCTATTCAGCTACTTTTGTCGAAAGTCAGCAATGGTTCTTTTACACGAACCTCTCACCATAGACAGTGAGAGACATGGCCGGCCTTTGATAACCCAGTTAGCTGCGCTGTGTGTGTGTGTGTGTGTGGGGGGTGGGGGTGGGGGTGGGGGGGGGGGCAGTGACATCCTTGTGGAGACAACACTTGTGGAGACAACACTTTACCACCAGGCCACCACTGCCATGTACATATACAGGGATCCCTCACTTTCTGCGGTTAATTGGGACCGAGATCTCCACGCGACCATCGAAATCTGCGAAGTAGGACAACCATCCACATATTTCCATGACATAATACAGTGGTACCTCACCTTACGAAATTAATCTGTTCCAGAGCCATTCGCATGTTTGATTTGGCATAGGTTTTTCCGTCGGATACCCTTCCTGACAACCCTTTAGCAAGGGGCAGAAACACGCTGACGGCTTTGCAGCCACTCTTGTCGAAAGTCAGCAATAGTTCTTTTACATGAACGACGTCTCACCATAAACAGTGAGAGACATGGCCGGCCTTTGATAACCCAGCTAGCTACACTGGGGGGGGGGGCGACAGTGACAACCTTGTGGAGAGTGGGACTCGAACCCCCAACCCTAGGATCAGCGATCCAGCGGCCTTTACCACCAGGCCACCACCGCCCTATGTTCTATGAAATCTAATGTCATACTGGAGTACCTGGAGGAAACCCACACAGGCACATGGGGTGCGTTTAAACTCCACATAGGAATGCCCGAGCCGAGCCTGGGACTTGAATTCAGAACCTTTTTGCTGTGAGGTAGACGAGCAAACCACTACATAAGTGCAACTATAACCCTTAATATATATTAAATAAAACCCAGAGGAAAACAGGAAATAATAGAGAATATGGTGGGACACCTACAGTGTAAGAGGACTTTTCTCTCCTGGGGCAGACCACTGGTGTAATCACCTGTGATCCAGAGATAAGAGAGCGACAGTTACAGAGAGATAAACAGTTAACATGACAGTCAGGAAAACAGATATACTGTAATTTTAAACTGCAGCCAGACAGATCTGGGGTTTTGTCAGGAAGTAACAGCTCAACCCAAATGCCCATGACCTTGGAAACATTGCTGTGATATCTTAAATCATATCAGTGACGTGTACAAGGGACCCAATGGCCGCACTAATAAGCCATAAATCAAGAATAAAATTAAACAGTTAAAGCATGACACTGACGTGCAGAATGATTATAAGATCCTTACTCTGACCGTGTTGCCCTTTAATGTCCACGACTTGAACACCTTGGAGAGCGACAGCACTGACCTGGCAGGTGACATTAGGCTTCTGAATACTACAATATAAATGATAAGATCAAAAAAGATCTCTTTAACAATTCCTCAGCAAATCAAATAAAATCCAATCATGCCAAGCTGTTTCTCGATCCATACAAGGACAAACCTCCAGGATTATTTGCTTTTACTGTACTGGACACTTTTACATCGGCGCCCCCTGTTGTCTAAATGTCGTGGAATTTATGAACCTGAAGGTTTCACACAAAAGAAAGAGCTGTTCATTCATTCATTCATTTTCTAAGCCACCTAATCTCAATTCGGGGAGTGGGGGGAGGGGTGGCGCCCATCTCAGCTGACTATGGGGCAAGGGCTGGGTACACCCTGGACAGCTCGCCGGGTTATCATAGGACCGACACTCATACAACCATTCATATCAACACCATTGGGTGATTTTGAACAGCCAATTAGCCGAATATTAATGTTTTTGGACTTGACAGGGGAAACTGGAGTACCCGGTGGAAACCCATGCAAGCACAGGGAGGACATGCGAATTCCCCAATTCTCCGTCTGAGCCTGGGAATCGAACTTTCTTGCCGTAAGGCGGGTGTGCTAACCTCTATACCACCGTGCCGCCCAGATAGAGATGTTTTGCTTTGCAATCCGTAGCTGATTATGTTAAAAAATTCAGCTGTTGTGATTGCATTTTCATATTTTAATAATAAAAATACAGTAATAATAAAAGGGCAGTGGAGGCCTAGTGGTATAGGGCGCTGGATCGCTGATCCTAAGGTTAGGGGTTCAATTCCCACTCTCCTCAAAGTTGTCACTGTCCCCCCAGTCCAGCTAACTGGGTTATCAAAGGCCGGCCATGTCTCTCACTGTCTATGGTGTGAGGCTGTAAACGAACCATTGCTGACTTTCGACAAGAGTACACTGCAAAGACGTCAGCGTGCTTCTACCCTGCGATGGCCTGGTGAACTGTCCAGGGTGTCCCCTGCCCTCGCCCAGAGTCGGTTGGGATGGGCGCCAGCCTCCTCGCAACCCTAATTATGATTAAGCCGTTAAAGAAAATGAACTGAACTGAATCATAAAAAAACACTAACAACTAACTCGCTCATTTGCCAGACAGCTTAATGCTTTAAATGATGTGTAGAAGCTGTTGCCAACACTGGGAGAAGGTGGGGTACACCCTGACCAGACCATCACAATGCAACCCACCCTGACACCTCCGGGCAATTTGGAGCACACAATTGTCCTTCATGTGCAAGTCTTAGGATTATGGGAGGAAACCAGAGTACCCTGAGGAAACCCAAGCAGGACCAGGAATCGAACCCGACGACTTGTTGCTGTCAAACGGATGTGCAAACCACCTCACCAGCATGCAGCCCCAGCTAAGTACTGGAAAGATGGAATAGTTTGTAAATGACAGCTATTACTGCAATGCTGAGGCATCAAAGTGGAGTAGTTTGCACATCCGCCTCCCAGGTTTGGGTCCTTGGCTAGCTGAGGAAGATTTTCTGTGGAATTTGCATGTGCTTCCTGTGCTTGCATGGGTTTCGTCCTGGCACTCTGGTTTCCTCACACAGTTCAAGTACATACACATTAGAATGAATGCCGGTGGCCTGGTGGGTAGAGCACTGTATTACTGATACCAGGGTCGGGGGTTCAAGTCCCACCATCACCGGGTTGCTACTGTTGTCCCTCCTAGTGCAGCTAACTGTGTTATCAAATACCAGCGATTTCTCTCACTGTCTGTGGTGAGAGGTTCGTGTAAAAAATCCATTGCTGACTTTCGTCAAAAGTAGCTGCGTTGCCACCAGCATGTTTCTGCCCCTGCAATGGCCTGGCAAGCTGTCCAGGATGTACTCTGCCCTCGCCCAGAGTTGGCAGTTCAAAAAAATGAATGAATGAATAATTAGCCTAAAGCGTATGTCCTTATCCTGAAAGGAAAATTGATTACCCAGAGGACACTCACACAAGCAGAGAATATGCAATGTCCTCTTCAGGCACAGGACTCAAACCCAGGACCTTCTTTCTGTGAGGCGGACATGCTAACCACTATGCCAACATACTCCCCTCACCTCACTTGTAAACCTGGCGAACAGCTTGCTAGCTTAAAAACAAGCACACACACACACACACACACACACACACACACACACACACAAGGACCGAACAAACCTTGATAGGTGAGGTTATAATATTAATTTCTATGCTAATTGACATAACTAAATAATTATGGCAGGAGGCTAATAATAATAATAATAATAATAATAATAATAATAATAATAAACAGAATACATTAACAAATTAAATAAAAGTACAATATGTTTTAAAGGGAAAATCTGAAAGGAAAAGAAGAAGAGGAGATGTTTTAATTTTATTTATCACAGAATTATATGAAGGTTATATTTATAAAGAAGATATTTAAAATTATATTTCATAAACATTACAATCGTTTACACCATTAATGACATATTTAAGGGGGTCTCTCACCAAATTGTGAACGTGGGAGAATTGACTACATTAAAAATTTACTCTGAATTATTCTCAAGTATTTATAATGTTCTATGAATGTTTCTTGTGTTTTGATGATTCAATAAATGAACAAATAAATACTTTTTTTTTTTTTTTTTCTTGAAAAACACATTCAAAATAAGGGGGCAGAGGTGGTCCTGTGGTAAGGCACTGGATTGCCGATCTTAAGGTTGGGGGTTCAAGACCCACTGTCATCGGTTGTCACTGCTGTCTCCTGGCTTTGAGTCCTGGGCTCATATGTTTCTCTGTGGAGTAATTGCTTGTCTGAGGTTCCTCTGGGTACTCTGGTTTTCTCCCCCACAGTACAAAGACATGGACATTAGGCTAATGAGCAGTTCTAAATTCCCTTAGGTGGGAGTGTGAACAGTTGTGTGTTGGCCCTGTGATGGTCTAGAGCACCATTCAAGGTGTTCCCTGTTGAGGCTCACCCTCGTTCAATAGCATTTCAGCTTGTGTCTTTAAATCCACATTATATTTCCTTCATAATTTAATCTACACTATGGATTTCTGATATAAAACTTGAATATGGTAATTTAACTGAAAAATTTGTACCCAAATGTGAATTGCAACATTATCCACAGAATTATGAATTATAAACAAACAAACAAACAAACAAACAGAATCCTGGACGTCAGTTGAGTTATTTCAGAAGAAACAGTGAAGAAACCAGCAGAAAATTAAGTTACAGTATTTCTAAAAAAAGACCATGTGTTGTTGTAGGCTGTACAGAACACAGTATGGATGTGGTTCAGGGCTCAGGGTGGACATTACAGCCAACTCAGTGTTTGGAGGTCGCTGTGAAATGGACGCTCGGTCGAACTAAACTTGCAAAGTTCTACTTATTAAAGTGGTAAAATTCTCTGTTCACTTGACTTACGCTGACACTTCAAATGTATTGTTTTCTGTTAAATATAAACCTCTATCTTTTTTTTTTTTTTTTGAATTAACTGTTCATTTTGGACTTGGAGTGGAATCGGGTCATTCGTCGAGATGTTGGTAGTTGTAGTTTTTAGACAACATTCTTCCAGTTTCTGTCAATTCTCATAAACTACATCTCCCATAATTCTACAAAAGTATCTCCGCCCATTCTCACCGTTCAAGCACCACGCCCACTATTTCTTGGTCCGCGGGGAAGTCGCAAGATGGCCGACGTCGCTTGAAAGTACGTTCCCGTCCTCAGTATGAAGTTGTGAGTGAGCTTGCGGTGGCGTTTTGTTTTTCTTTTCTTTTAGTTATTTTACTTTATTTTGTTTTTAACCAGCTGTTTCATTCCGGAATGCACATGTCTCAAAATTCTTTAGGTTAGTTGAGTCGTCAGTCTTACCGGGCTAACGAGCTAAGTTAGCTAAGCTAGCTGGTGTGTTCGCTGCAAAGCTGCAGGTTGAGGTGAAACCAGTCGACTAGTCGATATCAAACATATTCTGCTCAGACGCGATTTAACGATTACAATTGGTTACCTATTGTGAAACTGTCCAAACAAGCTAACTGGCATCTATGTTCAAATTGTAAATTAGCTGCTGTGAAGCTAGTTTGCTAGCATGTAGGATTATATTCTGGACCTTTTCAGCGCAGTCGACATCACTAGTGCCGCCGTTTATCCCCTGGTATAACATTATAAACTTAGTCATGGTTTCCCACTTTATAATTCATCAAATCATCTTTAATTCGGATATTCTAGACGCTTCATTGGAGAATGGATATACATTACACGTACAGTCATAAACTATAGCCTCGCCCACGACTAGAATTTCACAGATTTAGACACGACTCATTTTAAACCCAAGTTTAATAGAACCACTTTTCCTTACTCCGATAAAACAGATTAATACACCAATTTAAATTAAATCTGGAAAGGGCGTGCGCTTCTGTCACATCTACGCGCGCACGCACACACACACACACACACACACACACACACACGTTGAAGACGTAAACAGGACCGAAGTAGGAAACCATGGGAGTGCAAGGCTTTCAGGAGTATCTGGAGAAGCGATGTCCAGGTGCCTCGGTTCCAGTAGATCTCCTAAAACTGGGCCGGACGGCGAGCAGAAATCTTCCACACCATCCCCACCATCATCCTCACCACCCGAACGCACTGCCAGCGCCGCCTCCTCCACCTGCGCGCATCCTTGTGGACGCAGACTCCGGATTGCAGCGCCTGTACGGCGGCTACCAGACCGACTGGGTGTGTGGCGGCGAGTGGAACGCGATGCTCGGCTACTTGGCGGCGCTATCGCAGGCCTGCTTGTACCAGGGAGGCCTGGAGCTCGTCGTGGCCTTCAATGGCACGCTGGGCAAAGAGCGCTGGCCCGAGTGGGCGCGACGAGCACAGGCCCACCGACAGACGGCGCAGCTCATCGTCAACCACGTGGGAAGCAAAGGCACACCGCCCCCGCGCGCCTGGTTTCTGCCGCCCGCCTGCCTCAGCCACTGCGTCCGCCTCGCCATGTTTCGCTTCCGAGTGCGGGTGAGTGCGCCTCATAACCGGCTCTGAGACATGCCGGCCATAGTGAGTTCCAGAATCAGATATTACCCCTCCATCACATTTCAGTTCTTACAGGTTAAAGCACTTTATACAACAGCAGTTCAGCTCTGAAATCTGATTGGTCAGAAGGTGTAATTTTCCTGGGTTGGTTCCTGTTGCAAAACAAATACTGTACTAGGTTTGTTAATTTATTCTTATTTTATTTATTGTTTCTGTAATAACTTGGACAGAGACTGTCTCAACTTGTAAAGGGTTAATAGATTTTCCACCAAGGAAAGTCTTCATGACAGGGGAGTTTGTGCTTTCAGGTTTCTCAATAGCATGAACTGTGCTTTTTGTGTTGATGTTTTTTTTTTTGAGAGAGATATGAAAGGGAATAACTTCATAGCTTTTATGGGAACAACAGGAACTAATTTGGCAGATCCTTCATTCATAAAATAATTAATTGGTAACTTGTTGTAAGATGAACATTTAGAGATGTGCTGCTATAATAATCTAAGTTTGCATCATGCAATTCTGACAGGACACTTATTCTTTGCTTAAAGTGGAGTTACACATAAACGTATATCTGCATTATCAGGTGGTTTTTACTTACATTTTTGAAGTTGCAATCTGTGAAAATCTGTAATAGTTTGCCTTAGCATGTTTAAAAAGGTTGAGTATTCGACATCACAGGAGTAAGATGTACAGTAGGCCCTTGACTATTCGTGGTTTTGCATTTATGGTTGAGTATTCGAGTCACTCAAATTCAGCCAATGGCTGTCCTCCTTCCTGCTGATTGGTTGAGATGATGTAACTCTCCTCACAAGTTTTCAAAGAGCCTCTTTTTTTTTTACTATATTTTAATTTTATTTATCCAATTTATTACATTTCATGTTCTTTTTGTTATGGTCTGTTTTGGGGGGGGGCTTTAATTTTGAGGGGCGTGGCTGAGCTGTGCTCTGTACTGGAATATTAATTGAAAAAGACTTTAATACTACATATTTACAACAGTTCAGATGATTATCTTCAGGCACTTCAGAGGAAACTCTATTTCTTTAGAAGAGACAACACTTAACTGGTGTTTGAGTGGGATCATAGAGCTTAACTGGATAGTATATTATACATACAAAAAATGAAAACACATACAAACTGTATGTGATGTATATAGTATGCTGTATAATGTTTATACATTTTATTAATAAATATCACAGTACAAAATTAAAAGGTTTTTCTTAATTATTACTCCATTTTACTACATTAATACTGTATTAATGAGTAAGACTGTCTATAGAATGTGTTTAAGAAGCATATTTTAGCACATGTAATACATAGTATTTTACTGGTTGCTCATTCCCACATGTAATATGATACATGGGGTTTTACTTCTGGGTACAGAACTAGTGGGAGGGGCCGCAACCAAACCCCGCGAATATCGAGGGCCTTCTGTATTTCCACATTTACTCTCTGATACACATAAATCATGCATGTACAGTATGACACCCTGTGTGTGGATTTATGTTGTTTTTTAATGAAGAACCTTGTGAATATGGTCTGTTTCAATGCATCAAGATGTATATGATGTTTGCAAGTTTTTTATGAACTTTGCGTTTAATTTAACTTTATGCATTCAAAGCTTCTGTCAAGGGATTATTAATAGTAATTAAAATGCAACCTTCAACTTGGACCATTATTTCCTCCCTCAAAAAACAGGCAAGACATTTAAACAAGATAACATTTGCTTCAAGTACAAGGGAAAATTTTTTGTGTGTGTTTAAAAAGAGTCACCTGAATGGTTTGCAGTTGGTGAACCCTATACACAGCAAGCTGCAATAACCGTTCTGACAGCCTTCTGTATTACCAGCACGAACAGTCATGAGCCTTTGCATGTGCATTAATGAGTATTGGGCAGCCATGACACTTGTGCTAGATCACTGGTAGTCCCTCCATGGACCATCTTCGGCAGGTACTTACTACTGCATACCAGTAAGACCTCAGTAGACGCATCATATTCGAGATGAACAGATTTGGTCATATATTCATCATAATGTGGCTATTGTCAGGGTCAATCATCATGTTTGCTCATTTTTTTTCCTGCTTTCAACACAATAACTTCATGAACTGACCGTTCTGGCAGGTGTCGCCATAATTAAATAATTCTGGTAGAATTCACTTCATCTGGCAGTGGTCATCATGTGATTGATCAGGGGGTCATTCATGTCCGAATTGGCATTTTTGCTAGGTAGTTATAAGCACCTACCAAAGCTGGTCCAAGGAAGGACAACCATGAACTGACAATAGTCATGTTTGCACGAGGATCACTGATGCCTGTGGGGAGTGACTATCTAGTGTAATTTCGATAGAAGAGCTACTGAAGCACAAACTACTGAAACTGATTGTGGTGGTTATGATGGAAAGGTCGACATTACTTGCAAATTGTTTACTACTTGTGATTGTAGATCACACTGAAGTCTGCCTATGCTGCTCAGTGAGTCATGCCCATTAGGCCATTCTTTTTAGTTTTTATTTCTTGTTTGGCAGATTTATATTATGTAAACCCAAGACAGAAGACTGGTGGGGGGGTGGTGGAGGTGTTAAGAGCAGGGTTTTGTTATTTTTTCCCAGTTTTTTCAGGATGTAGAATGTCTGCATGAAGAATCAAATCTCAAGTGTCTTCTAAAAATGAAAACGGCAACAAACTCTCTGTATTGATCAGTTTTGTCACACATGTCGATAGTATCACTCCTGATTGTCTTGCGCAGCAGACGTTCGTATGCGTGGTGTTGATCGCTAGATTCAAAACAGAGGCAATGTGCGTTATTTCAGGTCTGCGAGTGCGTATGACCTACATGATGTAATTACAGTGGCTGCTGCGAAAGGAGGACGAAAAGGTTCGGCTGGAGCAAGGAATGTTCCAGTTTGAAAATTCATCACGCTATCAGCAAGTTAAGACCAGCGAGAATATAATTTATTTTATTTTGAAAGTAAGAATGTTCAATTTTGGTAAATCCATGAAAAAAGGAAGAATAAAGAATGGTCTTGTTTATTAGTGACAACCTTGAAAAACAAAACAAAATGCCAAAATAGACTCTTGTCTTTCAAAGAAGGAGAAGAAACACGAAAATAGAATAACTGAATTTGCATACTGTTTTCTACAATCAGTTAAATAATCAGAGAGGATGCTGTTACATTCACAAGAATAACTTTTCATGCTACTGACTGCTCAGTCATTCCAACACAGACATTTTTATCGGGGTCAAAACACAACGCAGAAGGCTATTAAAAAATGAATATTGAAGAATACTATTAAAACACTGCCAGATTTTATAAAATATTTCAAATCTCATATTTTGGTATATTTTGAGCTACAGGGACTTGAATAGTTGTGGTGTGGATCAGACATGGTAAAAAAAGAGCTGCAGAAAAAAATACTGAAGTTCCGTATGCTGTACTTTCTGATCTGTTGCAGCTGGTTGCATGAAATTTTGAGGAATTGACCTCATGTACAAGATGCCTTTGGTTGATATTAAAGTAATGGGGAAATTAAACAACTGCATATTTGCTGTTACAGTAGGCCCCCATTTTTTTGCGATGGTTCGGTTCCGGCCCTTCCGGCGGATCATGAAAATCCGCGAGTCATTGATGTGGTTTTAAAACCCTATATATGATATCACATTTGCTAAAATGTGTTTGAAAACACATTCTACAGACAGTCTTACTCAATACAGTAATAATGTAGTAATGATCAAGTAAAAACTTTTTAATTTTGTACTGTGATAATATTTATTAATGAATAAAGCACTTAGGCTCCTTACCAGAAGCTAGAGAAGATGCAGGGTGTTTGAGTGACATCATAGGGCTTAGATAATCATTAAACACTAAAAAATCCCGTGAATTCACAATTCAAGCAATCACGATGGCGTGTGCGAAGGAGAAAAAAAATAGGTGTACACATCATCTGCAACCAATCAGCAGGAGGGAGAAACAAAGCTCTCAGCCATTGGCTAAATTTGAATCACATGCCAGTTACTTTTGGGTTTGTCGCCAATCCGCGAGTATGCGGGTGTGTGAGCACTGAACCGTGAATGGTCAAGGGCCTACTTTATATAGTTTTGTGAAATCTGCATTAGAGAAATCACTTTATGGTTTGGATCATTTTTGGCCCCCTGTCTCCATTTTTAAATGTTAGATCTCTTCAATTCTGCTGTTTCTAATATTTGAGTACTATTTCAGGAATTGGGAGTTTTTTTGAAAAAATCAAATTTTCAATTATGTGGTAAAATTGAGACAAAAATATCTCCGATATATTACTCATTTTGTCATTTATACTGTGTGTGTGTCTGTGTGTGTATGTATGTGTGTGCATGAAATGTTTTTTTTTTTATTTTATTTTAACTAGATTTCAGTAAGGTACAAAATGGTAAATATGCAGTTTTGAGACTTATGTTGGTGTAAAGCTAAAAAACATATATTTTATTTCTCGTAATGTTGCAGGGAATATTTGGTCCGTCTGTAGTTTCCTACTTTTTTTTATTCAATTGACTTGAAAAGGGGTTCAAGAACCAATATCAATGGGTTCTAAACTGCTGTCCTTCCTGTGCAGCTAACTGGGTTATCAAAGGCTGGCCATGTCTCTCACCGTCTGTGGTGTGAGTTTGTGTAAAAGCCAAGTCATTGCTGACTTTTGTTAAGAGGAGCTGCATAGCTGTCAGTGCATTTCTGCCCTGCAATATCTTGGTGAGCTGTCCAGGATGTACTCAGTCCTCTCAGAACCTCTGCGTGATCCTAATTTAGGATTGAGTGGTTGAATGAATGAATGACTTTCTCTGGGCAAAATGGTCAGGAATCTTTATGCATGGGTTTCATCAACATAATGTGACAATATATAAGATGCAAGACTTTGTGAGTTCTGTATCTGCCAATGAATTTCATTGCTCGGATACTGGTAAGGTGAGAAAACTACGAGCTGTCATACGAAGACAAAGAGAGGCTGCTAAAAGCAGACAGTGTTTAGACAGTCAGGAACCTTTAGACCTTTACCATGACTGCTAGCAAATTTCAGCCAGGCATGAATGAATGAATGAAGAAATATCGTGGAATTTTAAATTGAAAAGTTCTGGTGAGTAACTCGTAATTTTTTCAGCATTTTTAAAAAAATGAAATATCGCAATTTTTTAAGTCAGCAGAAAAATGTCTGGTCGGTCAGGTGACTGGAAACAAAGTTTTTTTTTGTTTGTTTTTTTTTTGAGCGTGGGGGAAAATAAAGAAAAATTTATGCATCCAGATTAAATACTTAAAATTATACCTTTTGGAACTTCATAGTTTTTTCCATAGAATTTGCTTCTACAGTAAAATCTAGCCACTCCCCAATCTTTTCATGCCCCGGGGCGGAAAAACTAAGATTAAAAGGTTAAAATTTAGCTGTTTATTGTTACTATTGACTTTATTTTAATAGTAAATTTTAAAGTATAAAACAAATCTGAGATGCTGCTCGGTATATTCTTGTTTTTCATTCTTATTTACTAAAGGGGTCACACAAAGTCGTCATGTGGGGAATATTGTGATGATGAAACGGTTGGTAAATTAAGGTGTTTACATTCATATTGGAGGTGATAAAATAAAACACCATTTTTGGTGGTAATTATTAAAACCAGATTATTAAAATTAACGAATAATATTAACAAAAAGAATCAAATGTGTCAGCTGTAGAGTTGGTGCTTTTTCATTTATTCATTTCATTTACAGCATTTTAGCAGAGTGACTTTCAGTTATGATTTTTTTTCCATACAATTGAGGGCTAAGGGCCTTACTCGAGTCCAACACTCCTGATAGTGGGGATTGAACTGGTGACCTACAGATCAGTAGCTCATCACCTTAGCCGCTACGCCACTACTGCCCTATTGTCTTCTGATTTTCCTTTCGGCTGTTCTCTTCAGGGGTTGCCACAATTAATCATCTGCCTCGATCTCACCCCTGTCCTTTGCATCATGTTCGCTTACACCAACTACCTTCATGTCCTCCTTCACCACATCCAGAAGTCTTCTCTTTGGTCTTCCTCTACTCCTTCTGCCTGGTAGTTCCAACCTCAGCATCCTACTACAAATATATTCACTATCCGTCCTCTGTACATGTCCAAACCATCTCAATCTAGCCTCTCTGACTTTATTTCCAAAACATCTTATGTATGCTGTCCCTCTGATGTACTCATTCCTGATCCTATCCATCCTTGTTACTCCCAAAGAGAACCTCAACATGTTCATCTCTGCTACCTTCAGCTCTGCCTCCTGTCTTTTCCTCAGTGTCACTGTTTCTAAATCATACAACATCGCTGGCCTCAACACCGTCTTACACACTTTTCCTTTCATTCTTGCTGATACCCTCCTATCACACATCACTCCGGACACTTTTCTCCAACCAGCCTGCACACGCTTCTTTACCTCTTTTCCACACTCTCCATTGCTCTGGATCGTTGAGCCTAAATACTTAAAATCCTCCACCTTCTTTATCTCTGCTCCCTGTAACCTCAAAGTTCCTCTTGGGTCCTTGATGTTCACACAAATGTATTCTGTCTTACTGAGGCTAACCTTCATTCCTCTCCTTTCCAGGGCATACCTCCACCTCTCTAGATTTTCCTGCACTTGCTCTCTGCTCTCACTATAGATCACAATGTCATCTGCAAACATTATAGTCCATGGGGAATCTTGTCTAACCTCGTCCGTCAATCTGTCCATCACCATAGCAAACAAGAAGGGGCTCAGAGCTGACCCTTGATGCAGTCCCACCTCTACCTTGAACTACCTTGTAATGCAAACAGCACACCTCACCACTTTCTTACATTTCTCATACACGTCCTGCACCACTCTAACATAGTTCTCTGCCACTCCAGATCCACAAGGGCACAATGCAGCTCCTTCTGACCTTCTCTGTACTTCTCCATTAACATCCTCAAGGCAAACACTGCATCTGTGGTGCTCTTTCTGGGCATGAAACCAAACTGTTGTTCACAAATGCTGACCTCTGCCCTTAGTCTAGCTTCCACTATTCTTTCCCATAACTTCATCGTATGGCTCATCAACTTTATCCCTCTGTAGTTGCCACAACTCTGCATGTCTCCCTTGTTCTTAAAAATGGGCACCAGCACACTTCTCCATTCCTCCGGCATCCTCTCCCTCTCTCAGACCTTGTTGCATGTTCTTGTGAGAAAATCTACTGATACCTCTTCTAGACACTTCCATACCTCCACAGGTATGTCATCAGGACCAACTGCCTTTCCACTCTTCATCCTCTTCAATGTCCTCCTCACTTCACCCTTACTAATCATTGCTGCTTCCTTGTCCTCAACGGTCACCTCTTCTACTCTTTGTTTTCTTTCATATTTTCTTCATTCATCAGCTCTTCAAAGTCCTCTTTCCATCTTCCCAGCACACTTCTGTCATCAGTCAATACATTTCCCTCTCTGTCCTTAATCACGCTTACTTGCTGCACGTCCTTCCCATCTCTACAGTCATCCCTTTCCACTTCGCGATTTGAGTATCGCGGTCTTGGTACATCGCGGTATTTTAATTAAAAAATTAAATAAATAAAAAAATTCAAAATTCGTGCTGAAACTCGCATGTAAACAAGCGGAAGGCAGAGACCCAAGGCAGGCTGTGTCCATTGTTTACAAACGACAGACTGAAGTGCCCCTCCATCCCAGTTCAGGCAGGGGCCGCCCACTCAACACAATTTGACAAGCTGATTGGCTTAGACGCGTGACGCTGTCGCCTCGCACATTGCCACAGGATTTTTTGTAATTTTGTGATCTTAGTGTTTGTGAACGTCCTGCACCACGGAGAAGAGCTATTGTCAGAGGTGAGTACAGTACTTAAAGTATTTTTATATAAATTCTATTTAAATATTAATACATTACAGTATTTACATATGCATACAACTGTGTAACGTTTAATATACACTTCTTGATATTGTATAGACGTGAAAACATGTAGAAATGAGAGGGGCGTTCCTACTTCGCGGTTTTTTGAATATCGCGGCCAGGTCTGGTCTACATTATCCGCGACATTCAAGGGATGACTATATTTCCTGCTGTGCCAACCTGTATAAATCATTTTCTTTCTCCTTACTGTCCAACCTAGCATACAAGTCATCATACGCCCTCTGTTTGGCTTTTGACACCGCTACCTTTGCCTTATGCTGTGTCTCCCTGTTCTTCTGTTTACTCTCTTCGGTTCTCTCAATGTCCCATTTGTTCTGAGCTAACCTCTTCCTTTTTACACACTCCTGCACTTCCTCAGTCCACCACCAAGTCTCCTTATCTACTTTCCTTCCAGAGGACACACCAAATACTCTCCTACCTGTCTCCCTGAGGGTGACAGTTGCTGTATTTGTCCAGTCATCTGGAAGCACTTCCTGACCAATCAAAGCCTGTTTCAACTCTTCCTTGAAGACAGCACAACACACTTCCTTTTTCAGCTTCCACCACTTTGTCTTCTGCTCTGCCTTTGCCTTCTTCACCTATCTCACCATCTGCGTCATCCTGCACACCACCATCCTATGCTGTCTGGCAACACTGTCACCCACTACTACTTTGGAGTCACTGACTTCCTTCAAATTACATCGTCTACACAAGATGTAGTCTAACTGTGTGCTCCTACCTCTGCTTTTATAAGTCACCTTTTGCTTCTGTCTCTTCTGGAAGAAAGTATTCACCACAGCCATTTCCATCCTTTTTGCAATCCTTTATTACGTCGAATATGGTATTGATTTTAATTTGGTGGTGTTTTGCGTTTAAAGTGGTGGTGGGTTGTTTAGGTTTGATCTACTGGTATGGTTTTTGGATGCTGTTTTGGAAAGGAATATAAATTGATGTTGGATTGTTCACTAACAGCCAGTCAATTATTTTGGATCAACGGGCAACACTGTCTGTAGCCAATCAGAACAGATCACTGTTTAGCTCAATATGGTGAAAGAAGAGTACAATGAAACTAACAGGCTTTTCTTGAATCGGGAATCGAGAGCCGTGTTTCTAGTTTCCATGTAAAATATTATTTTCAGGGATGGACGAATCATAAGCCCTGGCTCTCAGGACAAGCAGATTATATACATGGGCTGTATTTTAACCATCAGCCGCACACTAGGTGGAAAGAACAAGAGCCCCGCACCTCAACCAGCTGTAAAACATCCAATGACCTTAAAGTAACATGGACCCAGTGAAAACGAATAAGCTAGCATGACTCGAATAAACATCTTGTTTATACTGTGCAAGCAGACAAAACATCAGCCAGATCCCCTGCTGGCATTCTTTTCTGGAACACAAATAATATTGTCTTCATCAGAGACATTAACACAGAACTATAATAGCACTTTTAAGTTATTATTTCTGTCAGGAAACATTTTAAACATTGCAGTGTCTGGAGTCTCTTTCCACCATGAGAATTTGGCCTCATGACAAACCTAATTGACGAAGCATGGGAAAAAAACCTCTGAGAACTTAACATGTTCAATAGGTTCCCAAGAACAAATAAAAATGATTCATCAGTCTCTGTTGAGAAAAAAGTTAACATGGAAGAAATAGTGCCTCTCACTGATGGCACTGATATACTGGCGCTGAGAAAAAGTATGAATGTAGGCCAGATTCTCAGCTGAGAGTTAGACATGGACACCTGAAAACTGCTCTTTACCCTAATGATAACCGAAATACAGCTGATAGATCTTCCCAAGCGCACATTCTCATCTAGTCTGGAGTGTTATTTCACACACAACAGTGATTTACTTGGAGTGTTAACAATATTAACAAAACTCACAATTAAATAGTTAAAATATAGTTAAATTGTTAGTTAGTGGTGGGATGTATGAGACCACAGCTGGGCGAAAAACCGATTATCAATGAATTCACTTTTTTTTTTTTTTTTTGGTTCAGGGCAATGTGCACAATGAAAAACCATGATTTTAAAGTTTTTATCTTGCTTATTTTTAAACTTCTATTAATTATATGAGACACAGTTAGTGGTTAAAAGAAATATGTATTATAAAATTTAATTATGCTTTTAAAATTTGTTCAGTATATCTGCATCCACATAGGAAGTGATGCAAAGTCTTAATTACAAAATTTTCTCAAGTATTAAAAAGTGGGACGGTATGAAGTGAGCAGTCAGTGGTTCCAGGAGCTTAAAGATATCTTTGATTGACAGATGCTGCCAAACATTGAGTTTGCAAAAAACCCTTTTTGTCGTGAAACTATAAACAACGGTTTAATTGTTCATTACTGCTGCATCTTAATATCCTGTGCTTTTTGACTTAACTTTTTCAAGGATAATAAATGGGGAAAGTTATGTTTTAGGTCCATGTTTCGAAACAGTCTCCATTTCCATTGAGTGTATATATAAATGTTCAAATAGGGTACATAAGACCTATGCACTTAAGATAATTGTCATCTGTTGTAAGACTTTTGCACAGTACTGGTGTGTGTGTGTGTGTGTGTGTGTGTGTGTGTGAGAGCGAGAGTGTAGGGAGGCGGGATGCGGGTTGGGACACTGGCACACACGGACAACTCAGCTGCTTTGTTTCTGCTGTGACTCGTTTACAGTAAAAGTATATTTTTGATAATTTTTGACAATTTTTAACAGGCCGTTGTAACACGTTAAGTGAGGACTAGTTGTATATGTGTATATATCAGTGCTTCTCAATTATTTTCTGTACCCCCCCCCACCCCACCCCCGGAACAAAAATTTTTTTTTCACCCCCCACCGCCCTGCGGCGACTATAAATAGTATTATTTGTCTATAAAATTATTAGCACACCTCTGCACAACATTGTATCTTTATTAACATTCAAAACAAAAAAGAAATATACCGTATTCGACGTAATAAGCCCCCTCCCCCAGTGTTTATCTTATGTTTAATAACCGCCCATGTGTACTGGGAGCAAAATGGTAGATCAAACTTACCAATTTTATTCGATCAGTCTCTGTAACAGTAAAATGAGGCATTCACTGCTTGTAAAAGTGAGTTTACACGGTATTTCAAGACCGCCTGCCACTGGGGAATGTCTATAATGTTCATCAGTAACAAGGCATTTGATTGTTCCACCATGCTTTAAAAAACAGGAAAATATTTTGCTGTTCTCTTGGTAAATGTCCAACAACTGATGAACCATTAGAAACTGCAACAGCAAAACTATGGAATGCTCTGAATAAATGGAGCGATGAGCCAGGTATGGACCTATCATAAAGTGATGACGAGTATTTTTTACTTGATTCTGCCTGCTCACTATCTTCATAAATTTAAAGCCGTTCCTGGCCATGTACTTGTTTGTTTTGATTGGATCAACGTGCCATGTGCTAATGTTGACATTCATGTTGATTGGCTCGATTTTACATCCAGGGGGAAATATTTAAAGGAACAGCACTGGGAGGGAAAAGTAAAGGGTATTTTTTTTTTAATTATGCTGTGTTTATTTTCAGTTTTCATGTAAGCTATTTGGTTGATCTCACAAAATGAATAAGACAAATACCAGGAAAACTCTTTTATTGTTCTGTTAGTATTCATGTTTTCCACCTCGAAGTGTTTTCCAAGCACTTACCGTTCCACTCCGCTGGTAAGCATTTTAATGAGCGCCCACCCACTCAAATTTTTTAAGCACCCTGGGCGCTTATCATGTCGAATATGGTAGTTCAACTTGCAATAAAGAAAAACTCCATTAACATTGTTTTTTTTAATCTGTAACAGAAAAGATTAGGAAGATTAGATAGGAAACTCAACCAACAAGTAAGATAAGCATTTCATTTCATACCTTTTGTCACATACAGACGCTCCCCGACTTGCGTTTTTAATTGGTTCCGGACGGCCGAACGTAAGTTGAAAGTGAACGTAAGTTGTTAGTGACGTGTGACTTATGACGTTCATACTGTACTATACATCCATAAATACCATTACTGTATATCATAAAACACCCATAAATCAATTATTATAAACATAACATTGTAAAAAAATATAAAATATATCAAATAATATCAACATTAATTTCAAATAAGTCACTTATTTATACCGAGTCACTTTACATGAAGCCTAAAACAGTCAATCAACGCTTACAATATGTGAGGCGCGCAATACCGAAAGTAGTGTACTTGCAAAAGTAGTGTACTTGCTGTGGGTTATACAGACTTCCGGTCTTTCAAGTGCACAAGGGTGCCGTTGAACTCGTTTAGAACACAGCCTGCACTGATTCAAAGTGGAGCAAAGTCAGCAAAGCAGAGAGTTCTTTCTTTTGTGTAAAAATTATTCAAGAGATGCATACAAAGAACAAGTACAAATCCTAATGAATATTAATATAAAAATAAGTATACACTCTTAGGATTCTGCTAAAAGATAATAAATATCTGTAATTGTTCTGTAATTTGTGGATTCGGATTTTCATTTTACAACTCTTTGCTTAACTGAGTATGCATGGTAGAATATGCATGGTGCCAATCTGAGCAGATAGTTAATTCATCTGTGTATGAGACTTGCACTCATGCTAGTAGGCTTACGGTTTTGACCAACCATATTTGCTTAGGGTTACAAAAGTCCGCAAAACAGTGTAAACACAAAGATCACAGAGACGACATCTTAACACAAGAGTAACACGCTATATAACTGAGATACTGATATATATACACACACACTCAGTCTAGTTTATAAACACTGAATGCAGCGTCATTACGTCAGCATACTACGTAGGTATGTCTAAACTCAAAATTTGACTTTTTTTTGGGGGGGGTTACGTAAAGCGGAAGAACGTAAGTCGGGGAGCGTCTGTATATGTATTTTGTGATTAGTCTACTGCAATTATCATTTTACTAGCGAGAAAAACGTATGCGCCATTTCAAAAGTGTGTTTGCCTCATTCCTATTGCTTCATGGGCGCCGCCATATTGTAAACAAAGTCGGATATACTGTAGAATATTTTTTTTTTCTGATTCATTCAAATACGAAAACGACTTACATGTGTATAGTAAGTGATTATTTTATAAAAACAATGTTAGCAAACAAAAAAGAGCAAGGTTAGACCATCAGAAGGAACAGGAAGAGAAAGCAAAGCAGAGAGATTAAAATAAGGAAAAAACAGCCAAGCTCCTGTTGCTTGCAAATATTAAGCTTAAGAAATAAAACAACAACAACGAGATTTGTACATAATGTAAATATTGAACATAGAAGTTAGTGTAAATAAACATTTTCTCAAACACACAAATTTTAAGAGTGGTCCCTTCATTTTGACATTTTAGAAGGTAAGATGATTGAATTTTTGTGATAAACACATATAATCTATTGTATGCCTTTAAAACCACCGTAGGAACATGTAACATAATATGCATATCTGCTTTTTCTACATACAGTCAGCCCCTACTTATGAAATAAATCCGTTCCAGTGCCTTTTTCGTCACGCGGGAGTTTCGTAAGTAGAGGGTGCATTTTACATGTAAAACGCCCGATTCGTTCCAAGGCTCCCAAGACCACCCCATAAACCCTTTAAAAATGATAAATATATACCAATATTGTATGAAATGTGTTAAAAGTAAAAGAAAATTATTTATTAAACAATTTAAACATATTATTAACATAAACCTTTTTATTAACGTGCACACACACACACACACACACACACACACACACACCTGTGTCTCTCTCTCTCTCTCTCTCTCTCTCTCTCACACACACACACACACACACACACACACACACACACACACACACACACACACACACGCCCACTAGCAGGGAGCATTTTAAGTGGAATTCAAAGCGCATTCCCTGCTAGATAGATTGGAGGTCCAAGCTCAACTTTAACTTGATTCCTTATGCGCCACATTTATTAAACATTTACAGCCTCCTCTCTCTCTCTCTCTCTCAGACACACACATGCAACAGCTGACGGAACAATTCTATTTAAATGTTTAAATGGGCGGGATGTTGTATTTAAAGCGGAATTACAGTACCTGTTTGAAAGATCAGAGGTCCTCGTTCAACATTAACTTGCTTTCTTGCAAGCTCGGCGGTCTTCTCCCACGGTGCACTCTGTCTTAATATTGTGCGCTTCAATTTATGTGGCTTCAGTGCGTTGTGTTTTTTTTTTTTTTTTTTTTTTAATAAATATTCATCGAATTAACAAATAAAGAAATGAAGGAAGAATAGGGGGGAAAGTTAAGGAAAATGCCACAAAAACAAGGCCAATTATGCAAAAAAACCTAAACCAACAAAAAACAACCCAAAACCTCTCATCAAAACTAGTTACATTTTTATGAGGTACGCATCTGAGTGTGTACACGTGTCTGTATGTGTGTGTATTTATATTTTATTCACATCTTATACATTATTTTTGAATGTTTAATTGATATTATAATCATTTATAGTGTTGAATATGTGTTTATTGATATATACACTGTGGCGACCCCTGAAAAAGGGAAAAATCCAAGAGGAAATCTCATATACACATATACATGTTCATATACGTCAGTCTGGGGGGGGAGTCATTCCTCCTAGCTAATGGGAGGCCAGCGAGGTGGGATGTTGAGAGATAGCCAATGGGAGGGAGCTGCGTCATCCCTCCAAGCCAATTGGAGGCCTGCGGGGTGGGATGTTGGGAGACAGCCAATGAGAGCAACTCGCGCATTGTTTGTATGTTTGAATGGCACGTTTGGTGCTTTTCGTAAGAAGTTGTTGTTTCGTATACTGAGGAAAAAATTTAGGAAGATGTTTTTCGTATACTGAATTTTTCGTATTCAGGGGTTTTTGTAAGAAGGGGGCCGACTGTATGTGAAAGAAACAAATTACGTATGAGTTGACTTTTCATAGAAAAATATAATGAGGGCTGCTGTGATTTACCTGCAAATAAAGAATCAACTGTAGCAGTCAACATTTCCAGGAGATCTGTGGTTGGTTCTGTAAGCGACCCAGTCGATAATGTACTTGTAAAACTGCACAAACTGTACCTGATGCGGTCCTGTTTTTAAACAGCCGTCACACCTGATATTGAATGAGTTTAAATTAATACTGTTTACTGTACTGTAATATCAGGTTACGGTAATAAAAGCTCTCTCAGACCTACTATAGGGAACTCGCTGCTGCTCAGTTTTTGTGACATTTTCCAGTGGGAAACATGCAAGAGAGTAGCCAAGATTTGCTTCTCTTGCCAGGCATATCGCTTCTCACTCAGCAGCGAAGTGATTAACCCTTCCCATGTCACTTTGTGTGGACATTGCTTGATAAGCTTAGACTCTGCTGATCTTCTAATCAAGACCCGGTTAATAGTTGCCATAGGAACACTCAATTAGATTACAGTAGGCGCTTGACTATTTGCGGTTTTGCACTCCTTATCCTTTTGTTTATCCAATTTATTACACTTCAAGTTTTTTTATGTTCTTTTTGTTATGGTGCGTGTTTTTGGGGGACTTTGATTTTGGTGGCTGTGTTCTCTAACTCTGTTTTCTCCCCGCTCCGGCTGAGGATTCCACCTGAATTCACTCCTCTCATCTACTCCCAATAAACACAAGCACACTCACCTCTGCGCCAGAGGATTAACTCACATCATGTCCCTGCTTCTCTGTGTTCTCTCTAGCTCCTGGTTTCCCAGTGCTTAATGTTTATTGTGGAGTTAAAATGTGTGCGTTCTACTTAAGTGCTTCCCCTTTGAATAAGAAATCCACTCTGTGCCATCTCACACGTACTCTGAGTACGTCAGAGTGACAGCACATGTAAGACGTTTTGGAGACAAAGTCAGAGAGGCTAGATTGAGATGGTTTGGACATGTACAGAGGAGGGATAGTGAGTATATTGGTAATAGGATGCTGAGGCTGGAACTACCAGGCAAAAGGCCTAGAGGAAGACCAAAGAGACGATTCATGGATGTGGTAAAGGAGGACATGAAGGTCGTTGGTGTAAGAGAAGAAGATGCAAAGGATAGGGTGAGATGGAGGCAGATGATTCGCTGTGGCGACCCCTGAAGGGAAAAGCCGAAAGGAAAAGAAGAAGAAGAAGAAGAAGAAGACTCTGTGCCATCTCACATTCTCCTGCGTTTTGGATCCGGCTATAATATAATATAGTAGACCCTTGACTATTCGAGGTTTTGCACTCATGGTTTGCATATTCATGGACTGCCGAGCAACTGTCACGTCATTCAAATTCAACCAATGGCTGTCCTTCCTGTGGATTGTTTGAGATGAAGTAACGCCCCTTTTTCCTCATTTGCATACAAGTTGTCAATGAGCCTTTTTTTAGTGTGTTTTAATTACCACTTAAGCTCTATGATGCCACTCAAACGCCGGCTAAGCACCAGAAAAGGTTAATGACATTGGCTGTCACTTCTGAAGAAATAAGACTGTCTCCTGAAGAAACGACAGTTTCCACTGAAGTGCCCAAAGAGGAATAATCATCTGAACTGTTGTAAAACACTCCACTCGTGAAGTCTTTTTCAATTATTATTCCAGAACAGTAGCTAAGTTCATGTTTAGAATGTTTGTGTTTCGGATTTTATGTATTGTGGTGTAACATGTTTATCATTTTGTTTTGTTTATCCAATTTATTACATTTCATGTTCTTAATTTTTTTTATATGGTCTGTGTTTTGGGGGGAATTTGATTTTGGCATCTGTACCTCTAACCGTTTTCTTTCCACTTCGGCTGAGAGGTATGGCTGAGTTGCTCGGTGGCACACACCTGAATTCACTATTCTCATCTACTCTCAATAAACACAAGCACGCTCACCTCTGCACCAGAGGATTAACTTCACATCACGTCACCACTTCTTTTGTACTCGAACTCTTTAACTTTAAAACTCTGTTTTCTACCCGTTCCGGCTGAGGGGCGTGGCTGCGCTGCTTGGACTGAATGCAGTCCTCATCTACTCCCTATAAACACGAACTGCATGCTCACCTCAGTTTAAGCGCGCTGCTTAAGTTCTTCCCCTTTGAATAATAAATGCACTCTGCCATTTCACGCTGCTTCGGAAATGTGCCTCACAAATAGTAACGCAATATATCCCTCTAGTGGGCATTTTTGAAAACTACAGTGCTGTATGGTTCAAGAAAACCACATTTAACGGTGTTCTTTTTTATATACATACATACATCTTTTCCTTTCGGCTGCTCCCTTCAGGGGTCACCACAGCAAATCTTCTGCCTCCATTTCACCCTGTCCTCTGCATCTTCTTCTCTTACGCCAATGACCTTCATGTCTTCCTTCACCACATCCATAAATCTCTTCTTTGGTCTTCCTCTAGGCCTTCTGTCTGGTAGTTCCAACCTCAGTATCCTACTACCAATAGATTCACTATCTCTCCTCTGGTGCCCCCATCCCCCCACGTCTGCATTCTTTTATATATATATATATATATATATATATATATATATATATATATATATATATAACATATATATATATATATGTGTGTGTGTGTGTGTATGTATGTATATGTATGTATATATATATATATATATATATATATGTATATATATATATATATGTATGTATATATATATATGTATGTATGTACATATATATGTATGTATGTATGTATATGTATGTATGTTTGTGTATATATATATATATATATATATATATATATATATATATATACAAACAATGTGTGTGTGTGTGTATATATATATATATATATGTATATATATATATATGTGTGTGTGTGTGTATATATATATATATATATATATATATATATATATATATATATATATTTATATATGTGTGTGTGCTGTAGCTGTATAGTGTTTATATTTTATCATCAATGAATATCACCATACAAAATTAAGTTGTTCTTAATAATTACTACATTTTACTGCATTAATACTGTATTAATGAGTAAGACTGTCTATAGAATGTGTTTAAGAAGCATATTTTAGCGTATGGAATACATACATAGTATTTTACTTCCGGTTGGTCATTTGCGCAATGTAATATGATACATGGGGTTTTACTTCCGGGTACAGAACTCACGGATTATCTTGATTTGCCAGAGGGGCCGGAACCAAACCCCCACGAATAACGAGGGCCTACTGTATAATGTAAATGTAATGAAGTAAAAACTTAAATTTTTTACTGTGATATTTATTTTCATATATATGTACCATATTCGACGTGATAAGCGCAAGCTCCCAGGGCCTTATTAAAATGTTACCAGCGGAGTGGAGCGGTAAGTGCTTATTACCATTGAGGAAAACATGAATAATAACAGAACAATTTCAAAATCAAGAGTTTCAATGGTATTTGTTATTCATTTTGTGGTATCAACCAAATTACATGAAAGCTTGAAAATAAACAGAAAATATTATAATTAAAAAAAAAAAAAAAAAACTTTTCCTTAAAACATTTTTCCTGGAAGTAAAATCAAGCCAATGAACACTGTCAACTTTAGCACATGGCACATTGAACCAATCAACACGAACATAAACAAAAGCACTTGGCCAGGAACAGCTTTTAAATTTATGAAGTTCGTGAGCAGGTGAATCAGGTAAAAAAATTCTCATCATCACTTTATGATAGGTCCATATCTGGCTCATCCCTCCATTCATTCAGAGCATCCGATAGTTTTGCTGTAGCAGTTTCTAATGTTTCATCGGTTTTTGGACATTTATCAAGAGAACAGCAAAATATTTTCCTTTTTTATAAAGCATGGGGGAACAATCAAATACGTTGTTACTGATGAACATTATAGACATTCCCCAGTGGCAGGGGGTCTTGAAATACCATGTAAACTCACTTTTACAAGCAGTGAATGCTTCATTTTACAGTTAAAGAGACTGATCTAATAAAATTGGTAGTTTGATCTTCCATTTTGCTCCCAGTACACATTGGGTGTTTATTAGACTTGAGATCAAAAACACTGTGTGTGTGTGTGTGTGTGTGTGTGTGTACACGTGTGTACGCGCGCGTGTGTGAGCTTATGTCAAATACGGTATGTATATAATATATATATTATCAATAAGTATCAATAAGTATCACAGTACAAAATTAAAAAGTTGTTACTTAATCTTTACTCCATTTTTCTACATTACTACTGTATTAATGAATAAGACTCTATAGAATGTGTTTGATAAGCATATTTTAGCGCATGTAATAGATACATAGGGTTTTACTGTACTTCTGGATACAGAACTCTTGATTCGCGGGAGGGGCCGGAACTGAACCCCCACGAATAAAGAGGGCCTACTATACTTTAGAAAGTGCCTTATTAGTAATGTGTTCATATAATGGAAAAATACACACCTTCTGACCAATCAGAAGCATTCTACCACCCTGTGGTACAAAACTTTTATTTTTATCTTCTTCTGTCCTAAGTTCACACACTTGCATCTAGTCCAGCAGTCATGTTCTCCTCACCCCTTGAGGAGGATAATACAAGAGGAATAAAGCAGGACGATTCCCTTTTTAAAGTTTATTTTTCTTGAAACAGGTTGTTCAGACCCTCGAGGATCACCACCAGGAGGTGCTATCTCTGTATCGAGATTTTGGATTTCAGGGCCTGATTGCACAGGACTCAGAGTTCGCTCTATGCAATGTTCCGGCCTATTTCAGCTCTCATGCACTCAAACTCTCCTGGAACGGCAAGAATCTGACCACTCACCAGTACCTGCTGTCTGAGGCTGCTCGCCAGCTGGGCCTCAAAACCCAGCATCTGCCCGTTTTTGCTGCCATGCTGGGTATGTAACACTTGGCACACTGAACAAGACCACAGTACGGACACGCCTGTATGTGAACTTCTGGTACATTTTAGCTTGTTGCAGATCATGTTTCCTGATCTACCATTTGTTTCTGCAGGTAATCACATTCTGCCAGATGAAGACCTGGCCGCCTTTCATTGGAGTCTCTTGGGTCCAGAACACCCTCTTGCATCCCTCAAGGTGCGATTTGTTTTGTGTTAACACTGTTTTCATGACAGCTTTTTGTTGCAAACATGGTCAATATGGGAAAGTTAGCTTCTGTTTCTGATGTTTTTGTAATTGTTTTTAGGTAAGAGCTCATCAGTTAGTGCTCCCGCCTTGTGAAGTTGTGATTAAGGCTGTATCGGAGTACGTCGCGTCTATTCCAGATCTCGGGAACCTGGATGTTGTGGCCAGAGATGTATTCAAACAGTCTCAGGTACGTCAATCTTTTTGTCCCTTGAATCTTTCAGTATGGTATTATGTTGAAAATTAATTTATTTGAGCATCATAAATCCATTAAGACAGAAGTAAGGTCACCAGGCGTGCTTATTCCTTGTGCAGTCTCGAACTGAAGATAAAATCGAGAGATTTAAGAAGGCAGTGGAATATTTTTCAGCAGCCAGTAAACCCAGACCTCTCACCATGGGACCTTCTCCTTACCTCTGTAAGTACTGTCCACATGAATTTACTTTGTGGAATTTTATCTACTCTCAACCCTCAATACAGAATAAGTATTACAGAATAACAGGGGTTTGTGATCTGAAGGGATGCTGGGTAATACGCTTTGACTTCTTGTCTTAAAGTGAATGATGGGCTCTCAAGTGGTGCATCGCTGAGGTGCGTGACCGTTAACCTGGAAATCGCAAGTTCAAATCTGGGTTAATGCCACAGCCATCCGTGACCAGGAGTCCTTGGGAGCTAATTGGCTGAGTTCTCATGGGAGGGAGGGATGGCATATACTCAGTTCACAGTGATCGCTAGCTAATCATGGGTGTCTGAGCTCATTCACACAAGGGGCAGATAGCGCTTTCCCTCAGAGTGTGTTAGAAAACTCCCAATACTCATACGCCACTGTTTGAAAAGAGGTGTGGGGTGAGTGAGCATTGCATGTCACACAGGGGGGCTTGTACATGCTTTTGCCCTTCCCTGGTTAGTAGTGGTTATGTGATGGGAAATACTTGGTGGGCGGAAATTGGATACGACTAAAATTAAGGAGTAAAATGAAGGAACATGTGAATAATTTACTCTCTTCTTGTCTTTTTTCCAGTGCCAGGTTTTGGGCCCTGTCAGTTTGGTGGTCCTCCAGGCCACATGGGGGCAGTGCAGTCTGGGAAAACCCAGGTAGAATTTGGTAAAAGTCTTTTCCATCTTTTCCATCTTGCATACCATCTTTTTGTAATCTTTCTCCTCCCCCCCCCCGCTTCCCTTTTTGACAGGTTGGTCCACCCCAGGTATCAGGTGTTAAGGTGCCTTATTCCGGTGGGCCCTATGGCCCCGGCCCAGCTTCTGCTCTTCTGTTTCAGAATCCCCCTCCACCACTACAAGAATGCAACGATTCTCTTGTTGGGAAAATGGGCTTTGGCGATTGGTCCGCTCCATATGATTCTGCTCAAATTGGCAACCGACTGCCAAACCACCACGCAGCTGCTCCTTCAGCCCCTTCACCATCGCCATCGTCGTCTTCAGATGGGGAAGAGCAAAATGACACCAGCACTAAGTGAGTATTTCCGAGCAATTTTGAACACATTTCCCCCTTCTGTTAAACATGCCTCACACGGAGGCGGTTCTGACAGTGCTGAACCACCAGAATATGATGGCAGTGTTGCAGAACAGTTTGCATGGTGGTTCAGAACAGGTTCTTTTGACAGTGGTGAAACAAAAAATTGTGAGTATTCGGAGAAAGCGCAGTGTGAAAAGGTTATAATGAGAGATTATTGACTGTCATTCAGAAAGATTGCGATTGTTTTACTGTTGGTGTCGGTATACTTTTGTTTTCCTAATACGAGCAACTCTTCAAGTACATATTTGCCTTTTTTTATTTTGTGCCACATAGGGCTGCACAATTAATCAATTTTAAATTGTAATCGAAATAAATATGACCAGTTTAAAAAATGGAAGTCTTCAAATCGATTTTCCTCGCTGTCATGTCTCGCGCCTCCAGGCTACTGTAGGCTCCTCCTTCCTGTGAGAGCCCCTCCCCACACACACACTAGTGTAAACAAATGGCATTTGCATGAGAAGGCATTTCGTTACTAAAGAGGGCAAGAGCAAATCAGTTATGTGGAACTGGTACGGCGTTGCCATTTCGGATGAAGAGCAAATCGCTGCACAGTCTGTCTGAAAGTGGTATTTACTAATGACAGCAGCACGACAAACTTATTTCAACACCTTGAAGAAACACACACCGATTGTTGCATTGTGAGCTCCACGCGAAAGCCAAAGACCGGCTAAAACACCACTTGCAGCTTCGCAGGTAATTCTAGCAGCTTCATTTTCCCATGTCCCATGTGGCAAGACAGGCCAAGTGGAAAAGGATTATGGATTCAGTGGCATGGCATATATAGCAAAACACATGGCCCTACTATATACAGTGGAAAAGACTGCGTTCAAACACATGCTGAATGTGATCGACTCCCGCAACGAGCTGCCAGAAAACTGTTCCCTCTTCCTTCCTGTCACTGGCACACAGAGTTAGAACTGAGCTGGAAACCTACCTGCTGATGTCTGAGATCAGTGAGGATGCTGGTCCACTTCAGTGCAGGAAGGAACACGGAGACAGCTTTCCAAGACTCTATAAGTTAGCCAAGAAATACCTCTCGATTCCTGCAACCAGGGCCCCACGAGATAAGCTCTTTTGTCTTATCAGGAACATTGTAACATGCCACAGGGCCTCTCTCAAGCCAGATGTTGTCAACAGGGCTCCTGTTCCTGATAAAAAAACTTGCAAATGTGACATCAACAAATCTAAACAAATTGATTTACTGAAACAATGTAAGACTGACATTACCCCCACCTCACTAGTAGCGAGGGATCATATCAGTCTCAGATGATTTTGTTTTTTATTAAAATGCAAATATAATTTAACTTTGTTTGCACAAGGGTTTTTTCACTGGGTGTATGTCATGCAAATAATATAACTAGTGTTTATGTTTGTGACTCACGGATACTTTTTATTTTTCAAGCTTTATTTTACAAAATGTGAAAGTTTTGCACTTTGTTCTTTCATCTTTGGTCAATATAATGGAAAATTCTTTTTATTTTTAAAGTGAAGTGTGGTGAAGTTGTCTCTTTATTCCCAAATAAGGGAACTTCATCTTTGTTTACAAAGTTGTTTATTTTCCAATTACATTTTTGAAAGTGAGGTGAACACTTGGAGATGGAGATTGTAAAGGTCGTCATTACTAAGCACAATGGATTCATATTTCATTTGCACTGAAATTTGTGCCATTTTCTAAAATGACAACAACGTTTGAAATCACTTGTTCTGTTTTTTTTTTTTTTTTTTGTAGTTTTCACTAAAAACAAAAATCAAACTTGAAAATGGAGCTTTCAGAGAAAAAAAAAAAATCTAGATTTTATTTTTGGCCAATTATCATGTGTGGCTCAAAGATGTGCACATGAGGCTAATTTGAGGTTCCAGGTTGTCCCTATGTGCAAGTGTGAAGCGAGTTGTTTGTTTGTGCCATCTGGTGAGCCGTTCAGTTTACCCTGCCTTCAGAATCCCTGCAGCCCTATGCAGTTCGATAAATGAGTGAATTAGCTGTGCTGTGTTGTCATAATACCAACAAAACCGTTACAAGCATCCAATAGGTCAGGGGTCTGCAACCCGCGGCTCTTTCACCTCTCTGATGTGGCACCGTGGCTTTCAAAAATAATGAATGTGTACTTTACAAATGTACTTCATACACAAAAACCACTGCATCACCAAAGACGACTACAAAAAAAAAATGATGCTGATTTACTCACATCGGAAGCACACTGGGCTCTCGGGAGTAGAGAATTAAACCAGCTTTCACCTGAATGACGGGAGAATTTGTCTCAGGCAGAGTCCTGCAGCGGTCGGGTACCCACCGGGTAACCTTGCAAAAATGCTCTTTTAGGGTTGAAAATTACAACAGTCACAGGTGCGGGTGGATATTTATTTGGTGTGGGCGGGGTGATTTTGTGTGTATGTGTGTTTTTGTGGACATGGCTATTGTTTTATTAATCAGCTACAGACATGGGCAAGTTTCAAAATTTTAACTAGCCATGTGGGCTAGTAAACTTTCCTTGTTAACTATCCCACAGAAATTTTTACTCGCCCACAAAATTTAACAGTGCAATGCTAATAAGTCTGATTTATAAGCATTATTTATACATAGTAAATGACACATCAATAAATAAAGTGAAATATTTAGGTTACTGACATTTTTGTCTTGGTAGAAAATGTGTACAACTTCAATACAGATATATCGGGGAACTTTTAAGTTCCTTGGATATAGACTTATAATCTTTATAAAAACTAAACTCAGCAGACTTAGCATACCTACAGTACTATTACCAGGTAGAATACTTATTTGCAAATCCAGTCAAATGTGGTGAAAGGAGAGCATGTTTTGGCCAGTGCATGTGCAGACCTCATCAGTTTTCCAACGCGAAGATGCTGATCCTGTGTCAGTTGAAATAGTGCCTTCCCTGCCTGCGTATCTTTGGTAGCTTTATTTGCATGTTGTTGTAGTCGAGCAATATTCAAGTAATTTTAGGAACGTATCGAAGACTAACGATTCAAGTATGCTCAGAAACGTAACTGTTCTACTGAAGCACTCCGACTCGATTGTTAACAACATGAAACATTGGCAAATACATGAGTTTCAGCCGAACAACTTCTGTGCGCATGTGTAAATAGCGATCTTACGGCAATCGTACACACTCAACCATAGCACTCAACTGTGTCCGTACTGAACATTCTGGCGACCATCGGTAGTTTCTGTATGCTGGACGAAAACAGAGTGCGTACTGACCACGATACCGCTGTGTATTATAACTGCCCAAGCAGAAATTCAGGAAATCGTCTCAGTAAAAATACATATACACAGGCTTAAAACTTTTACTCGCCTCATGGGCGATCAATTTATTAATTTCCACTCTCCCACATTTACATTGGGTCGCCTGGGGCGAGTGATCTTCCCCATGCCTGAGCTACATTCAGAGTCTGTGTTTTTGATCTGCTGTGTTGGTGAATTTCCAAACTTTTGTGCCCATGGCAAGCAGTATTCGGCAGCAGCGCAGTAAAAGAGAGAGAGAGAGAGATTTTTCCGCCGCCGGGTTTGTAATCTAGGAATGGAAATCACAGCTGAAGTAAGAGACGGTGGATGAGATTTGGTTTATGCACAGCAATCTCCTAATTAAATAACACTCCTCCCAGTGGCGAAATAAAAGACTGGGTGTGGTTCAGTCTTCACTCTGAGAATGGGTCGGTCAGTGCAGTATTAAGCATTAATATTTAAAAGAATGTTGAGCAGGCTCCTTCTTAAAAGAAGTCTTTTCCATGTTGCTGTCATTTTTGTAAATTAAGACTATGACAAAACAACATTAATATAACGAATAAAGAAAAAGAAGATCCCACAAAGGTTGTGATGGTGGGGTAGGCTACCCAACCTGTTAACACATCTGGCTGCACCCCGTCCCTCGCTTCTTGGGATAGATGTTCTTTTTCTTTATAAAAATACAAGAAGGACTCTTAACTCATTCATTCATTTTCTGAACTGCTTAATTAGGGTTGCGGGAGGCTGGCCATTTTTTTTTTTTTTTATCTAAATGTTTTTTTTGCAACCAGAATTTAATTGTCTCTGCAGTCGTTTAAATCAATGCAACACATTGTTTTTTTATATAAACATGAAGGAAAAGGGAAAACCCATTATATGCCGTGTTATTTGATTTTTAAATGTCAAAAAAGGATTTGTGGCTCTCAGTGTTTTCTATACTGTAGAAAATGGGTCCAAATGGCTCTTTGAATGGCAAAGGTTGCCGACCCCTACAATGGGCTATACGGTATATTTCAGGTTGTTGTGTTGCATCATATATGTAGGAACCCAAGCATAACTTAAACTGTTGCACATGACTTAACACAACACAAAGTTTAACATGCAGCCATGATATACATTGATTGTGGCACGTAAATCTTGGTGTCGTGTCTTTAACTATAACCGTCTTGTCTTTTTCAGTCATTTGGCTGATAAGTCCTCTAGATGGGAAGAGCCCAGTGGCCGTGGCGGCGGTGCATCCGGGGACGGTCCTCAAGGCAATGGGAGCGGGCCATCTATTCCGTCATTGTTGTCCATGGCAACGCGGAGTCACATGGACATTACAACGCCACCCCTTCCACAGGTCAGCGCTGAGGTGCTACGAGTGGCAGAGCACAGACACAGAAGAGGTCTCATGTACCCACAGATATACCACATCCTCACCAAGGTAGTGCACCCTTCCTTTACTGTGAAAGTTCAGTCAAAACTCATTTCCTTTATTGTTCCTTTCTCTGGGTGGGGCAGAAATCGATGTTTGGCTCATAGTTTACAAGTGATTCATATATTTCAAAGGAATGTTTACATCGGAGGCTAACTGAAGGGAAAGACAGTTCCGCTACTTGTTCAGAAGTATACGAGTATTTATTTATTTATCGTTTCTGCAGTGCTCGTACTGAAAGTTAAAAGGAGGAAAAAGAACAGAGGAAAGTGTTGTATGAATAAAGAGATTTTATTATAGCGAGGTACACAAATATAAAAACCAGATCTGGAACTCGCAGCTCAAAGGGAATAAATGAGATTCTTTTCTTATTTTTATGAAGTCATATTAAACCACGGTTTGATGCTTAGGGCTTTTTTTTTTAATAAGATGATTTTTTTCATTGCATTCCATGTGTCAAGAGTCAGAGTCAGTTACCGAAGATCAGTCTGACAGAACCCATGCCTTCGGCTAAGACCTAACTCGCACTGCATTGACGCCTATCACTGGGGCTGAGGTCACGGAGGTAGTCAAAAAGCTCCTTGGTATTTGGGCTCTGGGGGTGGATGAGTTGGTGATGTCTTGGTTGACACATCTCTGCAACATTGCGTGATCATTGGGGTCCGTACCTCTAGATTGGCAAACCTGGATGATGGTCCCACTTTTTATAAAGGGGGACCGGATGGTGTGTTCCAATTATTGTGGAACCACACTTCTCAGCCCACCAGGGAAAGTCTATGCAGGGGTGCTGGAGAGAAGAATACAACCAGTAGTTGAACCTCGGATTCAGGAGGAATACTGTGGTTTTTGTCCTGATCGCGGTACTCTCGACCAACTATACGCTGTACAGGATCCTGGAAGGACGGATGGGAGTTTGCCCAATCTGTCCACATGTGTTTTGTGGAGTTAGACAATCATCCATGTCCCTCAAGCTATCCTGTGGGGCGTCCTTCGGGAGTACTGTGTACCACACCCGTTGCTATGGGCCATTCGGTCTCTGTATGACCAGAGCCAAAGCTTGGCCCACATTGGTAATAACAGGTTGATTTTTTTTATTTTTTCTTCCGTTGAGCATTTGGGTCTGCCACCTGCCACGCTGTATTTTTGACCCGTTCTGTTCATAATTTTTATATACATAATTTCAAAATGTGGCATTGAGAGGTTCTGATTTGCTGGCCATAGGATCTCGTCTCTGCTTTTTGAGGAGGAAGATGTCCTTTTGGCTGCATCAATCTGGGACCTCCAGCTCTCGTTGGAGTGATTTGCAGCCGAGTGTGAAATGGCCGGGATGAGAATCAGCACCTCCAAGTCCGAGGCCATGGTTTTCATCCGGCAAAGGATGGAATGCACTTTCTGGGCCTGGAATTAGGTCCTGCCCCTAGTGGAGGAGTTCAAGTGTCTTGGCTTCTTGTTGACAAGTGAGGGAAGGATGGAGCAGGAGATTGACAGGCAGATCACTACACATCCTCTGCTGTAAAGCAGAGCCTGCACCGGTTCGACGTGGTGTAGAGGAAGCTGAGCCTCAAGGCAAAGCTGTCAATTTACCAGTCGATCTACGTTCCAACCCTCACCTATGGTCACGAGCTTTGGGTAGTGACTGAAGGAACAAGCTCACGGATACAAGTGGCTGAATTGAGCTTCCTTTGCAGGGTGGCCTGGCTCTCCATTTGAAATAGGGTGAGAGGCTCAGTCATATGGGGGGAGCTCAGAGTAAAACCACTGCTTTTCCATGTTGAAAAGAGCTAGTTGAGGAGGCTCGAGCATCTGGTTAGAATGCCTTCCGAATGCCTCCCTGTTGTGGCGTTTTGGACATGTCCAACCATGAAGAAACCCCGGGATTATGTCTTTCGGCTGGTCTGGGAACACTTCGGTGTCCCCCAGAAAAGCTGGAGGAAGTGGCTGCAGAGAGGAACGTATTAGTCTCATTGCCTAGGTTGCTGCTCCTCGTGACCCGACCCTGGATTACGCTGAGGAAGATGATGATGGTTTTGTAAATTCCTTTTCAATACCGGTTTCAGGTTTTCCTATACATGTCGACTTGAAGACCGTGTGTGTGGGTGGGTGTGTTGATAGATCGAGAGTGGTGGGGGGAACAGGTGTGTATGTAATTTTAGAAATAGTGAAAACAATTGTTTATCCTTACCATTACTTGAATTGGCTGTGATGAATCATGCCTTTCAAACAGTCACCTCCATGTCTGATTTAACAGTTGTGCTTATCTGCCCTCAATAGAATAAACATATTAAGTATCTTAATAGGTAAACAAAGTCTACCAAACAGCCAATAAGCACCCATGATATAGGCATGTTGGAGCAAGCCTTGTAAATTTCTGAATTCCTGTAATTTCTGAAGGTAAAAAGTGATTTCTGTTGCTGTTATGAGCTGTTTACAAACAAATATTAAGTTTCTGTTTCAAACATTAAATTGTGTTTTCGTCTGAGATGAGGTTTTCTACTTACAGCCTCTGGTTGATGCCCTTATTCAAAGTTACTACATCTGTCACTTTTTAATACAGTTGAGCAATTGACATTTTCAACTCAACATTGGGAGCTTTGTGGTACTGGGGATCAGTATTTCAGAACATTAACCACTGAGCCACCACTGGCCCTGGCACTGTCTTTATATTTTTACTTCTACGTGTTACCTAATCAGAGCCAGGTTGAGTCATACATTTTTGTGATTCTGCAAACAGATGGTGGCAATTTACCACACCATCAGTCGCTGCTTTTGACATCACTTGCTCATGGATCATATTTTTTTAAAATACTGCTTGTATATAACAGGACCTTTTTTCAATGTATAGTCCAGGGGTGCTCAATCCTGCTCCTGGAGATCTACCTTCCAGAAGACATTCACTCCAACCCTAATCATGACCACCTAACCATCCAATCATCTAATCAAGACCTGACTGGATCTTGCATGTCACATGGGCCACATTAGGGTTGGAGATAAAGTCATGTGGAAGGTAGATCTCCAGGAGCAGGATTGAGCACCCCTGGTATAGTCCCTCTCCGGGACAAATGTCTTGTAAGAATTTTTGCACTGTATTTCTTAAAATTTTAATTGAAATTTCATAAAGTATAAAGAGTCATGGGGTTTGGGAGCATCAGGACTTTATTACTGAACGCTTGAATGCTGCTCAGTGTTGGTTCTTAACCAAAAAAAGTCATCCACAAAATTAGGAATAAAGGTGTTTTGGTATGTCATCTGGAAAACACAAACCCCATTCCAGCAAAATATTTGATGGGTTATTTTTCCATTATAAACCGTGATAATGTTGATGCTTCTTGCAGGAGTGACCTGTCATTAAGATTGAAGCATTATCCACTCAGAATAATGAATTATGATCCCCAGCTGACCAATGAGAGCACACTATTCCCTAGTAATGTATACTAACAGTGTTTAATGTAATCCTGTAAACATTCATGCATTCATTTCTCCAAAAGGCTGTAAAATGTGGTGTGATATGAATGGCAGAGAGAAAGTGAGAGAACAGTATTTAGAACAGTATTTACGTAGCAAACACAACTCTCAGACAAGTAACTAAAGGCAGAATAATACAAACTTAAACCTAAGATAACGTGTGCGCAAAATAGGCTAAATCTGCCCCATCCAAAGAGCAAAATTTTGATTTACGAGCTCTAGTGTAATTGCGTATCCTCTACAGTAGGTGGCAGTGGCGCACTCATTGTGTTCCCTATATCATAGGAACTACTGTGGAGGATGCACAATTACACTTAATTCTAATACAGTATGGGAAAAACGCATGCTCTCCAGGGTCATACGCGCCCCCTCTGGCATCACACCGCGTCCCACTATTTGAGAAGCACTGGCCTTGTGGGAGCTCACCACGAGCCTTTCCTTGCTGGCATTCGTAGCATACACATGCATAAAATTCTCTTCCTACTCCTCATTCTCTGTTACACACCACATCATGCCTGCCCACGTGCCATCTTTGCCGCAGTCGATGATCGGAAGGGTTAGTGGACTTGTTTATTCTTTTTGTTATTATTTATTATTAATTATTATTGTTATTTTACTGTACATGTATGATTATTATGAAATATTTATTGTTTTTACATGTTTATCTTTAATGTATTAGGTCAAATATACGTGTTTGTGTCAGGTTATCTGAGTTTGGGAGGGGGTTGAAACAGATTAATTGGTTTTCTATTATTTGCAATGGGAATTTGTTTTATCTAACGAGCATTTTGACTTACGGGTTTGCCCTCGGAAGGAATTAAATTTGTAAGTCGAGGTACCACTGTACTAAGTTTTTTTTAATTTAATTTTTTTATTTTTTAAGTAATTTTTTAATATATAAAATATCCTCTCCACTTTCCTTTATACATTTTTTTCGATTCCTTCATTTCATACTTTCAACGGTCTATGCACTTTCATGGAGTTTTGTGGATGTCAGCGTCTGCAAACCAGTTGCACTGCACTTTCCAAGCAATTTAAAAAAAGGATGCAGACACTTGGTACTGCTGTCTGATTGGTCAGTTCTGAAATATTGATAAGCTCAGGAAAATAAAACATATTATAAGCACTGGTCAATATATTAACTCTAACCTGAAGTGAGACCACTATGATTTATCACATATGGTTTATGACCAGCAGCAATGACAAACAACTAGGAATGATTTAATAAAACTTGAAAACATTTTCCTAAATGGCTGATTTTGTTGGACTGTAGTGCCTTCTGCTAATCTTTAAACTATTAACTGTATCTCAGGGGGAGATGAAGATGCCGGTATGTATAGAAGACGAGTGTAACCCCGATCTGCCTCCTGCCTCTTTGCTGTTTCGATCAGCAAGGCAGTATGCCTATGGCGTGCTGTTCAGCCTGGCTGAGACCCAGAGGAGACTGGAGAGGATGGCTATGCGCAAGCGAACTCCATTAGAGGGTAAGTGTGGGATGGAGAGTGTAGTGGTTGATGCTTATAATAGTGCAGTAACACGTTATTTTTTTTTCCTATAGACGAAAATACGTGTGTGTATACATGTGTATGTCAGGGTGGGCAAATACGGCCCGTGGACCACATCTAGTCCATTATTCTTTTTAATCTGGCCAGCTGAAGCGCAAGTCATCGAGAGTGTGTTCATTTGACCTTGTGCTGTAATGCCTGCCGTTCCACCAGGTGGCGCATTAGGCGATAGATGGACTTGATTTTGTGGAGCTCGGGCTCTGTTACTGCTCTGCTACTGCTCTGAACCCGTCTGCAGCAATGAGTGGGCCAGAGAAAAGTTGACAGTGAGTGCCAAGTGCTTAATAAGAAATGAACAACTAAATACCTTTTCACTGAAGTCTGGTCAAAGGCCGTATGTCTTATTTGCCAAGAAACTATTTCGGTTTTAAAGGAAAACCGCGTCAGCCGTCACTTATCCACCTAGCGAGCGAGTTACACTAACAACCAGTCAATGCAAGAACAGACTGCTACCGCTAAAAGGCTGGCAGCTCGTTTCTGGTCTCAGTAAAATACCTTTATCTGACAAACTGCCATTCAAGAATTAAACATCAAAGCAAGTTACTGATGACCATGTCAGATCTGTTCTGAGAACTGCCACAGCAAAACTAACACCAGATTTTGATTCACTCGCTTAAAAGGTTGATCAACATGGTTCCCACTAAAAGTGAAAATAAGTTTTTATCACTGTAATGCACATTTTTCTGTTTATGTATGTATCTGGTGCTAGCCGGGACCGTCTGTCAAAGTTTAAGTCAATGTGGCCTCTGAGCCAAAAACTTTGCCCATACCATGTGTGTGTACGTGTGTATGTGTGTGTGTGTGTGTGTGTATACGTGTGTGTACTCGCTCCCTATGTGCATGTAGGTTTCTTTCAGGTACTTGGGTTTCTTTCCACAGTTCCAAGACATGCACATTATGCTATTTGGCTAGTTCCAAATTGCCCCAGGTGTAATTGATTGCAAATGGTTATATACTGTTTAGGATGTACCCTGCCTTCATCCAGTGCTGGCTAATAGCCTCACTGCGACCCTAATAGAATGAATCATATACAGTCGGCTCCCAACTTAAGAAATTAATCCGTTCTAGAGCCCTTTTCGTATAGCGCTGCGGGCCATGCCCACAAGACTTGAATTCAAAGCGTATTCCCTGCTTGACAAACTCAACTTTAATTTGATTCCTTGAGGGAATGCCAGATGAGCTCAAATGCACCCACATTTATTAAACTTTTACTGAAATAAAACAACTTAAAAAACTAAACTAAAGAGTGACGCTTCCTTCTGTCTCTATCTGGGAGGCCAGCAGGGCGGGATGTTGAGAGACAGCCAATGAGAGAGCAACTCGTCGTGTGAAATTTTGATTGGCGCGTTTGAATTTTGAATTTCTTTTCGTAAGAGGGGGTTGGTTCATATCTCGGGGACGGATACTCAGGAAAATGTTTTTCGTAACCGGAGGATTTCGTACACAGGGGTCTTCGTGGGGCCGACTGTACAGTGATCCCTTGCTACTTTGTGCTTCAGTTTCTGCGGCTTCAGTGCATCACGGGATTTTCAGAAATATTCATCGAAAAATAAAAAATTAAGGAAAAGGTTAAGGAAAAAAAACAAGGCCAATTATGCATACCCCTCCCCCCCAAAAAAACCCAATCCAAAACAACTTCCATTTTTGTGTCAGGTGCACATCTGAGTGTGTGCGTGCGCTCGTCTGTGTGTGCATTTATATTTTATTTACAGCTTATGCATTATTTTGGTATGTTTGTTGTTATAAGAATTTATAGCGCTGAATATGTATTTATTAATATTATATACACACATACATGTACGTATACGTCAGTCTGGAGATTGAATCTACATTGCGGAAAATGGCGGTGGGCGGATGTCTCGCTCCCCATTAACTGCGGAAAGTGTGGGATCCTTGTATAAAATTTGTTATGGTGCAGCTTACTAAGTTGTACAGTATTTTTTTAAACGATTTCTATAATTTGTTTAACTATTTCATGAGCTGCTCTTATAGCTTAATGGAAATTGACCAAATATGAACTACCACGAGTCCTCTTTGGGCTGCATGTGACTGCTCATGTCATACAGGCTGCTTTATGTTTCAACTGCTTTCTCTCCGCGACTCCACAGTGCCCCCAGTGATAGTTAAGGAGTGGTGTGCCAGTAAGGCCAAGTCAGCTTTGACTCCTGAGCTGGTTCCAGCTATGTGTTTCCGTGAGTGGACCTGTCCAAATCTGAGGCGTCTGTGGCTTGGCCGTGCCTCTGAAGACCGCAGTCGCCGCACACGAGCCTTCTTGGCCTGTATGAGATCAGACTGCCCTGCTTTGCTGAACTCGTCTTGCGTGCCATCACACCTGCTGCTCATGTGCTGCGTACTCAGGTAGTGAAACGGGGTACATATGCGTGCTACCACTAGAACTTTATTACACAGTAAAACCCAGTGAACGTGTTATATATGCTTAATATCACTGCGTTTCTTTTATTCTTTATCACAGTATTCTTTATTGCTATAGTCAGTAGAAACGATGGGAGATCTGTGTGCAGGTATATGATGCAGTGGCCAGGTGGTCGCATTCTCCAACGCCATGAGCTTGATGCCTTTTTGGCTCAAGCGGTGTCCAACCAGCTCTATGAGCCTGATCAACTGCAGGAACTCAAAGTAGGTGTTCAGAAATAATGTCATCTCCGTGTCTGCTGAATGCTTGTTGGGAAAAGTAAAGACTACTTATGCTGGTGTCTGACTTTTACAATGATTAGGTGGAGAAAGTGGATAACCGGGGCGTGCAGCTGGCCTCTCTCTTTATGAGCGGCGTGGACACGGCCCTTTTTGTGAATGACGTGTGCGGTCAGCCACTCCCATGGGACCACTGCTGCCCATGGGGCTTTTTTGATGGCAAGCTGTTTCAGAGCAAACTTGCAAAGGCTACCAGAGACAGAGCTGCTTTGCTCGACATGTGTGAAGGCCAGGTACAGATCCTGTTCTTTGAATGTTCTAACTTTTTTTTTTTTAATATAAACTTTTAAATTGTTAAGACTGAAAGTTCTCTCTGCATCTTTCTCTCTAACAGGAGGAGCTGGTTTCCCGAGTCGAGAAGATGAGGCAGGCTATCCTGGAGGGCATCAACCTTTCTCGGCCTCCTCCACCACCCCCGCCTTTGCCACCCCCAGCCTTCCTGCCTCCTGCCATGGTGCCACCTTTCTACCCTATGCACCCACTGTATCCACCGCGACCCTTGGGCTCTATGCCTCCTCCGCACCACCAGCATCGACCTAGAGCTTTCCCAGGTCTGATAAGTCACAGCTGCTGTTCTATTTAAACCCCCTGTAAGGTCAGAACCTTTAGTCATGATGTGGAGGGTGAGATTCTTGAAGAGATGCTCTTGTACTTTTAAGCCTAATTTCCATCTGCTGCATTTATTTTTTTATTTATTTCTATGTTTATCCAAAAACTGTCCATACTGTTCTGAACTGAAGTATAATACAGTCGGCCCCCTTACGTAATTAATTCATTCCAGATGAAAAAACAGTGTCTGCTTTAACTAAAACCACCCAAACATTTATAGGTTTTCATATTTTCATGAGGATAGTATGCAAACAATGACAGAAGGGGGAGGAATAAGTAACTGAACCCTCTGCCTAAGGAGACTTAAAGAGCAATTGAAACCAATTTTTACCAAACAATTTAAGTCAGGTGTGTGCCCAATCACAGATGAGTGACTTAAAGCTGCCCTGCCCACTATAAAACACACACCTGGTAAGAATTGTCTTGATGAGAAGCATTGTCTGATGTGCACCATGGCTCGCTCAAAAGAGCTGTCTGAAGACCTGCGATCAAGAATTGTTGATTTGTATAAAGCTGGGAAAGGATACAAAACCATCTCTAAAAGTCTGGCTGTTCATCAATCGACAGTCAGAGAAGTTGTCTACAAATGGAGAGAGTTTGGCACTGTTGCTTCTCTCCCAAAGAGTGGCCGTCCACCAAAGATGACGCCAAGAGTTCAGCGCAGAATACTCGGAGAGGTAAAAAAAAAAAAACCCTAGCGTGTCTGCTAAAGACTTACAGAAATCACTGGCACAGTCCAATATCTCTGTGCACACATCAACTATATGTAAAACAATGGCCAAGAATGGTGTTCATGGGAGGACTCCAAGGAGGAAGCCACTGCTGTCTAAAAAAACATTGTTGCTCGTTTAATGTTCGCAAAAAGGCACTTGGACACTCCACAGAAGTTTTGGCAAAATATTTTGTGGACTGATGAAACCAAAGTTGAATTGTTTGGGAGGAACACACAACGTCATGTGTGGAGGAAAAATGGAACAGCTCACCAACATCAACGCCTCATCCCCATCGTGAAGCATAGTGGAGGGTGCATCATGGTTTGGGGCTGTTTTACTGCCTCGGGGCTTGGACAACTTACAATCATTAATGGAAAAATGAATTCAAAAGTTTATCAGGATGTTTTTCAGGAAAACCTGAGGCCGTCTGTCAGACAGTTGAAGCTAAAAAGAGGATGGATGCTGCAACAAGACAATGATCCAAAACACAGAAGTAAATAAACTTCAGAATGGTTTCAGAAGAACAAAATACACGTTCTGGAGTGGCCAAGTCAAAGTCCAGACTTGAACCCCATTGAGATGCTGTGGCATGACCTCAAGACAGCGATTCATGCCAGACATCCCAGGAATCTGACTGAACTACATCAGTTTTGTAAAGAAGAATGGACCAAGATTAGTCCTGATCGATGTGCCAGACTGATCTGCAGCTACAGGAAGCGTCTGGTTGAAGTTATTGCCGCCAAGGGGGGGGGCCCACAAAATATTAAATATGATGGTTCAGTTACTTATTCCTCCCACTTCTGTCATTGTTTGCATGCTATCCTCATGAAAATATGAAAACCTATAAATGTTTGGGTGGTTTTAGTTAAAGCAGACACTGTTTTTTCATCTGTGTGATTTTGACAAAGATCAGATCACATTTGATGGTGATTTTATGCAGAAATGTGAGAAATTCCAAAAGGTTCAGATAATTTTTCATACCACTGTATAATCTTACAATAACCATGGCACCGGGAATCACTTTCACTGGGAATCACACGTGTGTGTATGTGCGTGTGTGTTGACCATGTCTTCTTAGCGGAGTTATAATCTTAAAAATGTTTATGCAAGGTTAAAAGCCTGAGCCATAAAATACAGTTGGAAGGACACACAAACATGAACACAGTTCACACAAACTTGAACAAAGTTGGAACTACAACGTCATCCCTCCAAGCCAATGGGAGGCCAGCGGGGCGGGATGTTGAGAGAGAGCCAATGGGAGGGAGCTGCGTCATCCCTCCTAGCCAATGGGAGGCCATCGGGGAGGGATGTTGGGAGACAGCCAATGAGAGCGCTTTCCCAGGTCTGATAAGTCACAGCTGCTGCTCTATTTAAGCCCCCTGTAACGTCAGAACCTTTAGTCATGATGGGAGGGTGAGATGCTTGAAGAGCTGCTCCTCTACTTTTAAGCCTAATTTCCATCTGATGCATTAGTTTTTTTATTTCTCTGTTTATCCAAAAATGCTTCATACTGTTCTGAACTGAAGTACAATACAGTCGGCCCTCTTACAAAATTAATCCATTCCAGCGTCTTATTCGGAACCTGGAGTATTCGTAAATAGAGGCACATTTTACATGTAAAATGTGTGATTTGTTCCAAAGCTCCCAAGACTACCCTTTAAAAATTATAAAAGCATACCTTTTAAGGTACTTACGTCGTGTTGACCATGTCGTCTTAGCAGTTATAATCTTACAATGACCATGGCACCGGGAATCACGTGTGTGTGTGCATGCGTGTGTGTGTGTGTGTGAGCGAGCACGCGCGTGTTGACCATGTCTTAGCAGAGTTATAATCTTACAATAACCATGGCACCAGGAATCACCTGTGCATGCGTGCGTGTTTGTTGACCATGTCTTCTTAGCAGAGTTATAATCTTACAAATGTTTATGCAAGGTTAAAAGCCTCAGCCATAAAATACAGTTGGAATGACACACAAACATGAACACAGTTCACACAAACTTGAACAAAGTTGGAACGACAGCGTCATCCCTCCTAGCCAATGGGAGGACAGTGGGGTGGGATGTTGAGAGAGATAGCCAATGGGAGTCAGCTGTGTCATCCCTCCTAGACAATGGGAGGCCATCAGGGCGGGATGTTGGGAGACAGCCGATGAGAGAGCAACTCGTGCATTGTTTGAATGTTTGAATGGCGCGTTTGGCGCTTTTCGGAAGAAGTTGTTTCGTATACAGAGGACAAAAATTTAGGTAAATGTTTTTCGTATATCGGATTTTTCGTATTCAGGGGTCTTCTTAAGAAGGAGGCCAACTGTATGTGAAAAAAACATTACGTACGAGTCGACCAATTAATCCGTTCCAACCTCCTCTAAGCTCGTATAACCTGACGCAAACGCATATATTTGACCCAATATATTAAAGATAAACATGTAAAAACAATAAATGTTTAATAATAATAATAATAATAATACATGTACATTAACATTAGTAATAATTAATAATAAATAATAATAAACCAAGAATGAACAATAAGTCAACTAACCCTTCCGATCATCGACTGTGGCAAAGATGTCACATGGGTGTGAAGATGTCATGTGGGCAGGCATGAGGAGATGCGTAACAGAGAAGGAGAAATTGCATGTTAATGCTATGAATGCCAGCGAGGAGAGCCCCCATAAGGCCAGTACTTCTCAAATAGTGGGATGACCCTGGGGAACATGCTTTTTTTGCCATACTGTATTAGGATTAAGTGTAATTGTGCATCCTCTACAGTAGGTGGCAGTAGCGCTCTCACAGTGTTCCATATGGTGTAGGGAAAAGGCACTAAGCAAACGATATGAAGTGCAGTAAACACTATTTATAGTCGTGTGCTTGGGGGTGTGTGTCTTCCTATAGGGGGCATCACAGAAAATAATTGAGAAGCACTGCACAAGCTGTTCTCGGAGTGCGGAGGAATATACGCGGAGGAATACGAGGTTAGGGCCAGAAAAGCCGTTTCCCTAGCAGAGCTCGTAAATCAAAAATTTGCTCTTTGGATACGAAGCTCGTATCATGGAAAATTTGTTATAAAATACACTTGTAAGTCAAGGTACCACTGTATATAATAGCAGAGAACTGGTTTACTTAAAACTGCTCTCTGTTGTGCCTGTGGCCTACTGTTTGTGTCAATCATTTTGACTCAAGCTTTATCCACACTGAATGTTTTTTTTATTTGCTTGGTTTTTGTTTTTTTTTGATCCCAAAAAAGCAGACCTACAAGATTGCACCGTTCCCCTGTAACATATAGTAATATATTTTTGTACAATGAGTTTTCTGCCCCTTTATGGTTTGTGTCCACAAGCTCATGTTTTCCCACTGTAAAATCTTCACTGTCAACATAGGGATCCAGTCTATACCTCCTCAAGGTGGGAAGCTGGAGATCGCCGGTATGGTTGTTGGCCAGTGGGCAGGAAACAAACCGGTGCGAAGCAGAGGAGGGTTTAATGTTCAGGTGGTATCAGTAGGAGGAAAAGGGTAAGTTACCTTAGGAAGGAATATTTCACTTTACTGTGACAACTTTAGCATTAGTCAATGATGTAGTATAAAAATGCAGAGAAACGAGCACTGAAAATATTGTTTTGTTTCTAATAGAAGGGGTAAAGAAATGATACCAAAAGGAAGAGGAGGGAAGAAAATGAACACAAATCGAACACAGGTGATGCCACAATCCACTTTAATGTGTCATATGTTCTACATGTCTTCTTACTCGGAATACACTAATTTATCGGTTGTACATTGGTATTGGCCAACATTGCCTTGTTTCCTGCTTTCAGTAAATGCCTGCTTGGCTAGGAGTGGCCAATGCTTATCTGTTATTGTTGTATAGATTTTGCCCTGGTTTGGTGTTTAAAGGCAGACTGATACAGCCAGTCAATCAAACTGCAGGCATGAAGTTTTCCAATAGGTGGTGCTATAGGCTAAACTTGCTGTTAGTCGTGAAACGTAAGAGAGAATGAATTGTCTGTGTGAAGTATTTCACATTGTTAGAAACAAATAGTTCGTAAGGTATGTTTCAGTGAAATTTCAGAGGTGCTAATAGTAAGAATTTAAAAAACCCATCATAAGTAAAAGATAACAGGAGCACTAATGTACACTATGAACATCACTTGCCAGACCATTGAGGATTCAACACGGCTCTTAACGCACACACACCTGGCGGCAATCAGAACTACCAAGGAGCCTTTTCCAGCAGACAGTTCGTGAAAGCAGGGTACACCCTGAACAGCGTACAACCACTCACATTCATACCTAAGGGTTTTGGAACAGCCAGTTAGCCTTATGGGTTGTCACTGTCCCCCCCCAGTGCAGCTAACTGGGTTATCACTGGCAGGCCTTGTCTCTCACTGTCTATGGGGAGAGGCATGTAAAAGAACCATTGCTGACTTTCGTAAAAAGTAGCTGCAAAGCCATCAGCTTGTTTCTGTCCCTTGTTAAAGGGTTGAGACAGGAAGGAAATCCGACGTAAAAACCCATGCCAAATCAAAATGGGCGAATCAGATGATTCGCTGTGGCAACCCCTGAGAAAAGGAAAAAGCCGAAAGAAGAAATTAGCCTTATGTGCATGTCTGTGAACTGTGGGAGGAAAGGAGTACTAGGAGGAATCCAGGGAGAATATGCAAACTCCACCCAGAAACGTTGAAACTCACGGCTTGAACCAACGAGCTTCTTGCTGGAAGGCAGAGATATGCTAATGACTTTGCCATCATGCCATAGTGGCTAAAACCAGTTCATTTTTTTAATCGTTTTTTTTAATCCCAAGTTTGTACGAAGATATATAAAAAAAAAAAAAAAAAACCTGAATTTTATTTTAAACACATCAGCCTAGAATTTCACACTCAGTGCAAGTTACTTCAGAAGAGCTGGAACACATGGGAAATCTTTTAGGAGTTAACAAAATATATTTTTGAATTGTTGAATATTCACTTTTTGGATCAAGTCTGCACAGATCATGTTGATCACTTGCTTTCTCCTGATTTGCTTTCTTTTCTGTAGACTCTCGCTTCCTCACCTCCCTCATCAAGCCCACCAAAGCAGGCAGAGGAGCCCAAACCAGTGGGTCATCCCACCGAGAGAGGCAGCGTTGTATCCCAGCAGCTGAATGGCAGTTCTTCAGGAAGCGCCACTGGCCAATCAGTTGACCTGCCACCACTGGCCCAGCCAATCCAGTGTGCCTTAGCCAGCAAAGACAACCAATCAGGAGATGGGGTGGAGGTAGAGGCCCCATGTTGCCTTGACGACTGCTCGTCAGATGGTGCACTACAAAAAGAGGAGTAATTGCATCCTGTAGTTCAAGGATGATTGGTTTGAGAGGGAATGTTCCAAGTCTGACTGCCTTTTTTCCTTGCAAAACATAATTAGGCACAGTAGCCACGTTGTTTTGTCATAAGAATCATTTATGATGTTACAGATGCTGGAAACTAGAGATGGACAGTGTGAGAAGGGGTGTGGTCTATGTCACCTTAACAGTAGGTTCTGATTTGGAACTGAGCAAAGTGAAAAATCGTAACCTTTTGTTTGCACATTGCACTGAATCGTTCTGATTCTGGGCCTCAGCCTTTCCACTGCCCCATCAGGGTTGTAGCATTGTGACAAGCTCTCAGTCTTTTCACCTTTCTAACCTTTTTTTTTTTTTTTTTTTTTTTTTTTTTTTTTTTTAAGAACACTTTAGATTGCTGGTTCTATTTGTAATATTGCCTAAATGGTGACAGTAGGCCCCCTTTTTGCTCAAAAGTTACTCTAAATGTATCCACACAGACAGGCAGGTAGTGCATTTTAATAACAGCATGTAAACTTCATATTCCCCAAACCTCAAAATTACCAAATTAACCGTAGTGTTGGGAAGATCAATCCGAAGTAATTAATCAATGAGAGCCATTTTTAAATTTATCAGGGCTCAAGTCACTATTTGAAATTTTTAATGCATATTTTCATCAGAAAACAACAAAAACGTACCTTGATGTGTCTATGTTGCGGTTCTGGATGTTCTCTTTCTGGCATGTCTTGTTTACTGTGCGTTACACGTGCTTGTCATCAAGGGCACGTTTGCATCTCTATCTGCGCCCTGTTTAAATTACTCGAATTGACTCGAAACCTCGGGTGAACTGTACGTTGCCGATTCCCAACACGGACTAATTTCAGAGCAGAAATTTTAACTTAACCAGTGCTGTTAATCACCCTGGCTGTCAGTCACATGTCAGACATCTGACAATTGAACCATTGAGTCTTTATGCAGATTTAATGCACTATGCTCCCCCACTTCATTTATATACACAGCATCTAATTGTTGGCATGAGCTTTGCATTAATATTTCTTTAATAGCATGTTACACAAATTGTTTTGGCATTTGTTATATGCATTTAAAATGCATAGGTGTAGATATAGGTCCCCTCTTCTATTTCTTCTTTTTTTTCTTCTTTCAGATTCTCAGCAGAAATCATTGTAGTTGTTTATAATCGGGCTGCAGTAGTTGCAAAACCTGCACGTTTCTATTTGAATTGACTTTCTTATGAAATAACTTCATAATACCTAAACAAATGCCCTGTTAATAGTTACTTTGTAGGCAAAGCAAATACAGAATTAGGACCCTGTTTTGAGTTAAGAAGTGATTTCTGACTGAGCTTTTAAACATTAACATTAAATGCGACACTCCAGTGCTGGCATCGGGTCGCGTTAAAGGGGTTTTCCTCAAACCGTGATATCGTTCCGGTGAATTTAAGCTTTTATTCACTGTTCGTCAATAGCACTGTTTGATTGAATCCTCCTTTTAAGGCGAGTGATAGTCAAATTTTATGTTTTTATAATGTTGAGTGGTGTTGCAGCGTGAATTAAGGTCCAAAAAAAAAAAAAACCTCCCTTGGGATGAGTTTTACTGTAATGCTGACATTTCTTTAGGTAGATGCTGTAATTTTAGTGATTCGGGATCTGCTAATCATGATTCTGAAATGTGGGATATCAGTGAAGTGAGACTGTTGATGTCCAGTCCTGGAAGGTATTGCTCTTCATGGTCTCTGCTCTCAGTAGCCATTTCATTCAGTGACCCTGAATTTTATATATATATATATATATATATATATATATATATATATATATATATATATATACACACACACACACACACACACACACACACACACATACATACACATATGTGTGTATATATATATATATATATATATATATACATACACACTTCACACATTGCTCATATCATCCACACAGTAAATAGAAATACAGCACTTGTGATACTCATGGACGGAGCTGCTAATCAAGTTCAGTTTTTTTTTGAGTATTATTCGTTTTAAAAGCACCTTATTATACAATGAGATGTCAATATTGGATGCAAGCCCCAGCACCAAATCTTGAAATGGGGGGAAAAAGCCCTCTGAAATTGATTGTAAGAACATAAAGCACTTGTTATTTATATATAGTTATAGAACAGTTAACGACTAAACCTGTTAGTCTGTGTAGGTCAAGAAACTGATGTAAATGGGGGAAACTCTAAAATTTGTGACGTTTGGGTTAAAAATAATAAATGCCTTCTAGTCAAGTCGTCATATTACATTAGAATATTGTTATTTCTGTAACAATAAACCCCTGTGTGTTTCTGTAACTGCCCATTGACCTCGTGCACCTTTCAGAGAGCATTTTATTGGAGGGAAAATGGTTTTAAAGTAATAGATCTCCAGCTCGAAAATATAATTCGACACATTTTTTTTTGTTCTTTGTAATTGTGGGATTGTTGTGAACGAACTGCAATTTGTATTAAAGGATGGATACACTAGAATGGAGCTCTTTTGACAAAGAATTTTAAATTAGAAATCTTTTTAATACTGAATTTCATTAGTGTCTGTGCAGGAATGTTAATAAGATGCACCTTATTTTGTTATAATGTGGATAGATTATAGTTTATCACGTGCCACAAGATGATATATCAAAAGCTCTAAATATCACAGAACAACAGACATATTATTTATGTTTGTAAATTGTAAAGGTTTGGCGGAATCCCCTCTATTCGTTGAACACATTTTAGGTTTTTTATATATATATATATATATATATATATATATATATATATATATATCACACACAGATATATATACACACACAATCCGCAGTAACCTTCTACCCAAGAGTTTGTCACTGGCTATGTCCAAAATGGTAGAAGACATGACGTGACCATCTTGATTATAGCTGAACTGTGAGAGATCAATATTAATCACCACCATAGCATTGCATATAATGTACTCACTATGATACCCGTACAATAGCGCGCTATACACGCACAACCCATTGTTCTGAAGGTCAGACTGTGGTGGTTGTATTTAAGGATCATTTCAAACGTGCTGATCATGAATTAATTCCGTCGGGGGGAAAAACACATATACATGTACACTGTATTTATAAGTAAATGCTTCATATTTTCTGTAGACTCTCGGTCAGTTTCCAGTTTCATTTTAAGGTAGATCTGAAAAATTTCAGTAAAAGTCACTCAGCAAGTTCAGATTGTTGTCATAGAAATACATTTAGCGTAATTTTAGTCGCAGAGATATACGAGAACACACCAAGAAATGGACATTAACGTGTTCATACACACACACACACATACATATACACACACACACACACACACACACACACACACACACACACACACACACACACACACTCTCTCAAACACACACACACTCACATACACATGTGCATATGTAGATGTTTTCTTTTAGAGAGACACCAGTTAGTACAAGAGAAAATATAATGTTATTTAGGATTTCTTTTTGTATTTGATATAGTTGATTATTTGTAATGCTTAATTAGTGATTTCAGATGTGTGGTTCCCAAGTTGCCCTCTGCAGAGGTTCTTATCTGGCTTTAATGTTTCCTTCTGGGTTTTTTTTTTTGTTTATTTCTTTCCTGTCCAGTCTTCTAATCTTTTTTTTTTTATCTGCCGTTTTAATCAAACATTTGTTGAGAGGTGACTATCCAGCGTAGATACAGATGTATGAGAATTTACAGTATTAAGTATTTTAGTGGATCTGTGTCCTGGTTTTTCAGATACAACCAGACCTTATAATATGCCTAATCCTCGCCCCACCCTTTTCTCCTAATCAGTTCTATTCAATTAGTGTTGATATAGAACCTGTGCAGTTTTCTATGTATGGTGCTAGTTACTGTACTGCACTTTTTGTTGCCGAGTTAAGAAATTCCTGTCTTGGTGTTGAATATATTAATACACACACTCACACTTCACATGCTCGCTTTATTTTCAGTGTTTTAATTAAAAATTTTCACAATCGTCAGATTTCTTCCACCTCTTTTAAAAAAACTAACAAAAAATTAACAAAACAGTTGTCACCCTTCTTGCTCTTGTTCCATTCTGTCTAGACTCGATCTCGTCATGTATGTCTCGGTTGTGGACTTTCTTGTTCCTTTTTTGCAGTGTTGTTTCCTTATCCCCCCCCCCTCGCCCCATCATAATAACAGTAAAGATAATATTAACGACAGTAATAATTTTGCTCATAATCAGTCTGTATGTAATTGTAGCCAGACATTGGAAATGGATATTTTTAGCGTTGAACAAATACAAAAAAAAAAAAAAAAAGAAACAAACAAAAAACTAACCTAACAATCTTTTGGTTTAAATTTATGAAAAAAAGGGTTTTTTTCCTTTTTCTATTAAAATAATTGTTATTCCTTTTGACCATTGCTACAGTTAATATTAAATACGCTTAGCACAGCTAGATATTTGAAACTGTACTGATTCTAGGTATCTTTTACTTTATTGCTATTGTTTCAGACCACTTCACCATTAGGATCAATTGTAGCCATCAGACTAAACCACGACGATGTCGACCATTTCGAGACGCTTTGATTAATCAGTGAGGATCGTTTAAAAGCTAATGATAACTCCAACAGTAACCATTGCATCCTTGCACAAAACAGAGTTCTCTCTGCTACTAAAAACCAAAGTGCTTACTATTTGTCAACCCAAATTACGGTTTGTTTTTTGTTTTGTAGAAATAGTGTTTTACTATTCAGTAATTAAGATCATAGCATATATTATGGGTCCACTGACAAATATTAAATGAAGGAAACAAAGTATTTACTGTACATCTTTTTGGTGAACTGTGGCTGAGGTGTGTGTTGTCCGATTTCTTTGCTAACAGTTTAAACACCCCCCCTCTTCCCCATTTGAAGTGTAGCCTCAGATGCAAGTCTTGGTGCGGTTAAATCCAAGCACCCTTTGCACTTCCCGTTTTGGGATTAGTAGCTTCATCGTTCAGTAATCATGGCTAGGGTAAATGTAAGCGGTGGTTCAGTCACATGACGGCGTGAACAGTCCCTGCCTGTGCATTCCTGTATTCTTGTGTCTGAAGATAAGGGTTTTCTTTTTGTTGTTGTTTTTTCTTTTGCGCTTTAAAATGGTTCCCTCCTATGCTAGCTTTGAAGCCCTTCATTTCACATGACCACCTGTGTGCTTTCGACTGGTGTTGTAAGGTTTTGAGTCCGTTAGCGATAACAGCAATGTGTTGTGTACAATGGCTCCCTGCCACATCCCTCCACTCGTGCTGGATGAGTGCCCTTGTTTTATCCTTTTATTTTTAGAGCACGTTGCCCCTGCTATGTTTAACATTTTCAAATGACAACTCAGTCTCCTTTGTAGGCAACACATTCTGTCATCTGATCTGTTCACCAGGATAAACGCGTTGATGCATGCATCAAGGTCTCCAAAAGAACTTGTGTAGTGAAGGGTGAAACTTCATTATTATTATTCTTATTGCTGTTATGGTTATGATCATTATTAACAGTTTCTCATTTTAGTCAACAAAAAAAAAAGCACCAGGTTGTTTAAGAAAGAAACCTTTTTTTATTTGTCTTGCTGTTGTGGTCTGAATTCACGATGCATTGAGAAGAAAGCCAAAAGGCTGAGAGAGAAAGAGTTGAAGTTGGCAGTCATGTTTGTATGGTTGGAAAATGACTTACAGTGCTGAAATAAAATTTATTCTTTTAGTAAACAATGCTTTATCTTTCTTTATTGATATGAACTGTATATTGTGCATTAATAGTAGCCCGTTTAACAGTTTTCTTTGTGTTGGTTCTATATGATTGAGTTGTATGCACTGCTCGGAGATCGGTGTGCCGTTTGTACCATGTGGACAAGAATGATGCATTTAATTTCACCTTGTCACCATGAGCTCAGCTCATCTTTTCCAAATTTTGGCCCATCTGTAAATATCTGCTTTCTATTAGTCTACTGGTTTAAAAAAATCATAAATCAAGGTAAAATAGTTCATTTTTCATTGGATCGGAAGCATCGTTTATTTTCACATATTTCTAACGTAATTAAATTTCTCGTTCGTTAAGGGCCAACTAAACACTAAACAAAAAGGCAACCTTGAACTCAGCAAAAGGATTTATTCAAATGCAATATTTTATTGAAAATTTAGAAAGTAACTATTGAACTCATTTTCCACTTTTTAAATTTTTGTCTTTGGCAACATCTTGATGCTTGACCACAGAACTGAATTTTGGAGGAATTACCCTGCATGTTCATTAGTGTCAGTATGTGTGTCCACTGCCTATTTTCTCTTTTATTCTATAATAGATAAGGTCCTGAGGTGTGCTGAATGCAGTAGTTTATAAGCACAAAGACTTGAGTGTTCAGTTCTGAGTAGCCCAGTGCTTCTCAAATAGTGGGGCGCGCCTCTCGAACGGGGGGGTGGGGGGGGTGTATGACCCTGGGGAACATGCTTTTCTGGTTTGTGCTGTGAGAGACTCTGGTTTTGGTATATTCATACCCTGTCTCCTGCATTTTTGGGTCCAGCTGAATGTTCCTGGTGTCACCGAATCTTCTAGCCCTTCTGTGATGCCAGGAACATTCAGTCAGACCCAAAAATGCAGGAAACGGAGTGTAATGAAAACGGATTAGCTTTATTGTTGCCGGGGAAGGCACTAGAGCACTGGGAAATCGTACTCACTGTTAGAGGTGAGGAGAGACATGGAAATCGTAAACTAAAGCGAGAACTGGTCGAGCAGGTTGCCGAGAACCAGGAGCTAGAGAGATCACCGGGAAACGGGGTCGCGAAGAGGGACAATCTAGCACCGGGAGGAGCACGCTGCTCGTCTTTATAGCCCGGTGACTGCTGAGTGGAATCAGGTGTGATTGTCAGGTGTGATGTCACACTCGCGTGTGACAGCCACGCCCCTTGCCAGCGTCTGCATGCAGAGAGAGAGAGAGAGAGCCGCCAAAACCAGAGTCTCTTAACACTGACCATAACACACTAAAATTAAATCCACAGTACAGTTAAAGCACAAGAACAATAAAGATGAGAATCTTTACCTTTGTGGTGGTGACCAGTTGGCATACGTAAATATTGGAAAGGGAGAGAGAAGGGGGAAATCCCCTTCCATAACAGCTTCAGGTGAATCAGCCAAAGGTGTTTTTTTTTTTTCTCTTGCTACCGCTTTGCATGGATGACTCTTCTTCAGGATGTTCCTTTCTTTTCTTAAAGAATATTTCTAACGTGGCTTGCTTCTGCCGTCTTTTCAAAACATTACGGAAGTGGCTCATGACCTCATTGCTCAAGGTGTTCATAGCGCTGCTAGCTTTATCTTTATCAGGGTGATACATAGTATCGACAACTTTCGGAAAGCATGCATTTCCCCTCCCTCTCGGTCTTGTTTTTTCTCGTGCTTTTTTAAAGCGTTCGACTTCTGGATTTTGGTCGACTTCCCGGACCAAAAATCCCAGATTTTTTGGTCGAGTTCTAATTTGTTCAACCTTTGAAGCGTTCGAGTATCGAGGTATCACTGTGTTTGAAATAGGTTTGCCTCCACCTAGTGGATGATGGATGCATTACAGTTCATAGTAACGTTTTATGACGATGTATGAGAAAGTGAGTGGGTGGGCTGGATGAGGCCTGCAGGCTCAGTTTTGACAGTTGCATTAAATCTTCATATCTTTTGAACTTCAATTAAGACGGTGACCAAAAAGAATCAATTTCTGATAGATTCAGACTTGAAAAAGGTAAAACAACATGTGTGTATCTCTCTCTCCCATATATGTATATACAGTGGAGCCTTGGAATCCGAATGCTCTAGAATCCAAACAAATCAGAATCCGAGCAAAAAAAATTGTGAGTTCTTCCGTCCAGGAAACAGAACAAAAACCGGAAGTCGAACTCGAGAAACGTGCGAGAAAAAACGAGACCGAGAGGGAGGAAAAGTGCGTGACTTCTGGAAGTTCGGAAGTTGTTGATACTATGTTTGTTGTGGGGAAGTCCGGAAGTTGTTGATACTATGTATCACCCCAAAAGCTGTCCTGGGGAAGTCCGAAAGTTGTTGCTATGTATCACCCTAATAAAGCTGTCCTGGGAAGTCCGGAGGAAGTTGATACAGTACTATGTACACATCACTCTCATAAAGCTAAAGCTAGTGCTAAATCACTAAGGTCATATACCACCTCCAGTGACAAATACGATTTAGAGTACCGAACAGAAAACCTACAGATGAGCTTATAGGCATTACCGCCTAACCGTAGCTGAAGAGGATGCATGTATGTAAGCTAAGTTAAAGTGCTAGCAGCGCTGTGAACACCTTTAATGATGAGGTCATGAGCCACTTCTCGAAGGTTTTGAAAAGAAGGCAGAAACAAGCCATGTTAGAAATGTTCTTCAAGTAAAGAGTCATCCATGCAAAGCGGTAGCAAGAGAAAAATCACCTTTGGCTGATTTATCTAAAGTTGTTATGGATGGGAATCCGCGTCTCTTCCTCTCGAACATTTACGTATGCCAAATGCTCACCACCGCAAAAGTTAAAATTCTTATCTTTATTCTTATGCTTTAACTTTTCTGTGGTTTTACTTTGTGTGTTAGGGTCTCTCTCTCTCTGAAAAGAGTTGCACGTTGGAGAAGGGCGTGGCTCTCACAGGCTGGATGAGTGCTAAACACACACACCTAATTCCATTTAATCATGGGCTGTAAATACCAGCAGTGCTCTTCCCGGTGCTAGAAGACTGTTCCTATCTAGCTTTCGGCTCCACCAGTTCCTGCTTTAGTTTGATTTCCGTGTTTCTTCGCATCTCTATTCCCGTGACTACGATGTCTCCGTTTCATCTATGAAAATGGTTGCACTTTATTGTTCACAGGGAAAGCACTAGATAAAAACAGGTGCATTTTATAAAACGGGTGCACTTTATTGTTCACACAGAAGACACTAGAGCACGGGCACTAGAGCACTAGAAACACGGAAATAAAACCAAAGCTAAAACTGGTGGAGTACAGAGCTGAGAGCCAGATAGGTACAGTCTTCTTGCACCGGGAAGGGCGTTGCTCGTCTTTGTAGCCCGTGATTAAATGGAATTAGGTGTGTGTGTTTAGCACTCCACTGGCATGTAAGAGCCACGCCCTGCTCCAACATGCATTTCAATACACATGATTTGGCAGAGGTTTTTTACGTCGGATGCCCTTCCTGTCACAACCCTTTTTATCAGGGGACAGAAACACGCTGACGACTTTGCAGCTACTCTTTACGAAAGTCAGCAATGGTTCTTTTACAGCCTCTCACCATAGACAGTGAGAGACAGGGCCGGCCTTTGATAACCCAGTTAGCTGCACTGGGGGGACAGTGACAACCTTGTGGAGAGTAGGACTCGAACCCCTGACCTTAGGATCGGCTAATACCACCAGGCCACCACTTCTAGTGACCTTTGACCAAAGCAAGTGCAACCACTTCCACAATACCAGTTGTTGCATGTTGCATCGGAATTGGGGATATACAGCAGGTAGGGTAGGGAGTGTGTAAAGCCCTGCTGGTTGCATGTACCATGGTGGTACCAGTGGGTAGTCGAGCGTGGGTAGCGGCATCATCACAGCGTGTGGAAGTCATGTGACACACAGACGTGACAAGAGACACTTGCGGCCAGTCCCCCATAGAGCTTCGTCAAGTCCATACCGATAACACGGGACATCCCATAATAGTACCCCACTCTCAGTCCGTGTTGATCTAATTTGGCTGCTGTTTCCAGAGTATTCCAGTTTCCACGGAAACGCCCCCGACAAGAGAATCCAAATCTCGCGAGATGTGACCACAGTCTCGTCCGTCTGCTCTTCTAAGATGGCGAAGGCATGTAGGACTCAGTAACTGAGGTGAGCAAAATTATAACAATTCCTTATTTAATCTCAAGTCTGAGGTGGTGGGTTTCTCTTTATTTTGTGTTTTAATGAATTAAAAAAGCAACACAAACCGTGGAAGGAAATATTTGAAGTCTCGTCTCTGAAAGGTGGAGTCTTAGCATCACTTCCCCGCGGCCATTTTTCCTTTAAATTAGCATAAAGGTTTATTATAAATCCATAAAGATCTGTCACAGTACCCTTTTTATTGAGCTCGTAGGGTATATTATTGATTAATCTGACAGGAATGGCCTTTTGTCGCCATTGTTAACTTCGGAACTGGGAAAAGTCTTGCACTTCACTCGTGTATTATCTTCACGATTGACTCGGTTTGGTGACTAACCAGCGAGTGATGGTGAAAATAAGACATTTCTGCGGTTTCTAGAGGTTTTTACCTCAATCAGACAGGCAAGTTCACTTCAGGCCTGTACTGGTGGTTGAAGTAAATTAGCACAGTGCTAGTGAAATTTAATATTCAGTTTACTTTATGCTGAATTTTTAAATATGGCGGTTTGAATCCGTTTGAATTTCACTTTAAGCTACATGAGTGTCTTCTAAATCCATCTGGGGATTATATATGGTATTCTAAAATCTTGAGGATTGTTCTTTCTTTCTTTTTTTTTGGTCAGTTGTTATCAGGTTCTTTTTCTCACCTTGAAACATTTTCTTCAGACCAATGATTCATCATGGTGTGCTCTTAGCAAAAACACAAAACCACGTGAGTAATTTGGGATACACAATAAAAGCCTTCCACATTTCAAAAGTAAATGAAGAAAAAAAAAATCGTTCAGTTAAACAGATGATCATTCACACACATGAAAAATTTTAAAGTCGTTATCTTTTTTTTTTTTTTTTTTTTAAAGATGATTCTCCAAACGGTGTGGCAGTTGCAGTACACTCTTGGAGGTGATGGTGGCTCATGCCCGGTGGAACATCGGATAGTCTCCTGATGAACCTTAAGGACCTCAAGAGTTTGGGGTTGATGAGTACACACTCGTGATTTAAGTTAACACCAATAAATAATCACAAGGGGTGAGGTCAGGGGAACGGCCGGTCACCTAACATCGCCAGCGGGATCGCTCAAGCCAGAAACATTTCATTCATAATTTCCACTGATATTCAACAGCTCAATATATATAAATTGGGTTGGGGCTACTAGCATTGTTTTCAACCGGAAATGTAGGAGTTTTGTTTTAGGTCAAGCTGTATTGTGGTCTCTGGTGTGCCACTTGAAAAGTTCCTACTTGTTAATGCATGGACTCCAGAAGATCTCTGAGGGTCTTGTAATAGCTGACACTCAGCCTTTAGCAATAAACTGCTAACAATGTCCTATATCTTGTTCTGTGGCATCTACATGGATCGGACAAGTTTGACCAGCATGTCCCGAAGGTGTTTGGTTGGTTTTAGATCTCGGGGACTTGGAGAGCACCAATTCAACACCATGTAATGTTTATTAATCAGTTTCTGGACAATCAGCGCAGTGTGAAATGATGCGTTATGATGAAAGACCCCTTCCATTAGGGGACACTGCTAGCATGAGGTCTGCACAGTCTGCAGTCATCAGGTAACAGGCTGACAAATTTCATATAATATTAAGGATACATATGATGGATTTTCTGCAAACTCAAAGAACAATAATAACATTAATAAGCAGGAATATAGCAGATAAACGTACTAAAAGCTACTGTATACCGGGACTACCAGAGACCTGTATTGTTACATCTTCTTTTGCTTTCGGCTTTTTCCTTCTTGGGAGTCGCCACTGAGAATCGTCTGATTCGCACATTTGATTTGGCAGAGGTTTTTACGGCGGATGCCCTTCCTGTCATTACCCTTTAGCAAGGGACAGAAACACGCTGACGGCTTTGCAGCTACTCTACGAAAGTCAGCAATGGTTCTTTTACATGCGTCTCACCATAGACAGTGAGCGACATGGCCGGCCTTTGATAACCCAGTTAGCTGCACTGGGGGGGGACAGTGACAACCCTGTGGGGACTCGAGACGTTAATTCAATGAGCTTCGAAAATTCCAAGTGCTTCAAATACTTCTGACAGACCAACTGTCGGGAACTGGCTTGATGCTGTTCACTGTTTGAGTCAAAGATTTTTGAAATGTTTGAGGGTCACCATGGCAACAAGAGCTGACAGCACTTCAGCAGCTTCCCTCGTGAGGTGATTTCGTGTGTAGCTAAGCAGCAAGGCGATCCTGTATGAATGCAGCTTAACGATCTTTATTTTACACTACATGTTTACCTATAATTTAAATGGAGAGGGTTCGAGGGCCTTCTAATCTTTTCATCTTCTCCTCGAATTGATAGCTTTTACTCCTGTGTGTCACTAAGCCTTGGGCACCCCATCCATGCTGTCGGTTTCCTGGTTGTTGGACCCAGGACTATTTTTGGTGGGTAATATAGCCAGTGTGTACCAGAAGCATCAACCCAAGACCTAGCACTTTTGGAGATGTTCTGATCCAGCTATTAATCCATCAGTGTGGACATTGTCCCAGTTGCTCAGGTCCTGACACCCGTTCCATTGTGAGTCTTTCTTTTGAGAGTGGAGGGAGTCTTGGGTGTGAGCTCTTTTGAAACAGGAAGTAAAGCTCAAGCCAGGGGAAAGTCTTCAGCCCGAAGTAATTTCTCAGTAAAATGTAGTAAACTGTGAGCAGTTGGGATTTTGGTGCTTTGCTCAAAGGCACTTCAGCCCTGAAGGTGGAGTAAGGTGCAGCTCACTCCCTGGCCTCCACACATTTCCTGTTGGTCCCAAAGCTGCATCTCTAGACTAATGGACGCTTACTTTGGGTAGGTTACATGCGGAGGTAATAATTTCCCTTGTTGGGTTAAGACAGTATATCAGAAAAAACAAACTCTCCAAGTCTCTCTGAATAAGAGCATCTGTTAAATGCTGTAAATGTTCTCAGCATTCGAGTAAAAAAATCCGGCTGTAAGCTATCAAATTTTTGGGGCATCTCGTTGGGACCAACGGCTGAAATAAGTTTATGAAAAGGTCATTGCCAGTCAAGTTCAAGCTCAGCAAAGTGGCCACTAATTATTTATAATGGCGAGTTAACAGCTGGTGCTGCTCCCCAGTTGGGGGCATCTAATTTGAACTTGTGCCATATGAGAGATGGACCTGCCAAAAATTAATTCCTGACTGCAAGCATATTTATAAAAAAAGATATTTTTTTTCTTCTATGCTCTGCTCTGCAAACATGACTGCATGTACTCATCAGCCATAAATTAACACCATATAACTGATCTGCAGCTCCATAGACAACAAGCTGCATGCACGTTTTTTCTGAGTCCTTGTGCTGCAGCAGCTCTTCTGAGGGATCAGACCAGATGTTCGAGTTCTCACTCCCATCATGCGTCACTGAGCCGCAGGCAACCGTGACACTTTTGCCAGTTCACTGGATGTCCTTCCACTGGGTGTCCAACAAGACTCATCAAGATGGGGATAAGTCATTTACTATCACAGTATTGTTCTTGTCAAAGTCCTTCAGATCCTGACGCTTGATAATTTTTCCTCCTTCCAGCACAGTACTGGGTAATCGAGAACTGTCTGAGTTTCTGACGAATGCATCCGACTTTTCATAAGTTTAGTACACTATCCAAAGTTCTGCTTGAACCAAGATAATCAGAGTTTTGTGTGTTGAAGGGGACATAATTTAACATTCATTTATATTTACAGCATTTGGCAGACACTCTTATCCAGAGCAACTTACAATTGTCTTTTTTTTAAAATATATAACTGAGCAATTGAGGGTCAAGGGCTTTACTCAAGGGCCCAACAGTGCTGATAGTGGGGCTTGAACTGCTGACCTTCACATTAGCAACCTATTACCTTCTCCACTAAGCCAGTTCTGTTTCATACAGTATCTATAATACATTCGTCATTGTCTTTGCTGCTAAGTACAGGTATTCCTCACCCTACGTCATTAATTGGTTCCATGAGAGATGAATTAAGTCAAAAAACAACTTAAATCGAATTAGCTTGTCTCTATGCTAGCCTAGGCTAGGCTACGCCAAATTAACTTGTCTAGACTAAACAGAAAATAACCATTCCTAGTTCTGTACTTTATTCATGAATGCAATTTTCAATATGGTTAATAATGTTGCGTCTGGAGCATATGCGTCGGACCCAAAGATGCAGGAGACCATGTAAGAAGATTTAACGATTTTATTTTACACTTTGGAAAATCTAAATCACTGGGCATAATTAATCGATGAAAACTGGTCGAGCACGAAGCAGGATACCAGGAGTCATCGAGACACAGTAGCAGGGAAACGGAATCACTGGGAAGGACAATCTTCTGACGTCGGAGGGAAGCGCGCTGCTCCTATTTATAGCTCGCTGATTGCTGAATGGAAACAGGTACGCTCTCTGGACCTCACCTGCAGGTAGCAGCCACGACTCGAAACGACTTAAGCCGAGGTATACCTGTACTTGGAAGAGGCCTGTGAAGGAGCAGAGGCTGTATATTTGTTAGCCGTGTATACTTTAGGAAATGGATTTTGTGTGTAATTCCCCCAAATAAGAATTAACAAAGAAAAAGAGCTGTATGTACTCCATGAATAAAGGAGGTTAAAGTACCTGAATGCTTTTTCTTGACAATAGAACGGTACCTTCACTTTGTTAGCTAGTTAGCATCACTCAGCTCTGTGGTTAGCATGCTATGTAACTAGCGCAATTTTAAGCAGCACAATACAGAATTAAAATATTTAATAATGGGGGTGGGGCATATTTTGGCGTGTCTGGATTAGACTGTTTCCCTGTTTGTAACGTCTGCAAGGCTCCGGTAGTATGTAAGCGCAACTCCTAAACTGCGTGATGACTTTTTCTAAATGTTTACATAGGTGTTGAGCACTAGATGTGCATGAAGCAGTATAATCCAGGCCTGTTGTTTAAATTTAAGGCAGTCTTGTGATTTTTTTTTTTTTTTTTTTTTTTTTTTTTGAAAGTACTGAGAGATTCTTTGTCTTGTGTGGGTGCGCGTCACTCTTCACAGCTCCCTAGCTGCCATACATCATAAAACGATTTCTCTGTATCCTCGAGAGGCTCTCACAGACCCAGATAAACAAAGCCGTGGTGATGCGATGCATCATAGTTGAAACACACTGGAATTCTTTAGAGTGCGCCTTGAGGGAGTACTTCACTGGTATTATAAATCAATTCTACATATTTCTATTTCTTTACATTGTTTTCAATCGGGTTGGCCTTTTTATTCCCTCCTTTTTGAAGTTTCCTTTCTATCAGTGTGTGAATGTGTAGGCCAGGCAGAATTCCGCTTTAAACTCCATCATATTCCTCACTGGAATTTAATTTAAATTTACTGGAGGCACAGGGTTTAATGAACCGAGGTCTGCCACATACAGATGAGCAACGAACTTTATTTGCTCCAGAAATTTCCCGCTTCGGCGTGTACACAAGCTGTAACTAAAGTTAAATGTGAGCCTGGCCCTGTCCGCTGTTGTACTCTATGAAACTTAACTACAGAGAGAAGCTCCTGCAGTTCACATCACCAGAAGTATTTTTTGTTTGGAGAAAAATGTGTTTTAGTTTCGCAAATTACATATTTATGAAGAACTTGAGTAAAAATACAACTTGATGAGGTTGGAGTTATGACTGATTTTTGCAAAAACCACTGCTTTTACTGTACACGTGTCTTAAAGAGCCAGAAAGCAGAGAGAAACAGCCTTGAGACAACTGCACACCACCTTAAGGTTTATCTGTAACTGTGCTTATATACTAGTCCTTCTGAAAAAATTAGCATATTGTGATAAAGTTCATTATTTTCTGTAATATACTGATAAAAATTAAACTTTCATATATTTTAGATTCATTGTACACCAACTGAAATATTTCAGGTCTTTTATTGTTTTAATACTGATGATTTTGGCATACAGCTCATGAAATCCCAAAATTCCTATCTCAAAAAATTAGCATATCATGATAAGTTACTCTAAACGAGCTATTAACCTAATCATCTGAATCGACCAATTAACTCGAAACACCTGCAAAAGATTCCTGAGGCTTTTAAAAACTCCCAGCCTGGTTCATTACTCAAAACCGCAATTATGGATAAGACTGCCGACCTGACTGCTGTCCAGAAGGCCATCATTGACACCCTCAAGCAAGAGGGTAAGACACAGAAAGAAATCTCTGAGCGAATAGGCTGTTCCCAGAGTGCTGTATCAAGGGACGTCTGTGGGAAGGAAAACGTGTCGCAGCAAGCGCTGCACAACCAGAAGAGGTGACCGGACCCTGAGGAAGATTATGGAGAAGGGCCGATTCCAGACCTTGGGGAACCTGTGGAAGCAGTGGACTGGGCTACAGGTGCCGCATTCCCCAGGTCAAGCCACTTTTGGACCAGAAACAGCGGCAGAAGCGCCTGACCTGGGCTACAGAGAAGCAGCACTGGACTGTTGCTCAGTGGTCCAAAGTACTTTTTTCGGATGAAAGCAAATTTTGCATGTCATTCGGAAATGAAGGTGCCAGAGTCTGGATGAAGACTGGGGAGAATGAAATGCCAAAATGCCTGAAGTCCAGTGTCGAGTACCCACAGTCAGTGATGGTCTGGGGTGCCGTGTCAGCTGCTGGTGTTGGGCCACTGTGTTTTATCAAGGGCAGGGTCAATGCAGCTAGCTATCAGGAGATTTTGGAGCTCTTCATGCTTCCATCTGCTGAAAAGCTTTATGGAGATGAAGATTTTCATTTTTCAGCACGACCTGGCACCTGCTCACAGTGCCAAAACCACTGCTAAATGGTTTACTGACCATGGTATTACTGTGCTCAACTGGCCTGCCAACTCTCCTGACCTGAACCTCATAGAGAATCTGTGGGATATTGTGAAGAGAAAGTTGAGCGACACCAGACCCAACACTGTGGATGAGCTTAAGGCCGCTATCGAAGCATCCTGGGCCTCCATAACACCTCAGCAGTGCCACAGGCTGATTGCATCCATGCCACGCCGCATTGAAGCAGTCATTTCTGCAAAAGGATTCCCGACCAAGTATTGAGTGCACAACTGAACATCATTATTTGAAGGTTGACTTTTTTTGTATTAAAAACACTTATTTTTGGTCGGATGAAAAATGCTAATTTTTTGAGATAGGGATTTTTGGTTTTTCTTTACTTTTTTGCCAAAATGATCAATATTAAAACAATAAAAGGTTTGAACTACTTCAGTTGTGTGCAATGAATCTAAAATATATGCAAGTCTAATGTTTATCACTACATTACAGAAAATAATGAACTTTATCACAATATGCTAATTTTTTGAGAAGGACTAGAGTGTGTGTATGTGTATGTATGTATATAATGTATATGTGTGGAGCCGGTGGTGTAGTAGTTAGTGTTGGGCTCATGATCGGGGGGTTGTGAGTTCAAATTCCACTGAGACCCTCACTGTGCTAAGACCCCTGGGTAAGGTCTCAACCACAAGTGTGCCTCTGTTCACCCAGAAGTATAAATGGGTACCAGTAAAAGTATACTGGGAAGGTAATCTGCCATGGACTAGCGTCCCATCCAGAAGGAGTTTTAACTCCTGATTGCTTCACGCTACGGAAACCGGGCATAAGCACCGGCCTGATGAGCCACTAGGCTCGGGTGTAAAAACCCGAAACAGTTAATCAATCAAAATACACACAGTGATCCCTCGCTACTTCGTGCCTCAGTTTCTGCGGCTTCAGTGCATCGTAGGTTTTTCAAAAATATTCATTGAAAAGGAAATTAAAGAAAAAATGGGGGGAAAGTTCAGGAAAATGCCACAAAACAAGGCCAATTATTAAAATAATCCTCCAAACAGACAAAAAACGACCCAACAAAGCTACTTACATTTTTATGTGAGGTGCGCATCTGAGTGTGTGCGCGCGCTGCTGTATGTCTGCGTGCGTGCGTTTGTATGTGTGTATGTATTTGTCTGTCTTCCTTTTGGCTTTTTCCCTTTTACTCAGGAGTCGCCACAGCAAATCATCTGATTCGCACGTTTGATTTGGCAGAGGTTTTTACGTCGGATGCTCTTCCTGTCACAACCCTTTTTAGGGTTTACGAAAGTCAGCAATGGTTCTTTTACATGCCTCTCACCATAGACAGTGAGAGACATGGCCCGCCTTTGATAACCCAGTTCGCTGCACTGGGGGGGCAATTAGCATATTTCAGGATCTGTTGAAGAGGGGTAGGGGTGAGGGTTCTTCGGACTTTAAAGCGTCGCTTGGGTGGTTCGAGAGATTTTAAAAAAGGTAAATTTTCTTTTAACACGCATTTCATACAAAATTTGTGTACTTTAAAAATGATAAAAGGGTTTATGGGGTAGTATTGGGAGCCTTGGAACGAATCACGCATTTTACTTGTAAAATGCAGTTCAACTTACAAAAAATGCAGGTTACAAAAAAGTCACTGGAACAGATTAATTTCGTAACATGAGGTACCACTTTTTTTTATTTTTTTTATTTTTATTAAATAAATAGGTCATGTGCCTTGTTATTGTGATCTAGTTCAGATTGCTGTGTATGGTACATTACATAACTCAAAATATTTGCTTGTTCCCCTGCAAAGTGTCAGGGATACTATATATTCAGGGGCTGGTCACATCCACCGCCACCGCAGACACTTTATAACACTCCAGCAGAGCTGGCTCTTTGCAGATTTGGTCCCTATAGCATATCTTACCAGCCGACCAACACTCTTGAGGCTGCAGTTGTTATGCAAGAGGTACACCTAGTATTCTGAGACAAAAACACATGTCTATTTATAGTGTCATGTTTAAAAATTCTGCCCCCCCCCATTTTGACCTGTAAACAACGTTACTGTTGAACAGCAGTGTTCGACGACGCCAGAGTGTCTGAGTTTAGCGCATGATTGTTTTCCTTCTGGGATGTTTGGAGTGACCCATAAACACAACCCTTTGGCAACATCAGTGGATCATTGTTTTGTCTCCCATGGATGACCTTCCCTAGGTTTATACTCGTTCACGATCGCCTCGTTTAAAAAAAAACAACAAAAAACCTAACAGCACAGTTCTATGATTTTTGAGTGTGCTTGGAGCATGAATGGAAAATTAGAGTTAGTAGCTCGCATCCAGAAGAAATTGAATTTCAAAAGTTCATTATGGTTCCCGATGATGGCACACCAAGGTCTGTCAAGTACTGTGCTTTTCCGTGCTTCCCTCTTTTCGATCACGTGTGGTGTTATTATAATACAACCAGACAATTGTGGCAAAATTTGACAATCACCAATGTTCCCTCAAAAGATCATAACGAATCAAGCCCAAGACCAACACGCACACACACCAATCACGATTCGGCCAAATCATGGATATCATACCGCAGTGTAAACCCGAAGCAAAGTACACCAGAAATGGGCAGAAGACGCCAAATAAGCTGTAGAGCAAATGCACTTCAAATCCGTGTTTCAGGGGGAAGTGGGGAGACGGCTTTCTAAGCAACTGTGGAGTTTTTGAATTGGGACTCTGACTTTGGTGCTCCACTGGGGTCGGAAATTAAAAGTCTGAAAATGGGTGTAATATGTGACCTTTAACCTATTTCTGCGTGTGTATGTGTATATAAAATCTCATTCATTTTCTATAACCGCTTAATCCTGAGTAGGGTCGTGGGGAGGCTGGCTCCCATCGCAGCCAACTCAGGACGAGGGCAGAGTACACCCTAGACGGCTCACCAGGCCATCGCAGGGTAAAAACACGCTGATTGCTTTGCAGCTACTCTTGTCGGAAGTCAGCAATGGTTCTTTTACATGAACCTCACATTATAGACAGTGAGAGACATGGCCGGCCTTTGATAACCCAGTTAGCTGCACTGGGGGGGACAGTGACATGTTGAGAGTGGGGCTTGAAACCCCAACCTTAGGATTAGTGATCTCGCCCCTTTACCACCAGGCCACCACTGCCGTGTGTGTGTTCCCCAGAAGTTTTACTATGAAAATGTAGGTTCGTAATATTTGCTAAAGTGATATTTTTGCTACTTTGATGGTGCACAGTCGGCCTTCAGAAAAGGGGGATGTCTTGAATCTGATTGGTTTACTAAAGATGAATATAGCCAGTACACTTGTTTTGGCATGTCCGTATTTAATGCAGAAATCTGGTTAAGGCGTCGGCTCGTGTGTGTGTGTGTGTGTGTGTGTGTGCTTCTACTTGATTGTTTTTAAACACATGCGTTTGATTTCCCTGACCACCTTATTAAACACACCTGTTCAGTTTAAACTGCTTTTCTTCCAGCTTTCAGGTTGACTAAAACGGAATGTCGTCCGTCCCTCCCTGAAGATGATGCGAGCAAATTGGATGAGTCAGGGTAAGAGGATTTTTGTATACTAAAACAGCCAGTGTATATTACTCTTCCTGTCAATCCAACAGTGATCATATGCAACTTCTTACACAGATATTTGCAGCTATACTGTCATACCTTTTAAGGATAAAGATAAAAGATGGTATGTTTAAACAAAGAAAATTTATATAATTAAAGAATCGATATCTGTGGCCACTGAAACCCTGTACGAACACCAGCCAATTGCTTCCGTGGTCCATTGTGTGACGCAGTTGGCACCCACCGCAGTGGTTGTGATGTCAGATTGTCGTGACACCCACGGCTACGGAGAGGGCGGCTTACTATGAAGTACACGCTCACTGTGATGCTGGAAAGACTGTGCATAAGAGAGGAGTGCTCTGTGCCCCACTATGCCTTTATGCGACAGACCCCATCAAACCCTAGACAACCGAGAGATTACGAGCCACTGCTAACCTCTGTATATCTGACTGAATAAACAACAGGTACATCGACAGAGTTTGCCTCCATTGCATTACTCCAACCATCCACCCACCAGTCCATCACAATTGGGAACTATTGATTACCTGCTCCCATGTATATCTGCCTGCCCTGCACAGACCTGTGTGTGCGGAGGTGGGTGTGTATTTGAAAGGTCCTCCGAGGGTAGGGGATGGTTTACTTAAAGTCATGACGATTTGCTACTTTGTTTGTTAGCATTCCAGATTGCAAACCTCGGCTTTAATAAGACTTGATGTTGTTTGGTTTATGTCCCTCCCCCTCCACCAACTCCAAAACCCCAGTTGCTGAAGAACATGCAGTCAATCCTGAAGTGACTACAACTGTAAATCTGTACTTTCTCCTGCCTCAGGGAGTTATTGTAGACTGGGGGCTGTGAGCTGAGGTAGTAGTTTGTATAGTTTGGGATCACACCAGATCTAGGAGATAACTATACAGTCTACTGTCTTTCTCACGGCTACCGTGGTGCATCGTATCCCCCGTCGGGAAGAAGAAAGGTGAAATCCTGCCACTCTGGAAAGGAGGGGACATGACCGCCTGTGACTTGGTTGTGTTGAGGTAGTAAGTTGTGTTGTTGAGGGGACTTGATATGATTTGCCCTTTTATTTTTGGAGATGACTATACATCTTACTGCCTTTCATGCCGGAGTCATCAACTACAGCAATTAGTGTGAGAAATTCCATAATCAAGAATTTATTTATTTTCTGCATGGCTTATAAAAGGTGTGTGTTTCCTAAAATCTAATAAACAGCATTTTTCACTGAGCAAAGGTATTTGTGAAGTTTGCCTCATTTATTTCAAGTCTGTTTCATAAATGAAATTCCTGTGTAGCACTGGCTCATCTTGAAGTACTCGGTTCAGTGAACTCAGGAACAGTGTTTATATTTCTGAAAACACAGATGATGAGACAGGAAGATGTGAATTTGTGCCCCTGATGGACCTAATAATTAATGTTTTTGGAGATGGGAGAAAACGAGTGAAATCAGAAGAAACCTTTCCGGACACAACAATGTGTGAAACAGAAAGTAATCAGTTTAGAATTGATCCTGAAACTGTAAATTAACAATACTGCCTTGCGCCAGACACAATCTGTTTCGATGAACAGTTTAAAACTTTGAAATACAGACGCTCCCCAACTTACGAACATCCGGAGATACGAACAGGGCTGTCGGAGGTCTAAAGTGAAATGAAATTGAAGAACAAGTAGAAAAAGAAATGGAATTAAATAAAATTTTATATAAAACTATATCATAAATATAGGTATTAAATATGATGAAACATTATCCTGAGGTGCACTAAATACTAGGCGCCGGCAGAGGGGCATGGCTGACGTTGCACGGGAAGAGAAGCAGAACGATACATTTCTGAACTCGCCCCAAAACTTTCAAAGAAACAAATTGACCCTCGTACTTTGTTATAATGAGCTGGATAAGAGTGAAACTGTAAATCTGATCAGATCAGCTGTGCCGTGCTTGAGAGGAACCAGGAGTTTAAACACAGGACATAATGATATTGATTATGTACAGATGATTGTGTGTGTATGTATGTGTTATATATATATATATATATATATATATATATAGCGGCACGGTGGTGTAGTGGTTAGCACGTCCGCCTCACAGCAAGAAGGCCCGGGTTCGATTCCCGGCCTGGGCGTTTCTGTGTGGAGTTTGCATGTTCTCCCCGTGCTTGTGCGGGTTTCCTCCGGGTGCTCCGGTTTCCTCCGCAATCCAAAGACGTGCACTGTAGGTTAATTGGCCGTTCTAAATTGACCGTAGTTTCTCTCCTGCAGCGGCACTGGAACCCAGTCGTATCGGCACTTGCCTTTCCATTGGATCCTTCCGGTGGCGCCGAGACAGGGGGGGACTTGCTGCTTGGGTAACAGCCTGTCCCTCATTACTCCCTACCCAGGTTCTGCGCACTGGGGAGTATCACCAGTCTGGATACTAGCCAGAGCGCAGCCATAGTCCTTCGGGACTGACGGAGGCCTACGCTATATATATATATATATATATAGAGAGAGAGAGAGAGATTGTATATAGTACAGACTCGTATAGGTCACTTATACAAGGTTTAAAATACGTTCCCCTCTAAAGAACGCCGTGTAACGACTTACGAACAAATTCCTCTAACAAACGGCTGTCCGGAGCCTAACTCGTTCGTAAGCTGGGGAGCGTCTGTATTTGGATCAATCTCATCTGTTCCTAGCATGAAGAAATGAATGAAGAGCTTTTTATTTAAAAAAAAAAAAAAAAAAAAGTTGGTTTTAAGTGTGTGCCAAGTCCATGCATGATAATAAATGAGGTAATATCGTTCTGACAGCGGTCTCTCGCCCTAGGCTGAAAGTCACTCCAAAGTGGGCGATTCATCCCATGAGCGGCACAAGGTCGTAAGTGACGAGTCAGTGGAAAATGAGCTGCCATCAAAAATGAATCCTGCAGTGTCGCCCATTTTACTCTTAAATAAAGGTAGTAACATATGTGGATGTGCACAGTATCACATGGTAACGACCGCTGCATGCTGAAGGAGAGTAAGTACCACAAGGTCGTAAGTGCACATGACTGAGTACCTCAAGGTCATAAGCATGCGCAGACAGTACCTCCTGTTTAGCTCATATCTGGCATTAACATGTCAAAGAGGACAAAACCAAGTTTTATCCAAATTCTTAATGCAGTCAATTCTGATTCTGAAATGGATTTTTCCTCAGATGATGAGCATAAGCGTTCAGAATTGGGAACAGACTCGGAGAGCAGCGAAAGAACTAGGGTCCTTTATCAGCAGGGGACCAACCCGCGTTGGATGCCCAATTGAACACGAGACCGTCAATGGCGTGTCAGAATCCACTTGTCTTCCAATGCACTCATTAACCAGCTTCTTAATCACCACCTTGGCTGCTCAAAGTATTGGAGAGAATTTTATCAGAAGTTTGCTTAAAAAAATAAAAAACCTGATTGAGTTCAGATTCAGAAAAACGAAAATTTCGATGAAAACATTTTTTTTAAGTGAATGAACTCCATGCGAGGCAATGAGAAGTGTACCACTTTCAACAGCACCAATAACAAACACGGAGTTGGGCGTATGCTGACACTCAAGTCAGCTGCCGACGCTTAACTGAGCTGCTCAAACAAGGGTTGGTCTCCTACAGTTTACATGATGTGTTCTGCTGATGCTGTGCCACTACATAGGCATGACAGGCCAACAACTCGACGATGGCGTTGTACCTTCAGACACGATATGGAAATACTTTTTTTATTACAGGACCTTCACACACACCACAACCTCCTCCAACAACACAGTATCCTACTGAGACCAACCCAACAATCAACTGAAAACGCCACCAATGCAAGCGACGACTGTTGAGATGCAAGTCTTGCTCTGAGTGCCGAGACGTCTAAAGATCCTGTGGATCCAATGGATGCCCAAAAAACTGACCAAACATTCGTGACTTTCGAGTCCGTGCACACAGCCAACGACTCTTAAGTGTGTAAGTGTGGGGTCGGTGGTGTAGTGGTTAGGGTGCTGCGCTCATGATCAGGAGGTCGTGAGTTCAAATCCTGCTGAGACCCTCACTGTGCTAAGACCCTCTGGGCAAGGTCTTAACCAAAAGTGTGCCTCTGTTCATCCAGCAGTATAAATGGGTACCAGGAAAAATAAACTGCACTGGGAAGGTAACCTGCGATGGATTAGCATCTCTTCCAGGAGGAGTTGAACTCCTAGTTGCTTCACGCTACAGAAAACCGGGGATAAGCACCGGCCTGATGAGCCGCTATGGCTCGGGTGTAAAAAGCCCACAGACTTTACCTTCAGACTGCAAAACAAACGAGGGAGCGAAGATGACTGGAAACAACATGGCCAAAATTTAGAGGAAGAATATGTGACTGGACGTGGAAAGAAAGTTGAATGTCACAAAATAACCTTTCATCGTTGTGGGAAGTGTAACAACACGGTTACAGTGAGATGCGTGAAATTCTGGTCCACAACTTGGATACAGACACAGGGACTACATTTCAATGCGTTTTGTCCAAACATACAGCACGAACGAAGGCAGTTGACAGCCAGAGAAAACACTCCCTGATTACTACTTCGCTATTGATGGTAAAAAAAATAAAAAAAATCAAGGTGTGCAAGGCAGTCTGTCTTTCTGCTCTTGGGATTGGTGAAGAGACAGTTTCCTGTACAGTTCAGCACCGAAATCCCACTGGGCTTCCTCAGACCGATAAACGTGGAAGGTACAGCCCCAGAATTAAACTGCCTGACGGTGTATGTGAAAGTGTGCACACCATTCAAGGCAGAAATTCAGGGATACAAAAGAATTGCTCGAAAAAGACCTGAATATCAAACAGATGTATGAATTGTATCATGACAAGCGTGCTGATGAACCACAGAAACTTGGGAAGTTGGGAAAGAAAAGTATCGTGGTGTTAAAATCTGACTTCCCCAACCAGTCTGGGGGATGATGGCCCGGTTATTGATCGACTTGCACAACTTGATGTTCTTTGATGAAACTGAGGTGGAAGACGATCGAGTAGGTTGATGATGATGTATTTTTCGAAAAGCCCAGTTGGATCCATGCTGAATTGATAATTGATGGGTTCAGTTGTATTTGTGTGAAATTGATGCCTGTGATGGATTTTAAGCCTAAAGTCATGTTAGGATTATGCTGGGTTGCAATGCTGAAGTCAAGTTAAAATACAATTACTGTAGTGTCATTGTTTTGGAATAGGAACGGCACGAGAAAGTCATTTTCTTGTATTTAAAATCTCTTCATGTGTACTTGGAATAATTAAACCTTAGTCGTAAGTTCAGGGGCAGTGGTGGTCTCGTGGTATAGGGTGCTGGATCGCTGATCCAAAGGTTGGGGGTTCGGGTCCCACTCTCCACAGGGTTGTCACTGTCTCCCCCCCCCCCCCCCCCCAGTGCAGCTAACTGGGTTATCAAAGGCGGGTCATGTCTCTCACTGTCTATGGTGAGAGGCATGTAAAAGAACCATTGCTGACTTTCGTAAAGAGTAGCTGCAAAGTCGTCAGTGTGTTTCTGTCCCTTGCGAAAAAAGGGTTGTAATAGGAAGGGCATCTGACGTAAAAACCTCTGCCAAATCAAACGTGCGAATCAGATGATTCGCTGTGGCAACTCCCCAGTAAAAGGGAAAAAGCCGAAAGGAAGACAGACAGTCGTAAGTTGAGATTTTCAATCATTCCCAGCTATAAGAGAGTATTTAGAAATTTTGACAGTACAGTACCATATAAAAAAATAAAAAAATAAATATGCAATGCACTGAATTGATGTGTGAAGTCGTGAGGGATCCCTGTACTTTCCGCTTTAATTAAGTACTGTACACTGACAAGACCAGATAAGATTAACCACACAGCGCTATTAGCTGACTCAAGGTGCGGAGATCACCTGACCTGCCTGCGTAATGGTTACAGTATGTGAATATAAACTATAGAAATCTCCTCTTAGTTTGATTTTTATTGTGTTATACATACTTAGATAGTTAATGAGGCACAGTAAGTCACAGTAAAAACTGTACTGGGTTCAGTCCTGAACTCGGGTATTTATTGATTGATTTAGTTAGTGTGCAGGGTCCCCCCCCCCAGTGCACCAACCTGGGTTATCAAAGGCCAGCCATGTCTCTCACTGTCTATGGTGAGAGGTTCATGTAAAAGAACCATTGCTGACTTTTGTAAAGAGTAGCTGCATCGCCATCAGTGTGTTTCTGCCCCTTGCTAAAGGGTTGTGTCAGGAAGGCCATCTGACGTAAAAACCTATGTCAAATCAAACATGCGAATCAGGTGATTCACTGTGACAACCCCTGAAAGAGGGAAAAAGCCGAAAGGAAAAGAAGTGTGTAGAGTTTGCATGTTCTCTCCATTTTTATGTGGGTTCCCTCCCACAGTCCACAGACATGTACAGTACTCACTCACTCATCTACTGAACCACTCAATCCTACTTGGCAGACTGTGCCTATCTTAGCCGACATGGGTGAAGGGTATACCCTCAACAGCTTGCAAGTGCATTTCGGGAAATAATTGACCCTGTAACTATGAATATGAATGCTTGTGTCTGTGTGTTGACTTCCAGTGGTCTGGCAAGCTGTTCAGGGTCTAGTCCACCTTTGCTTAGTGTAGGTAAAGATAGGCTCCAACCTCCCTGCAAGATTAATAGGCGAATTAAGCGATTTAGCAAATAAGTAAATTACAAATAGTTATATAAAAAATACAAATTTCGTTAAATGATATAACGAGGAAACTTTCACAACACAAAACAATCTGCAGCCATCATGACTTCTCAGCGTTGGATGAACTCGAAAAAGCCGTCATGACCGTTTTTGAAGTCTGATTGGTATCAGCCCGTGTCAATCAAATAAGCGTCAAGCAATAGGATATGGGAAGGAGCTGCGTCCGTGTTTGTGATTGGTCTGAAGCCAGGTTTCCGCCTACTTCTCTGACGACTTTCTGACCCTGCAGTCGTTAAGCGTGCCAACATGGCGACCATCAGGAGTCTGAAGGTGAGAGATAAGCAGAATGAGAATAATAAACACCGCAGGAACTTCAGCGTTATTGTGTTGTGTGGTATGGGCACTTCGTTTATTTTGTTATGGAAAGCTAACGGACTGTGGCTTTGTTACAAAATAAACAGCTCTGTTTACAGCCGCAGTTTAAACAGATAGAGCGTTAACTGTTTAAAATCTCGCGAGATTTTAACAATCCGACTTGATGATAACACGTGTTTAGTATTATCATCTGATAATTAAGACGAGACTGAATTCCACTGTAACTTCGAAACCTGCTCATTAGCCAAACCATTTAACCTTGCGATGGTAGGGAGACTGTCTCAGCCAACATTGGGCGAAGGCTAGGTGCACCCTGAACCACTATTGTAACAGACTATTGTACGGTCATCACACACGCACAATTATTCACACACAAAAGCTATTTGGAATAGATAATTAGCCTAATTTGCATGTTGTTTGACCATTGGAGGAAACTGCAGTACCCAGAGTACATGCATAGGTGGGGGTGGGTCCTTTAAATTCCACTCAGAATTTCCCAAGTCCAGGATTCGAACCTCAACCTTTTGATCAGAAACCTAGCGTCTGAACCACCTCAGGTATACCGGGATCCCTCACTTCCTGCGGTTAATCGGGACTGAGATCCCCTTGTGAACGCCGAATTCTGCGAAGTAGGACCCCCTGACTGAAGTATACCTACATGTATATGTGTATATAATATCAATAAGTACCTATTCAATGCTATGCATGCTTATAATAACAAATAAACATTAAAAGATAATTCACAAGATCTTCTTTTCCATTTGGCTGTCCCCTCAGGTCGCCACAGCGAATCATCTGCCTCCATCTCACCCTCTCCTCTGCATCTTCTACTCTTACTCCAACTCCCTTCATGTCCTCCTTCACCACACCCATAAATCTTCTCTTTGGCCTTCCTCTAGGCCTTCTGCCTGGTAGTTCCAACCTCAGCATCCTACTACCAATCTCCCCTCCTATATCCCTCCTCTGTACATGTCCAAACCTTCTCAATCTAGCCTCTCTGACTTTGTCTCCAAAACCTCTCATGTGCTCTCCCTCTGATTACTCCCAAAGAAACCCTCGCACATGCTTCTTCACCTTTTTTCCACACTCTCCATTGCTCTGGATTGTTCAGCCGAAGTACTTAAAATCCTCCACCTTCCTTATCTCTGCTCCCTGTAACCTCACCGTTCCTCCTGGGTCCTTGTCCTTCACACACATGTATTCTGTCTTACTGAGGCTAATCTTCATTTCTCATAAAAATGAAGTAGTTTTGATGGGGGATTTTGGATTTTTTCTTTTGGGTGGGGTTTGCATAACTGGCCTTGTTTTGCAGCATTTTCCTTAACCTTTTCCCCTATTCTTCCTTACTTTCCTTATTTTTTAATTCAATGAATATTAAAAAACAAAGTGCACTGAAGCCGCAAGAATTGAAGCGTAAAGTAGTGAGGGATCCCTGTATGTTAAAACTTAGAAAAAGAGGATTGAAATTTTTTTTTTTTTTTTTTTTTTTTTTTCATTGATTGTTCCATTTCATTCATTTTCTGTACCGCTTAACCCTAATTAGGGTCACTGGGAGGCTGGCATCCATCTCGGTTGACTCTGGGCAAGGGTGTGGTATACCCTGGACAACTCGCCAGGCTATCAAAGGGCTTTTTATTAATTTATTTATTTTAAAATTCAGAATAACAGATGTTTTTAAAAGAAGGTGATGTGACCACTCATTTCAAAGATACTGCATTTTTTGGTCTTCTGGAGAAAATGTCAAGTGAGGCCCATGAATCCTGGAAATGCTGTGACCCCTAAACAGCCCGACTGTCAGGCTTGACAGACTGCCAATGAAAAGAGGATACGCAATACCAAATATTCTCATGTGATATTGTGCATCTGTTATAGAAATAATTTATAAATCATAGGCTCAATAAATAAAGTCACAGGGTGAACTACTTACTGTTCAAGGTCTCAACCATGTGTGTACTTCTGTTCCCCCAACAGTACCAGTAATGTCTATGAATATTTTTAACTCGCCCGGGTAGAGAATTCATTTTTGATGCGTTTATTATTTTTCAGTACGTACTCTATTCTTGTCTGATGGACACGCCCTAATGGGACTGCTGTCAATTTATAGATCTAAAAAAAAATCAACCAAATGGGTTTAATTTAATATTATATTATTGTATCTACTTATCAATTGGCCAAAAATATTTTTTGTCTGATATCCCCCTAATTTACTTTTATGGCTTATTCTCACCTGTCAGATGTATTTTCCCCATCAAATATAAGCAACCAGTCAGGGAGGTTGAGTATCACCACATGTTTCCTCTGAGGTGTGTGATGCCTATCAACTGCATGTAATTTAACTGCTGCTCATGCCCAATCATTGGCGGCATAACACGCTGAGAGGAAAGTGCTATCCGATATCCTCTTTGTGCATGACTTCACGGATACTTTTCAAGCTCCTTGTTCCCCTCACTTGCATCTCATCCTTGCTCTGTAGTCCCTTCCACTGAGGGAACCTGGAGATTGACTGTGCTGCTGCTGTTCGTGCAGGGATCCCAGCGAGTTTTAGAAAAAAAAATAGAGAAAGCGGGTTCTGGAATAGAGGAAATGAAATATTCCAGCTGGGTGTCAAAGGGGCATATATTATAAATAATTATCACTTTGGCGAGTAAAAATAGCGGAATTCCGCTAAATAGAGGTGATCTGGGATCCCTGTTAGTGGCGCAAATGGCCTGCTGTGTAAACTTGGATGATGTCATATAAGGGCCAGGTTATTTATACTCTGGCATGGAGCACTTCCAAGAAGGCTGCTCTCATGTGTTGTTTCTCATCACTTCTCTTGTGCATTGAGGTGCGAGGAAACAACATATAAGGGTTCTGAGAAGCACCCGAAGATTGATGGGCAAGAAAGCGTAAACTATCCCTCGGTGAATAATGCGCTCTTGAATTTTTGGCTATTTGTTGTTTGATTTGTTATCAACAATCATCAGCTCTAGATGATACAGTAAGCGCTTTACTGTTATGTCACTCGGGAGCCCTCTGGTCCCATTTTGATGTGTTACAACACCGTCACCGTGCTTCAACTAGCAGGAAAAAGGTAATTCTATCTCTCCAAATTCAACTGAATGACTTTACATGCCTTTGTTTTGTTTCCCGTTTGAAGGGAATGGTGGGACTGGTCACAGGAGGTGCCTCGGGTTTGGGCAAGGCTACAGTGGAACGGCTGATCAACTGTGGAGCGAGTGCTGTACTCCTTGACCTCCCCAGCTCGGATGGCCACAAAGTGGCTACAGCTCTTGGCGAGCGCTGTGCATTTGCTCCGGCTGATGTAAGAACCACCACACACCTAGCTAAGTTTTTTGGTATTCCGAGGCTTTCAATGTTCAGCTATCACCACGCATCCAATTAAAATGTGGACCGCTTTCCAGATTTCCTGACTTAACAAGTTTCAGCATTTGATCCAAGAAAAGTTGTGTTCCATTTAGACAAGGTTTAAATTTTGTCGTTTTTTTTTTTTTGTTGTTGTTGCTGAAACAAAGAAGTCTAGATGACTCTTGCAAAATAACAATTTAAGATTGAACTTTATTCATTTACTCATTCTTCGAGTCACTCAATCCTTCTCATGTCATGGGGAGGCTGGAGCCGATCTCCGCCATCTCTGAACGAGGGCGTAGGAACAATCTGAATAGCTTGCCAGACCATTTCAGAGAAAAACACACACAACCATTAACACTTGCACCAAGGGGCAATTTGGAACAGGAACTTAGCCTAATGTGCATGTCTTTTTGCTGTGGGAGGAAACTAGAGTACCTGGAAGACAAGCACAGGGAGAACATGCACCCCCACACAAACACCCTCGCTAAACCTAAAACCCGAACCCGGGACCTTAAGGATGTGAGGGGGAAATACTAACCATTACCCACCTTACTAGCTGATTTTTTAAATTAATGGTAACAAACAGTATTAGATACATATTCTTGATGGGTATAGACATCTGGTGACATCACTGTTCAATGTAACTCAAAATACAGTGGTACCTCACTTTAAGTAAAAGAAAATTATTTACCTTTTGTTAAATCTCTCGAACCACCCATGCGACGCTTTAAAGTCCGGGGGTTGCTGGTCCGAAGAACCCTCGCCCCCACCCTCACCCTCCTTCACGGGGTCCTTAAATCTGGCGGTTGCTTTTTCCGAAATAATCGCCTCCAGCACTGTATCTCCGCTTTTAATGCCTCCTTCTGCTTCAGTATCGTCCCGATTGTAGAGGGGTTTTGGCCATACTCCTTTGCGATTTCACTCAACCGAATCCATCATCTCCTGTTTTGCTTTTATTGATAATTGAGCCCGCTTCTTCTTTTCAGTCTCACCGGGAATCACTTTCTTGGGGCTCATGATTAATAATGAAAAATAACACTGCAATAAGCATGCTCAAAAATACTCACGAAACTTACGAGCCAACAGTACAACTCTCCTTCACGCGTGTGTTGAACAATGGGTCGAAAACACACAAAAAGCATTATGGGTACAGTACTGTATTATGGAGATTCAGCTCCCTCCTAGCCAATGGGAGGCTAGTGGGGCGGGGTGTTGAGAGACAACCAATGGAAAAGCAGCTCTGCGCATTGTTTGAATGTTTGAATGGCACGTTTGAATTTTTTTAAGATGGTGCTTTCGTAAGGTGAATTTGTTTCGTATCCAGAGACAAAAATTTTAGGAAAATGCGTTTCGTAACCTGCATTTTTCGTTTGGTGAGACTTTCATAAAGTGAGATACCACTGTAAAATAAAGATATCTCAGGGAAAGTCTTGGATTAGATTTATGTCTAATTCACACCAAGCATGATAGAGTAAAAAAAAACTTGAAAAGATCAGAGGTCAAGGTCAGAAATGAAGATTTTAATTGTACAGTTCTTACAAATTTTTAACTTTGGTATTTGTTAGTCATTAGCTGTCAGACTCCAAGTAAATCCTTGGCAAATGTGCATAAATTTGCATATTTAAGTACAGGGTAAATAATACATGCATGAATGGTTATCGGATTCCCACTAAGGGGCGACATTTCATGATAACCATTTATGAAAAGTTATACAGTATGGAAGCCTGCACATTTTTCACATTACTCAATGCACTTGGCAGCATAATCAATTTGTGCCAGGCACAGGTACCTTGCACCCTGTTATCGCTCTAGTTCTGATGTGTGACTCTTGATTTAGGTAACCTCAGAGTCTGATGTGCGCTCAGCTGTGGATCTGGCTAAAGAGAAGTTTGGCCACCTGGACCTGGCGGTGAACTGTGCTGGTATTGCTGTCGCCGTTAAGACTTACAACTTCAAAAAGGATGCCCCTCACAGTCTGGAAGACTTCAGTAGGGTTATCAATGTGAGCGTAATACTCTTCTTGCTAATGTCGTATAACTGGATTAGTGTTCGTAGTTCCGAGATTAAGTTTATCGAGGGCTGGATTCTCTTACCATGTGTCCTGGGCGATCGTGGGTTAGATGTTGATTCCAGTGTAAACCTGATGAGGGAAAAAAAAACAACACAATTTCACAAAGAAATGCATACCATTTGAGTCCTTTTGAAGTTTTCTTGATAAGAGGTGGTGTAGTACTCTTCACTCTGCTGAGCCTGGTGTCAGATGTTGAATTTAAGTATCAGCTTGAATTATACACTTTTGATGCTATTCTGTTCAAGGTAAATATTGCAGGCACATTTAATGTAATAAGGCTGGCAGCAGGGATGATGGGTAAGAACGAGCCTGATGCTGATGGACACAGAGGCTGCATCGTTAACACAGCAAGTGTTGCAGCTTATGACGGGCAGGTAAATAAACACGTGAATTCACCATCGTACTGCAATTTTGATTTGTTGTGTAGCTTCATTCTCCATTTCCTCTGTTTGTCAGGTGGGTCAAGCTGCATACTCTGCATCTAAAGGGGGTATCGTGGGAATGACTCTTCCCATTGCTCGAGATCTCGCTCCTGCAGGCATCCGCGTGGTCACTATTGCTCCAGGTTGGTAGTTCCGTTGATGCACGGCTGTACATGTAGAGCAGCAGTAACCAACCTTTTTTGTGCCATGGACCGGTTTCATGTAAAACAGTATTTTCAAGGACCGGTATAGAAACAATGAAAACTGAAATGCATCAAAATACAACTCACCATCTTTCTGAATTAGTGGAAAGCTCTGCAAAGGTGTTTTGTTTTTATTTTTTTGACTAATTTTTGATAGATTGTGAGTTTATTTATTTTTTGATGGACAGCATCATGTAACTGAGACAAGTGTCTTTTCAAAATAAAAGGTCTTTCAGACTCCGATAATTAATAGAATTATTTTTATTTAGCCTTTCTAAGGGAACCGGTATCAAATAACCTGTGGTCCAGTGGTTGGAGACCTCTAATATAGAACATTTCTGTAATGCACTTTTCCCTTTGCAGACACCAATATTTCATTCATTTTTCAAAAAACCTAAAAGCAGAATGTTCCTTTAAAGGAGAACTTAAAAAAAGACATTGAATATTTAAAAATTTTTAATTTTTGTAATTACAAATCTTATAATTCTAGTCTGTTGGTTTAATTGGTTGAGCAGCCTTTTAAGATCACTTACATTGAGTATACAGCGATCCCTCGCTACTTTGTGCTTCCGTTTCCGCGGCTTCAGTGCATCGCAGGATTTTCAAAAATATCCATCGAAAAATAAAAAAATAAAGAAATGAAAGAAGAATAGGGGGGAAAGTTAAGGAAAATGCCACAAAACAAGGCCAATTATGCAAATCAACCCCAAACAAACAAAAACAAAAAAAAAAACTCAACCCCCCCCCAACAAAACTACTTACATTTTTGTGAGGCGCACATCTGTGTGTGTGTGTGTGTGTGTATATTTCTATTTTATTTACATCTATAGCATTGAATATGTATTTATTGATGTTATATATACATGTATGTATACGTCAGTCGGGGGGGGGGTCGACTGAGATGGGCACCATGCTCCTCGCAACCCTAATTAGGACCTACAGATGTCATCAGTGGACGGGCCAAACCATAGCTCTGTAAAGTGCGCACTGCTTCTTTGTGATCCATTCCCATAAGCGAAGCAAATACAAACAACATTTGTTCATGCTGTGGCTGAAATGCCACTTTCTCACTCACCCGTCTGACGAACCGGATAAATCCCATTAGGGTCGCGGTTAGGCCATTTCTGCCAGAGAAGCTGGGGTACACATTGAACATGTCACCAGATTAGTGCAGGGCCAATGCACATTCGATTATTCCCATTTACACTAGGGGTGATTTGAAACCGCCAATGAGCCTCCTGTGCATTTCTTTGGCGTATGGGAGTAAACTGGAGTACAAGGAGGAAACCCACTCAAGCGCAGGAGGAACATGCAAGCAGCTTTGTAGATCTCCGTGACCTTGAACCCTTATAACCACAACGCCTCCCTTATTCTGTAATAATTGTTTTTATAGGACTATTAAGCAGTATTTCATGAGCAGGACTGTGTTTATACTGAATATCAGTGATACGTTGTTATAAAATATTTTGAATGAATGATAAAACAATGATTGAATTCATCTTTTGTCTGATTTGTAGAATTATTTCGATCTCGGCAGATAAAATCTCTTCGATCTGAATAATTCTTCAGATTATACTTGCCTGATTCAGTACTTTCGTATAAATCCTGAGTGGACAGGTGTGGGGCCAGGGGTGTAGAGGTTAGGTGCTGAGCTCATGATCGAGAGGTTGTGGGTTTGAGTCTTGGTTGGACCTCAATCTGTGCCTCTGTCCACCTGTCAGTATCAACCGATACTAGTAAAGATATTGGGAAGGTAACCTGCGATGAAATAGCATCCCATCCAGGAGGAGTTGAAGTCATGGTCGCATTAAGCTACGGAAACCGGGATAAGCTCCGGTTCTAATGAGCCAGTAAGGCTCGGTGTTAAAGCCCAACAGACTTACCTACATTTCCTCTGAGTGGATGATGCTTCAGTCTGAATGACAGGCCTGAATAACCTATAAAAATCCTGTCTGTTTATGTTCCCATGTAGTATAGAGAGCCCATCACAGCCTCAGGCTCTATTTAGGTGGGCTGAATACTTTTGATTGGTCTCGTCACGCTGGCACCTGCCCAGCGGTTTGATGAATTTAGGCAGAAAGTGAACAATCAGTTCTTGAAGTTGATGTGTGAAAGCTAAATGACTGTTTATTCATCCTAATAATGGCAGGTCTTGTATTGTGTTCCTGGTATGCAGTGATAAGTACTTAGCAAAGGTGGTCCATGGAAGGACAACCAGTGAACAATTAAGGGTGTAATGGTTGCCAAAGGCTCAGTGAAGCGTGTATGAAATGAAGGTTAGTACGCTGGCCTGATTCCACAGAAGAGCGACTGTAGCACAAATTACTGAATCCGTTAATGCTGGTTCAGAGAGAGAGAGAGGAATCTGAGCACACACCATTCATTGGCGCTTACAGTGTTTGAAGGAGACCAGTCAGGTGGTGTTAATGTTATGGCTGATCAGTGTATGTATCCAAATGATTGACATGATTAAAACTTTTATTTCTGTCAACAGTGCTGTGATCTAAACAAGAGAAACAATTTAAAATTGCTAAAACAATGTAATATTATTTTGTATTGTTGTTGTTATTATTATTATTATTATTGTTATTATTTATACATATAATAATAAGAATAATGCATGTAATATTATCATTACATGTATTTTTATGGTTATTAATGTATATAATGATAATAATAATGCATGTAACAGTATTTTTGAAATTATTATTATTGTTGTTGTTGTTGTTATTGTTATTGCCTGACTAATAAGGCCCTATTTGGGTGGCATAGTGATTAGCATGTCCGCCTCACTGCAAGAAGATCCTTGGTTCAAGGCCTGGGCTTGGCTCAGGTGTTTCTCTGTGGCGTTTGCGTGCTCTCTCCATGTTGGTTTGGGTTTCCACGGAGTACTCTGGTCCCCCATAGTTCAAAGACGTGCATATTAGGCTATAATTGTCTGTTCCAAATTTCCCCTAGGTGTGAATGGTTGGCTGTTGGCCCTGCGATGGATTAGCAGGCTGTTCAGGGTGTGTCTCTCCTTTGCCCTGTGTCTTCTGAACATAATAGGATTAAATGGTTCCTTGATTGAAAGAATTAATTAATAATAAGGCCTTATTTGTTTGGTCCCCGGTGAAACGTGTGTCATGTGACAGAGCACGTATTAGTGTCTCGGATGTATATTCCACAGCCTTGGTCATTTCGCACCCTTCAAACACTGATCTATAATTTTTCTACACTGCAGGTTTGTTCTCCACACCATTACTGGCTGGTCTGCCCGAGAAGGTGCAGAATTTTCTTGCACGGCAGGTGCCTTTCCCATCGCGCCTGGGCAACCCTGCTGAGTTTGCTCACCTTGTGACTGCCATTGCTGAAAACCCCATGATCAACGGGGAAGTGATTCGCTTGGATGGAGCCATCAGGATGCAGCCTTAAGAAAGAAAGACCCACACAGACAGAAAGAGACAACCCTGCAGGCTCTCTGTGTGTATCTGTGTGTGTGTGTGTGTGTGTGTGTGTGTGTGTGTGTGTGTGTGTGTGTGTGTGTGTGAGAGTGAGAGTGAGAGGGGGGGGATGTGGGTGTGAAAATAAAAGGGGTTAATGCAATAGATCCAGACGAGCATTCCCAGGTTCACTATACTGCAGCTTTATGTCTCAGGACTGCCTGAGTTAAGGAACTGTTGTTTGTGATTTTCAGCCAATAGGAATCTGTAGATATGTTTATAATGGTGCTGTGATTTTCAAAAAATCAAACTTGATATTCGAATAAATATGCTATTCGGACCAGTACTATCCCTTATTCTGTTCTGGTAAGTGCCTGAAATGCATTACTACGGTCCTGATCAGATTAGACACAGGGTGTACTTCGAATAATTCAATAATAAAATATCGTACAGAAAAGCTGGGGTAGTGTTGATTCTGCGATTGTATGACATCACAAGCAATAATAAGAAAGTCTGCAGAACATTTTGAGTTTCAAGTTTCGTATCCAAGTAGAATTATTTGTTCTGTTTGCCTATGATGGACAGAATCCCTAATCCAACCAGTAGAAAAATTAGTCACATGGTTTAACAATAATTCATATCTTGAACTATTTAATCTCGGGGTGGCACGGAGGTGTAGTGGTCAGCATGTCCACCTCACAGCAAGAAGGTTCTGGGTTTGTTTCCTAAGCTCAGCGAGGGAGTTTCTGTGTGGATTTTTTGCACGCACGCTTGTGTGGGTTTGTGGGGCCGGTGGCGTAGTGGTTAGGGTGCTGGGATCGGGAGGTTGTGAGTTCAAATCCCAGTGAGATCCTCACTGTGCTAAGACCCCTGGGCAAAAGGTCTTAACCACAAGTGTGCCTCTGTTCGCCCAGCAGTATAAATGGGTACCAGTAACAATCTACTGGGAAGGTAACCTGCGATGGACTAGCGTCCCTTCCAGGAAGTGTTGTACTCCTAGTCGCTTCACGCTACGAAATCCGGGGATAAGCACCGGTCCGATGAGCCACTAGGCTCAGGTGTAAAAACCCAACGGACTTTACCTTTGTGTGGGTTTCCTCTGGGTATTCTGGTTTCCTCCCACTTCATGCACAGTTGGGTTATTGGCTATTGTCCCTAGGTGTGAGTGGGAATGTAAATGATTGTGCCTGTTGGCCCTGCGATAGACTACAGCTGTACAGGGTGTGCTATGCCTTCACCCCGTGTCGGCTGAGATAGGGTCCAGCTTTGCTATGACCCTAATAAGCAGTTCTGTAAATGAATAAAATGATCTACTGTAGGCTCAGATCCTGATGATGGATGTGGACCCTCAGTGGTCTTTTGATGATGTTTCAGGTTGCCCCTTGTGATTGATGTGCTGTGTGTTCTGAAGATTTCCAACTGTTATTTGAGTTAGTGAAGCCTTCCGGTCAGATTGAGCCAGTCTGTCTATTCTCAGACCTCTCCTATCAAAACAGCTCCATCCCTTGACTCTTCTGAGTGAGCAGGTACGCAAGGATATACTGTCAGTCCATAATCTCCATTCGACTTGAAGATCCAGTTTCCAACTTCCTTTGATTAAAACATTTTGCTGAATGATTGAATGTTAATTGATGCACATCTCTGATTAAGACCACATAACTTTTTTTCAGTCATGCAGGAGAGACTTCAATTATATTAAAAACGCTGAGCACAGTTCCACAGATTAATTAAACCTCTGCTCGAATTACCAAGGATGAGATAGCAGACCACAATGTCACCACCAGGGGGGAGCACTGAACCACTATTAATGCAGGTCATTTCAGCCTGGCACCATTTAAACCCTAACAAATGTGTGTGTGTGTGTGTGTGTGTGTGTGTGTGTATATATATATATATATATATATATATATATATATATATACACACGTGTGTGTATGTATTGTATGTAAATATATATACATACATACATATATATGTGTATGTATATATATGTGTGTGTGTATGTGTGTATATATATATATATATATATATATATATATATATATATATATATACACACGTGTGTGTATGTATTGTATGTAAATATATATACATACATACATATATATGTGTATGTATATATATGTGTGTGTGTGTGTATATATATATATATATATATATATATATATATATACTTTTTCCTTTTGGCTGTTCTCTTTCAGTGGTCACCACAGCAAATTATCTGCCTCCATTTTCATGGAGGTCATATTAATGATTTGCATATTCGATTTGGCATAGGTTTTTATGTCAGATGCCCTTCCTGACACAAGCCTTTAGCAAGGGATAGAAACACGCTGACGGCTTTGCAGCTACTCTTGACGAAAGTCAGCAATAGTTCTTTTACATGAACTTCTCACCATAGACAGTGGGAGACATGGCTGGCCTTTGAAAACCCAGGTTGGTGCACTGGGGGGGAGGAACAGTAACAACATTGTGGAGAGTGGGAATCGAACCCCCAACCATAGGATCAGCGATCCAGCACCTTTTTACCAGCAGGCCACCATGCCCTGCCCATACTATATTCATGTTCGTATGTTCATATTCCAGGTGGCATCATGTTAAGGAACATATGCACAACTTTATTTCAGTGCACTCACTCACTCACTCATCTGACTTATGTCACGGGGAGGCTGGAGCTGTTCTCAGCTAGTACTGGGTGAAGGCTACGTACATCCTGAACAACTCGCCAGAGTCGACACACACAACCTTTCACTCTCCGTTCTGGTGGCAATTTGGAATCGCCAATGAAC